>LR738711.1:19942207-19990963 GCA_902687465.1 Secale cereale
GGTTGCTGCCACCAACCGGGACTAAAGGCCCCTCCTTCCCGCCCTTTGGGCTGCTGAAAAGGGACCTTTAGTCCCGGTTGGTGGCAGCAACCGGGACTAAAGGGGGGTATTAGTCCCGGTTTCAGCCACCAACCGGGACTAATGCCCCTCCTATATAACCAACACTTGCGAAAATTTGGGCAGTTTCCTCCTTTCCCCGCCCCCGACGCCTCCCTCTTCTTCCCCGTCGCCCCGTCGCCGTCGCCGTCGCCCCCGACGCCGCCCCGACGCCGCCTCGTCGCCGTCGCCCCGCCCCGCCCCGCGCCGTCGCCGCGCCCCGGCCGGCCCGTCGCCGTCGCGCCGCGCGCCCCGCCCCGCCGCCGTCGCGCCACGCGCCCCGCCCCGCCGCCGTCGCGCCGCCGCGCCCCGACGCCGCCTCGTCGCCGCCCCGCCCCGCCGCCGCCGCGCCCCGACGCCGCCTCGTCGCCGCCCCGCCGCGCGATGTGAGGGGCTACCTTTTTTTATGTTTATTAATATATATTGCTGTATATATATATATAGTTGCTGTGTATATATGTGTATATTTTTTTTATGTTTATATAAATTGCAGTATATATAGTTGCTGTATATATAGTTGCTGTATTTATATGTATGTGTATATATTTTTTTTTCTTAGGAATTTGCTAAATATATATATATGTTAAATATATATGTATGCATGTGTATATAAATATATTTTTTCTTAGGAAGTTGCTGTATATATATGTGTGTATGTG
This sequence comes from Secale cereale, assembly GCA_902687465.1. Taxonomy (NCBI): domain Eukaryota; kingdom Viridiplantae; phylum Streptophyta; class Magnoliopsida; order Poales; family Poaceae; genus Secale; species Secale cereale. Next base: position 19,942,963 of record LR738711.1, read on the forward strand.
ATGTATATATATGTGTATGTGGCTATATAGTTTTTAGAAAAAGAAGGATAGGAAAGAAGAAAATAAGAAAGAGGAAAGAAAGAAGAAGAGGAGAGGAAGAAGAGGAGAAATAAATAAGAAGAAGAAAATAAGAAAGAGGAAAGAAAGAAGAAGAGGAGAGGAAGAAGAGGAGAAATAAATAAGAAGAAGAAAAAAAAGAAAAAAAAGAGGAGAAGAAGAAAGGTCTCTTCTTCTCCTCTATTCCTTTCTTCTTCTCCTTTTTTTTTCTTTTTTTTTCTTCGATCTTCTCCTCTAACGGTTCCTTTTTTCTTCTTCTTCCTCTTTTTTTTATCGGATATGTCTATGTCGATATACACCCTCCCCGATAACTTCGACATTAGGGGGGCCGGGGTCGACGGTCGTCGAGGGACCGAGAGGCCGAAGGTCGTCGAGGGGTCGAGAGGTTGCCTAGCAGTCGGGGGTCTAGGGTTGTGGATCGCCGAGCAGTCGGGGGTCAAAGTATTGAAGAATTCCATGACTTCATCATTTGCCAGAAGTAACCGGGGCATTTTGGTACAAAGTTATGCAAAGTTATTTTGCAACGGAGTTCCTGATAGGATAATCCGTCTTTTGTTACGAATTATCCTATCTGGGACTCCGTTCCAAAATAACTTTGGAGAGCTTCGTACCATCATGCTACTGTTACTTTCGCCTAATGATGAAGTATTGGTTTTGTTGAATCCTTTGACACTCGACAAAATGTGACATGAGGGGGTCTAGGGTTGTGGATCGCCGAGCAGTCGGGGGTCGAGGGGTCGAGAGAGGTTGCCTAGCTAGCTAGTGTCAAAGTATTGAAAAATTCCATGACTTCATCATTTGCCAGAAGTAACCGGGGCATGTTGGTACGAAGTTATGCAAAGATGTTTTGGAACGGAGTTCCTGATAGGATAATCCGTCTTTTGTTACGGATTATCTTATCTGGGACTCCGTTCCAAAACAACTTTGGAGAGCTTCGTACCATCATTCTACTGTTACTTTCGCCTAATGATGAAGTATTGGTTTGTTGAATCCTTTGACACTAGACAAAATGTGACATGAGGGGGTCTAGGGTTGTGGATCGCCGAGAAGTCGGGGGGGTCGAGAGGTTGCCTAGCTAGTGTCAAAGTATTGAAGAATTCCATGACTTCATCATTTGCCAGAAGTAACCGGGGCATGTTGGTACGAAGTTATGCAAAGATGTTCTGGAACGGAGTTCCTGATAGGATAATCCGTCTTTTGTTACGGATTATCTTATCTAGGACTTCGTTCCAAAACAACTTTGGAGAGCTTCGTACCATCATGCTACTGTTACTTTCGCCTAATGATGAAGTATTGGTTTTGTTGAATCATTTGACACTAGACAAAAGGTGACATGAGGGGGACTAGGGTTGTGGATCGCCGAGAAGTCGGGGGTCGAGGGGTCGAGAGAGGTTGCCTAGCTAGTGTCAAAGTATTGAAGAATTCCATGACTTCATCATTTGCCAGAAGTAACCGGGGCATTTTGGTACAAAGTTATGCAAAGTTGTTCCGGAACGAAGTCCCTGATAGGATAATCCGTCTTTTGTTACGAATTATCTTATCCGGGGACTCCGTTCCAAAACAACTTTGGAGAGCTTCGTACCATCATGCTACTGTTACTTTCGCCTAATGATGAAGTATTGGTTTTGTTGAATCCTTTGACACTAGACAAAATGTGACATGAGGGGGTCTAGGGTTTGTGGATCGCCGAGCAGTCGAGGGTTGAAGCTAGTTCTACGTTTGCCATTAATATATCCATCTGTCATGTTTGAATAATAATTGGCATGTTGTAAATATTTGTAGAAACAATGGACGACAACACCCGAGACCTAGCACAAGAAGCGATGTTGATGGACATAATCGCACACGGACAAAATGCCGTCTTGTCGTTTGCCGAGACGCCAGCCTGCTCCTCCTTCTCCGCCTAATTAGCAAGGGCGGAAGAGACCTGCCGCCGCTCCGGATGCTCCTGCTCCGACGCGTAAGCAAGTAAAAAAGACAGCCGCTTCGTCTGGTCCGGCGACGTCTACCAGTGCCAGAGGCGTGAGGCGATGCAGATTCGGTCCTTCTCTCACGCCTCTAGAGAAGTTACCGTACGAGAGGTCCGACGAGGAAAACACGAAGATCGCTCAAGGCCAAGTGAAGGACTTTTTTGAAGGGTTGAAAGCACAGAGACATCCACCTCCGGAGGAGAAGATAGATGCGGTGAAAGCAAAGCGCACTCTTGCTGCCCTGAAGCAACCAGCGCAAAGTAAGCCGCAGGACAACTATGACCGCATGATCCAAAAGACATATCAAGCAGCGAAGCGGTCGGGAAGTACTAAAAGTGATCAGAGGTTAGAAGGGCGAGCTGGGAAACAAATTGCCCAGCTCGGCGAACAAGCGGACCAATCGTGCCCCCCGCTCAAGGTGTCTAGCGACATGGTCGCTAATGATCCGAGGATGGTGCCCGGTTATACCAATCTTGCAGATTACGCGTCCGACGATGTACACTATGATTTCATGGACGTGCAGATAGAAAGATACGAGTACAAAAAGCCTCTCGTCAAAAATGAAAGATCTCTATCAACGAATATGCGAAGATTGCATGATTGGTACATGAAAATCTGCAGAGAGTCTGGGGGGAGGAATAACTTGTATTTGAGAGTTAAACCGGAGCATGACCTCGTTGGAATTGACCTGTTGCCTGTTCCATTTGAGGAGTTCTATCAATTTTTCAATCAATTGGCCCTCGATAAAACAACGGTCACCTGCTACTGTCTGTAAGTAGTACTACTTCTATCATTAAGTCTCTCTATATAGCTGATCTTCATTGCATGTATTTATAATTATCCTCACTATATTATGCAGATTGAAGATCGTCGAATTGAAGAAAAGACAAGTAGGTGATATTGGGTTTATTAACACATACCTCATAGATGCAACCGAGGTTAAATTGCGTCCCGACGATACCGAGACCAACTTGCTACGATCGTTGGTGGTAAATGAAAACAAAGATATAATACTCTTTCCTTACAACTTCAAGTGAGTGTTAATGTCTTGTGCATATTTGGTTTCCCTTATATATCAGTCAAGTTTATAGTGATGTAATTGATGATCTCATGCATTCGTGCGCAGCTTCCACTATATTCTCTTAGAGATTAAGCTTGAGAAGGGAGTAGTAACTGTCTTCGACTCTAAACGTAAAGATCCCGAGGAGTATGCGGGCATGACTCAAATGCTAGCCAGGTAAGTTAAATCGATCAATATTATCCACCATGCATATATATCAGCAACTTCATTTCTGATATCAACTAATTGTTTCCTTTGTCTGGCAGGGCTTGGAAAAAATTCACCAAAAAAGCTCCGGGACTGCCGAAGAAGCTACAATTTAGATACCCGAAAGTAAGTACTATATAGTAGCATGTTCCGCGCGCGCATCTCCTATATCTTGATTCAAGCGCTAGTTTCATCAATACCAATTTGGCATTCTTGCTTATCAGTTTGATTGACCTCTATTTCTTGTAAAGTGGTTGTGGCAGGAACCCGGGAATGATTATTGTGGATACTACATTTGCGAGTCCATCCGCCACACGACCTGTGAGCGGGGCTACACTGATGAACAATTTGAAGTGCGTAAGCAATCAATAATATTCACAAATTTATAGCATCATTTCATGTATTGACCCCCTACTTCAAATTAGATGTTTCGGATGCGGGATGAACTCCTAACAGCAGATCGTCTGCGAGCAATTCAAGAGGAATTGGCGGCATTCTTCCTTGAACACGTGATCGCTGAAGACGGAGAATACTATGTGGACCATGCATCCATGTGTTAGGAGATTATTTTTGTAAGAGATAATTATTGTATATATGTGCCCGGTAGTGTCGGATAGATATACGAGAACTTGTTGTTCGACCAATCTCTCGGAGAAGGAGAGGTGGTCGATATTACTTCTCTCTGTATGCATATATATATATATATATATGTTGATTATACGAGATCTTCTGTTCCTTCTTTTGCTTAGTAGCTAGCAGCTAGCTAGCTAGCTAGCGTGACTCTAGTCCTCTCTATATACGTATGTGTAGTATGTAGCGTCGACCAAGCACGGACATAAGAGAGAACACTTCTCTCTATTAATTAGCTAGCTAACACAATATATGAAACACCTAAATTAACCCCCAAAACCTAAAACCCCCCCTCCCCTTTAAAAAAAAACAAAAACCACAGCCACAGAAATGCTGACGCGTGGATGCCTTTTGGTCCCGGTTGGTACCACCAACCGGGACTAAAGCCCCTCCTGCCTGGACTCGGTGCACAGGCCACGTGGACACCCTTTTGCCCCGGTTCTGGATTGAACCGGGACTAAAGGGTCAGAGCATTAGTACCGACCCTCTTGTCCCGGTTCCAGAACCGGGGCTAAAAGGCCCAAATGAACCGGGGCTAAAGACCCTTTATCTACTAGTGGCAGTTACCACCTCAACTTTCTTCATATCCAAATGTTTTGTACTCAGTAAGTAAGTCTACTTTAAAATCTTGACAGTCGATGCTCCCTCTTTGCACATTGGTACTGCGTATATATTTAAGTACAATAGTGGCTTTTACTATTATCTCCGTCCAAAATTAGTCGTCTTAGATTTGTAGGTACATATTAACATTTGAGTACATGACAAAACTAAGCCACCCTCTTCGAATACATGGCCAACAAGGCCATTACAACTACAAACAAATATTTAAGTATGTCAAGCTGGACCATCTCATGCACAAATATTTCGAGTACATGTCAAATTGGACCATCACAGGCACAAATATTTGTTTACATTTCAAAATGGACCATCACGGGCACAAGGAACTGGAACATCCTAGGCAGAAATATTTCGTACATATCAAACTGGAGCACGGCGGGCACATCAGAAGACATACATACATATCAAGTTATACATGACACGACATGATCATTTCTAGCCATCTGCAGTTGTAGTGCTTCTTGCTGGGAAGGAGCACACCAAAACAAATGCAAGTCAGTTTGAGCACAAGACTGTGTAGGAGATTTCTTTTACTAAAAAGAGATCAACAGTTTTTGTTCGGATACTCAGCAAGGTCGTGGTATATGTAAGATACCAAGCAATCATACCAGGTACCAATAAATGCCAACTGAAAACAACATACTTCACTCAACCTCTCTAAATCTGAAAGTTCTACTTTTCTTAAGCAATTCCCTTTAGCTCTTTGTATGTACAGATTAGCGTGCTGCTAGTGGGGTTGGTTACTGTAGTGTTTAGTACAAGTATATCCAAACACATGGATACTAAAATCTCCCTTAGATGAATATTAAGACGATTTGAGGAACTGTACTCAGAAACAGTGCAAGCAAATTGTATATTTACAAGGCTCACAAAGACAAGTACACTCATCAACTGATACTTTTCAAGTACACTCATCAAACGATAATTTCTTTTATGGCTGAGATAAACTGCTTGTAAGCTCTTCTGTCTTCTAGATTATTCACATCACTTATTATTAGGAATATCACTTGAGAATGACAAGACTATTCTCGGTGCAAATATTTGCAGTTTTGTTTCGATAAATGGTAATTTCTTTTAAGGCTGAGATGAACTGGCTGTCAGCTCTACTGCCTTCCAAATTAGTCACATCATTTATTTGGGATACAAGTAGACAAAATAAATAAAAACATAATCACAGTTCATTAGTGTTCACATATTCATCATTGAGATTTCCTTTTCATGTGTAAAATAAGGGAAACAAGAATTGAAAGAAGAACAAGTATAAATATCTACTAGACTGAGCATGATTTAGTTGGTTTACAATTTATAGTCAGAATTTTGAAACACCCCTCGACCGTGGTCACATAAGGTTTACAATAGATTACAAATACATTATGTTCATGTATGTGCCATCACATGCATACTGACAGGGAATAAGTAAAGTCACCATAGATCCAACTGGAAGATACTTACCCATTGAATGATCTTTTATTCCCATAAAGGGTACTCCAGTCTTTTCATCCATATTCCATTCGATTAGCGACTCTCCAGAGGTACTGACAATGGAACTTTCTTATCGCAACAACTAGAATGACTCACTAATAACATTATCTACAATTTCATATAATTCTTCATGCTTAATGTGGTGAGCACGAGAGACCCAGCTTATTATGTGATGGAACAAGAAAAATGTTATCTGGTTGAGTGTATTTTTTTTCTAATTTCATCCAAATTGACAGAACCAATTTGGAGCATGGTAAACCAGCATAGCTGAAGACTCGAGCATGGCAAACCAGCATAAATTAGAATCTTCAAATTAACAATAAGTCTTCAAAAATCGAAGAAACTTCATCAGCCATCTCCTGCAATTAATACATAACGTAAAACTAGTTGTTTTTAATTATTAGTTGTGAAATCAATTTAGTGCACGAGTTCCGACTGGCACTCTAGAGAGCTGCGGATTAGATAGAACAAGAACATGGTGATATTTGTAGCTAGCCGAGAGGCAAGGTGCCATTACATATAAATCTATAGGAGAGGGAGGGGGAGTGTGAGCAGTATACCTTACTGTTGAACTTGAGAGGGGAAGGAGTTTAGGAGCCCACCACCGTTGAGCAACTGCTAGATCTTTTTTTTTGTGTAGCAACTGCTAGATCTGGATCGTGAGGGGGTGAGCAAGGGAGCAAGCTCACGAGCTGCTCCTGGAGCGAGTGGCGGGGAGGAGGCAAGGAGGCCAGCACCTGCTTGCCGTAGGCGAGTTGCTGGAGAGAGGAAGCGGACCTGGACCGCCGCCACCGTCGCCGCCATCGCTACTCTGCTTGGCAGTGAAAGATCGACGAGTCATGGTTCAGTTTTTTAGGATAATGATATTGGAAGCAAATTAACTCCGAGTGAGGGTCCTTTTTGCTAATAGTGCGGACGAATAGTTCCACCATAACATGTACCGTCTATCTTGCATCCAATGGCCCAGAAGGATTTTTTCTATTTTTTCACGTGAAGCCCATCTTCTATGCTAGCCGTTCCCCCTCTCAACTCCCCTCTCGCTAGGGCTCCCTTCCTCTCGCGCGACCTAGGCCACCGTTGAGACCAAATTCGATCAGATCATCCCGCTGCCTTTCCCCTCCCCTCTTTGGTTGCGATCGGGCTGATCAAGGGGCTACCTTGTGTGGCTACCCGGCCTTGTCGCACAGTTAGGGTTAGCCTTTTCAGCGACTAGTCTCATCTAGGGTTCAGATGGCGAGTGGTGCAGCGGCTCTTGAGGACATGGAGGACAAGGAACTAGCGAGTTTAATGGAGGAACTTGGGATTGTTGATGAGGAGTTCGATGACCTGGTCTATGAGGACGAGGTTGAGGAGAACACTCCAGATCCTCGTTGGCTGGCAATTGGCAAGGTACATACTACCCATGAATATGGGGACTTCTGGTTCTACAAGAACATGAGGAACGCATGGGATCTCGTGAAGACTATCAAGTTCCATTCGTTGGGTAATAATCTCTACACGGTGCAATTTACTTGTTTGGGAGATTGGAATAAGGTGATGGAAGGAGGGCCATGGGCGTTCCGTGGGCAACCAGTTATGCTTGCCCCGTATGACGGATTCACTAAGCCGTCATCCATTGATCTCAATACGTTCAAGATCTGGGCTCAAATCCATGACCTTCCAGATGGTTATGAGAAACTTATGAAACCACTAGCAGAGAAAGTGGGTGTTTTCTATGCGGAGGACAAGGATTCGGGTGATTTTGCTGGTAATTTCTATAGAGCCCGTATTATTCTTGATGTGAGAAACCCACTGAAGAACCATGTGTCCATTGTGAGGAAGAAAAAGAGGCATATTTTCAAGGTGAAGCATGAAAGACTTCCGGACTTGTGTGCCGTCTGCGGTATGATTGGCCATCTCCATACTGTGCATTGGGACGGTGTTCATGCTGCGTCAAAGCTTATATTTAAGGAGCTGCGAGCATCCTGGAGTGGGCGTGCTGGTGGCAGAAACACTATGCAAAACCAGAATGGTGCGCCTCCTGCTGATTCAAGTGCTAACACAACGGCCGTAGTGGCTATGGAAGTGGACAACAAGTCTAGTTCAGGTGCTAATCCTGATGAGACGGATACTAGCAGGAAGAGAGAAACTACAAAGAAGTTTGCACAGGCCGCCGCGAATACTCTGGTTACTCTGGCGAGTGCTATTGCTGTTATTCCGCCAAGTCCATCCGGCAAACCCGATCCCAAGAGGGTTAGAACTGGCGCAAACTATGTTCCAGTAGCGAATATCAAAACAAAGAATATGAACATATCGGCAGGCTCCCCGGAGGGGCTCCACCGGGAACAATGAATCTCATAAGTTGGAACTGGGGGGGGGGGGGGAGTGCAACCGGACGCAGTACAGTGTAGAGTGACCTTTGTTTATGGTGAACCGCGCGTCAAAAATCGCCATCTCATGTGGGCTAAGCTTCAGGGTCTCAAGAGTGTGTGTGATTCGCCGTGGCTGGTTATTGGGGACTTCAATGATGCCCTCTGGGATTTTGAACACCTTTCTGCTACCCCTAGACTGGAACGACAAATGATCGCCTTCCGTGATACTCTCGAAGTGTGTGGACTGGTTGATCTGGGATTCATGGGTATCCCGTTTACGTACGATAATCTGCGAGCTGGTACAAATAATGTCAAGGTCCACCTTGATAGAGCTACAGCCACTAATGAATGGCGCAATCTTTATCCCTTCTATTATGTGCAACATGTGGTTTCGCCTTGTTTGGACCATGTTGCTCTGGTCTTGAAGGGCGCACCGGATCAGGGCCTTCATGGTCATAAGCTGAGACGCTATGAAGTGTTCTGGGAGAGAGACTCAACCCTACCGAATGTGATTAAGGAGGCATGGGAATCTGTAGGGCAAGTGAACAGTCTGGACAGCCTCCAAAATGCATTACGCAAGACTCTGCCTACTCTAAATTCTTGGGGCAACAAGAAATTCGGCAACATATCTCGGGAATTAGCTTAGTCCAGAACACAGTTGGAGGAACTTATGTCCATGAATGCAGACAGACAGGAGCTTAGGAATATAACTAATAAAATGAATGAGCTGCTGTACTAAGAGGATATGATGTGGTTACAACGGTCTAGAATTACCTGGCTGAAGGAAGGTGACCGAAATACGAAGTACTTTCAGAGTAAGGCTGGGTGGCGCACTCACAAGAATAAAATTCGTGAGTTGACAGATAGTATGGGTGTGGTGCATTCAGGCTTTCATGAGATGGCCAATCTTGCAAATGAATATTTTCATGGTATTTTTTCTGCTAATTCGTCGCTTGATGTAACAAGGGTGCTTGATCAGCTAGAAGCAAAAGTAACTGAACATGATAATATTCGTCTTTGTGCTCCCTTTGGCGATAAGGAGATCTCTGATGCCATGTTTCAGATTGGCCCTCTAAAGGCCCCGAGGCCTGACGGGCTGCCAGCGAGGTTCTTTCAGCGTAATTGGGATAAAGCTCTGTGTGATTGCAGCGGTTAAAGGCTTCTTTTCTACAGGAGTGATACCTGAGGGGGTAAATTCCACATCCATTGTTCTTATTCCAAAAATTGCTAACCCAACCTGTCTATCTCAGGATAGGCCTATTAGTCTCTGCAATATTATTTATAAGGTCATCTCGAAATATATGGTGAACCGTTTGAGGCCACTTCCGGATGGTATTGTCTCCCAGGAGCAGAGTGCTTTTATCCCAGGTCGTATGATTACTGACAATGCTCTTGTGGCGTTTGAGTGTATTCACCATATTAAGCAAGAAAATGACCCCAAGAAGAGTTTTTGTGCTTACAAGCTTGATCTCTCAAAGGCATATGATAGGGTGGATTGGAAGTTCTTGAAGAAGGTGATGCAAAAGCTGGGTTTCTCTCAACAATGGGTGGACTGGATAATGACGTGTGTCACATCAGTGAGATATTCTGTGAAACTTAATGGAACCCTCTTGGATTCATTTGCACCGACGTGTGGGCTTCGGCAGGCGATCCACTTTCTCCCTTCTTATTCATGTTTGTAGTTGATGGACTATCTGCAATCCTGATAAGGTATGTAGAAGAGCCCCGGGTGTTTCACATATTTTGATTGCTGACGATACTATGCTCTTCTTCGAAGCAAGTCATGCATAGGCTGAAGAAGTGAAGCTAGCTTTGGATCAATATGGCAAGGCAACGGGGCAGAACTTGAACTTTGATAAATGCTCGATTATTTTCGGCAAACCTTGCCCTTTTGCTGTTCAGGAGGATGTCAGAGACATTCTTCACGTCACTAGCTTGGTTTTTGAGGAGAAGTACCTTGGGCTCCCAACGTTGGACGGGTGTATGTCAAAGGGAAAGTTTCAAAACCTCCAGATGAGCTTGACAAAGAGACTGATCCAGTGGGGGATGGGCTCCTAGGCCAGCCTGGGAGGGAGACATTGATCAAATCTGTAGCTCAAGCCCTCCCCACGTATATGATGGGAGTCTTTAAACTTCCTTTTTCGGTGTCGGATGAACTCACAAGAATGGTATGAGCGTTTTATTGGAAAGCAGAGAAGGGCAAGAGGAAAGTGCACTGGAGAGCTTGGGATGAACTGTTGCAACCAAAGTGCAAAGGGGGTGCTGGTTTCAGAGATTTCAGAATTTTCAATCAAGCTTTATTAGCGAGGCAGGCATGGAGATTGATTTCTAAGCCTGGCAGCCTATGTGCACCTATGCTAAAAGCGAGATACTACCCGGACGCTAATCTTGTGGACACGGTTTTTTCGGGTAAAGCTTCTTCCTCCTCGCAAGCAATTAGCTACGACCTTGAACTCTTGAAGAAAGGACTAATTTGGAGAGTTGGGAATGGAAAGAGTATTCATGTATGGCGTGACAATCGGATCCCTAGACCATACTCCTACAAACCTATTTCAATAAGAGGAAGATGCAGATATCACTTTGTCTCGGATTTGCTTAATTATCAGGACCCCGATCCTAAGTCACACCGGTCTAGCATGTAACACATCATATCACTTTGCGGCCGCACGCACGGTATACCCACGGGTGCCACCTTACCTAGCCTGGGACCGTTTGCGCATTTTGGCTCACTTATATGATAGTGTCGCTAGCATCCATATGACAGAGAACCCGGGCCAACATGACTAGTTATAAACCATAAGTGGCACTAAATTACAGGGACAGGCATACATGACCCAACAATGCATGTGTCGGTCAACAGCGAGTGTTGCCGGGCTGTAGCAAGCTAACAGGACTCTGGTATACACCACGTGACATTTCCCCATAGGGGATAGAGACAGGAGCAAGGAACGACACATGCCGGTCAATCCATGTGTTCTGGAGCAGTGGAAGCACTACGAGGCATTTCCCCATAAGATAGGCTACCAAGGGTAAACAACTAGGTGTCGGATCCCACACATACCAAGCATTTCAATAACATACACACAATATGCCCGATATGTGCAAATACATCATGGCATCACAACAAAACTCTATGAATCAAAGTATTTATTCATTAGGCTCCGAGAAGCCAGATATTAGAAACATGGGTCTCATAACCTAACATACAGAGCATACAAGCAACGGAAGCATAACATGTCTGAGTACAGACAACTACAAATGAAAAAGGCTGAGAAGCCTGACTATCTACAAGACCCTCCCGAGGGTACAAGATCGTAGCTGAGGTAACAAGCTAAACGTCAAAGTCCATGCGGAACCACTAGTGATACTGAAGTCTCTCTGCAAAAACATAAATTAAGCAAATGTGAGTACAAATGTACTCAGCAAGACTTACATGAGAACTAGTTACATATGCATAAGTATCAACAAAGGGGTGGTGGAGTTTAACTGCATCAAGCCAGCTTTGACTCAGTGGCTATCTTGTACTACGACTGCTGGTAACTCTTTTGAGGTGGCGCACACGAGTCCACATATTCACCAAATCAATACACCACTATGGATCTGATCCTGTCTCCCTACGAGAAGGCCATCCATAGCACTCATGCGTATCTTGTGCATTTTAGAGTATCCACTTTCACTTGTCTATGAACTGTACAAGCAACCCAGAAGTCCTTTACCGCAAACGCGGCTATTCTAATAGATCATGTTAACCCTGCAGGGGTGTACTTCTTCACACACACTCTCACCACTTACCACCATGTACACGTTGTGTATCTCGGCAACCTTCAAGTGGAAGCCTGGCGAGGGAGTCGGCCACGACCTCACTAACCACGCAAGTCTCTAGTCCAGGTTTATCACCTATTCGGGTTCCATCCGCAAGGAGATCCGGCCGGGGTGTGGCTCACAGCCCCAAACGATGTGTACAGGTTTGCCAAGCCCGCCAAACAGGCGACACTTGGTATACCCGACCACGGTGCCTAGTCTGTCCCAAGCCCACCTGTACCGGGTGCTACTTGGTAGACTACTAACACTACCTACAAACACTAGAAACTAGTTGCAACTCCTATTCAGAGATCGAGGCGATTAATAAGCCGAGAGGGGTCGTGTTACCGGAACCCAATGTGTGGTAGTAACTGTTCATGGATCACAAACACAGAACTCAGTTCCTGAGGACGGTTTCAATGAGACAACCCACCATGTACTCCTACATGGCCTCTCACCGCTACCTTTACCAAATCGTTTTCACACACTTAGCTCTCAACAGTAGGACATGTCCACAACTTTCCAATTCATTCCCGATGAACCAGACCTGACACAACTCTAAGCAATAGCAAGCATGACAAACAAGCATGAATGAGTAGGCACATCAGGGCTCAAACAACTCCTACTCATGCTAGTGGGTTTCATCTATTTACTGTGGCAATGACAGGTCATGCAGAGGAAAGGGGTTCAACTACTGCAGCATGTAATAGTTGAAACGTTGTTGTCCTAATGCAGTAAAAGAGAGCAGGAGCGAGAGAGTGGGATTGTATCGGAATGAACAAGGGGGTTATGCTTGCCTGGCACTTCTGAAGATAGTATAGTTCTTCATCGGTGTCATCGATCTCATCATCGTAACCACGTCTACTCAGAGGGGACAGGTACCAGCAACAGAGACGAAACACACTCAATGCAATGCAACAATATGATGCATGATCATGACATGGCAAAATGTTGTGATTGGAGCTAATGCAACTAGCAGTGATTTAAATGAAGTTGGTTTGAACCCTTGGTTCAAATTAAAACTCCACATGTGATTTATTAAATGCCATTAGTTGAATTGTCCTAAACAGTAGCCAAACGATCTAACATGCATGACAATGATACAGATGGAAAGATTGGATTTTTTGATAATTTTTCATATATAAAATATATCATTTGGAGTTACAGATTATTTTCTATGATTTTTAGAAATTTTAGCCATTTTCTAAAATAAATAAATCTTTCCTGATGTATTTAAAATCATAGAAAAGCTTTACTGCGTCAGGGTGACGTCAGCGAGTCAACGGGGCCGCCCAGGTCAAACTGACCAGTGGGTCTCGCGTGTCAGCGACTAACTAACTAACCTAGGTTAATTAATCCTAACTAACCTAATTAACAGGGCCGGCCCCACACGTCAGTGACCCAGGGCGGTCAAACCCTGGTTGGACGGGGTCAAACCCACCGGCGGCATGACGCCCGTGAGGCCAGACGCGGTGATGAGCTGCGGGATTCCTCCTCCGGCGACCAAATGGCCGACGTAGGGCATCTACGTGATGCGGACACTCGTCCGCATCGAGTGGCGGTGGTGGATGGACCTGGGGAGGCCGGAAATGTCACCGGTGACGACTTGGGCGGCTGCTAGAGCTCGGGGTTCGACGCTACGGCGGGCAGGGTAGCTCGTGCGGGGCACCTACGTGCTCTACAAGACGCGGGGAGGAAGCTGAGCACGACGACCAGACCACTAGGTGGCTGGAGACACGTCGGCGGTGAGCACAGGTGGCGGCGCATGCGGGCGAGCAAGGTGCGGTGGCTACGGTGCACGAGAGCGAAAACAGAGAGGGGAAGAAGAGTCAGTGGCTCACGGCGAGTGCAGGGGAGCAAACGGCGAGCTCGGGGATGGACTGGAGACGTCGTGAGGTCGCCGACGATCTCGGCGGCCGAATGAGCAAGAAGAGGTTGGGGACGGTGTGTCGGGGCTTCCGGTGATGCGTGGCTCGTCGAGGAAGTAGAGGGCGTCGATACGGAGCTCTGGGGCACGGAGAGGGAGCGGGGGAGTGGCTATGGCCGTGGTGGTTTTCATCGGCGCGGCCGCGGTGGCTTCGGCCATGGCGAGGAGGAGCAGGGGAGCGAGGGGGAGATTGAGCAAGGGGGAGTGAGATGTGGACGGCTCTCGGGGTCTATCCTCGGCGCGGGCGAGACAGGCAGGCGAGGTGGTGGCGTGGCGCTCGCACGCGGCCGTGCGTTGTCCTGCCTATGCCTACTAGAAGAGGTAGGGGACGAGTGGCACGCGGCCAGGTGGGCTGGGCCGGCTCAGGTGAGCCCAGGCAAGATTCCCTCTCTCGATGTGTTTTGTTTTCTTATTTATTTCTATTTTCTAATTTGTAGATTTGTTTTGAATTTTATTTTGAAACCAATTCAATTGTTTGCTTCTCAAAATTATTGCGAGAGCTACTGGGATTATTCTAGAACCCCACACAAAATTTCAGAATTATTGGAGCTGTTAGATATTTATAGGAATTTAAAGCTCGAATTCAAATACATTATGATTTAATTCATAGATCCAGAAATGTGCCAAAAATGTATGCACCAATTTTGGCAGAGGTTTGCACCTTTATAAAAAATGGTGAACATTTCTGAAGGAAATTTTGAGTTCATTGAAAATATTTTGGTTGAACCTATTTGATTTAATTTGGTGCTAGGATTTGATCATCCCCATTTTAGGTACAAGGAAAGATCAACATGATGACATGAATGCTCAGTAATGCAACTAATTACAAGCAATTCTAGGGCTCTGACAACTCACCCCCACTAAACGAGAATCTCGTCCCGAGATTCAAGACGTGAGGTAAGAAGACATAGGGGACACAAAGCCAACACAATCTTCATGATCCAGATTGCACGTCATAAGAATGTTGATTGCTTGCATCATGTTGATCTTGACATCCTTGCTTTTGAGATCTTGGTCTAACACAGTGATGACAGAAGAAACTCTACAGGAATCGATCTCCTCGAAGATCAAGCACTCAAGATCAACTCATGGAGTGAGACGTAAGAACATCTCTTGAGTTGGGACATAAAACACACATCAGGAGCAATGGAAAGAGGTAGATGACAAGGTTCGATTTGTAGGCACAATTCACACTTGAATAAGATGGTGCATGGATTTCAAAGTAGCGAGGAGTTAATTGCCATGATCCCATAACAGGGCACCTTAGGTAAGGTGACTCGTAGATTTGTTTCCTTTAAGTGGCAAAACGAATTACTTTTGATACAGAGACCATTGAAACTCTCTACAGCAGACTGATGCAATTCACAAACGATCGTTTGAAGAAGTTCAGAAGAATAGCATACTCTGATTAGAATGGATGATGTGGACTACCTTGTTGAAGACAATGCAAGGGATGATTTTTGCTTATCATCGGGAAAGGATAGGGCCCATGGTAGGACCACTTTGAAGACGATCCTGAACAGAAATTACTAAGAGGGGCAGCCCATGGGAGAAAGGCACAAGGGTGGTGCAAGCTAGGAACAAAATGCAAATATTGGAAAAATTTCAACCATCATATCTGCCTGAGATTCAGATCTGGTTGGTAACAGGATATTTCAGACGTCATGTTGGAAAAGAAAATTTGCAACACAACCGACGAGACGACGTTGCAAGGTTCTCGGGAAATGAACTATGATAGCAAGCTCCAAAACATGAGCTGGTTTTGTGATACGTCTCCAATGTATCTACTTTTCCAAACCCTTTTGCCCTTATTTTGGACTCTAACTTGCATGATTTGAATGGAACTAACCCGGAGTGACGCTGTTTTCAGCAGAATTGCCATGGTGTTGTTTTTGTGCAGAAATAAAAAGTTCTCGGAATGACCTGAAAATCCATGGAGAATTATTTTGGAAAATATAAAAAATACCTGCGGAAAGATCCAGACCAGGGGGCCCACACCCTGTCCACGAGGGTGGGGGGGCGCCCCCTCCCCCTGGGCACGCCCCTGCCTTGTGGGCCCCTGGTGCTCCACCGACGTATCTCCGGATCCCATATATTCTCTTTCGGGGAGAGAAATATCAGAGAGGAAGAATTATTGCGTTTTACGATATGGAGCCGCCGCCAAGCCCTAATCTCTCTCGGGAGGGCTGATCTGGAGTCCGTTCGGGGCTCCGGAGAGTGGAGATCATCGCCATCGTCATCATCAACCTTCCTCCATCACCAATTCCATGATGCTCACCGCCGTGCGTGAGTAATTCCATCGTAGGCTTGCTGGACGGTGATGGGTTGGATGGGATCTATCATGTAATCGAGTTATTTTTGTTAGGGTTTGATCCCTGGTATCCACTATGTTCTGAGATTGATGTTGCTATGACTTTGCTATGCTTAATGCTTGTCACTAGGGCTCGAGTGCCATGATTTCAGATCTGAACCTATTATGTTTTCATGAATATATGTGTGTTCTTGATCCTATCTTGCAAGTCTATAGTCACCTACTATGTGTTATGATCCGGCAACCCCGAAGTGACAATAACCGGGACCACTCCCGGTGATGACCGTAGTTTGAGGAGTTCATGTATTCACTATGTGTTAATGCTTTGGTCCGGTACTCTATTAAAAGGAGGCCTTAATATCCCTTAGTTTCCAATAGGACCCCACTGCTACAGGAGGGTAGGACAAAAGATGTCATGCAAGTTCTTTTCCATAAGCACGTATGACTATATTCGGAATACATGCCTACATTACATTGATGAACTGGAGCTAGTTATGTGTCACCCTAGGTTATAACTTCTACATGATGAATTGCATCCGACATAATTCCCCATCACCGATCCAATGCCTACGAGCTTTTCCCATATTGCTTGTTGCTTATTTACTTTTCCGCTGTTACTAATACAAAAACACTATCGTTACTTTTATTTCCGCTACTGCTATCTCCATATTACTTTGCTACTAAACTACCTTGCTGCAGATACTAAGTTTCCAGGTGTGGTTGAATTGACAACTCGGCTGCTAATACTTAAGAGTATTCTTTGGCTCCCCTTGTGTCGAATCAACAAATTTGGGTTGAATACTTTACCCTCGAAAACTGTTGCGATCCCGTACACTTGTGGGCTATCAAGACTATTTTCTGGCGTCGTTGCCGGGGAGCATAGCTCTATTCTTTAAGTCACTTGGGATTTATATCTGTTGATCACTATGAAGAACTTGAAGGACTCAAAAACCAAGATATATCCCTCAACTATGAGGGGAGGTAAGGAACCGCCATCTAGCTCTGCACTTGATTCACCATCTGTTATGGGTAAATTTGCGACACTTATTCCTGCTATTGAATCTGATATGTCGTATGTTCTTGATGATGCCACTTCTGTTATGTATGATGAAACTACTTCTAGGCCTGATAATCCTGTGCCACTAGGTGAATTCCTAGATGAACAAATTGCTAGGGTTAGGGAGAATGCAAATATTGAAACTGATAATATTTATGAAAGTGATGATGAAGCTTCTCCCAATAACTATGAATTGCCTGTTGTTCCTGAGGGTTATGTTATGGATGAAGAAACTGCTAGAGACTTTCTTGCTTGCAACGATAGATATGATCTTAAGAAATTATTAACTAAGTTGAAAGAAAAGTCCTTGAATGCTAGAATGAAACATGACCCTGCTTTTGCTACTTCACCTATCTGTGTTACTGATAAGGATTATGAATTCTCTGTTGATCCTGAGTTAATTACTTTGGTTGAATCTGATCCTTTCCATGGCTATGAGTCTGAAATTGTCGTGGCACATCTTACTAAGTTGAATGATATAGCCACCCTGTTTACCAATGATGAAAAGATTCGCTACTACTATATCCTTAAGATATTTCCTTTCTTGTTAAAGGGTGATGCTAAGACATGGTTTAATTCTCTTGATCCTGGTTGTGTGCGTAGTCCCCAGGATATGACATATTACTTCTCTGCTAAATATTTTCCCGCTCATAAGAAACAAGCTGCCTTACGGGAAATATATAACTTTGTGCAAATTGAAGAAGAGAGTCTCCCACAAGCTTGGGGGAGGCTTCTCCAATTACTTAATGCTTTGCCTGATCATCCTCTTGAGAGGAATGATATACTTGATGTCTTTTATAATGGACTAACCGATGCTTCTAGAGACCACCTGGATAGTTGTGCTGGTTGTGTTTTCAGGGAAAGAACAGTAGATCAAGCTGAATTACTATTGAATAATATGCTGGCCAATGAAAATAATTGGACACTTCCTGAACCAGCCCCTATGCCAACTCCGAAGAAAAGAGGTGTTCTATTTCTCAGTCCTGAAGATATGCAAGAGGCAAAGAAATCTATGAAAGAAAAAGGTATTAAAGCTGAAGATGTTAAGAATTTACCACCTATTGAAGTAATACATGGTCTTGATAACCCAACATAGGTAGTAAAGTTAAATTCTCTTTATAGATTTGATGAAGGTGATATTCCTCGCTATAAGTCTACTAGCCAATGCTTAGATGAGTTTGACAATTTTATTGTGAAACAAGAAAACTTCAATGCTTATGTTGGTAGACAATTGCAACACAATGCTTATATGATTGAATGCTTGAGTGATTATCTGTCTAGAGTTAAAGGTGAATTGAAACTCATTAGTAAACATGCTTCTATGGTTACCACTCAAGTAGAACAAGTACTTAAGGCTCAGAATGATTTGGTCAATGAATTAAATAGTAAGAATAATGACTATGCTGTTAGAGTTGCTACTAGAGGTGGTAAAATGACTCAGGAACCTTTGTATCCTGAAGGCCATCCTAAGAGAATTGAGCAAGATTCTTAGAGAGCTAATTTAGATGCACCTAGTTCTTCTAAGAAGAAGAAAAAGAAAAATGATAGGACTTTGCATACTTCTAGTGAACCTGTAGCTAACACACCTGAGGATCCCAATGATATATCTGTTTCTGATGCTGAGACACAATCTGGTAATGAACATGAACCTAGTGATAATATTAATGATGATGTTCATAATGATGCTCAACCTAGCAATGAAAATGATGTAGAGATTGAACCTGCGGTTGATCTTGATAACCCACAATCAAAGAATCAACGTTATGATAAGAGAGACTTTGTTCCTAGGAAGCACGGTAGGGAAAGAGAACCATGGGTTCAGAAACCCATGCCTTTTCCTTCGAAACCATCCAAGAAAAAGGATGATGAGGATTTTGAGCGCTTTGCTGAAATGATTAGACCTATCTTTTTGTGTATGCGTTTGACTGATGTGCTTAAAACAAATCCTTATGCTAAGTACATGAAAGATGTTATTACCAACAAAAGAAAGATACCTGAAGTAGAAATTGCCACTATGCATGCCAATTACACTTTTAAAGGTGGAATACCTACTATACCTTGCTCCATTAAAAGAAACTATGTTAAAACTGCTTTATGTGATCTTGGAGCCGGTGTTAGTGTTATGCCTCTCTCTTTATATCGTAGACTTGACTTGAGTAAGTTGACACCTACTGAAATATCTTTGCAAATGGTTGATAAATCAACTGCTATACCAGTCGGTATTTGTGAGGACGTGTGTGACACCCCGAGACCGATGCGCCAGGTGTCAGCCAGTTATTCGTCGTCTTTGCAATGTCATCTGCTCATCAGCATGTTTTCAAAACTTGCATCCGTTCGAGTCCGACCGTCCTTTCCGTTGTCCGTTCTGAGCCCAGACACACATGCACGCGCCTGCGGCACCTTCGAATATTTATTTTATGAGTGGTCGGAAAATGTTCTCGGAATGGGATGAAACTTGGCGTGTGGTCTTATTATAGCATAGGTAGACCGCCTGTCAAGTTTCGTTGCGTTCGGAGTTCGGTTGATAGCCCAACGGTTAACCGTGTTAACCGCTCGAAGCCTTTTATCTTTTGGCCCAACACCCCTCCACAATAGCCCGCTAGCCCATCCCAACCACCTCCATGCTCTCGGTCATTGGATCGTGATCGCGTGGCCGAAAACCACTCCTCATTTGGACTCTCCTAGCTCCCTCTACCTATAAATAGGTCCTCCCCCTCCTTTTTCGCGGACGAAACCATAGCCACGTCCTCCTCCGCGCGCCGGACATGTCCGCGCCACCGCTGGACATGTCCACCGACACCTCCATGTCGCCCAGGCCAATCCCAGGCCACCACGTCATCACCGCCGCTCCCGCACCCACTCACAGCGCGCCACGTCGCCACCCCCACGCCCACTTCGCCGCCAGCCCGCTCCGGCCCGCATCGAGCCTGTCGGGCCCGAACCGCCGCCGCCGCCGGGCCCGACCGCTCCCTTCGTTCTGCTCCTCCTGCTCCCCTGCTCTGCTCCTCCTCCTGAGCACCCTTCGCCGCCGGGTTCCGTCCGCTCCGGCCGGCGCTACAGCCTCGCGCCACCGGAGTCCCAAGCCTTCACCGCGAGCCTCCGCCTTCGTGCACCCGCCGTGCCCCGCCGCCTTCTCATCCTTCGCGCCATCCCCACGCCAGGGGGCCTTAGCCCCGTCATGGACGCCGGCCCGAGCTCGCCGCCGCATCGCCCCGTGTAGCTCCGGCGACCAGAGCCCTCGTCGAGCCCGGATCCGGGGCCCCCGTGCCCGGATCCGCCCGTTTCCTGTCGCCGGCGCCCACCTCCGACCTGCCGGAGCTCCTGCGCCGGACCTAGGCAACTGTCGCTGCCTACGTCCTCTACGTCGAGCGGAGGACGAAGCGCCCGTCGCCCCGCAGCTGGGCCACGTGGGCCGCGCCTCTCTCATCGGCCCAGCTTCCTCTCGCCCCCCATGGGCCCTGCAACGCCCAAGGCCCACCTCCCGGCCGGCCTGCCTCGCCTCCTCTCCACTTGGGCCTGGCCCACTAGGTGAGCCATGATACGTCTCCAACGTATCTATAATTTTTTATTGTTCCATGCTATTATTTATGAAGTCTTGGATGTTTAATGGGCTTTATCATTCACTTTTATATCATTTTTGGGACTAACCTACTAACCCAAAGGCCGAGTCCAGATTGCTGTTTTTTTCCTGTTTCAGGGTTTTGCAAAAAAAGAATATCAAACGGAGTCCAAACGGAATGAAACCTTCGCGAGAGATATTTTTGGAGAAAATCACGCACGCGGAGCTTGAGAACAACGTCAGGGGGCCAAAGGGTGGCCCACGAGGGTGGGGGCGCGCCCCCTTTCCCAGGGCACGCCCCCTGCCTCGTGGCCCCCTCGAGCGTCCCTCGGTGCCCTCCTTCTTCCTATATAAGTCTACGTACCCCAAAACCTCCATGAAGAGAGAAAAAACCCTAATTCCACCGCCGTACCTTCTGTTCCCGTGAAGATCCCATCTTGGAGCTCCACCGGAGGGGGATCCATCACAGAGTTCTTCATCATCATCATCATCGCCCTCACCATGAGTTGTGAGTAGTTTATCACAGACCTTCGGGTCCATTGCTAGTATCTAGATGGCTTCTTCTCTCTCTCTGGATCTCAATACAAAGTTCTCCTCGGTTTTCGAGGAGATCTATTCGATGTAATCTCTTTTTGCGGTGTGTTTGTCGAGATCCGATGAATTGTGAGTTTATGATCAAGATTATCTATGAAAGATATTTGGTTCTTATCTGAACTTTTTATGTGTGCTCATAATATCCTTGCAAGTCTCTTCGGATTATTGGTTTGGTTTGGCCTACTAGATCTATAGTTCTTGTAATGGGAGAAGTGCTTGGCTTTGGGTTCAATCTTGCGGTGTCCTTTCCCAGTGACAGTAGGGGCAGCAAGGCATGTATTGTATTGTTGCCATCGAGGATAAAAAGATGGGGTTTATATCATATTGCTTGAGTTTATCCCTCTACATCATGTCATCTTGCTTAGGGCGTTACTCTGTTCTTATGAACTCAATACACTAGATGCATGCTGGATAGCGGTCGATGTGTGGAGTAATAGTAGTAGATGCAGGCAGGAGTCGGTCTACTTGTCTCGGACGTGATGCCTATATACAATGATCATGCCTAGATAGTCTCATAATTATTCGATTTTCTATCAATTGCTTGACAGTAATTTGTTTACCCGTCGTAGAATATCGCTATCATGAGAGAAGCCACTAGAGAAAACTATGGCCCCCGGGTCTATTCTCAACATATCAATCTACATCTACTTTACTTTTATTGCTTTTATTTGCTGTTCTTATAAACCAAAAGTACCAAAAATATAAAGTATCATCTCTATCAGATCTCACTTTCGTAAGTGACCGTAAAGGAATTGACAACCCCTTATCGCGTTGGCTGCGAAGTTCTTATTTGTTTGTGCAGATGCGAGGGACTCGTGCGTGGTCTCCTACTGGATTGATACCTTGGTTCTCAAAAACTGAGGAAATACTTAAGCTACTGTGCTGCATCTCACTTTCCTCTTCGAGGGAATACAACGCAAGCTCAAGAAGTAGCAAGCCACCGCCTATCCTTCGCCCAGTGCAGCCATAGCTAGTCGATGCTCGTGTTTTTTTCGTGAAAATGACTAAGTCCCTAAAAAATGCTTAATATGTGTGCATGTTTGTATGATGATAACTTTGTGCACGTAGATCCAAATTGAGCATGTGATATGTCCAAATGCCCATTGTGATATGCTCTTCATATTGTTGTACTGTGGCATGCTTGTTTGAGATCATCTTGATGCCCTAATCATCGTTGCAAGAGTGCTAAATGTTTAAAACTGCTGATAACAGTTAATATGTTAGCATCTTGAGTGGGTGATAACTTTGTGCATGTTGGTCCAAATGGTTGCTCTAGCATTCATGTTAGGTGCCAAGTTGTCATGTTAATCTCTGTTGCAAAAGTGCATGTGGCTGTTAAGTGCTGAAACTTGTTATGAGATGATGTGTTGTCTTGTTGATAGCTATTGGTGTGATTCTCTTTAGTGCCACATGTCAATATGTCTTAGAAGCACAATCATGTCATCTTTGCTGTGGTGCAATCCATTTTTCATGATATGCCTTGTGGTGTTTGCAACAAACTTGTAAAATAGCCTACTCGCTGATGTTATTTTCTGAGACTTGTTAAAAACTGCCAAGTCTGAAATTGTTTAACCTGATGCCATGTTTGCTTGATGCCCCACTCAAATCCATGCTTGTTTTGGAGTGGTCAATGATCATGTCTTGTTGTCCATGTTATGCTCTATCCATCCATGCCCTTGTTTGCATATATGGCATGCTGTAGCTTATTTATTTCTTGCTCTCAAGTTGCTATAAAATGTTTATGTCAGTCTGTTGTCAATAAGTTCAGTTTTGCCATGTGATTTGCTAGTGATCTATGCATCCTATGGCCATGCTCTTGCCTTGAGTAGCTTCACAAACATGTATTATTGCTGTGGGTATGATTCACTTTCCATGTTATGCTTTGAGTTGAGTTGCACAAGCTTGCGAACATGCCTACTTGTCGTTGTTTCTGCCATGCTCTGTTTTTTTTTTCACTAAATATGAGAAATCAGTAAACTTCTTGAATCTTGCCATGCTAGTTTAATTGTGTTCCAGCAAGTTTTTGGGTGTGCTCTGAGTTCATACTTGTTGGGAATCATGTCTATTTCACATCCATGCCTTTTGTTATCATGTTTGGGAGCAGTAGCATATATATACCTTGCTCCAAAGTTGCTATGTTGTTGTTTTTGGACAGCTTGTTGTAATATCTTGTTTCGTGTGTATGTGTTGAACTTTTGTTCCGTTTGGAGCGTGTCCTATATGAAACTTGTGTGTTTTTTGCATGTAGATGAATAATATCATGTTGTTTACATGCTTGGAGTGTGTTTAATTCTTGTTTGGATGCATCTTGCATAATTGCCATGCTTGTCTTGTTTTACTCATATCTTCTAGGCCATAGCTCCGAATTAAACAAACTTTATATGTAACTTGACTAGAATTTCGAGTAGATCTTCATGGTGCATGTTAATTTGCTGTTTAACAACTTGAATTTAAGGTTTGTTCAGATCTGGACCATTTTCAAAATATGCATATGAGGGCTTACCGGAATTGTCATATGTTGTTTCCGGCCTCATTTAAACTTGTTGATTTGTGTTGATCTTGTATGCATCATCCCTTGCCATGTTTCGCATCATATAGACTTGTCTTGCATCATACTTGGTTGAGCATCATGTCTTGTTCTTGTGTTGTGTGTTTACCATGTTGTGTGCTTCTTCTCGCTAGTTCATATTCCGTTGCGTTCGTGAGGATTCGTTCTTCTACACGTGGTTCGTCTTCGTGGCTTCTTCTTTGTCTTCTTCATGGACTCGTTCTTCTTCCTTGCGGGATCTCAGGCAAGATGACCATCACCTTGGATACCTTTACTATCATTTCCATGCTAGTTGTCTTGATGCTATCGCTATATGTCGCGCTACCTATCTTTTGTTGTCAGCCTCTCCTTGTTGCCATGAAACCTCTAACCTTTGACACCTTCCTAGCAAACCGTTGTTTGGCTATGTTTCCCGCTCGCTCAGCCCCTCTTATAGCTTTGTTAGTTGCAGGTGAAGATGAAGATTGCTCCATGTTGGAACTTGTTGTTGGAATATCACAATATGTCTTATATGTATTAACACACCTATATACTTGGAAATGGGTGGAAGGCTTGGCCTTTTGCTCGGTGTTTTGTTCCACTCATGCCACCTTAGGAGCCGATAAACCGGCGTTATGTTCCTTGATTTTATGTTCCTAACGCGGTTGGGTATATGGGGACCCCTTGACAGTTCGTCTTTGAATAAAACTCCTCCAGCAAGCCCCAACATTGGTTTTAATTTGCAACATAATAATAACTTAATTAATTAATTAAATTGCATAGGGGGTCGCGTCCCCGAGGATTCTTTCTACATACTTGATGACCCGTTGCTCCGATGGCGCAAAGGCCGAGTGCAAGCCAAGTATTGGAAGAGTGTACATTAAAATATGTAAGACACAGAATGAAACATATGGAAATAAGTACGGATTGATGATAGATAGATGGTTCGTGATGATACATGTTTTCTAAGAAGTTTATGAACAATCATTTACAATGTTATAGATGATCCGTTGCGCCCATGGCGCAAAAAGCTAGAGGTAGCGAGTATTCAAACAATACATATGAGATTGATTCAGGATCAACTTCGGGCGAAAGCCACGTGTGTTTGCATGTGCATCAACAGAGCATCGAGAAGTAGCTTTGTTGGATTCTAACCCAAGCATACAAAATAATTGAATAGAAGGTTGAGTCAACTAAAACAAATTTTAATAAAAGCTAACATAATAAAACCAGGAAAAGCTAAAAAATGGCATGAAGCTATTTATAGAACAACGCTTTTCACCCAGACCATTTTTTAAAACCTGTTCATAACATAAATTGCATTGTTCAACAACTCTGACAAATGTCGAGCTACTTTCTTTGTAACCTTATTCATCAATCAGATTTATGAATCTTAGTGAAAAGTGAAATTTGGACAATAAGGCACATCCATTTGGACAACAACGTTAAACATAACAGTGTGAAAAGTAACAAAGCCAGGACAGATTCTTCTTATCTTATTAGGATGGAAGAGCTACCATAAATAAATGCACTTCATTACATTAGAACCTTTCTCTGGATGTGTTTTCATCATAAAAACATGTGAAATAATAAGATCTATGCATACTGCATATATAATGAAATTTCATAGTTATATTATATAAGTAGATATTCTAAAATTTTAGAGCATGGTAATCTTGAGAAGCTGATGAAGGAGTAAAGGAGGAAGAGATATTCCAGCCAATTTCATTTGTTTTTATTTTCTTCCAGCCCGTCCCTTTGGCACTTAGCAGTGGGTCTTCTAGGTCAGGACAACACCGCCTTATCACCACCACGCAAGCAGGGACACGCCACACGCGCCCGTGAACCCATGCCCCTTCACCTTATCTCTTACTCCAGCCCACTACTGCCCTCACTTCATTTCCTGTTCTCCTGGATCCCCTTTATCGCCTAGCTAGCTGGGGGCACCGGTCGCCGTTGCAAGTTTGCAACACCAGCCACAGGAATCTGCGGGATACGCTAGCCCCTAGTCCGGATCGACGTCCATGCCTCCGGCTCTGACATGCATGCCCGCTGGACGCCGCCGTGAACCACCTTGTTTTTCCGGTGTGTTCTTGCTCCTAGGTAGTTCCCCTAGCTCAATTGTTACTCCTGTCGTTCCTTTAATGGTGATTCCGGGCACCGACGTGCAGGAGCCTCTTGGACCGAGGCCGCCTTCGTTGGTTCTGTCGGCTGCCACTGCGACACCGCGATCCTCCTCCTCACCGAGCAGCTCCAGGGACCATGACAGGCTCCGTGCTGTCCGCATCTCCTCTGGACCATGGACTCAAAGCCGCGGGTCCCTCCTACTTCTTCCCTGATGTTGACCGCCATTATCGCTGCCGGAGCTCGTTGCTCTGCTCCATCCGACCTTGTCACTTACATCATGGTGAGAAATCGCCTCTGCATGTTGTTGGCTGTGTGCTGCTGATGTTGTTTGTTGTTTGCTGCCACTGGCTGCTTTGCTCATGTCCCTTCTTTGCTGCTGGCTGATTGTTGCTTGCTTTTGATGCTTGACGATGTTAGCCGTCACCTGCATGTAGATCATAGAAAGAGAGATTGATTTGCTATGAAAAAACATGGTCATATTTAACACTGTTAAATTTACTTGCTCATCACACTGTCAGACAAAGGCTAGACTTGTCTATAAAAGTTTTCATTCTAACATTTGATTTATTAGGAAGATCACATAAAAATCTCAACCCGCTGAACTTGTAAATCCATAATAAAATCATTCTAGTTTGGTTTGGAGTAGTACTAAGCTTATA
This sequence comes from Secale cereale, assembly GCA_902687465.1. Classification (NCBI taxonomy): domain Eukaryota; kingdom Viridiplantae; phylum Streptophyta; class Magnoliopsida; order Poales; family Poaceae; genus Secale; species Secale cereale. The sequence continues at coordinate 19,969,900 of LR738711.1, forward strand.
TATGTTGGTTGCTCATGGATCCCCTTTCTCGTACTACTCCATGAGCGGGTTGCTAGGCACAACCACGCTATCCACGTTAGATATGAATAGTGCCTATGAATAGTGCATCGAGAGAAAACCTGCGCACGCGGCGCAAGCTACCTCCTCCGTCCCCTTCAGCGTGAAAATATGTGCTGCTCCCTCTCTCTCCTTCCACTTCATCCCTCTGCGCCCCCTCCTCTCCTCCCAATTTGCATCCTCCCCCAATCTCCGCCTCCTCTCCTCCCCAATCCGAGGCCTCTCGCCGCCCTCTCTCCTTCCCCTGTGCCTTCGACCCCGCCCTGGCCAGCTCCCAACATTCCGCTGAGTGGAGAACCAAGAAGGAGGAGGGAGGGACGTGAAGGGGAGTAGAGGAGGTGCCGCAGAGGAGACCTAGGCAGCGGCTCGAGCAGAGGAGTGGGGCCTCGAGACGCTGTGTCCGCCGCTCCCCCGCCTCGAACCAGCCAGCGCCATGGAGAAGGACGAACAGTAAGGGAGGCCGGCGGTGGAGAGAGGAGCGACGAGGACAGAGGCACCGGCCGTCGGGGACCTCCCAACCTTCTTCTTCTCCTTGTTAGGTGGAGCTCGAGCCGTCGAGCACAACCTCAATCTGGAGTAGGGGAGCAGCATCTGCAGGGGGCTCCAACCTCGTCTTCGTGGGAGGGGGAAGGCGCAGCTCTTCCTCTCCACTCCCCCACGCGACAGCGGCCCAACCCCCACCCCAGCCCCACCACCTCTAGCCCCTCTGCAATGAAGGTCTCTTTTTTTCTCTCTTCTTCCGCCCTCGTCCAAGGATTGGTCTATGATTCTCGTCTATTGTTTTTGTTGGGCAGTGTTTCGGTGTTTGGTTTTAATGGTGGGTGTGCAGGGGCATGGGAGGGTGAGAAGAACAGAGGTGGAAGCAGGACCGCAAGGCCGGAGCTCCAGGCGTCGCTCGCGTTTAGGTGGAGTGGAGAGGTGTCGCCGGCCATGACTAATGGGTCGTTGGCTCGTTGCTCACTGGTCGTCGTCCCCTGTCCACCATCCAGGTTGCACGTCCTCACCATAATCTGGTTTCAATTCCTTGATTTTTCTGATAAAGAGAGGAAGAATTAGGGATAGAGGTATTAGGCCTTAGATTCTTTGCCTCCAGCAGAACAAATTTGGTAGCTAAATTACCAACTAAGAGTATAGTGCCGATCCATATTATCCAATATATGCTAGCTAGCTGCACTAACGAACAAGTCCACTCCAAATTGAGACCACGCAAATTATGTTTGTTGGGAGCTGTAGCCGCTAGTGGATGCATGGGAGTATACTGTCCCACCACAACCAGGCAGCTTAATTTGGAAAAAGCAAACAAGTTTATTAGAACCAAGCTTCTACGATTATACAAGTGAACACCTATAAACTGGTTTATCTTGAACTGAACAGTGAATTTTACCTGCAGCTAAAGAAAAGAAAACTCAATGCTGCTTTCTTCTCATTCTTATATATATATATATATATATATATATATATATATATATATATATATATATATATATATATATATATATATATATATTACTGCCCTCTTCCCTTCATAGGTAAATGAAGATCAAGCTAGTCAGTTAGAAGAAAGAGAGAGATCAGCAAGTTGTAAAAGCCATCCAACTGATGAGGGGGGAATAATAATGCTTTTTAGATAAAATAAACAATCCAATCTGTCGCCACAGGATAAAATAGAAGCAACATGACCAACATTCAGTATTATTTAAGTTGTAAATTAATTACGGTTCGGAACTATTGGTAGCTTTCTTCAAGGTTACAAATAGTGGTGAAGTTAAATTTCGATCCACTGAGTTTAGACATTGGATATTACCAGAACAATTACACCTTAACCAGAATCTAAAATATAGATAACCTGAATACACACTGAGGAGAGAGCTGGTATAAAAAAATCTAAATGATGGCCATAGCTGAGATATAGATAAAAAATAGCATAACTTCACCTGGGGATTGGGATGATCCATCTGGGCACATGAGCAGTCCTACCACCAGCAACCTTAAACATCTGGAAGCAACACACATGTGTAATAGAATAAAAGTCATACCATTAGGCAGGGGTAGGAAAAAACACCTTTCTTATTTGTATCTCAACCGTCATACTCAGCAACTCAAATGTAGAAACGAAGCATATGCAAATTAGGAGCAGTATTGCTAATTAATATTTTTTCCAAAAAACAGGAACCTACAACTGAGTGTTGCTTAGTTTGCTAAAGTACACACCTCACCTTATTTGGTGATGGTTAGTAGAGAAACATGAAACATGAAAAAAATAGAGGGATCGTCTGGGATAACGCAGTTACTGATTAGAGAGAGATTATTTGTATTTCAAGTGCACAACTAACATCAATTATCTGAAGAAGCAGATGTCTTCATAGGGAAAAACACACATGTTTCTCTAGTGTACTGTGTACACCATATTTTGCATACCAAATCTTCTTTCCTCACCTCATATCCATCACAATTCGAGCCACACATACTCAAGTCGAGAACAACACAAACCTAGGCCTGAGCGCTCACCTAAAAACAAAAACATCACAAAGAACAAGCGATTAGATTTCAAAAAATACATTACAAATAAGCATTATGAACAATTATCTTCAGAACTCCAAAAGTAAGCGATATGAAAGAGGAGGAGACCAATCCCGACGGCACATACGCCTCCACTCGATCGTCCTCCACCACACCCTTCTGCTCGCCCTCCTCCCTGGCCTACGCCTTCTCCTGTTGCCAGCCTCCTCCCCCTCCCCTACTTTTTTCAAACACCAAAAAGAAGTATTCATTCACATGTGCTGACGAGCAATGTCTGAACTCAACCAGCAATAAAAAAAATCTAAGAACAATGTCGGTACAGCATTTCATCAAACATGTCACATACCAGCGGGTGTTGAACAAGATGGCCTGCAAAAATGTCGCCTTGTGCTGGTGCTCGGGCAACAGCAGTATATGAGAAAATTTTGAGTTGGTGCTCCAGGAGCGACAGTGTCAAAGAGAAAAACCTGACAGTAGCGAATCCACACCCCATCGTTGATATATTTCCATCCCCATTACTCGTCACAGGATCTGCACGCCACCACAATGGGCATAAGGTGAGATTTAAGATGGCAATGGGGCCCCGAAACCCGCGTCCCCGCGGGTTTTTACCCTATTAGGGGACGGGGATGGGCGTCTTTTCATCCCCGTGGGGCTGTTGTTGGGCACATTATACAACCCGACACCTTTCGTGGGTTTGCACCCGTTTCAGTAGTCCCCGAACCCGAAACCCGGCAAACCCGGCAAAATACTACTTTTTTACGAAGCACTGATCCGGCGCGACCCAACTCAAAGCTACCGAGCCTAAGCGATCGATCCCCCCACCCCCCAGCATCGAAGGCCAAACCAACACCTCGCTGGGTGGCTAGTAACGCTTGCTCCTTCCCCCTCTCTATACCTGTTGAACCATCTATTATTGTTTTGTGTTAAAATTTGCAAAAGTTATGCTGTTAAACTATGCTCATTTTGTTGTCGAAATATTATTCTTTGTTGGTTCTATGTTTCCTTATATATGTCGATTTCCCCGTGGGTTTAGAAAACCCGATGGGTTTAGGGGACGGACGAAAAATTAGCCCCGCGCACGGTGACGGGGACGGGGACGGGTTTATGATTTTCTCGTGGGGATGAGTTTGGGAAGGCAAAACCCGATGGGTTTCATCCCCGTTGCCATCTTGAGGTGAGAGGAAGGAGATGGTCGAGGATGGAGTGGAAGGAGGTGCCGACTGCCGAGGGGACATGGGTGAGGTTACCTGCGTGGTGAGGTCGGAGGCGACGATGCAGGGAGGCATGGCGACGCGGGAGGCTGGCAGGTGTCGTAGTGACATCCCCATGGCCAGGTCAATCCACTTTCCTCGCTGCCATCCGCCATTCCCATGGAGAGGATACGCGGTGGCGCCCGCCGAGTGCAGCCGAGGCGGCGACCGGCGAAGTAGGGCGTCGCGCTACCGCTGTCTTCGCCTCCTCTGTGGTATAACGGGCGACGAGTGCGCGAGGCAGTTCGGGGTGCAAGGGGAGGGGCCATGGCGGCGGAGGCGGCGCTGGGAGAGGGAGCGACGGGGACGCTCGGGCGCTGGGAAAGGGAGCGACGGCGGCGCACGGGAACGAGGCGACGGTGAAGGCTGCGCGAGAAGGAAAAGCAAGAGAGGCGCGGGGCTCGAGGACGGGAGGGGATTGGAGCTAGGTTTTACAGCCTCGGTCGTTCACAGAACGTCTTTGTACACGCGAACTCAAACCAAAAGCATACCGCTCTATGGGCCCGACGTTGAGCGAGGCCCACCTGTCATCCAGTTGTCAAGTTAATGCGAATGTTAAAGCGAACCAACGGTTTACCGAGTGCCAGCCGTCAAAAATGGCCTACAGTATAAAAATATAACGCTCCATGGTCGCTCGAGCGCGCAAGTGCCCCAGTTAGGCGGGTAGCACAGCCAGGTTTATATGTTCAATAAGGGGGGCCAGTGCTGATGGTGTTGGTCCTAAACGGGGGTTATGCGGGGCCGTCATGGGGAAACTCGAGGTATCTGGCTCCCGTAGGATCACCCATCCGGACGTGGCCTGAGACGAGATACGCGCGGCTACTATCAGGGTATCGTCATGCCGGGAGGTCTTGCTGGACTTGTTTTACAATTGTCGAAATGTCTTGTGCACCGGGAATTCCGAGTCTGATCAGGCCTTCCCTAAGATTATTATTATCTATGCTGATCGTGAGAGCTTGTGATGGGCTAAGTTGGGACACCCCTGCAGGCTTATGATCTTTCGAAAGCCGTGCCTGCGGTTATGTGGCAGATTGGAATTTGTTAATGTCCAGTTGTAGATAACTTGAAAGAGGATCCAAAATAAAACACACAACCGCGTGAGTAACCGTGACTGTCTCTTTTCACTTTGAGAAGAGAACACGGTGGGGTAATGTTTGACTCGTAGGTAGTACAGGATCTTTGGCGATCATTAGTAGTTTGCGATCGTTGCGTAGATGCTCATCTTATTCTTGTACTCGTAATTTAGCCTCCATACTTTTGCTTAGCCGCTGCTGCAACCTCACCACTTTACCTCTCCATACCCATTAAGCTTTGCTAGTCTTGATACCCATAGTTATGGGATTGCTGAGTCCTCGTGGCTCACAGATACTACAACAACAGTTGCAGGTGCAGGTTTTCGATGACTTGACATGAGAGCGATGTTCTTTGCGTTGGAGTTCTTTCTTCTTCATCCTCGTCAGTCTTGGGTTAGGTTCCTGGTCGGCAGCCTGGGATAGCAGATGGATGTCGTTGTGCTTTTCATGTTTGCATCCGTAGTCGGATGTCTTGTATTGATGCTGTTGTATTCATGTGACTTGTATGAATTGTTGTATCCCAATGTATTTATGAAAATGGTACGATGTAATGATATCCATCTTGCTAAGCGCCCGAAATGTGGTTGTGACCCAATCACGAGTGTGTCACGTGATCGGGATAGAATCGGATCTTGGGCCTGACAAGTTGGTATCAGAGCCTCGACCGACCATAGGATCCCCCTTGATTGATCGTAGCTTGGCCATTGTTGACTCTATCTGATTTTTTTTTCAGAGTCTAGTTATATCGGAGAGTAGGAATTATTTTTACTCCTCAGCCCCTTCGTCGCTCTGGTGAGGAATCTTGACGTAGGTGTTTTGAATTACTCCTCTTCCCCTTCAATTTTTTTTTAGGATCACGCGGTTAGTTTTCGTTCGTTGCGTCGTATGTTCTTTTCCTCTGGTGCATCTCTCGTCAAGTGGATTCGACCCTCTGCTTCTTGTGCTAGTTCAATCCTCAGTTCTTCCAACCGATGTCTTTTTCACCGTCCGATGTGGTCTTTCTTTTCCCGCCCGCCCATCCTTTTTCTTCTCGGAGACAGAGTCCGTAATCAAGTATCCATCCTACTCGTGTGATTCCTTTGCATTCTTCCTTGATTATTTCAAGTGGGGAATTCTAGTCTAGTTCGTCATCCTTCATCTCTTTTCTTCTTCGATGACTTCTCATCTCGTTCGTCATTCTTCATCTTTTTTCTTCTTCGGTGTATTCAATTCAAGTATTTGATGTTCAATCATATTCTTTTCCCTTGGCTCAAATGTTTTCCCCTTGCTCGTTTACCTCTCGCTATTTAATTATTCCGGAGTTTAGAAGAAATCTCAGGAGATTCATCCATGTTCTAATTAATTCAAGGTTGTTACCTCATTTGAGTGTTTCAATTGTTTCGGTGCATCATTTCTTACTCAAATAATCCTTTCCCATGGTTTTTTCTCTTCGGTGGGCTCATAACCCACATGTTTATTCCCAGGATCTTACCTAACTCTTCTAATTTTTTCCGGAGCTATTCTCAAATTCTTTTCAAGTGTGACGTAAGTATGGATTCCATCAGTCATATGCCTTCTCCAAGATCGCTTTCAATTCTTTTCATACTTGGTTCAACATCTCCTCATTTTCATTCTTTTGGAGTATCTCAGCAATTTTGGTTATGTTTCTCGTCATCATTTTCATCATTTCAACACCGAAGAAGAGTTTTTCTCTTAATCTTGTTCGTTCTTGCGAAGATTCATGTTTATAGCTTCACGCTATCCTCTCAAATTATTCCATTCGTCATAAATTCTTTTCCTTACCTATCCGGAGTATTTCAAGAATTTTTTTCTTTGTGTTCCTCCGAAGGCCATCATTTCAGAAGATTTCTTCGTTCTCAGTTTTCAACTTCGTCCTCCAAATATTCTTCATTGACGACTCTTCGTTTGTCTCACATTCGTCTGGAGCTTCGTTCAAATATTCTTTAGTCAGTTCACAATCTCTTCGTTCTCGTCATTTAAATTTCCTCAAGTGCTTTATTCTTCCCGGTGATTCTTTCTCTGGTATTCAGTCAATTTCAATTCTTCCCGGTGGCTTGTTCTTTTCTTCACCAGGTTTCAATTTTTTTACAGTGGTTCGTTCAATATTCCTTTTCCTTTGTCATCATATCAATTCATTCGTTATTTCCAATCCTACCGGTGGCTAATGAAGATTTTCGCAAGTTTTGCCCGATATCTCTCCTAATCATTTCAACGAGAATAATTAGTATGCAAATCCATTGCTTTCATCAATTTAATAGATGAAGGATGAGCATACCATAATTCTTATTCATTCTCATCAAGTTGATTTATTCCTTCATTCGGAGTTTATTCTTGATGAATAAATTCTAATCCCAAGTGTTTTCATCTTTTCTGTTCTGGAGTTCAAAGTTTTCTCGTCCTTCTCATCAGAACCCCATCTAATTCACTGCAAGGATTTAATCTTATTCTTCTCATCCCTTATTTGTATCTCATCATCCTTTTCTTACCGAAGTTCTTCATGGTGTCTCTTCATGATTAATTCATTCTTCAAATATATTGAGCAATCCTTGTGGATCAGCTCAAGCATTATTATTCTTGCATCTCCAAGTGCAATCAATTCTCCGTATTCTTTTGAAGTGGAGTTTTACATTTCTTCCCTCATCTCATATATTCAATCTTTTGGTCGTGGCATAATTCACCTCAAGTGTGAGATGTTTTCCATAAGCCCACATCGAGTGAATTATGTTGCTGTTGATTTTTCTCAACAACTCTGCTCAAGTCTTTCTTTTATAAATTCTCGTTCATGTCACTCGTGCTCAAAGTTGTCATCTTCTTCTCCATTCTTTCCATTGCTTTCTTTCCATTCTTCCGGAGGCATTGTATTCTTCATTTCATCATGTTTTCGTTTCATCTTCTCAGGTTCATGTCCTATTCCATTCATGTTCAACCGGTGTGCTATTTCTTTCAGTTTCAGCCGGAGTGCTGCCCGAATTACTTCGTTCAAATTCCTTTTCTATCTCTTATTAACTGGAGTGGTTTCGAATTCATTCTTGTTCCTTCAGCTCTTGTTTCGTGCCTTTCAACCTCCTTGATTCTCGTAGTATTCCTTGTTCCTCTTGTTTAACAAAGTTTTTGCAACTTCGTTCATCTTCGTTGTATTCGTCCTTTCAAGTTGTTCAACCCCTTAAGGTTCTTTGGTTTCACCTTCTTTCTTTTTATCTTCCGTCTTGTTCCTAAGATCTTGGGACGAGATCTCTTGTTAGTAGGGGAGTGTTGTGACACCCCGAGACCGATGCGCCAGGTGTCAGCCTGTTATTCGCCGTCTTTGCCATGTCATCTGCTTGTGTGTTGCACTTTGCCTTGTCATCATGTGCATTACATCACCATGTTTTCAAAACTTGCATCCGCCCGAGTCCGCTCATCCTTTCCATTGTCCGTTTTGAGCCCAGACACACTTGCACGCGCCCGTGGCACCTCTGAATATTTATTTTATGAGTGGCCGGAAAATGTTCTCGGAATGGGAAGAAACTTGGTGTGTGGTCTTATTATAGCATAGGTAGACCGCCTGTCAAGTTTCGTAGCGTTTGGAGTTCGTTTGATAGCCCAACGGTTAACCGCGTTAACCGCTGAAAGCCTTTTCTCTTTTGGCCCATCACCCCTCCACAACAGCCCGCTAACCCATCCCAACCACCTCCATGCTCTCGTTCGTTGGATCGTGATTGCATGGCCGAAAACCGCTCCTCATTTGGACTCTCCTAACTCCCTCTACCTATAAATATGTCCCCACCTCCTTTTTCGCACACGAAACCTCCTCCGCGCGTTGGACATGTCCGCGCCACCGCCGGACATGTCCACCGACGCCTCCATGTCGCCCGGGCCAATCCCAGGCCGCCACGTCGTCACCGCCGCCTCCCGCACCCACTCACAGCGCGCCACGTCGCCACCCCCACGCCCAATTCGCCGCCAGCCCGCTCCAGCCCGCACGGAGCCCTCCGGGCCCAAACCGCCGCCACCGCTAGGCCCGATCGCTCCCTCCGTTCTGCTCCTCCCGCTCCCCTGCTCTGCTCCTCCTTGTAGAGACCCGAACCAAATGGATAGATCAAGTCTCTGTGCTTAAGTGTCATCCCTGGATCGGTATGCTGACACACACAGTACTCGAGGATTTATAACAGAGGTAAATCACATGTATTAAGTAACGTAAATACTATTACCTCAATCAATCTTAGAGGAAGCAACAAAGGTTGTGGAGTTCCATCAACACCATCGGCAAAGTTGAGTGTAGACAGCGCAACCCTAATGTAACACTTACTCGTCGAATAATTCCTGCAACATGAGACGTTGCAGCCATGTAGGTCAGTACATTGAATGTACTGGCAAATTCACACTGTAGAAGTAATGATGAACAATTCCTACAACTACATGCATATTTGGCTGGTGGAGGCTGTAAGGTTGTTTTTGCATAAACTGATTTTTCCCTACCACAAAGGAATACATTTATTTAACTACTTTGTTATATTTAAATCATGAACAATTGAGAATGGTACCCCCATCTCAATCCCAAACCAAAGTCATTATTATCCCAACAAATTAATTAAACAGAGTGTTGAGATAAACAAATAATCCACTTCTAGATACTCAAAGATGTCCATAACCGGGGACACGGCTACTCATGAATAGTTTGTACACTATGCAGAGGTTTGTGCACTTTTCACCACAAGACTCGATCTCCTCCGTTGGATTTCTCGCACTGCATGGTGTTTGAGAAATGCATGACCGAGACACAGTCTTTCAGAAGCACTCACTCTTTACCCCGGGTCGACCGGTACACCTACTTTCCCCTACATCTGCTAGTCCACCACTGAAAGAGCTCACACAACTTACTCATACTATGCCAGAGCCCATAATGGCTTATGGCTGCACATGCAAGTTTCTAGGCATGCAAATATTATATGATCCCTTTGAGCCTGGGTGGCATTCCAATAGGGTGATCACACGGTTCCTCCGGGATCCCCTTGGGCAAACACTGGTTTCTCCAGGTGCTCGGCAACCACTGGGTGCTCCAGGGTGCCACAACCAATCCACCCAGATGTGTATTAAAGTATCCACCTTAAGTTGAACCATTAATTAACAATCTCACATCTGTCATGGATACTCTCAAACCCAAACCACGTCTTCAAGCATAGCATGTCAACCTAAACATAACGTAGAAGTAACTCCCAAGGGTTTGAAAATAATGCAGGTAATTGGTTCTACCTCAATCTACTTCCCAGACCCACAAGTTAAGAGATCCTACTCATGCAAGTGTTTGACGATATAACTAATGCAATGAAAACTGGGTATTGGAAAGTATGATCAAAGTGTGAACTTTCCTTATACTGACGATGTAGAAGATTTCGCACTCAGAACTCGTGATAGATCTACTCGTCACACTCTGATCAATCTATCGTAAGCAAACAATAGTAACCACACATAAGCAATCACTCAAAAGATCGGATAAAATGGATAAAACACTTCGGAAAACTTCGAAAACAACGAATGACTCTTGAAACATAAAACAAGTTCTAACAGTACCAAAATAATGTGAATTTGGCCTTATCAGAAAGTTTAGGTCAAGAGCTTCGATTTGCAAAAGGAATCAACTAAATCGGAGTTATAAAACTCAAGTTATGACAGAAAGAAGTTTGAATCAAAAACTAGTTGAATTCAAATTTTAAAACATTCAAAAACATGTTTAAGTTGTTTTACTTGAAAGAGGAGATCGTAACGAAGATGTGGGCGTTGGTTTCGTTGGATTTGGACCAACGAGAAAAAAGTTATGGACGTTTGAAGTTTAGGGGCTAATGTGTAAAATAAATATTTACAGATAGGTCCCTGGCCGAAAACTAAATAGAAAAAGAAAAGCTTAAAGAACGAACGTTCGTTTTCTAACCCTAACCAGTGAACGTTCTCTAGATAGATCTAAACCTAAAAAACCGATCTAAGAACTAAAATCGAGCAAACAAAGAACCGAGGTTGGTTTTTATACCTAGGCGGTTTTCTGCGAAAGCCGACGGTTTGGCGGAGAAGAGCCGGGGCGGATCGGGTCGGAGCTCGGAGCTCCGGCCGACGGTGAACTCCGGGGCTCCGGGTAGAGGCGGCGAGGCAGCGCGGGGCGCAGCGCGAGGGCAAGGGGAGGCGCGGCTGCGGGCGACGGCGACGCAGCAGCAGCAGGTAGCGGCGGCGAGCAGAGCGGCGGCGGCGGCGGTCTAGAGCAAGGGCGGCGGCGGCTTGGCGAGCGCGGTGGAGGAGGAGAGGAACGGGGCCCGGGGCCTCGGTTTAAATAGAAGGGGGGTCGGGGTGGTGCCGTGGGGAAGGGGCGAGGGGAGAGGCCGGGGCGACCACGGCATCCATGGCGGCTGCGGTGTAACGTGGCGGCGGCGGACTCCGCCTGGAGTCGGTCACGTGGGGAAGAAGGCCAGTTGGGCCGGCTGGGCTGGTCGGCCCAGTTCGGTTGGCCCGACGGGTTTTTTTTTAAACAGACAGAGAAAATAAAAGAAAAAGAAATAAGTCAATATCTAATATATATCAAAATTTATTGAAAAACAAACCCTACAACATGAACATTTTTCTACAGTCAAATAAAATCCTCACAAATTCTAATAAATCAAAGAGTGCTACTGATGCAATAAAATCCAGTAAAAATCATTTTAAAAATACCAAAATGATTTCAAATTTATTTCTCTCCAATTTTCTACTGTAGGGAATCATGTTACCCTATTTTCCATATAATTTATTTTTGGAGAAAAATAATTTGAATAAAACCCAATAACTCAAATTTTGAAGATGAATTTCAAAATAATTCAAAGGAACTTCCAACTCATATTTCCTATAATTTGAAGAAGTCATTTTATCTTCTCTCGGGAAAATCATTGAGTTGCATAAAGTTTCTGAATTTGAAATATTTCAAGAATGGAATTCAAAAATCCTTTCAAAACTATTTTTCATTTAATAAATGGAAGAAGTCATATTATCTTCACTCCAGGGTTTCGTGAGGAAAAGAATTTGAATTCCCGGAGATCAAAAATGCAATGTGAAAGTTTTGGGAAAGTCATTTTATTCCCTCTCATTTAACTTTCAAAAGTTTCGAATTTCACTCAAATTCACACAAGCACATCAAACAAGCAATCAAACTATCTATTTATTATAACATTCCAAAATTTAGAATTTTTGTATGTTACAAACCTACCACACTTAAAATGAATCTCATCCTCGAGATTCGGAGATGCTAGCAAGAAATAGGTTGGGATTTGGAGGTCTTCTAGCAAATCCACTAATCGGTATGGTCTGGTGTGCTATCACACTTAGAAACATGGATACGGTTCCTACCGAAATCAGGTACTCCATTCTTCGGGTTGACGTTGTCGGTCTTCTCAGATCTTCAGGGTATTTCCTTCTCTAGGCTCTTTCGGTAGTGGCAAAATCTTTGTCCTCAATCAATGTGTTATTTCATCTTGGTGAGGTTCTTCCGAGACTGGTTCTTCTTAGTTGACAGGTCTGGCGCCAATACTAAACAAATATCGGTATCTCATGGTGGTCATCAACCAAATTAATTGGATCCCTGCAGAAAACGGGTCTGGGCTTCATCCTCACCGTATATCCTACGGTTGGCAACAGCATGCCGTGTACAAGGGAAAATTTTCTATACCATTCTATGGTTTAAACAAGGTTTTGACATCGTCGTCTCTCTACTATAGGTAAGTCACTCAGATTTACCATCCCGTATAACAGAGGCGAACAATAAGAGTAAGTCGGTATGGTGATCAATCCATCCCGCACCCAAATCATTACCTTGTATATGGTTTAATGAATCTCGCATTCTAACACTCGGTCATCCTCACAAGCATTGCAGAATTTCTCTTGTCAATGAACTAAGTTCAGATATAATCCATTACTTATGCAAGCTGAACAAAACATCTATCATTCTTCACAACCTACGGGTTTTTATGTAAACACCTATAAGATTGACTGTGGACAAGGACGTCACTTCTACCAGGGGTTTTCCTTCAGCAAGAGTGTGCTTGCTTCTTTGACAGGTCCTGGAGCCTATGGGTTTTGGCTCATCTCATCACTAGTAACACTTGGTCTCATCATCAGGTTGCAACTGATCATTCTTCCGCCACCCATCTTCCTTACCATTCTTAACTCCATCCAATTATAATGTATCTCTTCCTTCCGTTGGTATAAAACTGAGTGTGATTACTCACACTACTCCTTGGGCAGTCCATTCCAAGTCTGATGTAACTAGCCCTTGTATTCGGGTAACGGTGTTGGATTCTACCACACTTAAAACGAAAAACACCAGTTTCTTCAAAATATTATTCCATGCATCAAGATTTCACTCATTGCCTACATAGTAACAACTCACAAATCCAGTTCAATGCCAGCGATGCTAACTCGATTTATTCTCAACTTACTACGGTCTACTGCATTTCCATTGCATGCTTCAACTCAACAACCTAGCACAAGTTCTCCTTCTCCTTGGGACAATCTCTAACATGGTGCTCTGCTTCACTACAGCAGAAACATATTACTTCTGACAAGTCTCGTTGTTCCTGTGTGATTACATAGCCTCCTAAGGTCCTCGGCTTAGGGGTCCACTTCAGAACTTGTATATTCTTAATTCATCCTTGGAGTCACTATTGTTCCACACTTCCAGCATTACACCCTATTTAAATCCAATTGTACTTATCTCCCTCATAACCTTGGGGTAAGCATCATAAATAAACTCCAACTTATTTGTGCAAACTCTACTCCTTGGAGCAACACTTTCCTTTCTATTGGTCCAGGGTTCACTCAGAAAAGTATCGTCCTAAACAAAATGCACCAGTTCATCCGTAATCCATATTCTTCTCATATCAAATCTCTTACTACATCCTGAACCAATATTCAAAATCTCAAGTTCCAAGGGTGCATCACTACAAATGCTACTATCCACATAGTCTGGTAGGGTCAAGAATTACTTCCATCTATATCCGTTGGTCCTTGATGAGGATGCTTTAGTCCCACTGGAATTGTGCAATGTGATTCTTAAAATCATCGATCTCTTACTTCATCCTATTGGCCGTGTGCTTTATCTTCATCATCTCTACATGCATCCTACTCAGGCTTTCCTAAATTCAACTTCATTCTCCATGAAGGGATAACCCTTGTAAACCGCATCTCCTTCCAGGTGAATATGCTTCATCATGTCCTTCCGGATTTTTGGGTAATCCTAATTGCTAATTAGGGTCATGATCATTTTCGGGCCTTTGAGAAAAGACTCGTAATGGGTTGTCATCTGTAGGTAATAGACAGAAGGGGTACTCAGGACAAGGTATCTATTTCCTTGGGGAATGTGGTTGGTTGTCCGAGAAAGGTTTGGGGTCCGCTTCTCCATGGGTTCTGGGTTTTGGTCTGGGTGAGATAGAAAGAGAGGCACTCACAATCATCCAACAACTCATAACATCTCCTTCTTAGATTCCAAAAATATCAACTTCTATTGCTTCACGAGCTACTACAATATCATTTCCATAACTCAACTCAACATTGTAAAAAGGGTGTTCCACATTTAGCTACATGCTTCATTCTAATATCTAGATCTCAACTACTCTGATCATCTTTCCTCCGGTCTGAACCTTCTCTTGGCAAAATGCTCTACTTCCTTGTAGCGTAAACTAATGTCATTAGAAAAATCTAGGGACTTCATGGTGACTATCCTGGTTCACTTGGTTCTTGTCTTCCTTGTTGGGCAGGGCTTTCCTTCGTGCAATACTGTGAAAGGTGTCTTTCCTTTCCACATGAATAGCAAGCACGGGAGAAATATTTGTTTAGGCCTTCTTCATCTGGGTTGTTAATATCTTCCTCCATCACGGATTCCTTTAAGGTTTCCTCGAGGACTTCTTTCATTGCTCCTTTCTTCTGCTGGACAGTTTGTTGTACCATGGGGTAATTGTGACACTGAGAAGGGTAGTGGGTAGTCCCTTCACACAAGAAACAAGTAATCTGCCTAGTTGGGCATTCTTTAGCTAGGTGACTTCCTTCACAATTAGGACATTCATCCTTGTGCTCCTCCTGGGTGTGTCCTATTTCTCCACAAATCCTGCAGGCACAAGGCTTCTTCTTCAGGTTGTCACCACGCTCTCGGATGAGACGAGATCTTAACAGAGTCTTCTTGAATTCCTCCCAACTTTCTGCTCCATTACATCCTTATATGGCTTGATGCATCTTCCACCATGTTGCAGCACTTTTTGTAAAGTACTGAAGAGCGTATTGAACCTCCTACTTCCTTGCAACCAATTTTTCCCTGAAGTGATCCTCCATATTTTGTATCCATAGCTCTACCTCCAGCTGGGTCATGGGTTCAGAGAGTACAAGGCTATCTTCATTCATCCTCTATTGGGTCCAATGGTTTTGGGATGAGATTCGGGAGGTGGGGAGAGATACACTCAATACAAACAATAGTTTTGAAAAGACGGATTTTGTTTTGTGGCCGTCTGAAAAACATCAAACAAATGACAGCTCACAATCGTCGCATCTAACGTAAGTACACACTAGGGGTTTGGTCTTCTAAAGGTCAATTTCTCTTCAAAAGTCATCAACTCTTCAAATCTTCGGAGTATCCACTGTTGTAGCTTCAACACTTTCAATGCATGCGAAATCCTCTTTACTCCGAAGTGATCCAATGGAAAAGGGTATTGTCTAACTATTTGAGGTAAGGGAAAATATTTTGACAAAACTTAGAAAAGAAGAGAGGTAAGAATCTTTTCGAAAATACAGTTTTAGAGAAATCCTTTCCTATGGGCTGGCCAGTTTCTAGGGTCACGTCCTATAGTCAACATGTGCTCTGATACCATCTTGTAGCGACCCGACCCGCATGGATCAAGTCTTTGTGCTTGAGTGTCATCCCTGGATCGGTATGCCGACACACACATTACTCGAGGATTTATAACAGAGGTAAATCGCATGTATTAAGTAACGTAAATACTATTACCTCAATCAATCATAGCGGAAGCAACAAAGGTTGTGGAGTTCCATCAACACGAACGACAAAGTTGAGTGTAGACAGTGCAACCCTAACGTAACACTTACTTGTCGAATAATTCCTGCAACATGAGACATTGCAGCCATGTAGGTCAGTACATTGAATGTACTGGCAAATTCACACTGTAGAAGTAATGATGAACAATGCCTACAACTACATGCATATTTGGCTGGTGGAGGCTGTAAGGCTATTTTTGCATAGAGCTGATTTTTCCCCACCACAAAGGAATGCATTTATTCAACTACTTTGTTAAATTTAAATCATGAACAATTGAGAATGGTACCCCCATCTCAATCCCAAACCAAAGTCATTATTATCCCAACAAATTAATTAAATAGAGTGTTGAGATCAACAAATAATCCACTTCTAGATACTCAAAGATATCCATAACCGGGGACACGGCTACTCATGAATAGTTTGTACACTCTGCGGAGGTTTGTGCGCTTTTCCCCACAAGACTCGATCTCCTCCGTTGGATTTCTCGCACTGCATGGTGTTTGAGAAATGGATGACCGAGACACGGTCTTTCAGAAGCACTCACTCTTTACCCCGGGTGGACTGGTACACCTACTTTCCCCTACATCTGCTAGTCTAATGGGCCTCGAACCCCTCGTTGGTTACCCCAAGTGGAAGGTGTAAGATGTAGTAAGTAGAAGTGTTTTCCCTTAGCAAAGATGCCAAGGATCGAATCCCCAGAGACTCCTAGGTTCAACAAGTAGGTGTCAACTGCTAACGGCGCAATTAGCAATCAACGTGGACCTGCACACAGATACAAATAACTTTGCTCCCAACGAGTACATCCCTCCGGCCTTGTAGTTCACAAAATGTTAAAAGCAATGATAGTAGTGATAGATAGTTTTTGCAATAGTAAGTAAATAGCGAAAAGTAAATAGTGGATGTGATCAATGATGGTAATATGGACCGGAGTCTCATGATGTTCACTAGTGATGTCTCTCTCCCAAAAGACGATAAAACAGCTATGTGAGGTAAACAAATTACAGCTGGGCAATTGACAGGACCACGAACGCAAACCAATGCTGACTACATTGCAAGAAAGGTTGAGGTTCAAAGCATGGGCGGTACGCCAAAGTAAGTAGACCGAAATCCATCAATATCTACTACTATTCATCCACCTTGAGATATCTATCCAGAACATCTCGCTGGTATTAAGTTGCGAGTCCCACCCATAGTGTAAACTCAATGCAACAGACAACTGCATTAAAAGAACTTTGCGTAAAGTAAACAATCCTTGCACCCGCGGGCACAAGCACCGTTGTTTTCCCCCTTGTGGCAACAGCACATCCCCTAGACTCATGTTTCTGTCACTCAAGCTAGTCATCGAGGGGCATGAACCCACAATCGAGCATAATGTTCCCTCTTGGAGTCACTACCTATTACTCGGCCAAAGCAATAAATAACAATGAAGAACATGCAAGAATTACTTATGAACTAAAATATAAAAGAGGTGAATCAAATATATTACTCAAGATCAATCTGAACATAGTCTCATAATCCATCGGATCCCAGCAAACTCAACATAGCAACAGCATAAGGATTACATAGGTGCCTCGATCATGTAGGGCCGCTCACGAGGACTAATTAGTGAAGCACAAGAACGGGAGGAGAACATCACATAGCTACTGGTCATGGACTCATGGTCCAAGGGAGACTACTCACGAGTCATCCGGGAGGCGTCCATGGTGGTGGAGAAGCTCCCGGTGGTGATCCTCCCTTCCGGCAAGGTGCCGGGAAGAGTTCTCCTGGTGCTCCCGATCTTGGAAGCGGCGGCGGCGGCGGAACAGAGATGGGATCGCGAAAAGAGTTCCTGTTCTGAGGGTTACGGAGGACCCTTTAAATATATGCCAAAGTAGGGCACCGGGGGAGCCTCGGGGGGCCCAGGCGCCCCCCCGGCGCGGCCCAGGGGGGGGGGGCGTGCACCCACAGGGCGCCTGGAGCCCCTGTGCCCCCCCAGGCTGCCCTTTGGACGCAGTGTTGTTTCCGGATCGCTGATTTTTTATATAATTTTTCTGGATTTTTCTGGGCAGTTCTCGAAACGTGAAAACCTGAAATACAAAAACAGCCGAAAACAGAAACTGGCACTGGGGTGCACTGGATTAGTAAGTTAGTCCAAATATGATCAAAAGTGTATGGAAGTGTATGAATATCATAGCAATATCACCCAAAAGTGGCATGGAGCAAGCAGAAATTATAGATACATTTTGGATGTATCATAGTCCACCACTGAAAGAGCTCACTCAACTTACTCATACTATGCCAGAGCCCATAATGGCTTATGGCTGCACATGGAAGTTTCTAGGCATACAAATATTATATGATCCCTTTGAGCCTGGGTGGCATTCCAATAGGGTGATCACACGGTTCCTCCGGGATCCCCTAGGGCAAACACTGGTTTCTCTAGGTGCCTGGCAACCACTAGGTGCTCCAAGGTGCCACAACCAATCCACCCAGATGTGTATTAAAGTAGCCACCTTAAGTTGAACCATTAATTAACAATCTCACATCTGTCATGGATACTCTCAAACCCAAACCACGTCTACAAGCATAGTATGGCAACCTAAACATAACGTAGAAGTAACTCCCAAGGGTTTGAAAATAATGCAGGTAATAGGTTCTACCTCAATATACTTCCCAGACCCACAAGTTAAGAGATCCTACTCATGCAAGTGTTTGAGGATATAACTAATGCAATGAAAACTGGGTATTGGAAAGTATGATCAAAGTGTGAACTTGCCTTGTACTGACGATGTAGAAGATTTCGCACTCAGAACTCGTGATAGATCTACTCGTCACACTCTGATCAATCTATCGTAAGCAAACAATAGTAACCACACATATGCAATCACTCAAAAGATCAGATAGAATGGATAAAACACTTCGGAAAACTTCGAAAACAACGAATGACTCTTGAAACATAAAAAAAGTTCTAATAGTACCAAAATAATGTGAATTTGGCCTTATCAGAAAGTTTAGGTCAAGAGCTTCGATTTGCAAAAGGAATCAACTAAATCGGAGTTATAAAACTCAAGTTATGACAGAAAGAAGTTTGAATCAAAAACTAGTTGAATTCAAATTTAAAAACTTTCAAAAACATGTTTAAGTTGTTTTACTGGAAAGAGGGGATCGTAATGAAGACGTGGGCGTTGGTTTCGTTGGATTTGGACCAACGAGCAAAAAGTTATGGTCGTTCGAAGTTTAGAAGCTACTTTGTAAAATAAATATTTACAGATAGGTCCGTCATCGAAAACTAAACAGAAAAAGAAAAGCTTAACGAACGAATGTTCATTTTCGAACCCTAACCAGTGAACGTTTTCTAGATAGATCTAAACCTAAAAAACTGATCTAAGAACTAAAACCAAGCAAACAAAGAACCGGGGTGGGTTTTTATACCTAGGCGGTTTTCTACGAAAACCGATGGTTCGGCGGAGAAGAGGCGGGGCGGATCGGTCGGCGGGTGCGGACCGGGCCGGATCGGATCGGAGCTCGGAGCTCCAGCCGGCGGTGAACTCCGGCGGCTCCGGCTGGAGGCGGTGGACGGCGAGGCAGCGCGGGGCGCAGCGTGAGGGCGAGGGGAGGCGCGGCTGCGTGCGACGGCGAGCAGCGCGGCGGCGAGGCAGCAGCAGCAGGCAGCGGCGGTGAGTGAAGCGGAGGCGGCGGCGGTCTGGAGCGAGGGCGGCGGCGGCTTGGCGAGCGCGGGGGAGGAGGAGAGGAACGGGGCCCGGGGCCTCGGTTTAAATAGAGGGGGGTCGGGGTGGTGCCGTGGGGAAGGGGCGAGGGGAGAGGCCGCGGCGACCACGGCATCCATGGCGGCGGTGGCGTAACGTGGCGGCGGCGGACTCCGCCTGGAGTCGGTCGCACGGGGAAGAAGGCCGGTTGGGCCGGCTAGGCTGGTCAGCCCAATTCGGTCGGCCCGACAGGTTTTTTTAAATAGAAAGAGAAAATAAAAGAAAAAGAAATAAGTTCAATATATAATATAGGCATATTATATATCAAAATTTTAAAAAAAAAACAAACCCTACAACATGAACATTTGTGTAATAAAATCCTCACAAATTCTAATAAATCAAAGAGTGCTACTAATGCAATAAAATCCAATAAAAATCATTTTAAAAATACCAAAATGATTTCAAATTTATTTCTCTCCAATTTTCTACTGTAGGGAATCATGTTACCCTATTTTCCATATAATTTATTTTTGGGGAAAAATAATTTGAATAAAACCCAATAACTCAAATTTTGAAGATGAATTTCAAAATACTTCAAAGGAACTTCCAACTCATATTTCCTATAATTTGAAGAAGTTATTTTATCTTCTCTCGGGAAAATAATTGAGTTGCATAAAGTTTCTGAATTTGAAATATTTCGAGAATGGAATTCAAAAATTGTTTCAAACCCCTTTTTCATTTAATAAATGGAAGAAGTCATATTATCTTCACTCCAGGTTTCGTGAGGAAAAGAATTTGAATTCCCGGAGATCAAAAATGCAAAGTGAAAGTTTTGGGAAAGTCATTTTATTCCCTCTCATTTAACTTTCAAAAGTTTCGAATTTCACTCAAATTCACACAAGCACATCAAACAAGCAATCAAACTATCTATTTATTATAACATTCCAAAATTTAGAATTTTTGGATGGAACACTCCTCCCGAGCACCCTACGCCGCCGGGTTCCATCCGCTCCGGCCGGCGCCACAGCCCCGCGCCACCGTAGTCCCCTGCCCTCGCCACAAGCCTCCGCCGCCGTGCACCCGCCGTGCCCCGCCACGTTCTCCTCCTTCGCGCCGTCCCGTGCCAGGGAGCCTTAGCCCCGCCATGGACGCCGGGCCCGAGCTCGCCGTCGCATCGCGCTGTGTAGCTCCGGCGACCAGAGCCCCCGTCGAGCCTGGATCCGGGGCCCCCGTGCCCGTATCCGCCCGTTTCCTGTCACCGGCGCCCACCTCCAACCTGCCGGAGCTCCTGCGCCGGACCTAGGCCACCGCCGCTGCCTGCGTCCTCTGCGTCGAACAGAGGACGAAGCGCCCGTCGCCCCGCAGCTGGGCCACGTGGGCCGTGCCTCTCCCGCCAGCCCAGTTTCCTCTCCCCCCCCCCCCCCCCCCCCCCCCCCCCCC
>LR738711.1:19998941-20111512 GCA_902687465.1 Secale cereale
CCCCCCCCCCCCCCCCCCCCCCCCCCCCCGGGCCACGCCGGGGGGGCGCCTGGGTGGGGCCCACACCCCTTGGAGCCCTACCTTACCTCGTATTTTTACTCCTGACGCAGAAACCCCAGATCAGAAGTTCTTTCGCAGTTTTTCGTCGCGGAGCCGTCGCCACCCTCTGTTCTTCCTCGGGAGGGCTAATCTGGAGGCTGAATTGGCCTCCGGAAAGGGGAGATCGTCGACATCGTCATCATCATCACCACTCCATCATCCCTCCATGACTTCCCCTTTCATGTGTGAGTAATTCCCCTGCTGTAGGCGAAGGGGATGGTAGGGATTGGATGAGTTAGATCATGTAATAGTTTATCAGATCGTTGGGGGCATGTTGCCTATCATCTACTATGGTGTTTATCATCTTTGCTACAACTTGTTATTCTTAATGCTTGACACTTAGGGCCCGAGTGCCATGATTTCAAATCTGAACCATATGTGTTTGCATGAATATATTTGTGTTCGTGATCCTATCTATGAGTTGTTTGCACCTGTTACGGTCCGGAACTGGCGATCCCAAAAGTGACAGCTTGGGACACCAAAGGGGATGGTCCGTAGTTTGAGGATTACATGTATCCATTGAGTTCATTGCTTTGTTCCGGTGCTCTTTGACAGGAGCACCTTAATATCCATAAGTTCCTTTTGGCCCCGTTCGTAGCGGGATGGTAGGACAAAAGATGTTGTGCAAGTTCTTATTGCAAGCACGTACAACTACCTACGGGATACATGCCTAATGTTTGATATTTGCCTAGATGATCATTACTTTTCCGTGTGCCGTGCCCCAAGTTAGAACCTATCTCATCCATGCAGCGCCCGACCATCCATCTCCCTAGCCTATAGTGTTTTTAACCCTGCTTGTCACTAGTTGCTACTTTTGCCATTTACTACTGCTATTTACTTTTGTTGTTTACTTTTACTATTACTATTACTATCATCACTATCATATCACTGTTACCACTTATCTTTTGTTGCAATTAAGTATATTTCAGGTGCGGTTGAATTGACAACTCAACTGTCAAAGCTTATAAATACTCTTTGGCTCCCCGTGTGTCGAATCAATAAATTGGGTTATTCTTACCCGCGAAGACTATCTCGATCCCTTACGGTTGAGGGTTATCAAGTACCGTTTTCTGGCGCCGTTGCCGGGGAGCATAGCAATATTTACAAGTCTACTTGAGGTATCCTACCTGCTTCACTTCATCCACTATGGGTAAGAAAGGGGACCCCAAGGTTCCGATCTTACTATCTACTACAAGAAGAGGTACTGCTCTGAGCACTAGTGCTACACTTGATTCACCTTCCGTTATGAGTAAGTTTGCCTCACCACCACCACATGATGCTCCTACTGAGTCTGTTACTATGTCTGATACTCTTGATGATGCCTCTACTACTTTTGATGATATTAGTTCGCTTGGTTATGCTCTTGAGAAACAAATTGCTGCTGCTGCTGAAAAATATGGAATTGAACTTCCTGTTGCTCGCTACCCTATTGGTGAAACTTATGATTATCCTGATTTGAGTAAACTCAAAGAGAGGCTCCTTGATGATGATTACTATATGCTTGATGAAGATCTATGCAGGGAACTGACAAAGTTTGCTGGCTCTGACCCTGAAGTTATTAAGAAAATATTTGAAAAACACTCTTTGAAGAACAAAACCGTTCCAAATCCTGAATTTGCTACATCTCCTATATGCATTGATGATCCTGATTATGATTTCTCTGTTGATCTTTCACTTATACCTATGGTTGAAGCTGACCCCTTTTATGGTAGAGAAAATGATGATGCTATTGCACACCTGACTAAACTCGGTGAGTTGGGTAGCCTGTTTACCACAGATGAGAAGATACGATACTTTTATATCACCAAGCTTCTTCCTTTCTCCTTGAAGGAGGGTGCTAAAGCGTGGTATGATTCACTCCCATGCGGTTCCATTAAGAGTCCTCGGGACTTAGCTCATTCTTTTGTTGATAAGTACTTTCCTGCTCACATGCAACATGCTGCTTTACAAAGAATTTATAACTTTAAGCAGTTGCAGGATGAGTCCCTCCCTAAAGCTTGGGGGAGGTACTGCGGTCTGATTCGGGCTAGACCAGGACATGAAATCCCTAAGAATGATTTAATCGATATATTCTATGCCGGTCTAACTGATGAATCCAGGTCCTATTTGGACAGTTGTGCTGGTTGTGTTTTCAGGAAAAGAACACCGGACGATGCAGAAGATTTGATGGGCAGGATTGCCAAAAACCATGAAGATTGGTCCGTCCCTGAACTACCTCCACCAACAAAGAAGAGGGGCATGTTTGTTCTAAGCCCCGAAGATATGCGAGAAGCAAAGAAGTCTATTAAAGAGAAAGGTATTAAAGCTGAAGACGTGAAGAATCTACCCCCTATTGAGAAGTTGTGTGAGCCTACCACTCACCCTCCTACGGTAGAGGTACACTCTCTTCTAGATTTCAACGCAAGTGACATCCCTCATGGTAAGCCTCCTGATCAATGTTTAGATGAGTTTGATAATTTTATTATGAAACAAAATCATTTTAATGAGAGGATAGAAAGTCAGTTGCATGATAATTCCTTTGCTATCAAAAAACTGCTTGATGTTTTAGATAGAACAGTTAATGATGTTCAATGTCTTGTGAAGCATTTTCAAATGGTTCAAACTCAGCTTGATCAAATTTCTAATGTGCAAAGAGATTTGCTCGCTAACAATGCCAAACAAGATAATTTGCAGGCTTTCGGGATTAAGACCCGAGGAGGAACTAGCACTCAAGATCCTCTTTATCCAGAGGGGCATCCGAAGAGAATCGAGCAGGATTCTCAAATGCAGGAAGAAGAAATTGTTGGCTCTCCAATGAAAAAGAAGAAGCATAAGGAGACTGACAATTCTAATGATCCTATCGCAGATGAAGAACCAACTATTGATCCCAACAGTGTATCTATCTCCGATGCTGAGACTGAAGACGGTGCTGAACCTGAAGGTAATAATAATGAGAAGAATGATCCGCCTGAAATTCGAGAAGAAGAAGCACCTGACAAACGTAAGAGGTACACTAAAGAAGACTTCATCGCAAGAAAACATGGGAAGGAAAGAGAACCATGGGTACAGAAACCCATGCCCTTTCCAGGTAAGTCCATCAAATCTAAAGAAGAAGAGCATTATAATAAGTTTTGTGAGTGGATTAAACCTCTTTTTCTTCAAATCCCTTTGACTGATGCTATTAAGTTACTTCCTTATTCAAAATATATGAAAGATATTGTCACTAATAAAAGAAAAGTTCCTAATGATGCAATATCTACTATGCTTGCTAACTACTCTTTCAGTGGCGAGATTCCTGAGAAGCTCGGTGATCCAGGTATACCCACCATTCCTTGCTCCATAAAGAATAATTATGTCAAAACTGCTTTATGTGATCTTGGAGCAGGAGTGAGTGTTATGCCTCTCTCTCTTTATGAGAGGCTATGTTTAGAGAAACTAATTCCTACAGATATCTCCCTTCAGATGGCTGACAAGTCAACCGCTGTTCCGATAGGTATTTGTGAGGATGTTCCCGTAGAAGTTGCTAATTGTTTAATTCTTACTGATTTTGTTGTGCTTGACATGCCCGAGGATGGGAGCATGTCCATTATTCTTGGTAGAACTTTTCTTAACACCGCAGGTGCTATTATTGATTGCAATAAAGGGAAGGTTACCTTTCATGTGAATGATAAAGAACACACGGTATATTTTCCAAAGAAGACCGACAGGAGGCATGGCCTCAACTCTATAGAGAATATCGAGACCGTGAAAATTGGAGAATGGGACTGTCCACTACATGTGCCTCACAATTACAAAACTATCATGGTTGGGACAATGTCCATCAAGGTAAAGGTTCAGTGATTACTTCGTAGGAGGTGAGACTTTTTGCTCTATATATCGCCTGTTTGTTGGTAAGACTTGATCAACCTTATTAGCAAATATGGTTTATATAGATAAAAAGTTGAGCTTGTTATGTTTTCACTTGTTTTTAGTTTTGTTCTACTAGCTGTACCAAGTATTTATGTTTTTGAAGCTTCACAATACCAGTAACTGCTTCAAGTTTTCAGAGAGCTTCGCAGCTTTTTGAACTTCGAAAAAATTTCAACAGTGAAGTTTTCAGAAAAATTCCAGAAAAATTATAATAAAAATTTCCACGTCGGGAGAGACCCGGAAAAGCCTGGGGCCAGCCAGGGGGGGCCACCAGTGGCCCAGGAGGCCAGCTGGCGCGGGCCAGCCCCTGGCCGCGCCCATAGGGCGCCTGGGGCCCACGGCACCCCCTCCAGGTATGTCTTCTTCCTCCCTCTCTCTCTTTTTCCAAAAACACGAGTTCTGCTCCCGTTCTTGTGTTCTTGCTGTTCTTGGAGGCGATTCTTCGATCTCTCTCTACAGCCCATCATTTGAGCTAAAATTTTGAGCAAATACTCCCTGGTATGTGACTCCTCCACCCCTCCAATTAGATTTTTTGATTGGTGGCTTCATTTGTGAGTATTTAGTAGTTCTTGGTGCTGTAGAGATGAGCTTGCATGCATATGTAGAAAGTTATTTTTCAAGTTTTGATGCAAGTTTATGCCTTGGGCAAGTGAGTTGAGTAGTTTGCCTTAGCTCACTTTGTTTTAATCCTCGTTTTTTGTAAATTGTAAAAAAATTCAGAAATGAGTTTGTTAGGAAGGGCAAAAGGGTGGCTTGAGAAGAGGAGGCCCGCACACTCCGATCGAGTTACTAGAGCCACAGCTTCACCATCGACTGCTAGGGTGAGCTATAATGAAGATCATGTGCCCCTGGAGTTGTTGGAAGACACAAGTCCAGCACGTGCGATGACGTTTCCATGTGATGAATTCATAGAAGCTGCGGGAATCAAGGATGAATTTTATAATCTTTGTGCTAATGCAGGTTTGACACGGCTGGTCACGAGCCGTGTTACTCAGTATCAAAAACTCACCTCCATTTTCATTAACAGTTTTAGATATAATCCTGATTCAGGTGCTATTGAGTTTAAAATTTATAATGATCTTATCACCATGACTTTGGGAAATTTTTGTGAAATAATAGGTGTGCCAAACGTTGGGAGGACGGCTAGGATGGCCACTCAGCCCTCCGAGCTGAAAACCGTCATCAACTCCCTCTGCAGCATGGGTACGAGGGATATTCATCGATCGAAGATCTCCAGCATCTTATTTCCTCACCTCAGGTATTTTGCATATTATATTGCTAGAGGGGTGTTAGCTCGAGACAACACGAGCAACATTTCTGCTCCGGATATTGCTATCCTGGCAGCAGCCCTCTCAGGGAGGTCTGATTATAATCTGGGTACTTTAATTGCTCGACGCCTTGCTATGAACGGTAACAGGGGGATTTATATGGTGGCGTTCACGCCACACTTATCTTAGAGCATCTTAGAGGCACCCCACACCCTGATGATACTCCTTTTACTTATTTAAGCATTGATCTTGCTGCTATGAAAAGGCATAAGTTTGTTACCATGAGTTCTGAGCTTGATAATCTTATTTATATCTTGCGTTTCGGAACTGCCGCGGAACGCGAGATCCGTCTACCTGCACGTCTTTTGTTTGATTTTTCTCGCAGGAACGGATGGTCCTTTGATGTTGTTCAGTTCGATGAGTTCATGGTCCAGCATCAGTTTCATAACACCATGGAGGGGGTTGTGCCCGACGAGGAGAGGCACGGTGAGATACCACATTTTCAGGAAGAAACCACCACCGAGGTTGGTGAAGGGTCTTCCTCTGTTTTGCGTTCGGAACCTTCCTCGTGGGAGACTCCGAGGAGTTCGGTGTACGCGCCAGCATCCTTCTACGACCCTTGGACTCACCACCATACCCCTGGAGCAGGAGGCTCCTGGGGGCAGTAGCTGCTACCAACTTAGGCCAAAAGCCTAAGCTTGGTGGAGTACGTGCCCTTCTCACTTTTCCATTGTATTATCCGCTTTATTCACTTTAATCTTTTCGAAGTTTTTGCCCGTTCTTCTTTGTTTCTCTCTTTGCAAAAACAACAAAAAGATTTTCTCTTTCTTTTGCTTTTATTCAACCTTTGAAAAAACCAAAAAGATTTCCTTTCTCTCTTTAGTTTGCTTTGTTTTCATAGTTCAGCTCGAGTCCGTGATGGCATTTAATTATATTTCCTACGTTCAATCGTGCAAGTGACAAGCAGTGATGACAAAGATCGACTGAAGGGAAGCAACAGGGAAGACCGGTATGAACTCTTATTGTTTCTACTTTTGTACATATGCCTGTACTTATGATCTAGAGACCAGCTTGTAGCGACATAGTGCTATGTTTACAATGCTTTGCCAGTGGTTCATGCTTTCCTTGTGGCTAGTCTCGAATAACTAGAGTATATAATGTGTTATTGAAATGATCTACATGTATTGCACTGTTCATAGTCTGGTATACTAAGGTGGTATTTCCCTTTAGAGAATTTTTGGATTGACTTGGCACATGCTTACACATGTTTAAGACTAAAAAGTCTACTCTGCCTTGATGATCTTTGAGTTTTAGAATAGTTATATCACTTTCATGCCCGATTCAATGTTGCTTTGTCGCTCTGCATGATTATGACCGTTATTGCTCTCTAGTTGGTCGCTTCCCAGTCTTTTGCTAAACCTCCACCTGTACTAAGCGGACTGACTGCTTGTGCATCCAAAATCCTTAAAACCAGTTATGCCATAAGAGTCCACTATACCTTCCTATACATGGTATTTACCTACCATTCCTAACGAAGACTTTCATGTACCATCTCGAAACTAATCAAAAGCATTTCTCTTTTGTGCCTATGTTTTAGCTCATGAGGAAGTAGTAGTTAATTCATGATCTTTTTAAGTTGGACAAGTTTCACCCCTGGATTGTATGTCTAATGTGCAAACCCCTAATACGAGAAGGAACTGGCATTGAGTGCGCCCGGCTCAAAAAGATAATATAACAAACAAACCCTCCTTCATGCTTTGTTCATGAGAAATCAGAAAACTTTGGCAGTCATAAACAAAGGAGATTAAGAGGATGTGATCGTCCTCATACGGGAGCCGTTCCTCGAGACTTGTCCTCTCAAAAGGTGATTGAGTTATCTGCTAGCATTCGTTGACGAAATATGCACCTCTCAAAACATGTTTACTTCTGTTTTTAAAATCAAGAGCTCTGGTACATGTTTAGTTTTTGTTTCCGACCACGGGTTTTCAAATTTGCCAATAAAAGCCACGGTTCGAGAGTCTCACCTTCTTTCTTCAAAGCACCGACTAGGAGAGCATAATTGTCATTCTGAGTGTAATGTGCATTGTCCCAAAGTATTACATTGTCTTCTGCATACTTTTGATATGATTTATTCTGAAATTCTTAGTTCTAGTCTCCTTTAAAACTCTGGAGGAGTCTCTGCATTTATGTTTTGCTTCACTCATGGGGGCTAGCGAGATACCACCCTAATATGCTCAAGCTATGTGCAATGCAATCTTGTCTTGATTTTCAGTAGTATATTATTTACTTTTAAGTATTTGTGACTGGTCACTTGAAAGAAGGATTGCTCCTTGCATTGTCCTCATAAGTACCGTTTCAATACTTGCTAAACTCTTTTCGTAGTACATGCTTATATACATCTAATGAAGCAAAAGAGTTTGTCAAAGTTTTCTTTGTCACGTCCAGTTCGTTGAACTGAATTGCTTGAGGACAAGCAATATGCTAAGCTTGGGGGAGTTGATACGTCTCAAACGTATCTACTTTTCCAAACACTTTTGATATTGTTTTGGCCTCATTCTTGCATGATTTGGACTAAACTAACCCACACTGACGCTGTTTTCAGCAGAGCTGCCTGTATGGTTTATTTGTGTGCAGGAAAACGGATTTTTAGGTATCTCAGAAAAATCCACGAAAAATCACAGAAAATCCATGCACCCGAAGGAACCAGGAACCAAAAGTGGGACCAGAGGGGGGCCAGGGGGTGCCCAGGCGCCCTGTGGGCGCGCCCCCCTGGGCCGCGCCCGGGGGGGGCGCTTGGGTGGGGCCCACACCCCTTGGTGCCCTACCTTACCTCGTATTTTTACTCCCGACGCAGAAACCCCAGATCAGAAGTTCATTCGCAGTTTTTCGTCGCGGAGCCGCCGCCACCCTCTGTTCTTCCTCATCCCTCCATGACTTCCCCTTTCATGTGTGAGTAATTCCCCCGCTGTAGGCGAAGGGGATGGTAGGGATTGGATGAGTTAGATCATGTAATAGTTTATCAGATCGTTGGGGGCATGTTGCCTATCATCTACTATGGTGTTTATCATCTTTGCTACAACTTGTTATTCTCAATGCTTGACACTTAGGGCCCGAGTGCCATGATTTCAGATCTGAACCATATGTGTTTGCATGAATATATTTGTGTTCGTGATCCTATCTATGAGTTGTTTGCACCTGTTACGGTCCGGAACCGGCGATCCCAAAAGTGACAGCTTGGGACACCAAAGGGGATGGTCCGTAGTTTGAGGATTACATGTATCCATTGAGTTCATTGCTTTGTTCCGGTGCTCTTTGACAGGAGCACCTTAATATCCATAAGTTCCTTTTGGCCCCGTTCGTAGCGGGATGGTAGGACAAAAGATGTTGTGCAAGTTCTTATTGCAAGCACGTACAACTACCTACGGGATACATGCCGAATGTTTGATATTTGCCTAGATGATCATTACTTTTCCGTGTGTCGTGCCCCAAGTTAGAATCTATCTCATCCATGCAGCGCCCGACCATCCATCTCCCTAGCCTACAGTGTTTTTAACCCTGCTTGTCACTAGTTGCTACTTTTGCCATTTACTACTGCTATTTACTTTTGCTGTTTACTTTTACTATTACTATTACTATCATCACTATCATATCACTGTTACCACTTATATTTTGTTGCAATTAAGTATATTTCAGGTGCGGTTGAATTGACAACTCAACTGTCAAAGCTTATAAATACTCTTTGGCTCCCCGTGTGTCGAATCAATAAATTGGGTTATTCTTACCCGCGAAGACTATCTCGATCCCTTACAGTTGAGGGTTATCAGTGAGTAATTCCACGTAGGCTTGCTGGACGGTGATGGGTTGGATGGGATCTATCATGTTATCGAGCTAGTTTTGTTAGGGTTTGATCCCTAGTATCCACTATGTTCTGAGATTGATATTGCTATGACTTTGCTATTCTTAATGCTTGTCACTAGGGCCCGAGTGCCATGATTTAAGATCTGAACCTATTATGTTTTCATAAATATATGTGTGTTCTTGATCCTATCTTGCAAGTCTATAGTCACCTACTATGTGTTATGATCCGGCAACCCCGAAGTGACAATAATCGGGACCAGTCCCGGTGATGACCATAGTTTGAGGAGTTCATGTATTCACTGTGTGTTAATGCTTTGGTCTGGTACTCTATTAAAAGGAGGCCTTAATATCCCTTAGTTTCCAATAGGACCCCGCTACCACGGGAGGGTAGGAAAAAAGATGTCATGCAAGTTCTTTTCCATAAGCACGTATGACTATATTTGGAATACATGCCTACATTACATTGATGAACTGGAGCTAGTTCTGTGTCACCCTAGGTTATAACTTCTACATGATGAATTGCATCCGACATAATTCCCCATCACCGATCAAATGCCTACAAACTTTTCCCTTATTGCTTGTTGCTTATTTACTTTTCCGCTGCTACTATTACAAAAACTACAAAAACATTATCGTTACTTTTATTGCCGCTACTGCTATCTCCATATTACTTTGCTACTAAACTACCTTGCTGCAGATACTAAGTTTCCATGTGTGGTTGAATTGACAACTCAGATGGTAATACTTAAGAGTATTCTTTGGCTCCCCTTGTGTCGAATCAATAAATTTGGGTTGAGTACTTTACACTCAAAAACTGTTGCGATCCCCTACACTTGTGGGTTATCATTTTGCTACAAACATGTGAACATGTTGTCCCAGACAAGCATGACCACATAGAAGTCTTACAACAAAACACTATCGAGCTCTGGTTGGGAATCACCATCGAGGATATCGAAGTCCTTGTATACTTATTGATGAACTTCTTATTCTTGAACAAATCAATCAATGGCTTGGTGTGCTAGGGATACATATAGAATGAAGGTTGCAAGTCTCCAGACCATAGAATACTTCGCACATATGCATGACTGACTTGGGATGATTTCAGAGGAAGCAAAACAAACTTTCTCTAACTCACGATGGCAACTAACATCAATTACACATGAATTAGGGAATGTCTCTTCTCTCATCCAACATATACCTCATGAACGGGACCCGAAGGCAATGCTTACAAAGTTTCCAACACTAGCTTAATGTCCAACGAAATCATGCAGAAGATAAGAATATTGTCGATGGGCTCAAGAACAATTCATCCAGGTTTCCATATAGATAGAATTCCATGACAATGTGAACAAAGTGATGGCATTGGTCAGACCCAACAGATATAATGGTGTATGCTCGAGGAAAACCACGAGTAAGACAACATTACGAACATTGTTGGTTATGATTTGATTTGACAATAGCCCATACTCAAATCAATGTTTGTCAAGACAATAGATCCAACAACTGATCACGAAGGTCAGACGATGAAGATATCATCTTTCTTCAACACAGACACACAAGATATCCCTTTGAAACGAACTAAGTTAAGAAAAGCTTTTATCTTCCACTCCCAAGGTTATTGTTTTAGCTTAGCCAACTAGTTTAGGATATCCAACACATATTCGTGGAGAAAGGGTGGTTTAGAGAAAACCAACATGATCACGAGCTCAACGTAGCGGTCAGGGAACAACCTGGTAATACTTCCAAGAAGATATTCGGAAAATCTCGAACCGCCGATATGTTACTAAGCTCGAGAGCAATCTTGCGTTTCAGGGAAAGATCATAGGATCAAAAGAGAAAGGGATTTATGAAATCCTAACTCATTGATCGAAGAGTGCACTAGAAAATGGACTAGGTAGCACGATCAATCTTAGAATGACGATTCAGTAACCAGCACGCTAAGAATGAGATTATTGTCCATTAACTACCAAGCAACGAAGTTGCTAGGAGTATTGATTTCACACATCATGACTCACTTGTCAGTATCCCGGTTACAACAACATGGACACCGAGCAATGCATAATAATAGTGAGAAGTATCATTGCATCAAGAGTTCATAGGAGGTTGTGCAATTCCCATGACATTCTTGACATAAAGATAATAATACTCCAAGGTAGAATAGATTAGAAGCTAGATTGGCATTCTGATCTACGAAACACAACTACTCTGACCCAATCCTGGAAATGGATGAGGTTCTGGAGTTTGTTTCTCCTAGTCATTCCAGAATAGAATGGCTTGATGGACCATAAGAGTAAAAGGTATCGATGAACGCGAATGCACAACTACTCCTGACTATCAACTGATAGGCAAAGGTCAGAATACAACTACAAAGGAAACAAATCAAGGGAACATATGATTTCCTGAGTTGTGGATGCATATATTAGCATGTCGAACTAGTTCTACATATTTCTTCTTGATAACCCATGCAGAAAGGTAGGAATGGCAGAGTCACAATGTGGAATGGAGAACTCATCAAGAGCACTCTGGTTGTGATCTTTTGGTTCAGAAGAACTTCTGCCATAACGGTTCATGGTATTAGAAGAATTACATACCACGGACCTCGAGGACTATCACAAGGTTAGTAATATCCTAAAGGAACGATCAAACACTATCAACAAGAAGTAAGTAGACTGAATCTTGGGTTCAAGAACCCAGAGATAGAATACCTACTAACTAAATAGCATCACGGGATGCTTTCGAGAATGATGGCCAGAATCATCACACTGGGAACACAAAACATGGCTAGATTACTAGGTGGTTCTCTAAGACGCCTAGGGTCATAATAATAGTTCCAACATATATGTCGAGGCAACAGAGTACCTCAACATGCCGACTACTGTGGTTAATCTGGCCTAAAAGGACATTAAGAACAGGGAGGAAAGATTTGCAAATGCATCAGATTGTTTTAGAAACCTGGGATGACTCGGACAACATAATGGTTGTAATTGCTCAAAAAGGATTTTGAGACATCCTGCAAAATGGCAGCATAACTACCCAACATCATAATGTCAAGGTTCCGAGACCAACTTTTAACACAGGAAAGTACTAGAAACTGAACTGAGAGTTGAATCCACCATTAACGTGATCCCGATGAATAGAGTGAGAATCCTAGTTCTTAATCCCCGTAGAAAAGAAGAGGACGACTCAGATCATAAGGTCATAGGGTAAAGGAGTAAAAAGACTTACGTTCCCTTCCACAGTCAATTCCCTTATTATAACTAAAGAGTTTTTAGACACGACTTCGACCAGTTTTGGTTGGTAATCCTACAGGCAGTCAGGCTCTGATACCAAAGCTGACGGGACCCCGATCCTAAGTCACACTGGTCTAGCATGTAACACATCATATCACTTTGCGGCCTCACGCACGGTATCCCCACGGGTGCCACCTTACCTGGCCCGGGACCATTTGCGCATTTTGGCTCACGTGTATGATAGTGTCGCTAGCATCCATATGACAGAGAACCCGGGCCGACATGACTAGTTATAAACCAAAAGTGGCACTAAATTACAGGGACAGGCATACATGACCCAACAATGCACGTGTCGGTCAGCAGCGAGTGTTGCCGGGCTGTAGCAAGCTACCAGGACTCCGGTATAGACCGCGTGACATTTCCCCAGAGGGGACAGACACATGAGCAAGGAAGGACACATGCCGGTCAATCCATGTGTTTCGGAGCAGTAGCAAGCTACCAAGGCTCAGTGGAAGCACTAGGAGGCATTTCCCCATAAGATAGGCTACCAAGGGTAAACAATTAGGTGTCGGATCCCACACATCCCAAGCATTTCAATAACATACACACAATATGCTCGATAAGTGCAAATACAACATGGCATCACAACAAAACTCTATGAATCAAAGTATTTATTCATTAGGCTCTGAGGAGCCAGATATTACAAACATGGGTCTCATGACCCAACATACAGAGCATACAAGCAACGGAAGCATAACATGTCTGAGTACAAACAACTACAAATGAAAAAGGCTGAGAAGCTTGACTATCTACAAGACCCTCACGAGGGTACAAGATCGTAGCTGGGGTAACAAGCTAAATGTTGAAGTCCACGCGGAACCACTAGTGAGACTGAAGTCTCTCTACAAAAACATAAATTAAGCAAACGTGAGTACAAATGTACTCAGCAAGACTTACATCAGAACTAGCTACATATGCATCAGTATCAATAAAGGGGTGGCGAAGTTTAACTGCAGCAAGCCAGCTTTGACTCAGTGGCTATCCTGTACTACGACTGCTGGTAACTCTTTTGAGGTGGCGCTGATACGTCCAAAACGTATCTATAATTTCTGCTTGCTCCATGCCTCTTTTGTGTGATATTGCTATGTTATTTATACACTTCCATACACTTTTGATCATATTTGGACTAACCTATTAACTCAGTGCACCCTAGTGCCAGTTTCTGTTTTCTGCTGTTTTTGTATTTCAGGTTTTCCCATTACGTAAATTGCCAGAAAAATTCCGGGAAAAATATATAAAAAATCAGCGTTCCGGAAGCTTCCATGCGGCCAAAGTAGGGCCGGAGGGGACCCACAGGGGCTCCAGGCGGCCTGCCCACGCGGCCCCCCCTGGCCGCGCCGGGGGGGCGCCTGGGCACCCCTGACCCCCTCTGATGCCCCCCTTTGTCATATATTTACACCGTGTCGCGGAAACCCTGATTCTAGACCCCTTTTCTCCAGACGCGATTCCGATCTCCGCCGCCATCGCCATCAAGCTTCGGGGGACCAGAATTCCTGTGCCGGCACCCTGCCGGGACAGGGAAGTGCCCCCGGATTCATCTCCATCGACGTTGCTTCCTCCCTCCATGATGCGGGAGTAGTTCCTCCTTGGGGCTGAGGTTCTTACCAGTAGCTATGTGGTCAATTCTCTCTCCCATGATGTGATCTTCGTTGTGATCATAGGCTATGTTAATCTAGGGTGATCCCATGATATTTCCCCTTCCTCTATGTATTGGATTGATGTACTCACTTGTCTTTATCTAGTATAATCCCCGAGACCAAGGTGACAGCGGTCTATTGGACATGGATTAGAACAATATTTTCATCAGTGATTTCCTCTCCTGTGTGTTGATTGAAGATTGAGAGTCTCTTGGTGCTTGTCTTTGACTATCCTTTAGATATGTTGTGGTGATTGTGGGACTCTCTTTGGATGGCCGCGGTGACATTGGGAAATCCTTAGATTGAGAACTACGAACTTTGAGGTGTGCTTTTGTAGCCCTACATAATTCTCGTCTTCTCTTGACCACGAAGGAATGACCTCCGAGTGCGTCCCCTTTGCATGTTTTATGGGAAATATCATGTGATTCGATTATGTTAATGTTGTTGGGAGTTGCCACTAGTGAAAGTATGAACCCTAGGCCTTGTTTCCACCATGGCAATACCATTTGTGCTCACGTTTACCACTTGTTTGCTTGCTGCACTTTTTATTACTGATTTATATTACTTTGTTTTGCCATCCATATCACTTGCCATTTAACATCTCTTCGCCGAACTAGTGCACCTATACATCTGACAAGTGTATTAGGTGTGTTGGGGACACAAGAAACTTCTTGTATTTTAGTTGCAGGGTTGCTTGAGAGAGACCATCTTCAACCTCTACTTCCCTGAGTTCGATAAACCTTAGGTCATCCACTTGAGGGAAATTGCTGCTGTCCTACAAACCTCTGCGCTTGGAGGCCCAACATAGTCTACAAGAGTAGAAGCGTGTGTAGACATCAAGCTATTTCTGGCGCCGTTGCCGGGGAGGTGAGCGCTTGAAGGTATATCTTTAGATCTTGCAATTAAATCTTTTTGTTTCTTGTTTTTATTTCACTAGTTATGTTTATGGAAAACCTTGCTATTGGATCGTTGCTTGCGGGAAGACGCCCCACACCTGTGGTGGTTGCTCCTCCCCTCACTGAAATTGTGCCCTATAGAATACCAGCTGGTATTATCGATTATGTCTTGGCTAATCGTTATGCCGGAGACAGACACCCCGGTGAACACTTGCTATATCTGTCACAATTATGTTCATTATTTAAGCTTGCAGGTGTATCAAGGGAGTTTGTCATGAGGAAATTGTTCGCCGTATCACTTATAGATAAGGCTTCAGATTGGTATAAGCTTCTCGATAACTCGCACTTGCTTGATTGGCAAGAGCTTATGTCTCTCTTTTATACTAAATTTTATCATCTTCATGAAGTCCATAAGAATAGGAATTATGTTTATAATTTCTATCCTCATGACGGAGAGAGCATAGCTCAAGCTTGGGGGAGACTGAAAACGTTAATGCTAAAAAGTCCTAACCATGGGCTCCCCAAAGATATGATTATTACTAATTTCTATGCGAGGCTCTCTCGACAGGATAAAGATTTGCTCGATGCTTCACAAACGAAAAGACTGATGCTAAATGGGAACTCCTTGAAAGAATTCAACGCAACACTGAAGATTGGGAGATCGACAACGGTAAAGAGTCGGGTATAATTTATGAGTATGATTGCATTAAGTCCTTTGTTGAAACTACAAGTTTTAATAAGTTTAGTTCTAAGTTTGGGCTTGATTCTCAACTCCTTGTTGATTTCCTCAAATCTTTTGCTTCACATCTTAATATGCCTAAGGAGGATTGGATCATGTATCATAAACCTTTTAAAGAGACTTGCAAAGAAAATGAAATTGTTCATGATGATTGCAACATGCATGATCCAATTCCTAAAAATGAAGTTTTATATAAGCATGTTAATTTTTGTGGAGTGGATAGACCTTGTGAAAGGCCTATGATTGAAGAAGAGAAGTATTGTAAGCAGCATAAGCATGAAAGAACAATCACTTGAGTCAGAGATTTAAATGAAATTGCTAGAGAATTGTGTGACCTTTATCCTTTTAATTGTGAACTTTGCCGTATAGAGGGTCACTTTAATTTTCAATGCATGAACTTTCAAAACATAACTGTTAACCGGTTGTGTGATAACATGATCACCTCTGATCTTTATGATGAGCTTATGTTATTTTTGATGTGTGAAGAGTTATCAGAAAAGACTTCTTGGCTAGATGTTAATGCCATAGGAATGAAAAACACTTTGCAAAATTGCCATCTCTATTGTGTTGTTAATTGCCATGAAAATGATTACATAAGTAAGATTAGAAAGGAGGGGACTTTACCAAAGTATAAAAATGTCTCTTATATTTCTGCTAATAAAAAGGAGAGTTTCTCCCAAGTTTCCCCTATTGTTTCTAATGATAAACCAGGATATGTGGAGAAGCTTCATCTCCAACCACTCCCTCCTAAGGTTAAGAAGAAGAAAAAGAAGAGGGGGAGGAAGAGGAGCAAGAAAGAAGAAGAATGGGTATCAACCTGGCCTGAGCATATTCCTCCCATCAACTTTTATCCTAACGGTTGTAAGTTTAAAGAAGAAGGTGAAGTTTATTGCCTTAATTATCATCTTGATGATACGTCCGTAGGTACTATTGAAGATGATTTTGATTATGATGTGCATGTTACTTATTGTGATTGGGAAAATGATGATAATGCTACTTATGATGTTGAAAATCTTTTTGATACCAACTCTGAAAGTGATGATATGGGAAGCTCTAAGCTTGGGGATGATAGGATTGCAAATCCTTTACCCACTAGTGATGTGATAATTGATAATTCTCTTGCTAGTAAGAATAAAGACAACATGTTTACAAATATAGTTGCTAGCAATGATAATGCTCTTCTCTACCATGATGATGTTATAACTCCAATCTATAGTGATTATAAAGGTACCTATGACATAAGGAGAAATTATCCTTATGAAACTTGTCATAATCATGGAGGGAATTACTCCCTTGTTGAACACCACCCTCCTAATATACAATTAATCTATAGTGCTCAAGTTGTTTATGATAGTCCTACTCCCACTATTACCAATGAGAAAGATTATGCTTATGTGGAGAGTGAGAGTACCTTTTTGCATGTGGATCATGGTAACAATGCTTTATGTGATGCTTATATTGTTGAGTTCATCCATGATGCCACTGAAATTTATAATGAGAGAGGGAGACTCGGTTCTAAATATCTTAATAATAAGAAGTTTCCTCTCTTTATGGTGAATATTTTGAAGTTATGCTTGTTTTGCCTTCCTATGCTAGTTGCTTTGTGCTTCAATGAATTATTCTATTGCAATATTCCTATGCATAGGAAGCATGTTAGGCTTAAATGTGTTTGGTATTTACTTCTTGATGCTCTCTTTTGTTCTTCAACTCTTATTCCTACGAGAGCATCATTAAAGTCTTATGCCTAGCTTAAAGGCATAAAAGAAAGCGCTTTTGGGAGGCAGCCCACAATGAATAAAATTTTATTTTGCTTTTGTTGTGTATTGATGTTGTTACTACAGTAGCATCATCTTTGTATCTTTACTTTTCAACTTTGTGCCAAGTGTAGCCTCTGATTGCAAGAAAGTTCAAAAGTTGTGACGTGCTGTCCAGGAAACAGATTATGTCCTTGGATAGAAAAATTCGTATAAAATCACCAGATCATCTTTTTGGTCTGAATTTTTTCGACAGCGTGCTCCATACAATTGTCTTTCGTGCGTCTGTTCTGAGTTTTTTTATTAGAGTTGCAGAAGTGCCCCGAAAAAATCATTTACTACCTGTTGTTCTGTTTTTCACAGATTATGTCCTGTTTTGCCTTTCCTTCATTTTGCAAACCTTGAGCTTGCTTTTTCTTTGCAAAAACCTTTTGGCAATCTTGAGAAACAGTAGACCTTCAAGAATATCCTTATTTCCAGCAAGGAACAATTATTTTATTATGGGTACTAACCTCGCTAATCAGATTATGATGAATTATGTATGAAGGGAGTTTTCAAGTGTGCGAGGGAAGATGATAAAAAGATTCAGGAGTGTCAAACGCTCAAGCTTGGGGATGCCCCCATGCACCCCCAAGAAATATTCAAGGAGACTCAAGCGTCTAAGCTTGGGGATGCCCCCATGCATCCCCTTCTCCATCAACATTATCAGTTCGTCTTTCGTTCCACTATATTTTTATCACTTCATGTATTATGTGCTATGCTTGGAGCGTCTTGCTTTTAGTTTCCTTTTTAGTTTCCTTTAGCTTTTCATAACGAGTCGGAACTCAGCTTTCTTTGTGTGGGAGAGAAACACGCTCCACTTCTACCTAGAACATACCATAGAATTTTCATGTCTATCTTTGCTGTGTGTGTTCTTTGTCTTTCAATAGCTACTATCATGTTCAGCTTTTAGTATTCATGCTTATCTTTTTAAAGAGCTTTTGTCTAGTTGGTTGCTTGAACTCTCTTTAGTTATCATGCTTATCTTATTAAGAGAGTTTGCTTCCGTTGCATTGGTTGATATGTCTATGATAAGAATGCTACGTGCACAATGGTGCTTAGTAGTTCATGTTTTCTTATGGTTAGTCTCAAATAGCTGGGGGGTTCCCAATATGTTATTCGAGTACCAACATGATTTGTTTGCTTATGATATGGTATGGTTTAGTAATATCTTCCCTCAAGAATTTATTTTGATTGACTTGGCGTATGCTCACGCATATTTAAGACTGTAAAGAAAGTATGTCAAGCCTTGATGATCTTTTATTTCTGAGTAGCAATATAACTTCCATGCCTGATTCAATGTTGCTTTGTCGCTGTGCATGATTATGACCGTCATTGCTCTCTTAGTTGGTCGCTCCCAGTCTTTTGCTAACCTCCACCTGTACTAAGCGGACTGACTGCTTGTGCATCCACATTCCTTTATACCAGTTATGCCATATGAGTCCACCATATCTTCCTACATGGTATTTACCTGCCATTCCTAACGGAGACTTGCATGTGCCATCTCGAAATTATTCAAAGAAAAAGCATTCTTATTTTGTGCCTCTGTTGTAAGTCCATGAGGAAGTAGTAGTTAATTCATGATCTTTTTAAGTTGGACAAGCTTCACCCCGGGATTGCATGTATAATGTGCAAACCCATAATACGAGAAGGAACTGGCATTGAGTGCGCCCGGCTCAAAAAGATAATATAACAAACAAACCCTCCTTCACGCTTTGTTCATGAGAAATCAGAAAACTTTGGCAGTGATAAACAAAGGAGATTAAGAGGATGTGATCGTCCTCATTCGGGAGCCGTTCCTCGAAACTTGTCCATCTCAAGAAGTAATTGAGTTGTCTGCTAGCATTCGTTGACGAAACATGCATATCCAAAAATAATAATTATTACCTCTGTTTTTAAAACCAAGAGCTCTGGTACATGTTTAGTTTTTGTTTCCGACTATGGGTTTTCAACCTTGCCAACAAAAGCCACAGTTCGAGAGTCTCCACCTTCTTTTAAAAGCACCAACTACTAAGAGCATGATTGTCATTCTGAGTGTAATGTGCATTGTCCCAAAGTAGCATTGTCTTTTGCATGATTGTGATATCGCTTATTTTGAAATCATTGTATCTAGTCATCACTTAAACCTTGGAGGTGCCCCTGCATTTATGTTTTGCTTCACTAAAGGGGGCAAGCGAGATATCACTTTATCATATTTGCACACCATGCTCATTACAAATCTATTTGATGTTTCAGTATCATGTTGTAAAACTTTCAGTTCTTTGTGAATTTCTCATGAGGCAACTTAATTACTACAGATTCATTGTCTCAGTAAGCTTTTGTCATATGACTATGAAAAGTCATATATGATTAATAGCATGTCACCACAGAAATTATTCTTGTTATCATTTACCTACTCGAGGACGAGCAGGAATTAAGCTTGGGGATGTTGATACATCCAAAACGTATCTATAATTTCTGCTTGCTCCATGCCTCTTTTGTGTGATATTGCTATGTTATTTATACACTTCCATACACTTTTGATCATATTTGGACTAACCTATTAACTCAGTGCACCCCAGTGCCAGTTTCTGTTTTCTGTTGTTTTTGTATTTCAGGTTTTCCCATTGCGTAAATTGCCAGAAAAATTCCGGGAAAAATATATAAAAAATCAGCGTTCCGGAAGCTTCCATGCGGCCAAAGTAGGGCCGGAGGGGACCCACAGGGGCTCTAGGCGGCCTGCCCACGCGCCCCCCCCCCCCATGGCCGCGCCGGGGGGGCGCCTGGGCACCCCTGACCCCCTCTGATGCCCCCCTTTGGCATATATTTACACCGTGTCGCGGAAACCCTGATTCCGGACCCCTTTTCTCCAGACGCGATTCCGATCTCCGCCGCCATCGCCATCAAGCTTCGGGGGACCAGAATTCCTGTGCCGGCACCCTGCCGGGACGGGGAAGTGCCCCGGATTCATCTCCATCGACGTTGCTTCCTCCCTCCATGATGCGGGAGTAGTTCCTCCTCGGGGCTGAGGTTCTTACCAGTAGCTATGTGGTTAATTCTCTCTCCCATGATGTGATCCTCGTTGTGATCATAGGCTATGTTAATCTAGGGTGATCCCATGATATTTCCCCTTCCTCTATGTATTGGATTGATGTACTCACTTGTCTTTATCTAGTATAATCCCCGAGACCAAGGTGACAGCGGTCTATTGGACATGGATTAGAACAATATTTTCATGAGTGATTTCCTCTCTTGTGTGTTG
Organism: Secale cereale; assembly: GCA_902687465.1. Classification (NCBI taxonomy): domain Eukaryota; kingdom Viridiplantae; phylum Streptophyta; class Magnoliopsida; order Poales; family Poaceae; genus Secale; species Secale cereale. Next base: position 20,019,651 of record LR738711.1, read on the forward strand.
ATTGAAGATTGAGAGTCTTTTGGTGCTTGTCTTCGACTATCCTTTAGATATGTTGTGGTGATTGTGGGACTCTCTTTGGATGGCCGCGGTGACATTGGGAAATCCTTAGATTGAGAACTACGAACTTTGAGGTGTGCTTTTGTAGCCCTACATAATTCTCGTCTTCTCTTGACCACGAAGGAATGACCTCCGAGTGCGTCCCCTTTGCATGTTTTATGGGAAATATCATGTGATTCGATTATGTTAATGTTGTTGGGAGTTGCCACTAGTGGAAGTATGAAACCTAGGCCTTGTTTCCACCATTGCAATACCATTTGTGCTCACGTTTACCACTTGTTTGCTTGCTGCACTTTTTATTACAGATTTATATTACTTTGTTTTGCCATCCATATCACTTGCCATTTAACATCTCTTCGCCGAACTAGTGCACCTATACATCTGACAAGTGTATTAGGTGTGTTGGGGACACAAGAGACTTCTTGTATTTTAGTTGCAGGGTTGCTTGAGAGAGACCATCTTCAACCTCTACTTCCCTGAGTTCGATAAACCTTAGGTCATCCACTTGAGGGAAATTGCTGCTGTCCTACAAACCTCTGCGCTTGGAGGCCCAACATAGTCTACAAGAGTAGAAGCATGTGTAGACATCAGGCGCACACGAGTCCACATATTCACCAAATCAATACACCACTACGGATCCACTCCCGTCTCCCTACGAGAAGTCCATCCATAGCACTCACGCTTATCTTGCGCATTTTAGAGTATCCACTTTCACTTGTCTATGAACTGTATAGGCAACCCAGAAGTCCTTTACCGCGGACACGGCTATTCGAATAGATCATGTTAACCCAACAAGGGTGTACTTCTTCACACACGCTCTCGCCACTTACCACCATGTACACGTCGTGTATCTCAGCAACCTTCAAGCGGAAGCCTGGCGAGGGAGTCGGCCATGACCTGACTAACCACGCAAGTCTCTAGTCCAGGTTTATCGCCTATTCGGGTTCCATCCGCAAGGAGATCCGGCCAGGGTGTCGCTCACGGCCCCAAACGATGTGTACAGGGCTCCCAAGCCCACCAAACGGGTCACGCTTGGTATACCCGACCACGGTGCCTAGTCTGTCCCAAGCCCACCTGTACCGGGTGCCACTTGGTAGACTACTAACACTACCTACAAACATGAGAAACTAGTTGCAACTCCTGGACAGAGATCGAGGCGCTTAATAAGCCGAGAGGGGTTGAGTTACCGGAACCCAATGTGTGGTAGTAAATGTTCATGGATCACAAATACAAAACTCAGTTCCTGAGGAAGGTTTCAATGAGACAACCCACCATGTACTCATACATGGCCTCTCACCGCTACCTTTACCAAATCGTGTTCACACACTTAGCTCTCAACAGTAGGATATGTCCACAACTTTCCAATTCATTCCCGATGAACCAGACCTGACACAACTCTAAGCAATAGCAGGCATGACAAACAAGCATGAATGAGTAGGCACATCAGGGCTCAAACAACTCCTACTCATGCTAGTGGGTTTCATCTTTTTACTTTGGCAATGACAGGTCATGCAGAGGAAAGGGGTTCAACTACCGCAGCATGTAACAGTTGAAACGTTGTTGTCCTAATGCAGTAAAAGAGAGCAGGAGCAAGAGAGTGGGATTGTATCAGAATAAACAAGGGGGTTATGCTTGCCTGGCACTTCTGAAGATAGTATAGTTCTTCATTGGTGTCATCGATCTCATCGTCGGAGCCACGTCTACTTAGAGGGGACAGGTACCGACAACAGAGAGGAAACACAATCAATGCAATGCAACAATATGATGCATGATCATGACATGGCAAAATGCTGTGATTTGAGCTAATGCAACTAGTAGTGATTTAAATGAAGTTGGTTTGAACCCGTGGTTCAAATTCAAACTCCACATGTGATTTATTAAATGCCATTTAGTTGAATTGTCCTAAACAGTAGCCAAAAATTGTTCTAACATGCATGAAAATGACACAGATGGAAAGATTGGATTATTCTGATAATTTTTCATATATAAAATATTTCATTTGGAGTTACAAATTATTTTCTATGATTTTTAGAAGTTTTAGCTATTTTCTGAAATAAATAAATCATTTCTGATTTATTTAAAATCATAGAAAAGCTTTATTGCGTCAGCACTGCGTCAGGGTGACGTCAGCAAGTCAACGGGGCCGCCCAGGTCAAACTGACCAGTGGGTCCCGCATGTCAGCAACTAACTAACTAGCCTAGGTTAATTAGTCCTAACTAACCTAATTAACATGGCCGGCCCACACGTCAGTGACCCAGGGCGGTCAAACCCTGGTCAGACGGGGTCAAACCCACCTGTGGCTTGACGTCGGTGAGGCCAGACGCAGCGGCGAGCTGCGGAATTCCTCCTCCGGCGACCAAATTGCCGGCGGAGGGCATCTACGTGATGCGTACGCTCGTCTGCATTGAGTTGTGGTGGTGGATGGACCTGGGGTGGCCGGAAATGTCGCCGGCGACAACTTGGGCGGCTGCTGGAGCTCGGGTGAGCCCGGGGTCGACGCTACGGCGGGCGGGGCAGCTCGTGCGGGGCACCTACGTGCTCTACGCGACGCGGGGAGGAAGCTAAGCACGCCGGCCAGACCACTAGGTGGCCGGAGACATGTCGGCGGTGAGCACAGGCGGCGGCGCATGCGGGCGAGCAAGGTGTGGTGGCTACGGCGCACGAGAACGAAAACGGAGAGGGGGAGAAGGGCCAGTGGCTCACGGCGAGTGCAAGGGAGTAAACGGCGAGCTCGGGGACGGACTGGAGACGCCATGAGGTCGTCGGCGATCTCGGCGGCCGAAGGAGGAAAAAGAGGTTGGCGACGACTTGTCGGGGCTTCCGGCGGTGCGTGGCTCGTAGAGGAAGTAGATGCCGTTGATACGGAGCTCTGGAACGCGGAGAGGGAGCGGGGGAGTCGCTGTGGACGCGGTGGTGCTCGTCGGCGCGGCCACGGTGGCTTCGGCCATGGCGAGGAGGAGCAGGGGGAGCGAGGGGGAGATTGAGCGAGGGGGAGAGTGAGATGTGGACGGCTCTCGGGGCCTATCCTTGGCGCGGGCGAGACAAGCAGGCGAGGTGGTGGCGTGGCACTTGCACGCGGCCGTGCGCTGTCCTGCCTGTGCCTACTGGCAGAGGTAGGGGATGACTGGCACGCGGACAGGTGGGCTGGGCCGGCTCAGGTGAGCCCAGGTAAGCTTCCCTCTCTCACCGCGTTTTGTTTTCTTATTTATTTCTATTTTCTAATTTGCTGGTTTGTTTTGAATTTGATTTTGAAACCAATTCAATTTTGTTTGCTTCTGAAAATTGTTGTGAGAGGTGCAGGGATTATTCTAGAACCCCACACAAAATTTCTTAATTATTCGGAGTTGTTAGATATTTATAGCAATTTAAAGCTCCAATTCAAATACATTATGATTTAATTTATAGATCCAGAAATGTGCCAAAAGTGTATCCACCAATTTTGGCAGAGGTTTTCACCCTCATCAAAAATGGTGAACATTTCTGAAGGGAATTTTGAGTTCATTGAAAATATTTTGGTTGAACCTATTTGATTTAATTTGGTTCTAGGGTTTGATCATCCCCATTTCAGGTTCAAGGAAAGATCAACATGATGCATTGAATGCTCAGAAATGCAACTAATTACAAGCAATTCTAGGGTTGTGACATTAATGATAACGGTTCTTGGAAGACCGAATTACTGGAGCAATTTTTTGTGCCCATGGATGTGATTGAGATCTTAAAGATTAGGGCCTCGCCGAGGTTGGAGGATACCTTGGCTTGGGGTCTAGGTAAATTTGGCTTATTCTCTGTTAAAAGTGCCTATCCATTTGGTTTTGAGGAGGCCTTCAGGGACAGCGCCACTTGTTCTAGCTCGCGGCCGGATGGACGCCGCGATTGTTGGAAACTCATTTGGTCCGCCGATGTTCCTCCCTCTGTGCGCAGCTTTGCATGGCGAGCTGCTATAGAATCACTTCCTACTTGGAATAATAAGCATAAAAGAGGGCTTGAGGTTAATGACTCGTGTGGGGTATGTTCTGTGGAGACCGAGGATTCCTTTCATGTTCTTTGTCGCTGCACATTATCACGTGTGCTCTATGATGTTATGTCGGAAGTTTGGCCTCTACCAAACCTATCTTATTTTCAGAACTTCGGTCCTGAATGGCTGCTGCAAGTGCTCTCCCAAATGCAAGATATTGAGCGGTCTATGCTGCTAATGACGCTGTGGAGGGCGTGACACATACGCAAAGAGATTGTTCACAACAAAGCCCCTCCACCCATGGAAGTTTCACGCAGATTTTTGACGAGTTACCTTTACTCTCTCATTGGCATAAAGTCTAAACTTGCTGCTGATACTTCCAAGGGAAAGTCCCTGATGTCATATGGTTCACTTCGGCCACATGTGGTCAAGAGTGCAGACCCCAAGTGGGCTGCTCCTAGCTCTGGCTTTGTCAAGTTAAATACTGACGGCTCATTTGCAGAGGATGGCTCGGCTGGTGCAGGTATGATGTTAAGAGATGATAGGGGTGCCATCATTTTCTCTTCCTGTAGGCAACTCTATTACTGCCGGGACACGCTCGAAGCTGATCTATGTGCATGCATGGAAGGCCTATCCTTTTCTATCCAGATAAGTGACTTGCCAGTGCAGGTTGAGATGGGCTCTCTAATGGCAGTAAAATTGATTCAAGCTTCAGATGTTGATAGATCGGTTTACTCGTCCATCATCAAGGAGATTAGATATCTTTTGTCCCTTCATGATTTTTGTATTACTCATGTCAATCGTAGCCAAAATAAAGTTAGTGATAGTTTAGCATATTTTGCTCGTAGCGAGGGTATAACCATGACTTGGCTTGGTTCGGGACCTCCAGATGCTTTGAATATGGCTGCGATGGATTGTAAGGACTTGAGGTTTTGAGTAATACAAATTTCTACCCGCAAAAAAAAAATCAACACGCGGTTTAGAGAGTGTTGTACTCAGATAGGAGGAATAGCGATGAAGGGGACTTCAATCGCTTGGTTGGCTCGAGTTTGGTGTGGGAAATGCAGTGCCTGATGGCCATTAATGAGAAAGACATCGAGGCGCCATCGTGAGTTGAATCTTTGGATAGCACAACACGTACTAATCGTGAGAGGAGGACTGTCAAGGCCATAACTGAGACCGGGGAGGACTGTCAAGGCCAATTGGGTGGGACGACGTAGTCATGCTCAAGAGGAGGTGAAACGTCCAACAGGCCAAGGGGCAGGGTGGCGACAACCTCAGTAAGCGGTGGTGCAGCAGATGTTGCGACCGTTGGGGGATGCTTTTGCACGGGTGATACGTCTCAAACGTATCTACTTTTCCAATCACTTTTGCTATTGTTTTGCCCTCATTCTTGCATGATTTGAACTAAACTAACCCGGACTGACGCTGTTTTCAGCAGAGCTGTCTGTATGGTTTTATTGTGTGCAAGAAAATGGATTTTTAGGTGTCTCAGAAAATTCCAAGAAAAATCACAGAAAATCCACGCACCCGAAGGGCCATTGTGCCAGAAGTGGGGCCAGAGGGCAGCCAGGGGGGCCCCTAGGCGCCCTGCTGGCGCGGCCCCACCCCTGGCCGCGCCAGGAGGCCGCCTGGGAGGGTCCTCCCCCCTCTGGTGCCCTACCTTGGCTCCTATTTATTCCCGTGGCGAGGAAACCCCAGAACAGAAGTCGTTTTTCCAGTTTCCGTCGCGGAGCCGCCGCCACCCTCTGTTCTTCTTCGGGAGGGCTAATCTGGAGGCTGATTTGGCCTCCGGAGAGGGGAGATCATCGCCATCGTCATCATCATCACAACTCCATCCTCCCTCCATGACGTCTCCTTCCATGTGTGAGTAATTCCCTGTTGTAGGCAAAGGGGATGGTAGGGATTGGATGAGTTAGATCATGTAATAGTTTATCAGATTGTTGGGGGCATGTTGCCTATCATCTACTTTGGTGTTTATCATCTTTGCTTCAACTTGTTGCTCTTAATGCTTGTCACTTTGGGCCCGAGTGCCATGTTTTCAGATCTGAACCCTATGTGTTTGCATGAATATATTTGTGTTCTTGATCCTATCTATGAGTTGTTTGCACCTATTATGGTCCGGAACCGGCGATCCCAAAGGTGACAGCTTGGGACACCAAAGGGGATGGTCCATAATTTGAGGATTCCATGTATCCATTGAGTTTATTGCTTTGTTCCGGTGCTCTTTGACAGGAGCACCTTAATCTCCATAAGTTCCTTTTGGCCCCGTTCGTAGCGGGATGGTAGGACAAAAGATGTTGTGCAAGCAAGCACGTACAACTACCTGTGGGATAGATGCCTAATGTTTGATATTTGCCTAGATGATCATTACTTTTCTGTGTGCCTTGCCCCAAGTTAGATTCATGATGTATCTCATCCATGCAGCGCCCAACCATCCATCTCCCTAGCCTACAGTGTTTCAATCCTGCTGGTTATTAGTTGTTACTTTTGCTGTTTACTTTTGCTGTCACCACCATCACTATCATATCACCGTTACCACTTATCTTTTGTTGCAAGTAAGTGTATTTCAGGTGCGGTTGAATTGACAACTCAACTGTCAAAGCTTATAAATACTCTTTGGCTCCCCGTGTGTCGAATCTATAAATTGGGTTTTTCTTACCCGCAAAGACTATCTCGATCCCTTACGGTTGAGGGTTATCAAGTACCGTTTTCTGGCGCCGTTGCCAGGGAGCATAGCAATATTTACAAGTCTACTTGAAGTATCCTACCTGCTGCACTTCATCCGCTATGGGTAAGAAAGGAGACCCCAAGGTTCCGATCTTACTATCCACTACAAGAAGAGGTACTGTTCTGAACACTAGTGCTACACTTGATTCACATTCTGTTATGAGTAAGTTTGCCTCACCACCACCACATGATGCTTCTACTGAATCTGTTACTATGTCCGATACTTTTGATGATGCTTCTACTACTCTTGATGATATTGGTTCACTTGGTTATGCTCTTGAGAAATAGATTGTTGCTGCTGCAAAAAAATTTGGAATTGAAATTCCTGTTACTCGCTACCCTATTGGTGGAACTTATGATTATCCTGATTTGAGTAAACTCAAGGAGAGACTCCTTGATGATGATTACATTATGCTTGATGATGATTTATGCAGGGAACTGACAGAGTTTGCCGACTCTGACCCTGAAGCTATTAAGAAGCTGCTTGAAAAACACTCCTTGAAGAACAAGACTGTTCCTGATCCTGAATTTGCTACATCTCCTATATGCATCAATGATCCTGATTATGATTTCTCTGTTGATCTTTCACTTATATCTATGGTTGAAGCTGACCCCTTTTATGGCAGAGAAAATGATGATGCTATTGCACACCTGACCAAACTCACTGAGTTGGGTGGCTTGTTTACCACGAATGAAAAGATACGAAACTTTTATGTGACTAAGCTCCTTCCTTTCTCTTTGAAGGAAGGTGCTAAAACATGGTATGATGCACTACCATGTGGTTCCATTAAGAGTCCTCAATACTTAGCTCACTCTTTTGTTGATAAGTACTTTCCTGCTCATATGCAACATGCTGCTTTACAAAGAATTTATAACTTTAAACAGTTGCAGGATGAGCACCTCCCTAAAGCTTTGGGGAGGTACTGTAGTCTGATCCAGGCTAGACCAGGACATGGAGTCCCTAAGAATGAATTAATCGATATATTTTATGCTGGTCTAACTGATGAATCCAGGTCCTATTTGGATAGTTGTGTTGGTTGTGTTTTCAAGAAAAGAACACCGGACGATGCAGAAGAATTGATGGGCAGGATTGCCAAAAACCATGAAGATTTGTCCGTCCCTGAACCACCTCCACCACCAAAGAAGAGGGGCATGCTTGTTCTAAGCCCCGAAGATATGCAAGAAGCAAAGAAGTCTATTAAAGAGAAGGGTATTAAAACTGAAGACGTGAAGAATCTACCCCCTATTGAGAAGTTGTGTGAGCCTACCACTCACCCTCCTATGGTAGAGGTACACTCTCTTTTAGATTTCAACGCAAGTGACATCCCTCATGGTAAGCCTCCTGATCAATGTTTAGATGAGCTTGATAATTTTATTATGAAGCAAAGTCATTTTAATGAGAGGATACAAAGTCAATTGCATGATAATTCCCTTGCTATCAAAAGTTTCCTTGATGTTCTAGGTAGAACAGTTAATGATGTTAAATGTCTTGTGAAGCATTTTCATATGGTTCAAACTCAGCTTGAACAAATTTCTAATGTGCAAAAAGATTTGCTTGCTAACAATACCAAACAAGATGATTTACAGGCCTTCGGGATTAAGACCCGAGGAGGAACTAGCACTCAAGATCCTCTCTATCCAGAGGGGCATCCGAGGAGAATCGAGCAAGATTCTCAAATGCAGGAAGAAGAAATTGTTGGCTCTCCAAAGAAGAAGAAGAAGAAGAAACACAAGGAGGCTGACAATTCCAATGATCCTATTTCAAGTGAAGAGCCAGCTGTTGAACCCAACAGTATATCTACCTCCGATGTTGAGACTGAAGACGGTGCCGAACTTGAAGATAAGGATAAGGAGAAGAATGATCCGCCCGAGGTTCGAGAAGAAGAAGCACCTAACAAACGCAAGAAGTACACTAGAGAAGACTTCGTCGCAAGAAGACATGGGAAGGAAAGAGAACCATGGATACAGAAACCCATGCCCTTTCCAGGTAAGTCTCTCAAATCTAAAGAAGAGCATTACAATAAGTTTTGTGAGTGGATGAAACCTCTTTTTCTTCAAATCCCTTTGACTGATGCTATTAAGTTACCTCCCTATTCAAAATATATGAAAGATATTGTTACTAATAAAAGAAAAGTTCCTAATGAAGCAATATCTACTATGCTTGCTAACTACTCTTTCAGTGGCAAGATTCCTGAGAAGCTTGGTGATCCAGGTATACCCACCATTCCTTGCTCCATAAAGAATAATTATGTCAAAACTGCTTTATGTGATCTTGGAGCAGGAGTGAGTGTTATGCCTTTCTCTCTTTACAAGAGGCTTTGTTTAGAGAAACTAATTCCTACAGATATCTCTCTTCAGATGGCTGACAAGTCAACAGCCGTCCCGATAGGTATTTGTGAGGATGTTCCCGTAGAAGTTGCTAATTGTTTGATCCTTACTGATTTTGTCGTGCTTGACATGCCCGAGGATGGGAGCATGTCCATTATTCTTGGTAGACCTTTTCTTAACACCGCAGGTGCTATTATTGATTGTAATAAAGGAAAGGTTTCCTTCAATGTGAATGATAAAGAACACACGGTGTATTTTCCAAAGAAGACCGACAAGAGGCATGGCCTCAACTCTATAGAAAATATCGAGACCGTGAAGATTTGAGAATGGGACTGTCCACTACATGTGCACCACAAATACAAAACTATTATGGTGGGGACAATGTCCATTAAAGTAAAGGTGCAATGATCACTTCGTAAGAGGTGGGACTTTTTGCTCTATATATCGCCGGTTTGTTGGTAAGACTTGATCAACCTTACTAGTGAGCATGTTTTATATAGGTAAAAAGTTGAGCTTGTTATGTTTTCATTTGTTTTAGCTTTTGTTCTCCTTGTTGTACCAAGTGTTTATGTTTTTGAAGCTTCACAATACTAATCACTGCTTTAAGTTTTCAGAAAGTTTTGCAGCTTTTTGAACTTCGAAAAAATTTCAACAGTGAAGTTTTCAGAAAAATTCCAGAAAAATTAAAATTAAAATTTCCATGCCGGGAGTGACCCAGAGGCACCTGGGGCTGACCAGGGAGGGCCACCAGTGGCCCAGGCGGCCAGCTGGCGCGGCCTGCCCCCTGGCCGCGCCTATAGGGCGCCTGGGGCCCACAGGTCCCGCCTCCAGGTGAGTCTTCTTCCTCTCTCTCTTTCTCTCCGAAAACACGAGTTCTGCACCTGTTCTTGCGTTCTTGCTGTTCTTGGAGGCAATTTTCGATCTCTCTCTACAGCCTATCATTCGAGCTGAGATTTTGAACAAATACTCCCTGGTATGTAACTCCTCCACCCCTCCAATTAGATTTTTGGTTGGTGGCTTCATTTGTGAGTATTTAGTAGTTCTTGGTGCTGTGTAGATGAGCTTGCATGCATGTGTAGAAATTTATTTTCCAAGTTTTGATGCAAGTTTATGCCTTAGGTAAGTGAGTTGAGTAGTTTGCCTTAACCCACTTTGTTTAAATCCTTGTTTTTGTAATTTGCCAAAAATTTCAGAAATGAGTTTGTTAGGAAGGGCAAAGGGGTGGCTTGAGAAGAAGAAGCCTGCGCGCTCTGATCGAGTTACTAGAGCCGCAGCTTCACCCTCGACTGCTAGGGTGAGCTACAATGAAGATCATGTGCCCCTAGAGTTGTTGGAAGACACAAATCCAGCACGTGCGATGATGTTCCCATGTGATGAATTCCTTGAAGCTGCAGGAATTAAGGATGAGTTTTATAATCTTTGTGCTAATGCAGGTCTGACACGGCTCGTCACATGCCGTGTTGCTCAGTATCAAAAACTCACCTCCGGTTTCATTAACAGTTTTAGATATAACCTTGATACTGGTTCTATTGAGTTTAAAATTTACAATAATCTTTTGACCATGCCCTTGGAAAAGTTTTGTGAAATAATAGGTGTGCCAAACGTTGGGCGGACGGTGAAGATGACCTCTCAGCCCTCCGAGCTGAGAACCATCTTCAACTCTCTCTACAGCATGGATACGAGGGATATTCATCGGTCAAAAATCTCCAGCATCTTATTCCCTCACCTCAGGTATTTTGCGTATTATGTTGCTAGAGGGGTGTTAGCTCGTGACAACACGAGCAGCATTTCTGCGCCGGATATTGCTATCCTGGCAACCGCCCTCTCAGGGAGGTTTGATTATAATGTGGGTGACTTAATTGCTCGACGCCTTTCTATGAACGGTAACAAGGGAAATTTATTTGGTGGCGTTTATGCCACACTTATCTTAGAGTATCTTAAAGGCACCCCACACCCTGATGATAAGCCTTTTACTTATTTAAGTTTTGATCTTGCTGCTATGAAAAGGCATAAGTTTGTTACCATGACTTCTGAGTTTGGTAACCTTGTTTATATCTTGCGTTTCGGAACTACCGCGGAACGCAAGATCCGTCTACCTGCACCTCTTTTGTTTGATTTTTCTCGCAGGAATGGATGGTCCTTTGATGTTATCCAGTTCGATGAGTTCATGGTCCAGCATCAGTTTCATAACCCCATGGAGGGGGTTGTGCCCGACGAGGAGGAGCACGGTGAGTTACCACCTTTTCAGGGGGAGACCGTCACCCAGTTTGGTGAAGGGTCTTCCTCTGCTTGGAGTGCAGACCCTTCTTCGTGGGAGGATCCGAGGACTTCAGTGTACGCGCCGGAATCCTTATACGACCCTTGGACTCACCAGTACCACCCCGGAGCAGGAGGCTCCTGGGGGCAGTAGCTACTACCAACTTAGGCCAAAAGCCTAAGCTTGGGGGAGTGCGTGCCCTTCTCACTTTTCCATTGTATTATCCTTTTTATTTTTGTTCGCTTTGATCTTTTCGAAGTTTTTGCCCGTTCTTCTTTGTTTCTTTCTTTGCAAAAACAACAAAAATATTTTCTCTTTCTTTTGCTTTCGTTCAACCTTTGAAAAAACCCAAAAAGATTTCCTTTCTCTCTTTAGTTTGCTTTGTTTTCAGAGTTCATCTCGAGTCCGTGATGGCATTTAATTATATTTCCTATGTTCGATCGTGCAAGTGACAAGGCAGTAATGACGAAGATCGACGGAAGGGAAGCAACAAGGAAAACCGGTATGAACTCTTCTTGTTTCTACTTTTGTACATATGCCTGTACTTATGATCTAGAGACCAGCTTGTAGCGACATAGTGCTATGTTTACAATGCTTTTCTAGTGGTTCATGCTTTCCTTGTGGCTAATCTCAAATAGCTAGAGTATATAATGTGTTGTTGAAATGATTTACATGCATTGCATTGTTCATAGTTTGGTATACTAAGGTGGTATTTCCCTTTGGAGAATTCTTGGATTGACTTGGCACATGTTTACACATGTTTAAGACTAAAAAGTCTGCTTTGCCTTGATGATCTTTGAGTTTCAGAATAGTTATATCACTTTCATGCCCAATTCAATGATGCTTTGTCGCTCTGCATGATTATGACCGTTATTGCTCTCTAGTTGGTCGCTTCCCAGTCTCTTGCTAGCCTTCGCTCGCACTAAGCGGAATTCTGCTTGCGCATCCAAATCCTTTCAAACCAGTTATTCCATATGAGTCCACCATACCTTCCTATGTGGTATTTACCGGCCATCCTAACGAAGACTTTCTTGTACCATCTCGAAATTATTCAAATTTACTCCTGTTTTGTGCCTCTGTTTTAGCTCATGAGGAAGTAGTAGGTAATTCATGATCTTCTTATGTTGGACATGTTTTATCCCGGGATTGCATGTGTAATCTGCAAACCCCTAATACGAGGAGGGACTGGCATGAGTGCGCCCAGCTCACAAAAGATAATCACAACCAACAAACCATCCTTCACGCTTTGTTTATGAGAAATCAGAAAACTTTGGTAGTGATAAACAAAGGAGATTAAGGGGATGTGATCGTCCCCATCTTGGGAGCCGTTCCTTGAAACATGTCTAGCATAAGAAGTGATTGGGTTGTCTACTAGCATTCGTTGACGAAATATGCACCTCCCAAAATCATTTTTACCTCTGTTTTCAAAACCAAGAGCTCTGGTACATGTTTAGTCTTTGCTTCCAACCACGGGTTTTCAACCTCGCCATCAAATTCCACGGTTCGAGAGTCTCCACATTCTTTCTTCAAAGCACCAACTAGGAGAGCATAATTGTCATTCTAAGTGTAATGTACATTGTCCCAAAGTATTATATTGTCTTCTGCATTCTTGTGGTATTATTTATTCTGAAATTCTTAGTTCTAGTCTCCTTTAAAACTCTCGAGGAGTTTCTGTATTTATGTTTTAATTCACTCATGGAGGCTAGCGAGATACCACTCTAGTATGTTCAAGCTATGTGCAATGTAATCTTGTCTTGATTTTCAGTAGCATATTATTTACTTTTAGTTATTTGTGATTGGTCACTTGAAAGAAGGATTGCTTCGTGCATTGTCCTCATAGCATTGTTTCAATACTTGCTAGACTCTTTTCATAGTACATGCTTATATACATCTAATGAAGCAAAAGAGTTTGTCAAAGTTTTCTTTGTCGCGTCAAGTTCGTTGAGCTGAATTGCTTGAGGACAAGCAATATGCTAAGCTTGGGGGAGTTGATACGTCTCAAACGTATCTACTTTTCCAAACACTTTTGCTATTGTTTTGCCATCATTCTTGCATGATTTGAACTAAACTAACCCGGACTGACGCTGTTTTCAGCAGAGCTGCCTGTATGGTTTTATTGTGTGCAGGAAAATAGATTTTTAGGTGTCTCAGAAAATTCCAAGAAAAATCACAGAAAATCCACGCACCAGAAGGGCCATTGTGCCAGAAGTGGGGCTAGAGGGCAGCCAGGGGGGCCCTAGGCGCCCTGCTGGCGCGGCCCCACCCCTAGCCGCGCCAGGAGGCCGCCTGGGAGGGTCCTCCCCCCTCTGGTGCCCTACCTTGGCTCCTATTTATTCCCGTGGTGAGGAAACCCCAGAACAGAAGTCGTTTTTCTAGTTTCCGTCGCGGAGCCGCCGCCACCCTCTGTTCTTCTTCGGGAGGGCTAATCTGGAGGCTGATTTGGCCTCCGGAGAGGGGAGATCGTCGCCATCGTCATCATCATCACCACTTCATCCTCCCTCCATGACTTCTCCTTCCATGTGTGAGTAATTCCCTGCTGTAGGCAAAGGGGATGGTAGGGATTGGATGAGTTAGATCATGTAATAGTTTATCACATTGTTGGGGGCATGTTGCCTATCATCTACTTTGGTGTTTATCATCTTTGCTTCAACTTGTTGCTCTTAATGCTTGTCACTTTGGGCCCGAGTGCCATGTTTTCAGATCTGAACCCTATGTGTTTGCATGAATATATTTGTGTTCTTGATCCTATCTATGAGTTGTTTGCACCTATTATTGTCCGGAACCGGCGATCCCAAAGGTGACAGCTTGGGACACCAAAGGGGATGGTTCATAATTTTAGGATTCCATGTATCCATTGAGTTTATTGCTTTGTTTCGGTGCTCTTTGACAGGAGCACCTTAATCTCCATAAGTTCCTTTTGGCCCCGTTCGTAGCGGGATGGTAGGACAAAAGATGTTGTGCAAGTTCTTATTGCAAGCACGTACAACTACCTGTGGGATACATGCCTAATTTTTGATATTTGCCTAGATGATCATTACTTTTCTGTGTGCCTTGCCCCAAGTTAGATTCATGATGTATCTCATCCATGCAGCGCCCAACCATCCATCTCCCTAGCCTACAGTGTTTCAATCCTGCTGGTTATTAGTTGTTAGTTTTGCTGTTTACTTTTGCTGTCACCACCATCACTATCATATCACCGTTACCACTTATCTTTTGTTGCAAGTAAGTATATTTCAGGTGCGGTTGAATTGACAACTCAACTGTCAAAGCTTATAAATACTCTTTGACTCCCCGTGTGTCGAATCTATAAATTGGGTTATTCTTACCCGTGAAGATTATCTCGATCTCTTACGGTTGAGGGTTATCAACGGGGCAAAGAAGAAAGACATGCGGTTGGCAGCGCATGCGTCTAGCAAGCCATGGAAAAAAATCAATCTGTCTCTGATTCCTAAAAAGTGTCGGATGAATGCATATGTCGAGTGCAAATAGGCTAGCCCATATTCTTGCGGTTTTCCAGGGTTTTCATTTGGTTTTTTCACTTTTCTTTGTTTTTATTTTTATCTGTTAACTACATGAACAGTTATTAAAAATTATGCAGATATTTTAAAATTCAAGATTATTTTTTTGAAATAAAAAATTCTTTTGCAAAATACAATAATATTTTTAAATATGACTTTCTTAAAAATGGCAGGAAAGAATATAGAACATTTTTTAATTTGTATTTCTCGAAAATCCATGATTTTATAAATTCAAAAAAAACATATTTTTACACCTATGTATAGTTTTTAAATTCATGATCTTTTATGAATATTCATAAAAAAATCCTGAAAAGAAAATCTTATATTTTTATATTGCAACTGCATATTTTTTAAACATACTGACATAAACAAGTAACCTATTATTAGGAGTAAAACCGACAAAAACCCAGAAAAATAAGAGAAAGAAAATTGGGAGCAATTTGGCCACATGGCTCTAGACGCAAACCATCCATGTGCGTCTTGCGTTTCTAAAAAATAAATCCATGTGCATCTTTCCAACAATACGTCGAGTGACATATATGAGGACTCAGATGCCATATTGCACAAATTGAAGCAGCAAGCTGCTATGCGACACTATGTGTCTCAAAATAACAAGATGCCGAGAGTTGGTTTTCTAGTAATTTATTATGGTGTTTTTGGTTTTGCAGGTTTTCACTTTTTTCCATGAAAACATAAATATTTATTCATTTTAAAACTAAAAAAATACAAAATTGTCCACATTTCACAAAAGAAAAACTGTATTTTTTTAAAGAAAATAGTCAACATTTTATGAAAATTTCAAGAGGATTATTTGAAATCGTGATATTTTAAATAGAAAGATGAAGTGAAAATAATAATAAAAAAAGAATGAAAAAGTAAAACAGAAAAAGAACAGATAATAGAAAATTGATGGGCGAAAAATGCAAAAAGAAAATGCTTGGCGGAACCCGCTACCGAACACAAGGAAAAAAACGCGCAGAATTTTTTCTCGACCATAAATCATTTACAACCATTAACTTCAATTGGTACTAGTCTATTTATTTTTATTGAGTGGAGGTCTTGGTCCAGCTAATACATCCACTGAAGGTAAGGGGCTACAGGAAAAAAACGAGACCAACCCGGGCTAGATTAGCCTGTTGGCATTTTTTATAGAAAATACTCCGTGAGCACCAAATACTCAAACCGAGAACCCTGGTGGGCTGGCTGCGAACTACCGCTCCTTGCCAACTACGCTCAGTTCTCAAAAGGGGCAACAGGAAAGCCTATAAGTGAAGGAATCGGGCCAGTCAGAGGTAAATAAAATTCAAGCCCGGTGTTGTGGCCTTATGTGCCTGGGCCTATCTCCGCCCACAAGACAGGTCAATTTTTTGTTTTTGCTCAAAAGAAAAAAAGGTCAACTTGTTTCGTGTGCCTTTTGCAAACTGTGTGCATGCAAAACCCAATGTAGCAGAGGGTGTCTATGAGCTTGTTTATAGTAATTTTCAGGTGCCTTTTTCTAGCTCGTTACATTGAGTGCTCAAGTTATAATAGATAATGGGTTGACATTGTGGAATCCAAAAGAAAAAAAATATGTTGTCATTATTATCACATTTTTTTTCTTAACTGGATCTATTATGCTACATGATGGAACAACTACTAATAGAGATACACATTAAATTCCGGGAGATGCACAATTTAATGTGCATTTTTTTTTTGCGCCGCACAATGTAATGTGATATATGTATGGTATTTCAGAGTAGTGATTAATTACAAATATCAAAATCTTGGTGGCATTTAATAACACAATCTCCACAAGATATTTCTCATGTTGCTCAAAACAATAAAGTGAGAAATATTATAAGAGCAAAGAATGGATCCTTCGAGACTTATTCCTCTATATAAATAACACAATAAGAAACATCACCCATAAAGAATATAGGGATAGGAGGAAAAGAATTAAGAAACCAGTCCTCATGGCACATATGAAGAACAACATACAAGCTCTATGTTTGGTAGTTCTTCTGGTGATGTCTAGCACTTTATGGTCATGTGAAGCAACTGCGAGAAATCAAGGTACACTCTTTGTTTATGTTTATAATAGTATAATTATGTATGATGTATACTCACAACTTGGATACTCATATAATCTGAACTTATGCAATTTATACTGCATATCCTAATATGAACGGGTATGCTATACTTTGTTGTTCGTAGGTACAACTGGATTGTGGACTTCATGTTCGACTTTCCGAGCATGCCAGAAACCAACGCCCAACAATGTTGCTATGTGCAAGCTTAGCTGTGAATGGCGTGGTTACAACTTTGAAGAAAGTTACTGCCATCTTAATATATCGTGTTGTTGCGTATGGTGAATGCTATGGAAATGATGGATACAATGTACTTTCATGTGCCAAAACCTTGTGGTAGTAAAATATGGAAACTTACAATAAATCATACAAACTGATTTTGGCTGGGTTTAAGTTTCTGTAATTTAAAAACTTGTTTTCCTAATTTTCCATAGTCTTGGAATTTCATAGCACTCAATAAACGTAATCGGTGAACCAACTTGACATCCATGCAAGATTCCATGATTTTTTGAACTCTGGAGTACTACTGCATTTTTGAACTAATGTGAACAAACTATGACACCACACTCAATAGTATTAAAATATGTATGAAGAAACTTGTGATTCTTTTCTTACATTCGTATATAAATTTTTAAAACCGTTTTGAGTCAACTTTTAGTCAATTGAGAAATAAACGTCTCCTAAAGACGGATGAACTTCGACCAATCAATTCGATCTTCCCAGAGCGGAATTATACTACATTCGTGATTTTCTTTATAGATATTGGATTGTTCGGGGTACAAGCAAAGATGGTGGCTGGAGAGGCCCTACATGATATCCAACCAATATCGCGTGCCCACCCACTACTAGGAAATGGCCTACTAATGGCGCACCTATTTTGGCCATTAATGGCGCATTAGTGGTACGCCATTAGTGCAAGCACTGACTAGGGATGTGACAATGGGGCAATTATCCAAGATCTTCTGAAGCAAGTACGATCATAGAGCAAGCTTCTCTTTCAGATTAGATGGAGATCGAGCTCGAGATGGAGAATCTGCAACGTTCTTGGTAAGTGCTCGGACGGGTACTCATCGGAGGTGAGCCAGCTGGTTGGCTAAGGATAGGAGGGGGAGAAATCACGGGTTTGATGAGGAAGAAGAACATTGTCGCTTTGATGGGAGGAGGACGAAGAACATGAGGCCTTGGATTTAAATCGATAGTCAAGAGAGGGAGAGCAACTCGACTGAAGTGATACCAGTTTTTAGATGCCTGACCAAGTGCTCCCAAACATAAAAGGTTAACTATCTAATTTAACTTGAACGCATCGATTTAGAAACTATTTGGTCCAAGATCCACGCGAGAAGTAGCCAATATGTAAGAGTTGCACGGGTCCAGCGAGTAGCGTTGTTGGCAAAATGGTGAGCAGATGAATGAGCCGATAAATCTAAACATCAGCGGCAGGGGCCAACGGCTGTAGTTGAGGCCGGACAGCACTTTCAAGGCTAATTGGGCAGGACGACGTAGTCGTACTCAAGCGGAGGCGAAGTGTGGGGAGGGTGGTGACAACCTCATCCGTAAGCGGTTGTGTAGTAGAGGTTGTGACCATTGGGCAATGCACTCACACGCGACAATGGAGAAGGACATGCAAGTGGACAGAAGATCTTGGGTTATCTTAATATGTACTATGAATATGTATGATTTTTTTCAGATTTTTTCGCAATGTTTAAATTTAAATTTCGGTCGCAAGTCACACGGTGACATGCAAACGTCCATGTCACCTGATGTCTGCCCCATGCAAGTGGCAGCGTGTGTGGTAGCAAGCCATGGAAAAATTATTGTTGCTCATTGTGGAAAAGTGTCGGATCAATGACAGGTGGAGTGCACACCGATCGGCCCATGTTCGTGCAGTTTTCCAAGGTTTTCATTTTGTTTTTTTCCCTTTTCTTTTTTCTTCTTTTAAATAAACTTTAGGAACGTTTATTAAAAGTTCTACAAAAAAATTTAAATTGAAGATTTTTTTGAAACACACAATCTTTTTCGAACTACAAAAATATTTTTGAAATATGTGTTTATTATAAAACTAAAAAATTCAAAAATTATAGAATTTTTTATTTTGTATTTTTCTAAAATCCATGATTTTATAAACTCCCAAGCATTTTTAGAAGAAGAGCATCATTTTACAGCCATGAACAGATATTTTTATTTCCAAAACATTATTGAAAATTCACAACATTTTTATATTTCATGAAAAAATACTCTATTTTTATCTTGTAGTTATACATTTTTGGAACCTACAGAAATAAGCATGAAACCTAATTATTTGGTAGTAAAACTACCGAAAAAGTAGGAAAAAGGAGAAAGAAAAGTGGGAGCGATCTGGGCCACTTGGCTCCACCGAAATAGTGGAAAAAAAAGAGAGAAAATTGGGAGCGATCTGGACCACTTGGCTCAAGAGGCAAAGCATTTTCATCAATTCGTAACGAGCGACATATACTACGAAATCATTAATTGAGGAGTACTCATTGCAAAGGTCATCCCTAAACCCTCATGTTGCGACAAGTGGCGCGCTGCATGTGCGCCACTTGTTGCAACATGAGTGTTTTCCTTTTTTCGTAGATCCGTTTATTCTAAACGTTTTATCTCTTAAACCGTGCGTCCAAATCTCGAACCGTTTTCATCGTTGAATTCCTCGCGTCGAGATCTTCAAAACTACCATGTTGATAGGTTTTGACGAACTTTTTTTCACGGAAAAAAACCAAACGAAAAAAACCGGGCGAAAAACCGAACCGGGCGCACTAGTTTTTCCCTTTTCGGAAGAGGCACAGCCGTGCCTTTCGCGAAAGCACAGCCGTGCCTCTCGCTGAAGCAAAACCATGACTCTCGAGAAAGAAAAAAAATACAGAAAACACGTTTTTTCCTTCTTTCGAAAGAGGCACGGCCGTGACTCTCGCGAAAGCACAACCGTGCCTCTTGCGGAAGCAAAACCGTGACTCTCGTGAAAGAAAAAAAAATGCGTTTTTTTCCTTTTCGAGAGGCACGGCTGTGACTCAACCGTGACACTCGCGGAATCAAAACCGTGACTCTCGGGAAGGAAAGAAACAGAAAACGTGTTTTTTTCCTTTCCGAAAGAGGCACGGCCATGACTCTCGCGAAAGCACAACCCTGCCTCTCGCGGAAGCAAAATCGCGACTCTCGTGAAAAAGAAAAAGAAAAAACAGAAAACGTTTTTTTTCCTTTCTGAGAGGCACAGCCGTGACTCTCGTGAAAGCACAACCGTGCCTCTCGCGGAAACAAAACCGTGACTTTCACGAAAAAAACATGTTTTTTCGCACAATTTTTTTTTCGAAATGTTTTTTTCGTCGAAAAGCTAAGGAAGACTGGTGGAAAAACAAAGCGTAAAAAATCCGGGAAAAAACCGTTCAATAAGCCAAAAACGCGTGTGGAAAAATAAAGAAAATAAAATCCGAAGAGAGCGTCCAGAACGCGACACGTGGCGAATGGCTGAGAACGCGCCAAGTGACGCTGATCGCTGCGAGGCTCCCGAAGGAGCGCTCGTTAACTAGTTGCTCCCCTTATAAGAAGGCTCAAGAGCCACATTGCAACAGATCAGCAGACGGAGCTCCTATATGACGCCATGTGTGTCAAAATAACAGGATAGCGACAATTGGTTTTCTAGTGATCTTATGTGGATTTACATGTTTTCACATTTCCCATAAAAGATAAATCTTTATTTGTATCAAATAAAAAGTAAAAATACTGAAAATTTGTGAATATTTTGCAAGAATCATGTAATTTTTTCAAATAAGTTGTCAATATTTTATGTAACTTTCATGAGGATTTTTGGAAATTTAATATTTATTAATAGAAAGATGAAGTGAAAACAAAGAAGAAGAAAAAAATTAAAAAATATAAAAAGGAAAAGGAACAGGACATAGAAAACTGATGGAAGAAAAAAAGGCCTGGCAGAGCCGGAATAATAACCACTCCCAAACACAAGAAAAAAAAGGCTCGGAAAATATATATTATAAAATCTCTTTCAACCCTAACTTCAAGACTCCACGAAAGGCAAGGGTACACTAGAAAAACTTCGAAACGAAGGAAAGGCAAGTTGGTGGGCTAGTGAACGTGTCTGCCGTAAATATACTCCCTTCGTCCGGAAAAACTTGTCAAATGAATGGATGTATCTAGATGTATTTTAGTTCTAGATACATCCATTTTTATCTATTTCTCCGACGAGTATTTCCGGACGGAGGGAGTATAATCAAGCCCCGTGTTGAGGCCTTGCGTGTCTGGGCCTATCTCTGCCCACAAGACAGTGGTCAACTTTTTTTTGTTTTTGCTCAAAGAAAAAAAGGTCAACTTTGTGTCGTGTGCCTTTTAAACTGCGTGCATGCAAAAACAGGCAGAAGAGGGTGTCTACAAGCTTATTTCTAACTATTTTTGGGTTGCCTTTTTGGCTTGTTATATTGAGTGCTAAAGATATAATATAATGGTTTAGTGTTGTGGAATCCTAAAGAAATAATGTTGTAATTATTATCCAATATGTTTTGCTTACGTGGGTCTACTATGCTACATGGTAGAACAACTACTAATGAAGATACATATTAAGTTTCAGAGAATACACAATTTATTGTGATTTTTTGCGGGGGCACAATTTAATGTGATATATGTATGGTATTTCAGAGTAGTGATTAATTACAAATATCAAAATCCAGGTTGCATTTAGTAACATGTTCTCCACAAGATATATTTTGGAATATCATATCTAAATGCTATAGTGCCCTTGCGGACATTAAGTGACTATATATAAACACATGATGATCAAAACATAAATGTGAGAAACAATATAAGAGCAAGAATGAGTCCTTCAAGATTTATGCCTCTATGTAAATAACACAATAAGAAATATAGGCTGAGAGATATCACCCATAAGGAATATAGGCATAGGATGAAAAAGGAATAAGAAACCACTCCTCATGGCACCCATCAAGAACAACACACATGTTATATGTTTCCTAGTTCTTCTGATGATGTCTAGCACTTTATGGTCATGTCAAGCAACTACAATAAACAAATGTACACCCTTTGTTTATGTTTACAATAGTCCAATTCGGTATGATGTATCTTGGATATTCATATAATCTAAGAGTATCTACAACTAGGTGTCTCAAACCTGCTCATGTCAAGCAATTACGATACGATTTATGTTTACAATAGTCCAATTCTGTATGATGTATCTTGGATATTCATATAATCTAAGAGCATCTACAGCTAGGTGCCTCAAACCTGCTTCATACGTTCGGGTGGGCCGCCCTATCACTGTCTGGTCATCTTTTTTTGACCTAGACGGTCCCCTGAAACGGTCCTCAAATGTCCGGACTCACTAGCACCCCTCATATCCTGCCCAAATATAGAGCGGACATGGGGGCTCCCGGGCACGCCCGCCACGTCGGACCCAGCTCACACTGCCCCACCTGACCCCACATAAGGTCCTTCCTATCCGATCGCCGGACCAAACCCTAGCCAGTTCACTCCCCTCCGCCACCCAAGCTCGTCTTCGGCTTGGCGGGCAGCGGATCAGAGTCCTTCACCTTCAGATCCGTCGACCCCGAGCCCCACGTGGCCCCGAGGAGGAGATGGTCGTCCGGCTTGCACTCCGCCGCGTCTGGGAGGAGGCCCATGCACGATTGCGCTCGGACTCCATCTGTAGGGAATCCATTGCGTCCGCCCCAATGGCGCATGGATCCGGCGCTAGCCCAGCCGTAGCTGCCCCGCCAAAGGTCGTGCGGTCCGTCTGGCGTCCGAACGCGCCGACGGACGCGCAACCCCTCCTTTGGCGCGCCTTTATTCATAACGCACCATCGTTCGACGAGGCCATCGCACGACGTTTCTGCCGTGCAAGGCACCGGGCGCGGGAGACAGCGGCAACCCTCTCGACGACGGATGTCGGCGAGGCGGAGTCGCGTTCTCTAGCGCCCCGTATGGCGCATCAGTCCGGGAGACGCAACCGCATCATGGTGGACGTCGGCAGCTTGTCCCCGGGCCGATCCATCATCGATCTGACGTCCACCGGCACCCAACGGGTTCCAGACTCTGACGAGAAAGAGTAGGGCATAGGAGATGGCGGCACATTGAGTCCCGTGAGCCGGCTCGTGTCTCATGCCCTACTCTACCTTGTCGGCGACTGGGCCAACATTCTGGGGAACACAACCGGCCGCCGGACATGCCTACGGCGACGGGACGAGCTCCGGTTAAAGGTCGCTACGTAGCATGTATAACATATCATAATGATTATTTAGTTTTATTGCTATTGCTTTCTTCATGACTTATACATGTTCCTCTAACTATGAGATGAGCTCACCTCATCGGATTTCCTCCTCTTCTGTCTTCGATGGAATTCGGTACAGTGTGAGCGTGCTGATAACGTGTTTCAAATTGAGATCAAAAGGAGAGAGGATCGAATGAATCAACTGTCGCATATTCCATTGACGATCATAGTATATATACAAGGAACAGACGTGAACCAAGAGATGTGTCTGTTTGCAGGGGCGTGAGAGTGGGTCGCGACAGTTGCCGAAACAACTGCACGAGATATTACATAGGGAGAATTACCCCTTTAATTAAGAAAATTAATTAAATCCTAACAATCCACAGTCAAAACACCTAAACTTTCGTGGTTAGACGCTGTCAGCGATGGTGGTGCAGCACGTTATGTCAATCATGGCTCGCCGTCACGCCCGTGGTTATCTCCGTAACGGCGAGACAGGTCCCATCCGCGTGCATACACTATTCACACTGTGTGTGGAACGGAAAATCCTTAGATTCAACCGACTGATTTTTTGTTGGTGTAAATCTTCTCCTCTGCCGTCGGATTTCAGGGGCGCTGAGCCGTCAGATCGCCTAATAATGATTTTGCGGACGCGTTGGAGCTGGATGCGCTGGTAGTTTCCTTTGTCTGTGTTCACTTAACTCCATGCGTGGGTCCCCTGACTTTTTTACACGAGTGTGGCCCCCCTTGCTGCCATAGCTTGATTCTTTTGCATGCATGTTTTTGTTTTGACCTCCACCGCTCCACATGCTGTCATGGAGTAGTACTCAGCAGGAGTAACCACAAGACACCACTAACATATATAAGAATTGACACCACAGTTTATTATTGTACAAAGATTGAGCAGCATGTGGCTGTATTAGTTGCCAAATCATGTATGTTTTTTTATATACCATTTTCATTTTTTTTACAACGTAGTTGGTGTGTTGATGCGAATACATGGAGCGACATGTTGTGATGCCGCTGGGGTGTCTGCTGCAACTTTGTTTATGTTGCAAGCATTTTGTTTCTGACTTGCATGCTATACGTCCATTGTTTTTTTGTTCTCGGCATTTCTGGCTATAACCAAATGAGGTTGTTTCACTTGTTTCATAGGTGAAACGACCAAAATCACCTAGTTGATCCATAAGCAACATCGAAAGGGCATCTTTACTTTACGAGCTAGACATGACGCTTCAATGCCGGACGACTACTTGTATAAGATGAAGGTATGAAAATGTTGCCATCTGGTCGCCGCTTGATCTTTTTCTTTAGCTTTACAAAAAATGAGCGGTCACGCTATAAAGCCCAATGCACGGTGCTCAGGGCCGGCCCTGGGCCATGGCGAGGAGTGCGGCAGCCTAGGGCCCAGCCTGAGCAGGGGCCCATGCCCTGTGCATATATTATATGCAAGTATATATATATATATACTCCTAAAAAATATACTACTAGTACGCAAAAGAAGCAGCCCAACCCATTAATAGAGAGGAAATAGGCAGCTCACGCACACACACAATCCCATAATCTCTTTCCGTTTGTTCTCTCCGAGAAAGACGCTGCCAGCTCGTTCGTCTCCCAACCACCGTCTTCTTGACCAATTGATTATCCCGAGTTCCGAACAGCCCACCCCAACTCGCGATGTTAATCAGTGTTCAATTGTA
This sequence comes from Secale cereale, assembly GCA_902687465.1. Taxonomy (NCBI): domain Eukaryota; kingdom Viridiplantae; phylum Streptophyta; class Magnoliopsida; order Poales; family Poaceae; genus Secale; species Secale cereale. Next base: position 20,044,510 of record LR738711.1, read on the forward strand.
GTATTTCAATATCTGATGGATTTCTTGGGTTTCTCTCATCCTATAAATACCCCAGGGCTTTAAGCAGGCGGAGACGAGGCGACGGACACACTGCCCTGGGAGGTATGCAAGAGTAGCAGCCTGCAACATGTGCCTAAGATTCGTAGACAGCCAAGTCATTGCCCATTCATCTAATTTCTGGATCTCAATTCTCTGGCCTTGTCTATTTTTTTTCTGTTCTAATGTTTGAACTGCTTGATTCCTCTCTTTTTGTATGAAAATTGCATATTCAGGTAGATTCCGCTGATTGTAGCATTGATTGAAAATGACTTTGTCAAATAGATTCATTTCAGCAGATGAGATTTTTTATTTTGTTAGAGTTGTAGGTGTCTAGTGCTTATCAAATTCTCTTTACTGTTCATGCGACCGTAGCATCTGCGGAAGGAAGTTTTCAGTGAGAAGGATATGTTGGATAGCATCGATCTTGATGCTATTATTAGCGATTTTGCACGAAAAAATGCTCGAAGGTGTTGTTTCTCTTGAGTATGCCCTTCACTTGTTCTCTCTGCATTTTTCAGGAGAAAAACAAAAGGCATACTGCAAACAACGGCTCCTCTGATTTTTGCTGATGCACTTTGGTGGTTTCACCGCTAGATCTGGAGCTATAACTTTTGTCAAATTGGATCAAGAAATTAAGAAGAGTTGAGAGAAGACTTCATGATGTATTAAGACCATATTTCATATTTGCTAATGAAATTTACACTTGCTTTTATAACTTTTTGGGGTACACATAGGTGTGGAAATGAGTTTTTAGTGTCTATTATTGTGTATGGGCCCATTATATAGAGTTCGCACAAGGGCCCCTCAAATATCAAGGCCGGCCCTGACGGTGCTTCATGTCGAAGAAGGACGCTTTGACGATGCAAGACCAATCGACATCAAACCCGGGTTGTCGTGTTGCAAAGTTGGCCGCGCGACGTTGCAAGATGGACGCTTACGTTGGAAGGCGCTCAACGAAAAAATCGGACCGTTGTCCTGTAAAGCAGGTCGCCCATCGCAACATGCTACAAAGCAAACGCTTGAACGTGCCAAAGTAGACAACCACTCGATAGGTCCCTCGATGTTAGCCATTTAGATGCAACCATTGTTCGCAGCACGACTCATGCTGCACTCACTGTTTGCAACATGATGTTACGCTTGGGATGTTTGGAACTGGGCAAGCGTTGCAAACACTCATCGTTGCACACATCGCCAACTTTGTGGCCATCACAACATATCCACAGTTGCAGCCATCGGCGCACAACATCGCTCATGTTGCAGTTGGAACATCACCAACACTGCGACCGACGCAACATGTCCCAAGTTGCAAATCCCCCCAAGTGCAATATGGGTCGTGATGCAATCCCCAACGAGCGCAATATGTGTCATGTTGCAAAATGTTCATAAAACGCTTGGACAACCGTGGAGTATTTGCAATGCGAGGACATGTTGCAAACTCTCGAGCGCGACATGGGTCATATTGCATACGGCCAGAAAATGCTTGGATGGTCAAGGAGTGTTTGCAACGCATGCACAACATTGGTCATGTTGCAAACCCCGAGCGTAATATGGGTCGTATAATGGTGTTGCGAATGATGGGTGGCATCTAAAGGGTTGAGAACGATTGTGATTGAATGGCTGACGCAAGAATGTAGGGGGGCAAGTGATGTTGCAAAGCTAGTCCGCCCTACTAGCAAGCGTCACGTACTTTTTAAACAAAGCAGACCACCATGTCCCAAAGCATGTTACGGTGGCAAATAACATTTTCCCAAATAACATGCAATGTTATGTGTATTTTTCTAGGCTAGAGTTCCGAAGTGATTTGATTGTTGTGTATTTTTGTAGGCGACCTGAGTCAACTTGTTATGTTGTGGCCATTTTTTAAAGGAAAACGTTTACAATCACCTGGTTGATTTCCTTCTCGCGTAAACCTCCTTTCCCATGAGACACGTGCCATGTGGGGTCCACCCGCTACTTTCCGTCCCCAACCTGCAAACCTTATCTTCTCCCCTCCCCTCGTCTTTCTTTCCATCGATTTTCCCCTTTTCTCATCTCTCTCATCTGCCATTGATATGAGACGGAGGGCTTGCTCCATGGCCGACAACCGCACATCCCTCGCCATTGGCAACATCCACTGCTGCTCCAGGCCAAGGACGTCAGGCGACCATGGAAACATCCACCGCTGCTTGCAGAACAAAGGACGGCATGCGGCCATTGGCAGCAACTACCAAATTGTGACACTGCACCCCACGCATGCTGCGTTGCAGCATCCCGTCACCGCCGTGCTTCATCCCAGCACCCAACCGCCGCCACACCAGTGGTGGTGCTACAATCAAGCTTCACCTGCGGACTGCAATGAAGCATCGTCGGGACCGTCGATGTTGCAAGGACTCACTGGTGCTTAAACGACAGGATGCAATGAAGCATCATCGTTGGGCCTTCAATGCTGCAAGGAGTCGCCGCTGCTTCGAAAGCGGGATGCAATGAAGCATTTTGTCGAGCCGTCGGCACTGTAAGGAGTCACCAGTGCTTAGACGACGAGCTACAATGAAGCATGGTCGGGGCCGTCGCTATTGCAAGGAGTCGCCGGTGCTCCGACAACGGGAGGCAATGAAGCATCAGCAGGCCGTTGGTGCTGCAATGAAGCTTCGCTGGCCGCTGGTGTTGTAATGGCTGTTGCGAGTGACAACCGGCGCGATGAAACAGGGTTGCGATGCGCTGCTGGTCGGGGGCAGTTACTACTTGTGATAGAACCAATCCAATGGTTGTGCCCTTTTCATCGAAAGGTGCTAGACGACTGATTTCTCCATGAAATAAGCCGGCTATTTATAGCAGAGGCTTTTTTAAAATGATTTTTGTTGCAATGAACTCAGATTTAGCGCACATATATGCTAGAAAAATTAAATGCACCTTTGTAGTAAACCATTTGCGGCCATGTTGTACACACACCAAAAAATGAAAGATGTTACAACCCTTTTATATCGCGACATGCCGACAGCCGTAGTAATTTTGCAGATAAGAGTGAAAGCCACATCTTTGCGTCAGTATTGGCGGGGTCCACCAACTATGGAAATGGACTTACCCTAGATGACACACGTCTCTGGCACTAGTACTTTGCAGCAGCGGCTTTGCCGGGGTCAATAGGCAGAAAGATCCCACGTCATGCACCGAGTAGTACCGAGCCATGCGAGGATCCAACGGTTGGTTGTGGCCTGATCGCACGGCTCCTGAGGCGGCTTAGGCTGGCCATAGTGGGAGTAACATAGCTAGTAACATCACACATCCCAACACAGTTTTGCTTATGTGGCATGTAATTAATGAGGAGAGAAGTGCTTGTGGTAACTAGCTATGTTACTGTAACATCACACATACCAATGCAAATTGAGTCTATAGACTAATAAATGAACTCTTGCATGACACCACATCTATGTTTCTACCCACTATGGAGGTAGTAACATAGTCTAGTAATACGTGTATGTTACTAGTGTAAGTTACTCCCCACAATGACTAGTCTTAAAGTTCGCAAATATCGTCCAGCTGATTCGTAGCGCGGGCCCATGTGGAAAAGTATCTGTAGACGCCTTAAATACAACATCATGCGCATCGTTGTGCTGTTGGTGCACTTATCGAGAGCAAGCGAGCTGCCATTCTCGAGATTATTTTTTTCGAAACAAGGCAAAAGATTTGTCATTTTCATTAATTAAGACGAAGAGAGTTGCTCGGTTAATCAGAGGAAAACCAGGCGAAAACCAAGATTACAAACCCCACATGGGGCACTCGCAGACGACCTGACCACAAACGCCAAACAATCGACTAAAGTGTTGATGACATGACAGCTCTGATTTTGAGGACGAGTTTCACAGGAGAAAGTTACAAGCCTCGCATCGACCTAGTCCAACACAACCTCCGGAGAGCATCGTCCACTGAAAACCGCCCTCATGAGTCATCGTTGCCGCAGTGGCCCCGCCGCCCGCAGCTTCGACTTCTCTGTCACAGCCAGAAATAAGCATAAGCACACCCATTGGCGCACCGGACCTTCGACATCAGAATGACAAGCTGCGACCATGCTCTCCTTGCCACCATCGTCGTCTCCACACACATCACAATGCCACACACACCTCACATCACCGGCTAGCCACCTGCCAACCGTGATGCCCTATACGCCCAGCCCAAGGGAAGCGCGGAGAAAGATCATCGGTCTTCAAAGCAACGCCCCAAAGGGGGTAACGCTGCGGGGGCGACGTCGTTGCCCGACCCATATGGGTCTAGGCTTTCGCCCGAAGAACCAGATCCGGGAATGAAGCATGTCGAAGAAACTCCACGGCGGCACCTTCAAGAAGGGAAACGACGCCCGTAGGCGCGCCGCCATCGCCGGTCGGCGAGAGCCGGGCAAACTTGGCAGCACATCCCCACGCCACCGACGACAAAGCGCCATCGGCCCGCACCGCCACTGGACCACACACCTCCTATGGGATGATGGCGTCACCACCACGCAAGAGCCACCAACCTCGTCGCCAACAAGCGCTAGCGAGCCAGACCAGCCGCAGGCCGGATCAGGCCACCTGCCACAGCCACACTGCCGCAGAACAGACCGAAGACCAGAACGCCGAGCACCAGGACCAAGAAGGGGGCTGCCACCCCGCCCAAACACGTCGGAGAGGACAAGCTGAGAGGGAGGGCTGCCACCCCATCCCGAACTCGCTGGAACGAGCTGCCGAGCCAAACCCGTGCAACCCGTCAATCCGGCCACAACCGCCCATATCGGCGAGCCACCGCCGCAGGACTGCCGATGAATCCTCTAGAAGCCGGCCTGGTGCAGATCCGCGCGGAGACGAGCACCTACATGGTAGAAGGGGAGCTGCCACCCCACCCTGGCCGCCAAAGAGGAGCCGCCTGTCGAAGGTCAGATCCCCGAGCCAGTCGCTGCACCGCGGAGAAGAAAGAGGCGCCAACCCATTCGAATCGCCGGAGATGAGCGCTGCTGCGCGCAGTCCCTGGAACTACCGCGCAGTGAAGCCGAGGTGGGCCGAGCCTCCACCATCGAGATCTGCCGCCGTCCGCCGCGCGAGCTTAGCTCGGCGGTGTCCTCCAGCGATCTTCACCCTCGGCCGCCATTGCCCCACCACTGCCCGCTCCGTTCCATCTTCCTCGACCATTCTTCACCGCCATGGAAGCCTCCCAGCCATCCCGCGTCACCGTGGAGGTCGCGCACGCGCAATCCTCTCCGACGGATCTTGTCGCCGATCAAGTCGCCCCCGCCGTCGCCTAAGGCACCACTGCGCATGCCCGCAAGCGGCATGGCAACATCGTCGTGCAGGGCGGCAATCCAGCTGGCCCCGCCGGAAAGGCACGCGTGCTAGGCCCCACCACCGCTGCGAGATCTGCCCGGCCACCGGCAGAGAAGGTGGGCAAGGTTTCGGGAATGAAGCCCATGAAGGTTCCTACGAAAAGGCCGGCGCTTTCGTCCACTGCCTCCTCCCCGGCAAGATGTTCCCCGACGATGCCGTTCAACGGCACTGCTTCCACCGCAATGACATGGACGACACCACCAAAGAATGTCATGACATGGCAAGGAGAGAAATCTTGAAGAGGAGGATGCTTGCGGCGGCCGTTGCCTCTTACAGTGTTGGCGATGATTCAGTGCGCCCGACGATGCTTTCGGTGCCGGAGTTGGAACAAGTGTCGGCGATGGATTCGGGGGCGACGATGGAGGTGGTGCGGAGTGAAGATCATGATGACGGGAAAAAATGACCAAGATGATGATGGACGTGGTGGTCACTTTTGCATGAAGCCCTTTTGCGTTTGTCGTACAAAACTATCCCATTATTTGCGCGCGAACTTTGTTTTTTTTGTTTGAATTTCAACTCAATTGTCGGAATCGCTGCAAATTCACTTATCGGAGGTTTTCGGTTTGCGGGTCGATGTGGGCTGCGGCCGAGCAGACCCCGCGTAGCCGACCCGTAAAAGATCATATTCTACGAATATCTTTTTCATGGGTCCATTTTGCGGGGTCTAAATCTACCGCCATCCGCGCCGATCCGCAAAGCCGTTTTTCCACGAACTGTATACACGTTTTGCGGGTCGGCATTATACAGGTCTGCTAAAGATGCTCTAAGCATCCACTTAGGGCGGCATATCAGCGTTTGCTGCAACGCGATTGCTGCCGGCAGATTATTGTTGTTTAATCTTTTTGAGGAGCGACTCATGATGTCAAATCAGATCTAGCAACTCGCCGCACGTCGGTTCGGCAGTATCCGCTCGATTCTCTGTTGACTATGATCTGATCTACAGACAAAACGTAAGAGGCGACAGAGAAAATCCTTTGCAAACAAACCAATTTATACAAGACTGGTCTAATTGAGAAAACATCACCTGATCATTAATTTTGATTCCAATCAAACCACGACGAACACTTAGCAGGCTCTCAACAAAAGCACTAATGTTGATCCTAAGTCCGGCATATCTTGTAGTAGAGGTCGTAAACTAGGCGTTTCGGAGCGATGGTAACACGGACACATGATTTTACTTAGGTTCGGGCTCTCTCGAAGACATAATACCCTACATCTAGCTTTTTATTGTATTTGTATGGAGTTTAGTATAGAGTACATGTATCTATCACGAGATTGTTCTAATGAATATCAGATTGTCTATTAACTAGCCTGGCCTCGGTTTTTATAATCTACTAGAGGCCTAGGGTTTAGGAGTCCTCGTCTTGGGTGGCAAGTCTTGTGGAGTCTTCCTTGTACTCATCAAGGGCTGCTCGAAGTGGTCCTTTAGTGAACTGCCATGGGGTCCTCGGCTCGACCCACATAGTCGGGAGATGACGTGGTGAGTACCCCCAGTCCAAGACACCATCACTGGGTGTAACCCATTTTTTCCCGCGTTCTCTCTGGGCCAGCTTGAGGTCGCCCTAGAACTCTATTGTAGTAGAGGTTCAGAAAGGTGCATTATGGGGCGACGCTAGGCGCCGGCGCGCCGGCCCAAATTTGGGCCGGTCGCACCCTAGCCCTTCGATCTGGCGTCTGTTGGTCGTCCGATCTGGCATCTCCCACGCGTCTTGACTCGTCTTCAACCTCCACCCCACGCGCCCCCGCCCCTCTGCCCCACACGCCCCCGCCTCTGTCTGCAGATCCGCGAGGGTAACGGCCGCCGGCCGCTCGCTCCATGGATATAGCCCCATGATGCACCGCTGCCGCCACTCGTCGTCAACCCTCGCTGCACAGATTGCGCGGCCAACAACCACCAGTAAACGATATTGAATGGATGTAGCAAAATGGTCAGTTGTAGCAAAAAATAAGGTGGTTCCGGCAAAATAATGTGCCGGTTCCAGCAAAAACAAATTCAGAGGAGAAGAGCTCCAGGGTCGATTGTAGCAAAAAATAAGGTGGTTCCAGCAAAATAATGTGCCGGTTCCAGCAAAAACAAATTCAAAGGAGAAGAGCTCCAGGGTCGATTGTAGCAAAAAATAAGGTGGTTCCAGCAAAATAATATGCCGGTTCCAGCAAAAAAGCACCTCACAACCAACCGAGGGCTGACAATCTCACCAAAAATCATGCCTCGCCGCCGGCGCCCACGAAACAAAAACATCTCAGTGATCCAGCAAAAAAAACTTACTGTTGTAGCAAAAAGAAAAAGACGGTGCGAGCAAAAATGACTGGTTCACCTCGCAGCTCCACCGGACCTGGTTGTAGCTCCGCCGGGCAATAGTTCCAGCTTTTCTCGACCATGGTTGTAGCACCCCCTCACCAGCATGTAGTAGCCTTGCAGCTCCGCTAGACCGTGGTTCCAGCTTTCTCTGAGCACGGTTGCAGCTCCATGGAACTGCAGTTGCTGCATCGCCGAGCCAATCCACGCCGGCAGCCGCATAGGTTGCCGTTGCCGGCCGTGCCGCCACTCGTGCTCGTGATGCGCTGTGGTCTAGTGCCTTTGCAGCACCACCCCCGCCACCTGCTCGCGGCGTGAGTTCGCCCTCCGCTCCACCCCCCCTCGCCATGGGTAAGAGCTCGTCAGGAGGTACAAACGGCGGCGAGGTGTTTGGGATCGGGATGAAACAGAAAAAAGGAGATTGAGGAAGAGAGAGATGGGAGGAAGAGATAAGGTGGGGATATATCGTGTGTGGGTCCCGCGATGCACGTGGCTTCTGTTCCTTCCTGTCATGAGCGGACGTGGATGTACGTAGTGGTTTCCCGAGCGAGCGAGGTGCGACCGGCCCAAGTTTCGGCTGGTGCACCGTTCCTAAACGTTTACCTTAATTCAATCGATCTACCCCCCAGCAAACGATCCGCTCGCGGTGGCGTCTCCCGCTAGGGGGAACATTACTTCCCTATTAATATTCATAATTATTTCTCCAGATACGATTTTGAATGTGATCGTTGAAATTGCATCCAAAACAGTTGGGTCTATACATTCATGTCTTGTTAATAATATGATGAGAGATATCGTTGTAAGAGATCATCTCTTAGCTAAGAAAAGACAAAGGTTTTCTTCTAGTTTCTCTTTGCTCCACCTCGATATTTATCTGATGCAACACTCCTAAGATTACCTCATCTTATATGCCATTAAATTATAGTAAAATTATTTTGGAGTCTGTTGCTTTTGCCTTCAGATCTAGGCATACATGACGCGCGTGCTCATTCATAAATTTTACCAACAAAATGAGACGCCAATGCCCCGTGATTTATGATACTGATCGACTTTTCCGATGCTTTTATCAAGAGTTAAATGCAATTGTAGGTGTTTCTGATTTCCCGCCTATGCCTCTATTACGGTTGCAACATGCTTTAGATTGTCTTTTCATGCTTAGTTCCTTGTAGGCCGAAAGAACTGTATTGCTCAAACATTTGCGCTGGTTATATTATTAAATTTACTAAAATTTTCATAAACAATGTAGGCTGACACACATCGCTCAATAGAATATTAGACATGGCAGGCTTGACCGTTGTCATTAGTATTAATTTATATTCACATATAAAAAATATGGTTTGTTTGTTCCTTACCATTGTTTTTTTGTGTGTTTTGTTATTTTCAATATTTCATCTCAGCATCAACATTTTAAATTTTCGTAATACCATGTATACCAAGAGATTCCATATGTTATACATTAAGAAAACAATGCTCCTTGAGTTTCGGAGGCCCCGGGACAAACTCCATGAATTGGGCATATCTACTATAGTGGTGAAAAGGAACTGATTACATACATCAATAGGAAAATCTTGTATACATAAGTAGTTGATCCCCACTCCTTCTGTTGATCTCAACATGCACATATGCCACCTTAACACCCATGTCACATCATCAATCACACTAATTTTATTTCTTTAAACATGCAACCCCACTACTTGGGGCCTCTTTGATTCGCAGGACTGTCAAATTGTAGGAAGATGAAAAACATAGGAATGGGATGGCATGCCCATTCGAATCCTACATGATTTGCATTTGTTTGATTGCATCATAGGAAACACAAAATAATTTTCCCAAGAGGTTGGAGTGAATGATAGATTTCCCATGGAATGTAGTACAAATTATTCATTAGAATAATCCAATCCTACGAATAAAACAACCAACATAGAAAAAATACTAAGGATTTCAATCCTCCAAAATCCTATGGAATCCTTTGAATCAAAGAGGCCCTTATTTCTCTCAACATGCTTACATCCCATTTCATCAACCCACTATTTTTATTTCTCTCAACATGCATGAGAAATAGAATTTACATTATATAAATTTTCTACAACTATATAAAAATAATAAAAATGAACCATATGTATTTATAGTCCTCATTCTCATATTCAGTTTTTGGATATCCAAAACTTGTTAAAGTAGTATATTGCAACCAATTTCTGTAGCAACACATGGGGTATCATCTAGTTTTCGCTGAAGCCATAAACAGCAGTTAATTTTGTTAGATAATAGTTTATGTCATAGAGGCCACAGAGCTCAAACAAAAAGAAATAGTATGCTAACTAACCTCTAAGCTTCTAATAATAATGAGAAAACGACACATTCGTGTTTTTTAAAATGCAAAATTAGTGAGGTGTCCAGATCAATATTATCGTACGCACTCGTCTCAATATGGCCAAAACCATTCTCGTGACATGATTGGTCTCAAATAATTTTCCAACAATATTAATTTTGTAAAAAATGAGATTCAATTAATTTACTAGTTTCTTGGATTCTAAAAAGTAGCTATCAAAGAAAATCAAATGCTAGACCAAGATTCAGGTTTGAGAACACAAAAATAATGAAGGAAGATGAGCGATGGATGCGGGCACAAAATAATTGACCGGCGCGCTACATAGTTATGCAAACATGGACCGGGAATTGAGCGTGCAATGTAGATGGGCCTATGAGGCTTCGCTTTTCTTTATTGGGTTTTTTGATATATGCACATATGGACTAGGACAGAACCGAAGAATCAACCCGTTTCTTTGCCAATGGGTTTCTGCACAGAGAGCTAGATTAGGGATCAGATGTGCACCTTTCACTAGATTAAGGTACAAAATCCCTTACTAGGTTTGGTAAGTATGTTATGAAGGTGAGAAGTCATCAAACTTATCGGTAGTGCCATGGATTAAGGTAAATGTGCTAGATTTCCTCTTGCTGGTTGATGAAAACGGACCTATCCCATATCTCAAAATGGCCCTGTACACTCCAATGGGAAGTAGAGAAAAGGGGAAGTGCAGAAAAGAAGGATCCCCAAATCAGAGGGTATATAAACTTTGTTTGATTAAGGGAATTAGAGAATAGAGATCAATTTGATAGGAAAAGCTCACGGGAATGCAGGTACCATTTCCCAGGGAAAAGAAAAGGGAACTTAACCTCTTCCTATGGAGTAGGATCTTGCATAACTCTTTCAAATTCAAGGGTTCTGCTTTTTTTTTCCTAAATTGACCCACTTATTTTACAAAAATCCTAGGACTATAGGGAATATAGATACCTATACTAGTGCTCTGTGAAGTAAAGAGAAGGAAGGTAGACTGGTCAGGCCCCTAGCCGTCTCACCTCCCGCCACGGCCTTGGGGTCAGCCCTACTTTAACATTATTTAACAATAACTAATTCTGGTAGCCGAACATTAGAAAAAAAATAACAAATCTACCTTTTTGAGTAAATAGCATGCTATCTGAAGACACATTTTAATGTGATATTTATATGATTTTAGAATGCTGATTTGTTTAAAAAATTAGAACCACTCAATAACAAGTTATCCATAGGATATTAATTGGTTTATTTAGACACTAATAAACTCCATCCAAAAATAGAAAGGTGAGGACTTATCCTCCATGGTCCAGTGATGCGTATATAAACACCAACACATAAGACATAGATTGACAATATAAACTACAAGGACAATCATACGTAGAACGAAGGAATTAGCCAGCCACTCCTCATGGAACTTACCAAGAGCAACGCACAAGCTCTATGCTTGGTAGCTCTTATAATGATGTCTACCACTCTACCATCATGCCATGCAGGTACAACCATTATCTATCTATTTTTACTAATGATTTGTGAACTAACATATGTGCACACCTTTGTGTATGTGATTCAAACAAACTCATGAGCTTATCTAAATTCTATATTCTAATGGTGATATATTTGTGTGTGTAGGTCCAAAACCAACCCCAGTCCCCAACATGTGTATGAAGTTCAAAGCCTGCGAGGGAGACTATGTATCTGATAGACCATGCATGAAACACTGCGCATTTTTTGAGTTTAAGCACGGCCACTGCCATTCAGACCATGGTGGTATTTGTTGCTGCTCGAATGTTTAAGAAATGATGGATACAATGTTATTATCTTATTCTACAAAAGTGTTGCATGTAAGATAGCGTCAACATACATGTGCATTAAAAATTCCAATAAAGTATTGTTCAACTTGACTGTGAACAGTTCTTAATAGTGGAATCAGTTGTTTCTATCTTTTATGACAAATTTACAATGCATGCAACCGATCCACAATCGATTCATGGCCCTTATTTACATAAAATGACACCCTATGGCATTTGTTGTAGGATTCGATTACGATCCAACAAACCAGGCACTTATTAAGCCCAATTTAGGTGTGGGATATGCGTTAAATAGGTCACCATGTTGTTTAGTTCACCGCAATTTCGTTAAAAACCTGTTCTTTGTCGGGTTGTGCTTGTTTCTTGAGACATGGAGAATCCCATGCTGCAGATCTCATGATCACACAAGGTTCCGGTGATCATAATCTTCCAAAAGAATTGATAGGTACCCTCGAGGGTAGATGGAACATTTATTTTCATCGATCTAAAGGTCCAACTCGGCCTATACTACTCTCCAAAGCCACGCAACATATGGCTCCCCGGGTACCTAGCACTTTTTTATAACCGTGTAATCACATGTTTCCCTTTTTAGAACTTTATGAGCACCGACTACCTTTTTGTTCTACTACCTCGAAATATAGTAGGTACTCATACAGTTCTAAACATGTAACATGTAAAGGTAATTATATGAATGTGAAAAAGGTAGTAGGTACTCATAGGGTTAGTATGAGTACCTACTACCTTGACATGTGAAATTCGATATGTGGTTGTAAAGCCTCTTGTGAAAATACGAAGTCTCAGCCCATAAGGCCCAAAAGATACTAGCTAGGATGGATCTTCACTTGTTAGCTAAGAGATGAAGATGTTCTATAAAGAGTAAGTGATGAAGAAAACAAATCGTATGACATACCACTCGATTTCTAGAGAGGGAAAATGAACCCAAAATTTCTTCTGGTCCTTTGCAAGAAGCTTCTAACTTCTTCGCCATGCACTAGTGGGAAAAAGACTTATAGGTGAACTCACATTAGTGGCAGGCGTAATCTAGCGCCTGCTACTGGTAATCTGAAAAATTAGTAATGGCGGCCTCAAAACAACGCCAAGATTTGTGCCTGCCAACGGTAACGGCAGTGCATATTTGATGTGGGACAAATGTTACCAGTGGCGGGCACGAAACAACACCCGCCACTGCTACTTGGGTTACCAGTGGTGGGCAGAAATACTTGCCCGCCACTGGAATTTTTGGCCCCACGGCAAATTTGTTAAAACAACACAAGTAGCGGACCGTAATAGGTGCCGCCAATGCTAACTCAATATTTCATCTCAGGATCATGATTTTAAATTTTCTTAATACCATGTATAACAAGAGATTCCATATGATATACATTAAGAAAACAATGCTCCTGGAGCTTCCGAGGCCCCAGGACAAACTCCATGAATGGGGCCCAACTACTACAACAGCGAAAAAGAAACTGATTACATACATCAATAGGAAAATCGTGTATACTTAAGTAGTTGATCCTCACTCCTTCTATTGGTCTCAACATGCACATATGCCACCATACCACACATGTCACATCATCAATAACATCTGAGGCTTCATTTTTTATTTCTTTAATTTTCTCATATATGCACATATGGACTGGGCCAAGGCCTCTAGTTTGGTCTTGTCCCTGTCCGCCTCCCCCCCCCCCTGCCAAAGCCGGTTCACCCGTGTTTTATCATTACATAACACTAACAAATTATGACAGCCAAACATTAGAAGAAAATAACAATCCACCTTATTGAGAAAATATAAAGCTATCTCAAGATACATATTAATGTGATATTAATGCCACATTAGAATATTAATTTGTTTCAAAAACAGAATTCGAGAACAAATCAATAATAGGTTGTCCACAAGATAAGCCTTGGTTTATTTAGACTAATAAACTCCATCCAAAAATTGAAAGGTGAGGATTGATACTCCATGGTCCGGCCATGCTTATATAAACACCAACACATAAGTTGTAGTTTAAAAATATAAACTACAATGGCAATCAAACGAAGAAGGAAGGAATTAGCAAGCCACTCATCATGGGACTTACCAAGCGCAACACACAATCTCTATGCTTGGTAGCTCTTATAATGATGTCTAACTCTCTATTATCATGCCATACAGGTACACAACCATTTTTTAAATATATTTCCTGATCATTTGTGGATTAACATATTTCACACCTTTGTGTGTGTAATTCAAACTAACTCATGAAATTATGTAATTTATATATTCGAATGTTGGATATTTGTTGTGCATAGGTCCAAAACCCAATCCCCCACTTATGCGTGCATTTCAAAGCATGCGAGGGACTGTGTATCTAAGGGACCATGCATGGCATTGTTCGAATAAAAGCATGGACACTGCCATTCATACCATGGCGGCATTTGTTGCTGCTAGAACGTCTAAGAAATGTTGGATACTGTTATAATTTTATGTTGCAAAAGAGTTGCGTGTAAGATATCGTCAACATAGATGTTCACCAGGTATTCCAACAAATTATTGATCTGCTTGACTGTGAATAGTTCTTCTTAATAGTGGAATCAATTGTTGCTATCTTCTATGACTGTCGGTGTATAAAAAGGGGGTACACTTTTTTGTACCCCTATGACTGTGCACGGGCAGTCTTAGCCACGGGCACCGCCGCACCAAGCAAGGCAAGGGAGGTAAGCCAGGGTAAGACCGAAGCTCAAGAGAACTAGAACGAAGAACCAAGGGACGAGGCGGGCTCCCCCGGCAAGATCCTTGCCGGGGCTGGCTTTAGCAGCCCCGGCAAGACCCTTGCCGCGGCAACTAGCCCCACGCCTACGGAGCAAATCATCCTTGAGTCCGCTGCCCCCATAGGGCAAGGATTCGGGAGACATCCCCGTAGTGGCATGCAGATCTTCGTGAAGACATTCAAAATCAGATACGCACTAAGAAGGCGACGACCCTTGACAGGATCCTAGCCGAGGAAGATCACAAGACCTCCGGCAGGCGCCTTGCCGGGGATGGCAGCAGGCGCCGCGGCAAGACCCTTGCCAGGGCCCCGGCAAGGCCCTTGCCAAGGACATCCGCAAGGCCACCATCAGTCCCACGGCGACTAAACTTCCACCGCCTTATGCAGCTGCCGACCCAACCAGCTGGGCAGGCACCTGCGTGGCGACATGCATATCTTTGAAGAAGACCCACCATTGCGCCACCTCAGCTGCCTGCCTACCTACATGGCATCTCAGGCATTGCTGGCCAGGGTGCGTGTCGACACAAGAAGGAGCGGCGACGAACAAGACAGATCTCTCCCCCGTCCCCGATAAAGCAAGGACACCTAAGCAAGACGCATTAAATGCGCCTTGTCATGTAATGCGAGGGATAACCTCGCATCACTGTACCCTTTCCACCTCATGTGTGCCACTGTGGCAACCCCTTTTTCTATAAAAGGAGGCCCGAGGCGACCAGGGGAGGATTTGGCTTTTTGGAGCTCCTCACACCCCATAGCTAGCTGAAGAACACAGATATACAATCCACCAAAGCAGGAGTAGGGTTTTACGCATCCTCGCGGCCCGAACCTGGATAAACGAACCGTGTGCTATCTGTTTGATCCGCTCTTCTCTCAACCCAGCGCCACGCTAACCGTAGTAGGGATTCTTGTGATCCCATAGGTGTCATTCCCACCGACATATTTGGCGCGCCAGGTAGGGGGCACAGTTATGAGAATCTACTTTAGCAGTTAGTTCGACGCTTCTTCAGCATCATGGCACCCAAGAAGAAGACGACGGTGGCCGTTGGCCAGTCGGAAGCCGGACAGCCCGTCCCGACGCGGGCGAGCAGCGGACCGGTCGCGGAAAGGACCCAGGGCGCTGCTCGCGAACACCAACGCCGTCCCAGCAGCCGGAGTTTGGGAGGTGGCGATGTTTGTGCACCTGGTAACGGGCCACACACGCCAAATCCAAAGACGGAGCCAGGCCCTCCGCGGGTGGCGCGGGGCCTTCCAAGATCGCTGCCGCATCACCTGAAGGTGACGCAAGGGCCTCCAGGACTCCCACGTTGGCGCTAACAGCGCGCTCCTCCCAAGCAGTGCGCGACGAACGGCGTCATCACGCCGAAGATCCCGGGCGTCGCAGCGGGAAGAGCCCCTAGCACCACTCCCGAGACGTAGAAGACCTGCCCGCCCGCCGAAGCGCTGGTGAAAACGGCATGCGACCGAGGGATCGTGATAGAGCTCCTCCTGACATGGTCAGGAGTCGAAGCGCGTCGCGGTCCGTGCAGGTTTCGCTACCGCTAACCCCAGCAGAAGCCCTGGCGCGCGCGCAGTTGCTCCTCGACTTTCCCCCCGTTACGGGGAAACTCGACGAATGGAGAGCCACCATCCGAAGCCTTGTCACAGTCGCCTACAAGGATGAACCAAGTCCAGCGAAGCCCCCGGGTCGACGCTCCGATGGGGTCCCACGCACCAGTGGCAGGAGGACCGGCAGCACCGTGGCCACGGTGCATTCGCCTCCTCCTTGCCCGGTACCGCGTGTGTCGACTCGTCGAGACGTCGCGGGTGACGACATCTCCATAGCGTCGTTCGACCCACGGACCCATGGCGACCAGCGTCAAGTTCTTCAGAAGCGAGCTCATGAAGATGCTCGAACCACCATCGAGCGCCGGCGCGGAGCGCGCCACCAATCAGACAGGCGAGCAGGGCCTGCTGTGAACCGCCCAGCACCGGAGAGCCCTGGAGGTCTACCTTACGAGGTAGGCTGTCCGGCTTTTACCCGTGAGCTGCGGCAGTTCTAGTGGCCCACTCACCGCACCTTCAAGCCTGACGTTGGCGAGAAGTACAATGGCAAGACCCACCCGTCGGAGTTCCTCAACATCTACACCATCGCGATGCAAGCTGCCGGAGCCCGCGACGATAAGGTGCTTGCGAATTACTTTCCATTGGCTCTTAAACCCAACGCCATGTCATGGTTGATGCATTTGCCGATAGACTCTATTTCCTCCTGGTCGGATTTGTGCCATGAGTTTATTGGCGCCTTTACTGGAGGTCACCAAGCCCATGGCCAAGCGAGCGACCTGCATGTCATTCCCCAGAAGGGAGGCGAGAGTCTGCGCAAGTATATATAGAGGTTCAGCCGGGTACAATACAATATCCCTGATGTTCACCCTGCCGCCATCATCAGCGCGTTTCATCAGAACGTGCGTAACCGCAAGATGCGCGAAGAGCTGGCAATGAACAAGGTGAAAAACGTGGCAGAACTCTATGTTCTTGCTAACAGATGTGCCCGGGCTGAAGAGGGAAGGAAATACCCTGGCGAAGATGCCGGCGCGGAAACCGACTCTTCAGATGAGGATGCTGCCGTCCCGGCAAAGAAAGGCCGGCGCCGCAACAGGAAGCGCAAAGGTAAAGCCGTGCTTGCCGTCGAGGGATCTGATGACGCCGGCTCCGCCAAGAAAACCAAGGCGGATGACCCCGGCAAGGAAATTGCTGGGTGTGTCGCCTGCCGGGCCTTGGCGGCTGTCAAGAAGCCAGGAAACTCCGACAAGCAATACTGCAAGATCCATCCCACCAAAGGCCATGATCTCCAGAACTGCCGACAGGTTGAGCTCCTTGCTGAGAAGCAAAGGGCTGAATATGAGAGGTGGGACAAGGAGAAGGGCCAGGACGGTGCTCAGGGGTCCGGCAAGAAGCATGACGGCCAAGCAGGCCGTCGCGGCAAGGATAAACAGCAGGAGAGGCCCGCCCGGGGCCGTGACAGAAAGCCAGAAGACGACGATCACGAATAGGACGACGAGTCCAGCGACCAAGAGTTTCAAAAAGCCACGGAGGCCATGTGCGTCGATGGCGGCGTCTCGCTGCATACTTCTCACCGCCAGCCTAAACAGTGGGCGCGTGAGATTACAGCGGCGGAGCCATCGTCTGGTGCCCAAAAGCCACTGAAGTGGTCCAGCACACCTATCATTTTTGACACTGAGGATCACCCCGACTGCACTACTGCGGTCGGGTGCTTGCCATTGTTGGTTTCACCAACAATACGCAACCTCAAGGTGACAAAGATGCTAGTCGATGGCGGGGCCGGTCTGAACTTAATCTCACCTACCGTGATCGAGAAGCTGCAGATTCCTGACGGAGACCTCGAGGAAGCGGGCACGTTTCAGGGAGTCAACCCAGGAAGAAGTCAACCAAAGGGGAAGGTCACGCTGCCCGTGACTTTTGGAAGTGACCTAAACTATAGGACAGAAAGGATCGTGTTCGATGTTGCCAAGATCCCCTTGCCTTACAACGGGATCCTTGGCCGCCCAGCGCTGGCCAAGTTCATGGCAGCGTCACACTACGCCTACAACACCCTGAAGATGCCAGGGCCTGTGACGATCATCACCATCCCATCCGATAAGAAAGATGCGCTGATTTGCGCTGACCAACTCTATCAACAAGCAGTTGCAGCAGCTGCCGCCACTAGGGCACTTGCTCCTGCCATTGGAGCCCCAGGAGGGAAGAAGAAGAAGAAGATCGGTGAGACCTCGGACACCCACTCCGGCAAGCGCACCTCTTCGGAGTGTAGTGCTCCCGTCGAGGACGTTCCAGAGAGCTCCACCGGCAGAAACAAGAAGTCCAGGGCCACGCCGCTGTCAAGGAGGATGGCACGGGAGGGGCTTTCACCATAAGCTCCGCCCTTGATGACAAATAGGAAGACGCGCTCGTCACCTTCCTGCGGCCAAATGTCGATGTGTTTGCGTGGCAAGCATCCGACATCCCCGGCGTTCCCAGGGAGGTGATTGAGCACCACCTTGCTGTTTGTCCTCATGCGCGACCCATCAAGCAGAAGGTCAGGAAGCAAGCTTTGGAATGAAAAGAGTTCATCACAGAGGAGATCTGGAAACTGGAAGCAGCAAGTTTGGTAAGAGGAGTGCTCCATCCAACGTGGTTGGCCAATCCAGTGGTAGTGCGCAAGGCGAATGGGAAGTGGAGGCTGTGTATTGATTACACAGATATCAATAAGGCTTGTCCCAAAGACCCCTTCCCGTTGCCGCGCATCGACCAGATTGTTGACTCCACGGCTGGGTGTGACCTGTTGTCATTCCTCGATGCCTACTCCGGCTATCATCAGATCTTCATGACAAGAGAAGACAACATTCATCACCCCATGTGGTATGTATTGTTTCGTACGAATGCCTTTCGGGTTGAAGAGTGCTGACTCAACGTTTGCAAGGGCAGTCCAGATTAGTTTTGAACCCCAGCTCCATAGAAATATGGAGGCTTATATGGATGATATAGTGGTCAAAACCAAGAACAGGGCAACCCTTATACCAGATTTACAAGAAACATTTGCAAACCTACGCAAGATCAATCTCAAGCTGAACCCTAAGAAGTGCGTCTTCGGCGTCCCGTCCGGCAAGCTTCTCGGGTTCTTTGTGTCACGGCGTGGGATAGAGGCCAATCCGGACAAGATCAAAGCGATAGAACAGATTGAAGCACCCAAATGGGTCAAGGATGTGCGTCGGCTTGCTGGCTGCATTGCCGCCATGAGCAGATTCATTTCCAAGTCCGTCGAGCACGCCCTTCCCTTTTTCAAGATTTTGAAAAAGGCGGGCCCAATGGAGTGGACGCCAGAAGCCGAAGCAGCATTGCAAGATTTGAAGAAGTATCTTTCCTCCACGCCAGTATTAGTTGCGCCTAGGCCACAAGAACCGTTGATGCTATACCTGGCGGCAATGAACCAGGTGGTCAGCGCCGCACTAGTGGCACAGAGAGTAATTGATGACGAGGTGATAGCAGCGACAGAGCCTGATGCCGTTGGTGCAGAGAGGACACAGCCGGTTGGAGTGCCGCCAAGGAAGAAAATGATGCAGCACCCGGTCTACTTTGTTAGCTCCCTCTTGCAGGGGGCTAGATCAAGGTACTCCGGTGTGCAGAAATTGCTCTTCGGCCTTCTTATGGCCTCGAGGAAGCTGCGTCACTACTTCCAGGCACACGAGATCACTGTCGTCACTCGCCTCCCTCTGCAACGGATATTGCACAATCCAGATGCAACGTGAAGAATTGTAGAGTGGGCACTGGAGCTGTCCAGCTTTGGCCTCAAGTTTGAAAGTACCTCGACGATTCAAAGCCGAGTCCTGGGGGAGTTCGTTGCAGAATGGACCGCGATGCCTGATGAACAAGCCCAGGAAACTGCTCTCCCCGGCAAAGAGGCGAGTTGCGACTGGATCATGTACTTTGATGGAGCTTTCTCCTTACAGGGCACCGGGGCTGGCGTACTGCTTGTCGCGCCCACCGGAGAGGACCTCAAGTACGTGGTCCAGATGCACCTCTCAGGGAGGTATCAACGAACAATACTGCCGAATATGAGGGGCTGCTTGCTGGTCTTAGGATCGCGGTAGACTTCGGAATCAGGAAACTCATTGTCAGGGGCGATTCGCAGCTTGTCGTCAAACAAGTCAACAAAGATTACCAGAGCCCGTTGATGAAGGCCTATGTCGATGAAGTGAGAAAGCTGGAAGAGCGTTTTGATGGTATACAGGCGGAGCACGTTCCCCGAGAAGAGAACGACATCGCCAATTACCTGTCAAAGCGCGCTGCCCTCAAGTTACCTGTGGAACCAGGTACCTTTGTGCTTCAGCTTTCTCAGCCATCCGTTGATCCATCAACAGAGCAAAACAAGAGGAGGAAATCAGGGCCCGACAAGTACTTTCCCGCCAAGCTCTCCGGAGCCGCCGGCAAGGATGTTGCCGGGGACACTGAGCCCGCCACGGGACGGCTAGCTCCGGTGGAGCGTCAAGCTCTTGCCGTCGAGACAGCCGCTCCTATAGCGGAGGAAATGCCTTTAGTCCTCGCCGTCGAGCCCCAAGCTCTAGCGTGGGCACAGCATACCGTCCAATTCATCCAAACTGGGGAACTTCCTGAGGAGCAGGAAGAAGCGGAAAAAGTAGCCCGTCGATCTGCTATGTACCAGTTCATCGATGACGTCCTGTACAGAAAGAGATCGAACGGCGTGAAATTGAAGTGTATACCTCGAGAGGAAGGACTGGGGCTGTTGGCAGAGATACATGGAGGCATATGTGGATCCCACATAGGGTCAAGAGCCCTTGCCGGCAAGGCATTTCGGCAAGGCTTCTTCTGGCCCACGGCCCTCCAGGATGCGACGACACTGGTCACCAGGTGTGAACCGTGTCAGTTCCATTCAAAGAAACTTCATCAACCAGCTCTAGCCCTTCAAACCATTCCTCTCTCCTGGCCCTTCTCGGTCTGGGGACTCGACATACTGGGCCCTTTCCCCCGCGCTGTCGGGGCTTTGAGTACTTGTACGTCGCAATCGACAAGTTCACAAAGTGGCCAGATGTGGAGGCAGTGAGGAAGGTCACAGCCCAGTCAGCCGTCAAATTCTTCAAGGGACTAGTGTGCCGTTTTGGTGTACCCAACAAGGTCATCATTGACAACGGCACACAGTTCACAAGCCGCACCTTCATGCAATATACCCAAGACCTCGGCAGAAAAGTCTGTTTCGCTTCCGTTGCTCACCCACGAAGCAATGGTCAAGCTGAGAGAGCAAATGCTGAAGTACTGCGAGGCTTAAGGACAAAGACCTTTGACAGGCTGCGCAAGAGTGGAAGGCGCTGGATTGATGAGTTGCCGACGGTTCTTTGGTCGATCAGAACGACGCCAAATTGAGCCACCGGCCAGACACCCTTTGCCCTAGTATACGGGGCAGAAGCAGTTCTCCCCACTGAACTCATATACGGGTCACCTCGAGTGCTCGCTTATGATGAGCTTGAGCAAGAGCAACTGCGGCAAGATGACGCAACGCTCCTTGAGGAAGATCATCTTCGGGCGGCTGTGAGAGTAGCACGTTACCAGCAAGCCTTGAGCCGCTACCATAGCCGCAAGGTCCATACCAGCAAGCTTTGAGGAAGGCGACCTTGTTCTTCTGCACTTTCAATCGGCTAAGAATACCAACAAGTTGACGCCAAAGTGGGAAGGCCCTTATCGGGTAATAGGAGTCACCAGGCCTGGCGCAGTCCGCCTGGAGACCGAAAATGCCGTTCCGGTGAGCAACTCCTGGAACATTGAGCATCTTCCCAAGTTTTACCCATGAGGCGCGGCTTACCGGGCCCCCCGGCAAGCCACCTTTTGTACAAGCCTTGCCGACAAGGCATGTAACCCTTTGTACAAAGCCAGGCGCAGACCCTGAGCATAAATAAATGAAGCGCTGGCGCCCTAAGTTATAGCATGCATGCTAGGTCAAGTCTCATCCTTGGTTAGGGTTGATAGTGCTTAGCAGCGACTAACCCCTAGCTTAGAGGTCGAGTGTGCGTCTCTTTGTCCTTTTGCCTTCTTTGGTTCACAAGACACACAGATATCCTTGCCAAGCCACTTGGAAAGAAAAAGGAACAGACCGACATCCAGACCCCGGCGAGCCAGTATTGTTGGGGGCTACAAGAGCAAAGATTCACCCGCAGCAAACCGAAGTCGCCGGGAGCTGCAAATTCAGATAAGTTTTCCATCCCTTATCATGCATTCCCTTACGAACTGGGGTATGTGAAACCTCGTTTTATCCTTAGGCTACCGTGCTCCCCTAACTCTAGGCCCTAGGACTCATTCCTGGGACCGAGTTTGGTCGTAGTCGCGGCAGCGAAAGGGTAAAACAAGGAGCCTAAGCCCACTTCATCCCTGCCTCCGCCAAAGGCGTGAGAAAGCTCGAGCGAAGTGGGGGGATGGCGAGGCCTGTTGCCGGGCAAGAAAATGTTTATCTTAGAGATATCAGGGATTTATTCCCTGTTGTGGGTTCTACCTGCGAACAAATGACCCGGCAAACATCCCTTTTTCATTAAAAAAACATCCCGCCCAGGTACAGTCCATAGGGAATGAAAAACATGAACAAGGGGATTATAAGTTTTAAATTTAATAGACGCCCGAAGGCTTACAAACTAAAAAGAGATAAGATGCCCGTAATCCCTTTCTTGTCCCTCTCCTCAGGAGGCAGGTCAAGGAGGCGAGAAGGGCAAAAGGAGCGCCTAGGCGAGCTACGGGTGGCAGAAGACACCAAGAGAACATCTTGGTGGCTGCCCAAAGGCTGGATGGTGATGGCGGCGCCGGAAGCAGAGCTCGAAGACGAGGCGGCAGGACGTCAGTATGCGTCGAAGGCGTCGATGCCCACGTACTCCGACTTGACGGCCTTGCTGCCCGCCCTCTTCCTCTTCCACAGCCCCCCAACGCCAGCCGCCCAAGAAGACGGCCCCGAGAAGTTCAAGGAGCCGGCGACACGGATTATGGGGTCATCGGTGCCGCATGGAACGGCGCCCGACACCTAGTCGGACCTGTCATCCTGCCACCTACCACCCTCGTCGTCGCTGTCGTTGTCCTCCTCGTCACTCTCGCTCGAGGAGGAATCTTCATCATCAGAAGAGCTCTCCACGCAGCACCTTGCACGAGTCCCGAAGTGCCCGAAGACATTGACGGAAAGAAGGCCATCCTCCATCAACTTAAAATGGAGAGTGAGCCCATCCGCCAAGCTGTGGATACGAGCAAACGTCTTCCACCCCCGACGAAGATACATCACGTGAGGAGCAGGGAAGTCGACGCGGACCCACGTACCGCTAATCCCGCAGCCCCTCATACGCAGCCACAATGACTGCGGTGGATCCAGCTCCATCTCCCGCGCGAATGGAGTCGGGAGGCGAAGGCGACGGCGCGGCGGCCGGCGCAACCTGACGAAGAATTCATGAGGATTGTCCCCAACGTGGCCCTCCATCGGAAGAGGAGCCGCTGGCGGGGGCGAGGCCGGCGCGCCGCCCCGTCCTCCTCTTCCCTGAGCACTGCGACCTCTACCCCGACCTCGCCCATGGCCTCGCGCTCTCCCCCTTCCCCTCACGGCTGGCTCTACCACCACAGGTGCAGGAGGAGGAGGGACGCGTTGTCGAGCAGCAACCCTTGCCGCCACCGTCGAAGGACCGGGATTCCCTTTCTCCATTGCGAGGGGAAGGAAGAAGCGGAAGCAGAAGAAGGAAGATGATGGAAGAATACGGGGTGCCATCCCCCCTCCCCGCTCCTTATAAAGGAACGGGGTTTGGGCTCAGCCGCCCTGCTCGGCCAATCAAGACACAAGAAGCGCAGGGAACTAGGACCGACCCGCTGCCCCAAGAGAAGCGCAGCGGCCAATCAAGACACAAGAAGCTCGGCCAATCAAGACATCCCCGTATGGCATGCAGATCTTTGTGAAGACATTCAAAATCAGATACGCACTAAGGCGACGACCCTTTGCGGGATCCTAGCCGAGGAAGATCACAAGACCTCCGGCAGGTGCCTTGCCGGGGATGGCAGAAGGCGCCGCGGCAAGACCCTTGTCGGGGCCCCGGCAAGGCCCTTGCCAAGGACATCCGCAGGGCCACCATCAGGCCCACGCCGACTAAACTTCCACCGCCTTATGCAGCTGCCGACCCAACCAGCTGGGCAGGGACCTATGTGGCGACATGCAGATCTTCGAAGAAGACCCACCATTACGCCACCTCAGCTGCCTGCCTACCTACATGGCATCTCAGGCATCGCTGGCCAGGGCGCGTGTCGACATAAGAAGGAGCGGCGACGGACAAGACAGATCTGTCCCCCGTCCCCGATAAAGCAAGGACACCTAAGCAAGATGCATTAAATGCGCCTTGTCATGTAATGCGAGGGATAACCTCGCATCACTGTACCCTTTCCACCTCCTGTGTGCCACTATGGCAACCCCTTTTTCTATAAAAGGAGGCCCGAGGTGACCAGGGGGAGGATTCGGCTTTTTGGAGCTCCTCACGCCCCATAGCTAGCTGAAGAACACAGATATACAATCCACCAAAGCAGGAGTAGGGTTTTACGCATCCTCGCGGCCCGAACCTGGATAAACGAACTGTGTGCTATCTGTTTGATCTGCTCTTCTCTCAACCCCGCGCCCCGCTAACCGTAGTAGGGATTCCTGTGATCCCATAGGTGTCGTTCCCACCGACAATAACAATACGTGCAACCAATCAACAATCCATTCATGGCCCTTATTTACATTAAATGACACCGTATGCATTTAGTCCACTGTTATATGTATGCCGATGTTTGTATGATTCGACTATTATCCAACAAGCCAGGCGCTTACAAAGATCACTTTAGGTGTGGGGTATGAATTAAAGAATTCACCATGCTGTTTAACTCATCATAATTTCACTAGAAACATCTTTTTACTGGTTTTTGCTTGTTTGTTGAGACATAGCAAATCCCATGCTGCATATCTCATAATCACGTCAGGTTCTTGTGACTGTTGAGGGAGTCCTGAATTAAGGGTCCTTAGGTGGCCAGATCGTTCGTTATGGGCCAGACTGGTGGGCCGTGAAGATTATCAATAAAGACTATCTCCCGTATCCGGATAGGACTTCCATATGTGTAACATAGCAAGTTTAGAGTCCGGGTGTAATACCTTCATTCCTCTGCAAGGTGATCATGTACAAACCCTAGGTCCCTCCGGTGCATATATAAACCAGAGGGTTTAGTCCGTAGAGACAATAGCATAATCATAGCAATCACATAGGCTAGACTTTTAGGGTTTAGCCATTACGATATCGAGGTAGATCAACTCTTGTAACCCATATTCATCAAGATTAATCAATCAGGAAGTAGGGTATTACCTCGATCGAGAGGGCCCGAACCTGGGTAAACATCGTGTCCCCAGTCTCCTGTTACCATCGATCCTCAGATGCATAGTTCGGGACCCCTTACCCGAGATCTACCGGTTTTGACACCGACATTGGTGCTTTCATTGAGACATCCACTGTGTCATCAACTGAAGGATTAATGGCTCGCTTCGTCACCAACAACGGCGCACCGCCAAGGGAGTTTTCCTCCCCAGCCAGCTCTTTGTGTTCGGCGGCTTCATGCTTCGTGCCAACACTGAAGGCCACCTCGAGCAGGCTGACAGCTGCGCCCCTGGTCACCAAATCAGATTTGGAAGCTTAAACTACATTGCTGACGTCCGCGGAGATCTGATCTTCGATGGATTCGCACCTATGGCAGCTGCTCCCTACCACCACAATGAACATGACCTAGATCTATCATCGGACCCCATCCAGGGGACAACCCTTGCAACAGCTTTGGACTTAGATCCAGAGCATACCACTTCATCCGAGGACGGGAAGATCAACCCCACCACGGAGATCGCAGACTTGCGGCGCTTGAGCCGCACACAGGCCCAGCCTTGAATGGGACTCCGCTCACCGGAACTCCGGACTCGTCTCCGTCTACAAGTTCCAAACTATCAGGATCTGCGTCTTTCGGGCTCGATCAAGCGGTTGATACCGAACTCAGCCCCGCAGATATCCGAACACTTGTCCGGCACTCGCCCTAGCGGAGGATTCCCAGCCAAATTATGCCCAATTCGAACTGGGGGCTGAGGACAGGGAATTTCGCTTCCCACCCACAACCCACTTGGTAGCCACGACGAGGACTTAACCGATCGATTAGATTACGCTCTCGAAGACATGGATGGGGTGGACCATGATGACGAAGCCGATCTAAGTACAAACCCCCTCGTAACCGGGCGATGGACGGCTACTTCTATATACGATGTATACATGGTGGACACACCCAACGAAGAGGAGGGCGACGACAATATCAATCCGGAACAGGACAAGCCCATCGATGAACCTCCCAACGCCGGCGTCAGAAGTGTCAATCTCGATCCCGTAAAGGGAAAGAGAGCAACACTGTCACTGAAGACGATGATGATTCGGAACAAGCCGATGACCCCATGGAGCCAACGGTAGAGCAGGACGAGCGGGAGGATGGCGAACACATGTGATGGCCTGGCTTATTAGGGATGATAGACTACTCATATCAATAAGGAATTCCTTCTTTTCCGGGAGCCCATTCCGATAGAACTCCAAAGTTAAGCGTGCTCAGCTTGGAGTAGTTTCGGGATGGGTGACCGACCGGGAAGTTGCTCCCGGGTGCGCACGAGTGAGGACAAAGTGCGCAGAAAAGACTAGTATTGATATGTGAGGCCAGTCTAGATCCCGCCAGGAGTAACGACCACCGGCGGGGGTGTCCGGGGCGTTACAAGTTGGTATCAGAGCCGACCCTCGCGGTTACACGGATGTTTGCGGATAGTTTGCAGTCATGTTGTGCATGACGTTTGTGACCCGTCGTGGCACACGGCATGGCACATGTGCTGTCCTGGAAGCACAGACGGTTGTGCCAAGAGGGAACGTTCCTGTGGCCCGACGAGGACGTCGGTTCCTCTGAGTGAGGGTGTATGTGATGGCCTGGCTTATTAGGGATGATAGACTACTCATATCAATAAGGAATTCCTTCTTTTCCGGGAGCCCATTCCGATAGAACTCCAAAGTTAAGCGTGCTCAGCTTGGAGTAGTTTCGGGATGGGTGACCGACCGGGAAGTTGCTCCCGGGTGCGCACGAGTGAGGACAAAGTGCGCAGAAAAGACTAGTATTGATATGTGAGGCCAGTCTAGATCCCGCCACGAGTAACGACCACCGGCGGGGGTGTCCGGGGCGTTACAACACAGTCCAAAGGAACCACTGGCCGATCACAGCGACGCGGATGATAGTAGTTATCAACCTGTCTTCGAAGAGGACATTAGCCCGAGAGACGAAGAATACATCGTCCCCGAAGAACCGCTCGAGTAGAAGCTTTTTCAACAACAACTCATTGCCACTGCAAGGAGCCTGAAGAAGCAGCAACAGCGGCTTAGAGCCGAGCAAGATATGGTCAACGACAGATGTAACGATGTGCTAGACGCTGAAGAGCGATACGCCTATAAAGGCCAGACAAAGAGCTGTCCTAAGCGCAAACTGCTGCCCCAATTCGACGACGAGGCCCCCGTGCCAATTTCACCGAAGTATGATCAGTTCGATCAAGCAGACCGACCACCCCGTGGACGGGACAAAGCGGCCATCAACGCTGTACACAAGCCCGCACCTCCTCACCGTATAGGCAAGGATACAGCGGCTCAGGGCCATAAGTACGACCTACGTCTGGACCAGAATAAAAAGGATGGCCAGACTAGATCAATCTATGGACCAAGGGAACGTACCCACACACAGGGTGGTGGCTCTCAAGCCAAACAGACCGGTCACAACTTAGTTCGGAGTCAACACCGAACACCAATACCGCCTGAACTACGCCACGAAATCACAAAATACAGGGGCGCCTCACACCCTCTGCGCTTCACCGATGAGGTGATGGATCATGAATTTCCAGAAGGGTTTAAACCCATAAACATCGAGGCGTATGATAGAACAACGGACCCAACTATATGGATAGAAGACTTTATTCTTCACATACACATGGCTCGTGGAGACGATCTCCACGCCATCAAATACTTACCTCTCAAGCTGAAAGGACCAGCTCGACACTGGTTAAACATCCTCCTAGAGAACTTTATCGGAAGCTGGGAAGAACTTGAGGATTCATTTCGGGCAAACTTTCAGGGGACTTATGTCCGCCCCCCCTGATGGCTTCTCGCCCCTCGTTGGTTACCCCAAGTGGAAGGTTTGAGATGCAGTGTAGCGGAAGTTTTCCCTTGGCAAAGATACCAAGGATCGATTTCCCCTGAGACTCCCAGTTTCAACAAGAAGGTGTCAACTGCTAACGGCGCCAGATATTAGCAATCAACGTGGACCTGCACACAGATACAAATAACTTTGCTCCCAACGAGTATAGAGAGGTTGTCAATCCCTCCGGCCTTGTCGTTTACAAAGGATCAAACGCAAGTGATAATAGTGATAGGTAATGCTGCAAATAGTAAGTAAAAACAGAAAGTAAATAGCGGATGTGATCAGTGATGGTAATATGGACCGGGGTCCCATGATGTTCACTAGTGATGTCTCTCTCCCAAAAGACGATAAAACAACTATGTGAGGTAAACGAATTACAGGTGGGCAATTGACAGAATTATGTGCGCAAACCAATGCTAACTATGTTGCAAGAAAGGTAGAGGTTCAAAGCATGGGCGGTACGCCAAGGCAAGTAGACCGAAATCCATCTGCATCTACTACTAATCATCCACCTTGAGATATCTATCCAGAACATCTCACTGGTATTAAGTTGCGAGTCCCACCCATAGTGTAAACTCAAAGCAACAGACAACTGCATTAAAAGAACTTTGCATAAAGTAAACAATCCTTGCACCCGCGGGCACACGCATCGTTGTTTTCCCCCTTGTGGCAACATCACATCCCCTAGACTCATGTTTCTGTCACTCAAGCTAGTCATCGAGGGGCATGAACCCACAATCGAGCATAACGTTCCCTCTTGGAGTCACTACCTACTACTTGGCCAAAGCAATAAATAGCAACGGAGAACATGCAAGAATTACTTATGAACATAAATATAAAAGAGGTAAATCAAATATATTACTCAAACACAATCTAAACATAATCTCACAATCCATCGGATCCCAGCAAACTCATCATAGCAACAGCATAAGGATTACATATGTGCCTCGATCATGTAGGGCAGCTCACGAGGTCTAATTAGTGAAGCACAAGAAGGGGAGGAGAACATCACATAGCTACTGGTCATGGACCCATGGTCCAAGGGAGACTACTCACAACTCATCCGGGAGGCGTCCATGGTGGCGGAGAGGCTCCCGGTGGTGATCCTCCCCTCCGGCAGGGTGCCGGGAAGAGTCCTCCTGGTGCTCCCGATCTTGGAAGCGCGGCGGCGGCGGAACAGAGATGAGATCGTGAAAAAGGGTTCCCGTCTCGAGGGTTTCGGGACACGATATAAATATATGCCAAAGGGGGGCATCAGCCGAGGCCTGGGGGGCCCAGGCGCCCCCCCGGCGCGGCCAGGGGGGGGGGGCGGGCCACCAGGGCACCTGGAGCCCCGGTGGCCCCCCTCCGGCCCTACTTCGGCTGCCGGGAAGCTTCTGGAACGCTGATTTTTTATATAATTTTTCCGGGATTTTTCTGGCAGTTTACGTAATGGGAAAACCTGAAATACAAAAACAACAGAAAATAGAAACTGGCACTGGGGTGCACTGAGTTAATAGGTTAGTCCAAATATGATCAAAAGTGTATGGAAGTGTATAAATATCATAGCAATATCACCCAAAAGAGGCATGGAGCAAGCAGAAATTATAGATACGTTTTGGACGTATCACCCCCCGGATACTGATGATTTAAGTCATATAATGCAGGAACCCGGGGAATCAGCCCGTAAGCTTTGGAATCGGTTCTTAACTAAAAAAACAAATTGTAGATTGTCCGGACGCCGAAGCCTTAGCGGCATTCAAACACAGGGTCCAGGACGAATGGCTGGCTAGACACCTCGGCCAAGAGAAGCCGAGAAGAATGGCAGCCTTAACTACTCTCATGACCCGCTTTTGCGCGGGCGAGGACAGCTGGCTGGCTCATAGCAGCAACAACACTAGCGACCCTGGCACATCTGAAGTCAGGGAAGGTAATGGCAAGCCATGGTGCAATAAAAACAAGCGTCGAAAGAATACTGGAAACACAGATGACACGGTAGTAAATGCGGGATTCAGTGGCTCCAGGCCCAGTCACCGGAAGAAGCCATTCAAAGCAACATAGATAGTCCATCCAGTTTGGACAAAATTGTAGCCAGGTCCTGCCACATCCATGGCACCCATGATAAACCTGCAAATCATACCAACCGTAACTGTTGGGTTTTTAAGAAGGCCGATAATCTAAATGCCAAACACAAGGAGAAAGGACCTCAAAGCAAAGAAGAGGATGAACCTCGCCAGCCGAACACGGGTGGACAGAAGAAATTTCCGCCGGAGGTGAAAACGGTGAACATGATCTACGTCACCCATATCCCCAAGAGGGAGCACAAGCACACACTCTGTGATGTATATACCGTCAAGCCCGTCGCTCCCAAATTCAACTCATGGTCGGCTTGGCCGATCACCTTTGATTGTAGGGATCATCCAACCAGTATCCGTCACAGAGGTTCGGCGGCCTTAGTGCTCGACCCCATAATTGACGGATACCATCTTACTCGAGTCCTTATGGACGATGGCAACAGTCTCAATCTGATATACCAAGACACTGTCCGCAAAATGGGGATAGACCTGTGATACGTCCAAAACGTATCTATAATTTCTGCTTGCTCCATGCCTCTTTTGTGTGATATTGCTATGATATTTATGCACTTCCATACACTTTTGATCATATTTGGACTAACCTATTAACTCAGTGCACCCCAGTGCCAGTTCCTGTTTTCTGCTGTTTTTCTATTTCAGGTTTCCCCCATATTAAAAGTGCCCTAAAAATTCCGGGAAAAATACAGGAAAAATCAGCGTATTGGGAGCTTCCAGAAAAACCAAGGCAGTGCTAGAGGGGAGCCTGGGGTGGCCCAGGCGGCCACCCGGCGCGGCCCCACCCCTGGCCGCGCCAGGGGGGCGCCTGGGGCCCCACCTCCGCCTCTGGTGACCCCCTTTTGCATATATATTGCTCGCGTCCCGAAACCCTCGAGGACGGAACCCTTTTTCGCGATCTCGTCTCTGTTCCGCCGCCGCCGCGCTTCCAAGATCGGGAGCACCAGGAGAACTCTTCCCGGCACCCTGCCGGAGGGGAGGATCACCACCGGGAGCTTCTCCACCACCATGGACGCTTCCCGGATGAGTTGTGAGTAGTCTCCCTTGGACCATGGGTCCATGAGCAGTAGCTATGTGATGTTCTCCTCCCCTCTTTGTTCTTCATCGATTAGACCTCGTGAGCTGCCCTACATGATCGAGGCACATATGTAATCTTTATGCTGTCGCTCTGCTGAGTTTGCTGGGATCCAATGGATTATGAGATTATGTTCAGATTGTGTGTGAGTAATATATTTGATTCACCTCTTTTATATTTATGTTCTTGAGTAATTCTTGCATGTTCTCCGTTGCTATTTATTGCTTTGGCCAAGTAGTAGGTAGTAACTCCAAGAGGGAACGTTATGCTTGATTGTGGGTTCATGCCCCTCGATGACTAGCTTGAGTGACAGAAACATGAGTCTAGGGGATGTGCTGTTGCCACAAGGGGGAAAACAACGGTGCTTGTACTTGCGGGTGCAAGGATTGTTTACTTTACGCAAAGTTCTTTTAATGCAGTTTTCTGTTGCTTTGAGTTTACACCTTGGGTGGGACTCGCAACTTAATACCAGCGAGATGTTCTGGATAGATATCTCAAGGTGGATGATTAGTAGTAGATGCAGATGGATTTCGGTCTACTTGCCTTGGCGTACCGCCCACGCTTTTGAGCCTCTACCTTTCTTTACAACATAGTTAGCATTGGTTTGCGCACATAATCCTGTCAATTGCCCAGCTGTAATTTGTTTACCTCGCTTAGCTGTTTTATCGTCTTTTGGGAGAGAGACATCACTAGTGAACATCATGGGACCCCGTTCCATATTACCATCACTGATCACACCCGTCATTTACTTCCTGTTCTTATTTCCTAGTTGCAGTCATACCTATCACTATTATCTCTTGCGTTTGATCCTTTGTAAACGACAAGGCCGGAGGGATTGACAAACTATCTGTACTCGTTGGGAGCAAAGTTATTTGTATCTGTGTGCAGGTCCTGTCAAGCAAAAGTTGCTGGCGCTATTGACACCTTCTTGTCGACCCTCGGAGTCTCACGGGATTCGATCCTTGGTATCTTTGCCAAGGGAAATTTGCCGCTACGCTACATCTCAAACCTTCCACTTGGGGTAACCAACGAGGGGCGAGAAGCCATCAAGCAAGTTTCTGGCGCCATTGCCGGGGACTCCACTCTTCAAGATAGGGGAGTTGCACGCTATCTTTTATCTTTGCTTTTTAGTCTTGTTAGTTTACCTTTCAGTTTTTGCTTTAGTGTCCTTTACCAAAAATCACAAAAATAGTTATCTTGCTTGCTGCTGCTATGGGTTCCACCGAGAACACCAAGTTGTGTGACTTCACTAGTCATAACAACGATGACTTTATCTGCACGCCTATTGCTACACCTGCCACTTCAGCACCTTCTTATGAAATTAAACCTGCTTTATTGAACCTAGTTATGAAAGATCAATTCTCCGGTGCTGGAGATGATGCTGCTTTGCACCTAAATAATTTTGTTGAACTTTGTGATATGCAAAAGTACACTAAAATAGATGGTGATATTGTTAAGCTTAAGCTTTTTCCTTTCTCCTTGAGAGGAGGAGCTAAAATCTGGTTTCAATCCTTGCCTAGAAATAGCATAGATTCTTGGGACAAGTGCAAGGATGCCTTTATTGGGAAGTACTATCCCCCTGCAAAAATTATCCAACTAAGGAGTAACATAATGAATTTTAAACAATTGGATAATGAACACGTTGCCCAAGCTTGGGAACGCATGAAATCTCTTGTCAAGAACTGCCCTACTCATGGTTTGACTACTTGGATGGTTATCCAAACTTTTTATGCAGGCTTGAACTTTACCTCGCGGAACTTGTTAGATTCGGCCGCGGGAGGAACCTTTATGTCAACTACACTTGGTGCTGCCACGAGGCTTCTCGATGAGATGATGACCAACTATTCCCAATGGCACACCGAACGCGCTCCAACAGGTAGGAAGGTAAACTCTGTCGAGGAGATTTCCTCCCTAAATGAAAAGGTTGACTTGATCATGTCTCTACTTTCCAATCAATCTCCTATTGATCCTCGTGATGTTGCTTTAAATTCTTTGATTGCTCAAGACCAAGTAGATGTGAACTTTATTTCTAGAAACAATTTCAATAACAATGCTTATAGGAGTAATTTTGGTAGCAACCCTAGACCGTTCCCCTCTAATTCCTATGGGAACAACAATGCTTATCCTAACACCAAGAACTCCACTTCTGAACTAGAGATTATGCTTAAAGACTTCATCACTACCCAAAAAGCCTTCAATAAGAGTGTAGAAGAAAAACTAAACAAACTAGATAATCTCTCTTTGAAGGTAGACAATTTAGCCCATGAGGTAGAATTGCTTAAAATTAGAACTTCCCCTCTTGAGGAGAGGAAGACCACTCCTATGAATGCTATTCAAGTGCAAATTAATGAAAACATTAGGATGATGGCTAAACTTAAAGAGAGATGGGCTAGAGAAAAGGAGGAAGAAGATAGAATTAAGAGCCTTCCTACCCACCACACTGTTGCTACTATCCAAGTTGTTGAGGATATCCAAACTCTTAGCACCCAATGCACTCCTGGTCCCATTGGACCTATTAATGGTGATGCTATGACCTCAACCGTAAAAGAAGAAACTCCTATGACCATAGAAGCTACCAAACAAGTGAGCCTAAAGGACACCACTACCACTTTACTTGATAGTAGTGACCTTGATTTTGATAATTGCACCCTTTCTGAAGTTATTAGTTTTCTTCACAAGATGTCTAGAGATCCCCACACTAGCACGCTTAATCTTGCCTTCACGGAGCATATCACTAATGCTCACATCAAAGCTAGGGAGGAGAAGCTTAGGGTAGAAGCCTCCATAGCTAGAAAGCTAGAAGATGGTTGGGATCCTATGATTAAAATTAAGTTGAATAACTTCTCTTGCTATGCTTTATGTGATGTTGGAGCTAGTACCTCTGTTATGCCCAAAAGAATATATGATATGCTTAAATTGAAACCTTTTGATCCTTGTTCTTTTGGTGTTCGTCTTGTTGATTCTTCCGTAAAGAAACCTTTGGGGAAGATCGACGATGTTTTTATTATTGTCAATGACAATTATGTTCCCATTGATTTTACTATTATGGATATTGAATGTGAACCTTCATGTCCAATTATTTTGGGACGTCCTTTTCTTCGCACCGTTGGTGCTATCATTGACATGAAAGAGGGTAATATAAAATTCCAATTCCCTCTCAAGAAAGGAATGGAACACTTCCCTAGAAAGAAGATTAAGTTACCTTTTGAGTCCGTTATACGGGCTAGCTATTCTTTTACTCTTGATAAAACTTGATCCTCTCTTTTTGCATTATGCCTAGCTTAAAGGCATAAAAGAAAGCGCTTTTGGGAGGCAGCCCACAACGAATAAAGTTTTATTTTGCTTTTGTTGTGTCTTGATGTTTGTTACTACAGTAGCATCATCATTGTATCTTTTCTTTTCAGCTTTGTGCCAAGTTTAGCCTCTGATTGCAAGAAAGTTCAAAAGTTGTGACGTGCTGTCCAGGAAACAGATTCTGTCCTTGGACAGAAAAATTCGTATAAAATCACCAGATCATCTTTTTGGTCTGAATGTTTTCGACAGCGTGCTCTATACAATTGGCTTTCGGGCGTCTGTTCTGAGTTTTTTGATTTGAGTTGCAGAAGTGCCCCGAAAAAATTATTTACTACCTGCTGGTCTGTTTTTCACAGATTCTGTCCTGTTTTGCCTTTTCTTCGTTTTGCAAACCTTGAGCTTGCTTTTTCTTTGCAAAAACCTTTTGGAAATCTTGAGAAACAGTAGCTCTTCAAGATTATCCTTATTTCCAGCAGGGAAAAGTTATTTTATTATGGGTACTAACCTCGCTAATCAGATTATGATGAGTTATGTATGAAGGGAGTTTTCAAGTGTGCGAGGGAAGATGATAAAAAGATTCAGGAGGGTCAAACGCTCAAGCTTGGGGATGCCCCCGTGCACCCCCAAGAAATATTCAAGAAGACTCAAGCGTCTAAGCTTGGGGATGCCCCCGTGCATCCCCTTCTCCATTAACAATTATCAGTTCGTCTTTCGTTCCACTATATTTTAATCACTTCATGCGTTATGTGCTATGCTTGGAGCGTCTTGCTTTTAGTTTCCTTTTTAGTTTTCTTTAGCTTTGCTTGCTGTTCATAACGAGTTAGAACCCAGCTTTCTTTGTGTGGAAGAGAAACACGCTCCACTTCAACCTAGAACACGACATAGGATTTTCATGCTTATCTTTGCTGTGTGTGTTCTTTATCTTTTCATAGCTGCTGTCATGCTTAGCTCTTAGTTTTCATGCTTTTCTTTTTAAAGAGCTTTTGTTTAGGTTGTTGCTTCTGGAACTCTCTTGAGTTATCATGCTTATCTTGTTAAGAGAGTTGGCTTCTGTGGCACTGGTTGATATGTCTATGATAAAAATGCTATGTGCATAATGGTGCTTAGTAGTTCATGTTTTCTTATGGTTAGTCTCAAATAACTGGGGGTTCTTAATGTGTTATTGAAGTACCAGCATGATTTGTTTGCCTATGATGTGGTATGGTTTAGTGATATCTTCCTCCAAGAATTTATTTTGATTGACTTGGCATATGCTCACGCATATTTAAGACTGCAAAGAAAGTCTATCAAGCCTTGATGATCTTTAATTTCTGAGTACTGATATAACTTTCATGCCCGATTCAATGTTGCTTTGTTGCTCTGCATGATTATGGCCGTCATTGCTCTCTTAGTTGGTCGCTCCTAGTCTTTTGCTAGCCTTCACCTGTACTAAGCGGACTGACTGCTTGTGCATCCAAAATCCTTGAAACCAGTTATGCCATATGAGTCCACCATACCTTCCTATATATGGTATTTACTTGCCATTCCTAACGAAGACTTTCTTGTACCATCTCAAAATTATTCAAAAGCATTTCCCTTTTGTGCCTCTGTTTTAGCTCATGAGGAAGTAGTAGTTAATTCATGATCTTTTTAAGTTGGACAAGTTTTACTCCGAGATTGCATGTCTAATCTGCAAACCCCTAATACGAGGAGGAACCGGCATGAGTGCGCCCGGCTCATAAAAGATAATACAACAAACAAACCCTCCTTCACGCTTTGTTCATGAGAAATCAGAAAACTTTTGGCAGTGATAAACAAAGGAGATTAAGGGGATGTGATCTTCCCCGTGCGGGGGCCGTTCCTCGAAACTTGTCCAGTTCGAGAAGTGATTGGGTTGTCTACTAACATTCGTTGACGAAATATGCACCTCCCAAAAATCATTTTTACCTCTGTTTTCAAAACCAAGAGCTCTGGTACATGTTTAGTCTTTGCTTCCAACCACGGGTTTTCAACCTCGCCATCAAATTCCATAGTTCGAGAGTCTCCACCTTCTTTCTTCAAAGCACCAACTAGGAGAGCATAATTGTCATTCTGAGTGTAATGTGCATTGTCCCAAAGTACTACATTGTCTTCTGCATGATTGTGATATCACTTATTCTGAAATCATTGTATCTAGTCGTCACTTAAACTTCGGAGGTGCTCCTGCATTTATGTTTTGCTTCACTAAAGGAGGCAAGCGAGGTATCACTTTGTCATGTTTGCACACCATGCTCACTACAAATCTATTGGGTGTTTCAGTATCATATTGTAAACTTTCAGTTCTTTGTGATATTCTCATGAGGCAACTTAATTACTAAAGATTCATTATCTCAATAAGCATTTGGCATGTGATTGTGAAAGACTCTTTGGTAGCATGTCACCACAGAAATTATGCTTGTTATCATTTACCTACTCGAGGACGAGCAGGAATTAAGCTTGGGGATGTTGATACGTCCAAAACGTATCTATAATTTCTGCTTGCTCCATGCCTCTTTTGTGTGATATTGCTATGATATTTATGCACTTCCATACACTTTTGATCATATTTGGACTAACCTATTAACTCAGTGCACCCCAGTGCCAGTTCCTGTTTTCTGCTGTTTTTCTATTTCAGGTTTCCCCCATATTAAAAGTGCCCTAAAAATTACGGGAAAAATACAGGAAAAATCAGCGTATCGGGAGCTTCCAGAAAAACAAAGGCAGGGCCAGAGGGGAACCTGGGGTGGCCCAGGCGGCCACCCGGCGCGGCCCCACCCCTGGCCGCGCCAGGGGGGCGCCTGGGGCCCCACCTCTGCCTCTAGTGACCCCGTTTTGCATATATATTGCTCGCGTCCCGAAACCCTCGAGGACGGAACCCTTTTTCGCGATCTCGTCTCTGTTCCGCCGCCGCCGCGCTTCCAAGATCGGGAGCATCAGGAGAACTCTTCCCGGCACCCTGCCGGAGGGGAGGATCACCACCGGGAGCTTCTCCACCACCATGGACGCTTCCCGGATGAGTTGTGAGTAGTCTCCCTTGGACCATGGGTCCATGACCAGTAGCTATGTGATGTTCTCCTCCCCTCTTTGTTCTTCATCATTTAGACCTCGTGAGCTGCCCTACATGATCGAGGCACATATGTAATCTTTATGCTGTTGCTCTGCTGAGTTTGCTGGGATCCAATGGATTATGAGATTATGTTCAGATTGTGTGTGAGTAATATATTTGATTCACCTCTTTTATATTTATGTTCTTGAGTAATTCTTGCATGTTCTTCGTTGCTATTTATTGCTTTGGCCAAGTAGTAGGTAGTAACTCCAAGAGGGAACGTTATGCTTGATTGTGGGTTCATGCCCCTCGATGACTAGCTTGAGTGACAGAAACATGAGTCTAGGGGATGTGCTGTTGCCACAAGGGGGAAAACAACGGTGCTTGTACTTGCGGGTGCAAGGATTGTTTACTTTACGCAAAGTTCTTTTAATGCAGTTGTCTGTTGCTTTGAGTTTACACCTTGGGTGGGACTCGCAACTTAATACCAGCGAGATGTTCTGGATAGATATCTCAAGGTGGATGATTAGTAGTAGATGCATATGGATTTCGGTCTACTTGCCTTGGCGTACCGCCCATGCTTTTGAGCCTCTACCTTTCTTTATAGCATAGTTAGCATTGGTTTGCGCACATAATCCTGTCGATTGCCCAGATGTAATTTGTTTACCTCGCTTAGCTGTTTTATCGTCTTTTGGGAGAGAGACATCACTAGTGAACATCATGGGACCCCGGTCCATATTACCATCACTGATCACACCCGTCATTTACTTCCTGTTCTTATTTCCTAGTTGCAGTCATACCTATCACTATTATCTCTTGCGTTTGATCCTTTGTAAACGACAAGGCCAGAGGGATTGACAAACTATCTGTACTCGTTGGGAGCAAAGTTATTTGTATTTGTGTGCAGGTCCTGTCAAGCAAAAGTTGCTGGCGCTATTGACACCTTCTTGTCGACCCTCGGAGTCTCACGGGATTCGATCCTTGGTATCTTTTCCAAGGGAAATTTGCCGCTACGCTACATCTCAAACCTTCCACTTGGGGTAACCAACGAGGGGCGAGAAGCCATCAACCCGTCAAGAATTAAGCCCAGCAGCACTACCTTTAAAGGAGTAATACCGGCCGTAGGAGCCCGCTGATCAGGCTCATTAACATTGGAAGTCGTATTCGACTCCTCCGATAACTTCCGAAGTGAAGAGTTAATCTTCGACATCGCTCCGATCTGAAGTGGCTATCACGCACTAGTCAGAAGAACGACCTTTTCCCGATGCAATGCGGTCCCGTATTATGCCTACTAAAAGCTCAAAATGCCTGGACCACGTGGCGTCATCATGGTCAATGGAAACATGGAGCGCTCCCCCTGTGAGGAGGAAGAAACCGCGGCCGAAGTTGAAAGCGGTCTATTTAGGCCGTATAGTTCATCGGTCGTCAAGACCACAGACACGGTTAAATGTGTCCGGTCCGCACTACAATGTGGCAGCTCAGATGAACCTGAGCTCGATTAGCAGTTGCGCCCCTATCATCTACCCCATAAGGTGGTAGAATACGTACCTCGCGTACACAATCATGCCCTGGAAATACCTTGGGCGGCGCCGGGGGCACATAGCATATAAATAATCCATAGTTCGGCTTGACCCTATTCGGACTCTAAAATACATCTTCTTTTACAGAAGAACCTACATAGTTTACGGCCGTACATGATGTTCTAGAATCCTGCTTTTTCTTTTTTATTTTTTACAGGCAGCCGTCATAATTCTTCTTCTCAAGGACACGTTACTAAGGAGAAAAAGGCGCAGACGTGCAGCAGGCCCACATGTTGAAATTTCTTTTTTTAGATTCAGGCTCTGTGTAAACCTTTTTTCTCTTTTTCTCTTTTAATTTTTGGCATGTCAAATGCCCGAGGCTGTTATCGGCGTTATCTGTAACCTCACGGCTCGCCATATTAAACGGGATATAAAAGAAGCAGTCTGGTTCCAATTCGCTTGGAGTTTTTATTTATTTTTACCACCTGTATTGTCCACCCCAAGTCAGATCACCGCACATGCCTTAATACCCGGACTTAACATCAGGGGCTGTACTCAGCCTGGCACGCCTCCAAAAAAAGTCCGAACACCTATAGGGAACTGTTCGGTGTCCTGGATGTTGCATTATATGCATCGACTCCGAATCATGTCTTTGGTCTATAGTTGGGTTGCTAGACACCGGTGCTTGCCACCTGACATTCCGCTTTGTTCGGCTAAGGTAGTAAAGGGAGAACTACTGTGATTGTACTTCAGGTTCGTCCGGTTAAGTACCTCAGTAGAGAAAGCCGAAAACTGACTGTCATGATGAGGCGAGAGCCGTTCAAGCAATCCGGGGACCTAGTGTTATACTACGATCGATAGCGATCCACCCCGTGTTATTTGAGCGGCTGGTCTTCACCCATCCGCGTCAAACATGCACTATAATTCGAAAAGCCTTGTACGCACCAGGGGCTAGTACTTAGGCCCACTAGTCAAGCTCCTATGGCTAAGTGAAAGCAATAAAGCCGCATAGTCTAATTGCCTGGTTCGCTCCGCATACACCTCCTATACGGACCAAGATGTTGGATAAAGAGTGATCATGCATATTAACCAAACACCCGTCTAATATTTACATGGGGGCTGAAGCCGACGACCGAAAACTTTCAAATTTAAATAAACAGCCGCACAGGAGGAAAAAGTCACTCATAAATATAGAAGCGCAAAATTTATATACATCGGCACATAGGCTTAGTCCTTACAACCCAAATACAATCACTCAAAGATTATCTCCGTTGAGCACTGGCCCTCTGCAAGGCGGGCTCCTTCTAGGACGTCGTCAAAGTACCTTTCCGGTTTGCGGTGATCCTTGCCTTCTGGAGGGCCAGCAGTGGCTATTTCCGCGGCCTTCATCTTCGCCCAATGCACCTTCACGCGGTCAAAGGCCATCCGAGCACCCTCTATATAGGCAGAACGCTTAATAGCGTCGCCCCACAGACTCGCTTCTTCACCAATCCGATGTAACTACTTGGGATTGGATCACCGGGCCATAGCCGGACTATCAAGTCCTTCATGGTCGTACCCGCCATGTTGTGCAGCTCGACCAGCTGCTTCATCTGGTCATTAAGGGACACCGGATGGTTTGGCGCAAGGAACTACGACCAAAACATATTCTCCGTGTTGTTCCCCTCCTTAGCTTGGAAGTATTGGGCGGCGTCAGCGATGCTCCTCGGGAGATCCGCAAACACGCCTGGAGAACTCCACAATCGTGTCAGCCCAAGACACCTCTGACCTCCGAAGATGCTCTGCAAGAGAAAAACCTTACCAGATGCTATTTGACGTGCTTGTTTTATCTCCTCCTGAGCACTGCGCAATTCAGTCCGCGCCTCCTTGGCACCGTTGCTCACGGGCGCCGTCTGAGCGACGTTCACAGCGCGGCGGGCTGCGCGAGCTCGGCGTGTGTCTACCATGGCTGTGGAGCAAAGTCGACGACAAGAGCGGGACGAGGTCGTCGGAGAGGCAAGATCTCAACACGCCCCCTACCTGGCGCGCCAAATGTCAGATTCGGGGCTCCGCAAAACCCAAGAAGTTCGAACACAGGGGCGTGGACGAAGATCTCTCCCACTCATGTCTACCTAGCGTCTCGCCCTCGCCTTGTGAAGAGATTCAAGCGAACAAGAGTTTACCCAGGTTCGGGCCACCGTGTGGTGTAAAACCCTACTTCCTGCTTTGGTGGATTGGCCTCAAGAGGGCGGAAATATGAACTAGTACAGTGATTCCTGAGCTCGGGAGGCGAGCTTAGGAGGGTCGGGAGGCAAGTGTTCTTGCTCCTTTGCGTGGTGGCAGAGTTTATGGATCTGCTCCTCCTCCCTTCATAGTGGGGATACTAGCTACTTATATAGGCGGCCAGGGTCCTCTTCCCCCGAAATGTTTAGGCGGGAAGGGATCCCACAACGGCAATTTTTTAGCGGGAACACAAGGACGTTCCTACCCTGACAAAAGCAGTCTTCGCCTGCAAAAGGATCAGGCGGTGACGCGGTAGTGGGCTCGGCGATGACATCCTCCCTGTCGTCCTTGCGATCTTCGGTCTTGTTGCACCAATGGGGAAACCTTTGCCCCGCTCCATGGGAACCCGCGGCTGCACTGTCCCCCTTGCACCAAAATGGCAACTGCGCCGCTGGCGGACGCTGACAGCCGCTGCTGCGGTGCGTCACTGCTGACATCACTGCCTCCTCCTGAGGCAGGCTTGGCCTTGGATTCTCCACTCCTCCGGAGCACCTTGCCGAGGCCGCTCCTGAGGGGGTCTTGACGTTGTTCTCCTCGCGAGGCTTAAGTCCATCACGAGGGTCTTGGATAGTTGGTCGATAAGCTGGGCCGTACCAGGCTGTGGTAAGAGCGCGTCGCGGCTCGCAGACAGGCATGTCTGGGTACCCTGGTTCCCAGGACATCGACACAGCCGGACCGCCGACTGGCTGGAGGCGGCCGGCGGCTCCTTCGAGGCCTGGAAGGGCGCCGCGGCGAGGGTTGGCACACGGACCGCCCTGGAATTCGCCAAGGGTTGTTATCCGGACCTAGACCTCGCCTAGCTGGCGAACTTCCGCTTGGAAGCCGAGCCCGAGCTGGCAGCGATGCGAGGAGATCTCGTCAAGCGCGCCGCCTCCCTCGCTGACTACTCCGACACTGCCGTTTTCATCCCAGAGTTGGATGAAAACGGCCATGTGGTGCCACCCGATAACTTTGGGATGGACCTGGCGGCGCCGGAGGAGCTAGATGAGGACATCGCTTCGAGCGACAATGGCGAGGACGAGGAAGACGGCGATGAGGAAGCCAGTTCCCAGGAGGTAGTGCCGTCTGCTTGCTACCAGCCCGATCAGGCCTCCACGAGCGGGCCCAGCGGGACGGCGCCGCCTGCCGTGGGAACCGACTAGGCCGAATCCCATCAGGCGCCCCCCCCCCCCAACAGCCGGCCCCGTTGATCCCGTCGTGCCACCTGCTGCACCTCTAGCATAGGCGGCGTGGTGTATCTTTTATTTCCTGTTTTTCTTAAGACTTGGTAGGATTAGTCCGAACAATTCCACCCACTGGGTGTACTCGTAAGATATTGCTGGAAGGCGGCATATGACTATGCTGTTTGCTGGGTTATAGAGTGAGCACTGTCCTTTATTCCTTCGAGCGTTTTTCTTTTGCTTTTTCCTTTAACTGCCGTCCCGCCAGCCAGAGAGCCACTCTGTGGTCTGTGACTGGGTCAGGTACTTAGCTGTTTTCTGGATAGGCAAGTATCCCACCATTTGGAATGCGGTTTGGCTAAGCTAGAAGCCGGCTGGCCGGCTGCTCGGCAACCGGCCAACTTGTATGAAGGGCTGTCTTGCCCTATGTTTATTTTTCTTTAGCCATTTTTCATGTGGGCACCACT
Organism: Secale cereale; assembly: GCA_902687465.1. NCBI lineage: Eukaryota > Viridiplantae > Streptophyta > Magnoliopsida > Poales > Poaceae > Secale > Secale cereale. Next base: position 20,087,725 of record LR738711.1, read on the forward strand.
TCCTTCCTTTGACTCCCGCCAGTCTGACAGCCGCGTTCTGCGAGTCTGTGATTGTAGGTGGAAGAGGGCTTGGATGCCGACACATTACTTGTCCGACTGTTGAAGAACTTTTTTTAAACATAGGGCCAAGCGGCAAGCCCCCGGGCCGTCTGCTTGGTCCCGTTGACGGGCGAAGGAATGGAAATACTCATTCACAGGCATAAATCTTATCATGTAGATAAAGGGTTGGACAATCCCCGAGAACTCCTCGGGGGTCCCATTGTTTCTCAAAATAAAGTAGATAGCACGAGACATACTGTCTTTAGCTATAAAAGCGGCGAAGTAGGTTTGTGTTCCACGGGCGCTCCGTCTCCTTACCTGAGTCATCTCTTTTGCCTGCTCTTGGCTTCTGTGCATCGATGAGGTAGTAGGCATCATTTCCTAGTACCTTGCTGATGATGAATTGTCCTTCCCAAGGGGCTGAGAGCTTGTGCTGGCCGACTGTTCGCTGGATCAGCCGGAACACAAGATCCCCCTCGCGGAAAGAGCGTGGCCTGACTCGCTGGCTGTGGTAGCGACGGAAACCCTGCTGGTAGATGGAGGACCGGTGGAGTGCTACCAGCCGGGCCTCCTCCAGCAGGTCCACGCCGTCTTCTCGTGCTTCTCTTGCTTCAGCTTCTGTGTACATGGTGACATGAGGCGAGTCAAACTCAACATCTGTTGGGATGACGGCCTCGTCCCTATAGACGAGGAAGAAGGGAGTGAAGCCAGTTGACTTGTTCGGAGTTGTCCTGAGGCTCCAGAGGACAGACGGCAACTCTTTGATCCAGCAGCCGGCTGATCGTTCCAAAGGCTCGACCAGCCGAGGCTTGATGTCGGACAAGATAAGGCTGTTCGCACGCTCAACTTGGCAGTTTGACTGCAGGTGGGCAACGGACGCTAAGTCCAGTCGGATGTCCTGTGTTGCACAGAAATGAGCCAATGCGCCTTTGGCAAAGTTTGTGCCGTTGTCGGCGATGATGCTATATGGTATGCCATACCGGACTGTGATGTCTGCGATGAAGGTCACAGCTGTTGGGCCGTTGAGTTTCTTGATTGGCTTCACCTCGATCCACTTGGTGAACTTGTCCACGGCCACAAGCAAATGGGTCAATCCACCGCGGGCTGTCTTGAAAGGGCCCACCATGTCCAGTCCCCAGACTGCAAACGGCCAAGTGATCAGAATGGTCTTGAGTGCAGAAGCCGACAAGTGTTGCTTGGAGCAGAAGCGCTGGCAGCCGTTGTACTTCTTGACTAAATATTTGGCGGTGTCCAAAGCAGTCGGCCAGAAGAAACTGTGGCGGAAGGCTTTGGCAGCGAGGGATCTTTAGGCCGCATGGTGGCCGCACTCCCCCTGATGAATATCTCTCAAAATGGCTAGACCCTTTTCTGCTTCCATGCAGCGTTGGAAGACGCCGGTTGCACTTCTTCTGACAAGCTCTCTGTTAATTATTGTATATGCCGAAGCTCGGCGTTGAATCTACCGTGCCAAGGTTCCATCTACTGGCAACTCTCTTCTGAGTAGGAAACTGAGGATGGGCTATGCCCAAGATGGTGCTGAGACTCCTGTTACTTCTGCCACTGAAACCAGGGTGGTTGGGCCGGGAGGCGGAGGGCTGGGGTGAGCCGCATGCTGTGCTTCTGAAGTTCCCAGGCCAGCTGCAGCAGTCCCTGGGCCGTCTGCTGGAGCCGACGCTTCTTGGCCTCCTGTTGGAGCAGTCCCGGGGCTGTCTGCTGGGGCTGACGCTTCTTGGCCGCCTGCTGGAGCAGTCCCCGGGCCAGGTGCTGGTGCAGCAGTCCCTGGGCCGTCTGCTGGAGTTGAAGTTTCTTGGCCGCCTGCTGGAGCAGTCCCCGGGGCAGCTACTGAGGTTATTGGGTCGTCTGCCCCAGGATTGGCCGGCATGAAGATTAACTCTGACTCTCGTGACGGCTTGATAGACGGCTTGCGCAAGCATTGGAGGGACACGCTGGCTGGTATTGCTTGGCGGGTGGAGCCAATTCGTGCTAAGGCATCGGCTTGCACGTTGTCGGCTCGCGGCACGTGGAGCAACTCGCAGCCGTCGAAGTGCCCACTGATCTGCTGGACAAGGAAACGGTAACTTGCCATGTTTGCGTCCTTGGCGTCCCAATTCCCAGAGGACTGTTGGACAACCAAATCTGAGTCACCATAGCACAGCACCTGGTGGATGCCAATCTCTTTGGCCATTCGGAGCCTGTGAATGAGTGCCTCATACTCGGCCACATTGTTGGAGGCGGCAAAGTGGATTTGCAAGGTGTACTTGAGCTTGTCGCCCTTGGGAGAGGTGAGGATGACGTCGGCTCCCAAGCCAGTGCGCATCTTTGATCCATCAAAGTGCATCCGCCAATGGGTTGAATCTGGAGCAGGCGGCGGGTACTGGGTCTCGGCCCAGTCGACGAGGAAGTCGGCCAGCACTTGTGACTTGATGGTGGTGCGGGGCTGGTAGAAGATGGCAAAGGGGGCCAGCTCAATGGCCCACTTCTCCACTCGGCCTGAAGCATCTCTGTTGCCCATGATCTCAGCAAGCGGGGCCGTGCATATGACCGTGATCGGATGCTCTTGGAAGTACTGCTTGAGTTTCTTGGCGGCAAAGTACATGCCATAGCACATCTTCTGGTAATGGGGGTAGTTCTGCTTGGAGACTAACAACACCTCGCTCAAGTAGTAGACTGGCCTCTGGACAGGCAAGGCCCTGCCGTCTTCTGGGCACTCGACCACAATCATAGTGCCGACCACCCGGCTGGTGGCGGCTATGTAAAGGAACATGGGTTCCTTGTCTGTTGGCGCCGCCAGGACAGGCGGCGTGGACATCACTTTCTTGAGCTGTTGGAAGGCTTCATCCGCCTTGTCGTTCCACTCAAAGCAAGTGGTCTTCTTCATCAGTTGGTACAGGGGGAGTGCCTTTTCGCCCAGCCGGCTGATGAATCGTCTGAGCGATGCCAGGCACCCCATGAACTTCTGGACGTCCCGTATGCGAGTTGGCCTCTCCATTCTCTCAATGGCCTTGATCTTTGTGGGGTTGCACTCGATACTGCGTTCAGATACCAGGAAACCAAGGAGCTGGCCTGCTGGTACCCCGAAGACGCATTTCTCCGGGTTTAGCTTGATCTGAAAGCGGCGCGGGTTTTTGAAGGTATCTCGGAGGTCTTTCAAGAGAGTTCCCATCTTCTCCGTCTTCACCACGATATCGTCCACGTAAATGTGGGCGTTTCTGCCAAGTTGCTTAAGGAGACACTTCTGCATGCAACGCTGAAAGGTGGCACCGGCATTCCTCAAGCCGAACGTCATAGTCAGGTAGCAAAAGACCCCAAACGGCGTCAGGAAGGCGGTCTTCAGGCGGTCGGCCGGATCAAGTTTGATCTGGTGGTATCCGGAATATGCATCAAGGAATGACAACAGCTCGCATCCGGCTGTGGAGTCAATCACTTGGTCTATTCGCGGTAAAGCAAACGGATCTTTAGGGCAATCTTTATTGAGGCTGGTGTAATCAATGCACATGCGCCATCTGTTGTTTTTCTTCAGCACTAGGACAGGGTTGGAGATCCACTCAGGGTAGAATACTTCCATAATGAAGCCGGCTGCTAGCAGGCGGGCGACCTCTTCTCCAACAACTCTTCTTTTTTTCTTCTGACAGGCGGCGTAGTGGCTACCTGACAGGCTTTGCATCTTCTCTCACATGTAGCTTGTCCGTCGGGACACCCGGCATGTCTTTGGGGGACCATGCAAAGATGTCCCGATTCTCACGGAGGAAATCGGCGAGATCACTTTCCTATTTGCTGTCTAGGTTTGACCCTATGACAGCAAATCGCTCCGGGTGAGACTGGTCCAAAGCAATCTTCTTCGTCTCCTGGGCTGGCTGGAACGAGCCTTGCGGCTCCGCCTCCCTGGGACCGGATGGTACGGCTGGCTGCTCGCCAGCCATTGCCACCAACCGTTCTAGACGGCGCTTCTCTTCAGCTACAACAAGGGACTCGGCCAGCCGACTGCTGGCAGCCGTGCACGCGATGGACTTCTCATAGTCCCCGACTATGGTGATTATTCCTTTAGGGCCCGGCATCTTCATCTTGAGGTAGGCGTAATGGGGTACTGCCATGAACTTTGCAAGAGCTGGCCGGCCTAATATTATGTGATAGGGGCTTTCCAGATTCACCACTTCAAACCAGACCGGCTCCCGCCGGAAATGCTTCTAGTCACCAAACAGGACATCAATCTTGGCCTTGCCGATTGGCGAGCAAGAGAGGCCGGGGACGATCCCATGGAACACGGTCCTGGTAGGCTGAAGCTGCTTCTCTTTGATGCCCAACTTCTCCATGGTGTCATGATACAATATTTTGATGCTGCTGCCGCCGTCTACCAGCACTCAGGAGAAACGACAGGCCCGCCTGTCGGTGGAGAGAGTTGCATTCAGAACCAATGCATAAGCTCCTGGTGAAGGCATGACAGCCGGGTGATCTTCACGGCTCCAGCTGATGGGCCTTTCGGACCAATGCATGAATTCTGGGGCTTCGGCGGCAATGGTGTTGACTTCTCTGAGCTGCTGGCGCCGGCTGTGCCTGTCGTCCGCCTAGCTTGTGAAGACGACGTAGGCTCCGTTCTCCTCTGGGAACTCGTCCTGGACTTGGCCGCCTGGGCGAGCAGCCGGTAGTTTAGGAGGCAGAGCCGCCTGAGGCAGAGCTTCCCCTCTGGCAATCAGCGTGAGCTAGTGACACTTTCGTGTGGTGTGATTGGAGGGCTTCGCGCCGCTATGAAACTTGCAGGGAGCGTCCGGAGCTTGATCGAAGGAGAAAGTGGGCTGTCAGGCCAGCTTGCCACCCTTCTGGCGTTTGGGACCTGCCTGAGCTTTTGGCTGCTGGCCATCAACTGCTGCCACCAGCGGGCTGCTGGAAGCCGGTGGGTGGGCCTTGCGCTTGTGATCAGTCTGCTACTGGCGCCGATTGGACTCTCCAGCTGGCGTTCTAGGAGCTGGGAGAGCCATCTTTCCGGAGGCATCCACTTGCAGCTCGGACTTCATGGAGGAATCAGCAGTGGCATACTTGTCTGCTATGCTTAACAGCTCGTCCAATGTGGCTGGCTCGTCACAGAGGAGTTAGTGCTTGAGCAAGGTGCCTTCTCTGCACCCGGTCGTGAAGTATTCGATGGCTTGTACCTCATGCACTGCTTCACAAGAGTTCCGCAGCTCCGCCCAACGCGTCAAGTAATCACGAGCGGACTCGTTCGGACCTTGGATGCATAGGGAGAGCTGGCGCGGCTTGGGAGGCCGCTTGTAGGTGCTGGTGAAGTTGCGAGTGAAGACGTCGGTGAAGTCCAGCCAACTGTTGATGCTGTTGGGCTTGAGGTTGTTCAACCACGTCCGGGCCGTGCCCTGGAGCATGAGCGGCACATACTTCAGCGCAACGCGCTTGTTGCCGGTTGCTATGCTGACAGCCGTGGAGTAGTCCACCAGCCAGTCCTCCGGCTTCACCGATCCGTTGTACTTGGGGTGTCTCTAGGGTGTGAGAAACCCTTGGGAAAAGGTTTATCACGGATGCGGGGGCCGAAGCAAGCTGGGCCGAGGGCATCTTCTTCTTCGACTGCCTAGGACCGGGCCAGTCGGTGGCAGAAACATCAAAAAGATTTGCAATGAACATGATGTGCAAATATGACAAAGTGATATCTAGCTTGCCCCCTTTAGTGATGGAAAACATAAGTGCAGGGGCACCTTCAAGGTTTAAGTGATGACTAGATACAATCATTTCAGAATAAACGATATCACAATCATGCAAAAGACAATGCTACTTTGGGACAATGCACATTACACTCAGAATGACAATCATGCTCTCAGTAGTTGGTGCTTGAAGTGCTAGAGCTTTTTATTTTGAAACATGGAAGCAATTGTGTCAACGGTAGTAGTACTTTATATGTGTCATGTATAAAACATCCTATAAGTTGCAAGCCTCATGCATCGAATATCAATAGTGCTCGCTCCTTGTCCTAATTAGCTCGGATCCCCATGGGTTGTCATTACATTGCATATGTTTTAACCAAGTGTCACAAAGGGGTACCTCTATGCCACCTGTACAAAGGTCCAAGGAGATAGATCGCATTTGATTTCTCGTTTTTGATAGATCTCAACTTGAGGACATCCATACCGGGACAACATAGAAAATAGATGATGGACTCCTCTTTAATACATAAGCATATTCTCATGAGAGATTGAGGATTAAGGTCCAAGCTAAAACTTCCACCATGATGCATGGCTTTGGTTGGCGGCCCAATGTTCTTCTCTAACAATATGCATATTAATTCAACCCACGGTAAATCACCCTTACTTCAGACAAGACGAACATGCATAGCAACTCACATGATATTCAACAAAAGTGTGACAGTTGATGGCGTCCCCAGAAACATGGTTACCGCTCAGCAAGCAACTCATAAGAAATAAGATACATAAGCAACATATTCTTTACCACAATAGTTTTTAGGCTACTTTCCCATGAGCTATGTATTGCATGGTTAATTTGCTTAGTGCAGGTGTAGGTTAGCAAAAGACTGGGAGCGACCAACTAAGAGAGCAATGACGGTCATAATCATGCAGAGCGACAAAGCAATATTGAATCAGGCATGGTAGTTATATCGCTACTCAGAAACAAAAGATCATCAAGGCTTGACAGACTTTCTTTACAGTCTTGAATATGCGTGAGCATACGCCAAGTCAATCAAAATAAATTCTCGAAGGAAGATATTACTAGACCATACCATATCATAGGCAAACAAAACAAGTTGGTACTCCAATAACACATTGGGAACCCCCAGCTATTTGAGATTAACCAAAAGAAAACCTGAACTACTAAGCACCATCATGAAAGTAGCATCTTTATCATAGACACATTAACCCATGCAACGGAAGCAAACTCTCTTAATAAGGTGAGCATGGTAATTAAAGAGAGTTCAAGCAACCAACTAAATAAAAACTCTTGAAAAGATAAGCATGAATACTAAGAGCAAAGCACGATAGTAGCTATTAAAAGACAAAGAACACACACAGCATAGATAGACATGAAAATTCTATGTAATGTTCTAGGAAGAGATGGAGCGTGTTTCTCTCCCACATAAAGGAATGCTGGGTTCCGACTCGTTATGAAAAACTAAAAAGAAAACTAAAAGCAAGACGCTCCAAGCATAGCACATAACACATGAAGTGATAAAAATATAGCGGAACGAAAAACAAACTGATAATGTTGATGGAGAAGGGGATGCACGGGGGCATCCCCAAGCTTAGACGCTTGGGTCTCCTTGAATATTTCTTGGGGGTGCACGGGGGCATCCCCAAGCTTGAGCGCTTGACACTCCTGAATCTTTTTATCATCTTCCCTCGCACACTTGAAAACTCCCTTCATACATAACTCATCATAATCTGATTAGCGAGGTTAGTACCCTTAATAAAATAATTATACCTTTCTGTAAATAAGGATATTCTTGAAGTTCTACTGTTTCTCAAGATTGCCAAAAGGTTTTTGCAAAGAAAAAGCAAGTTCTCAATTTGCAAAGTGAAGGTAAGGCAAAACAGGACAGAATCTGTGAAAAACAGAACAGCAGGCAGTAATTGACCTGTTCGGGATACTTCTGCAACTCAAATCAAAAAACTCAGAACTGACGCACGAAAGACAATTATATAGAGAACGCTGTCGAAAAAATTCAGACCAAAAAGATGATCTGGTGATTTTATACAAATTTTTCTATCCATGGACAGAATCTGTTTCCTGGACAGCACCTCACAACTTTTGAACTTTCTAGCAATCAGAGGCTATACTTGGCACAAATATGAAAAGTAAAGATACAATGATGATGCCACAGCAGTAAACAACATCAAGACACAACAAAAGCAAAATTTTTATTCATGTGGGCTGCCTCCCAAAAGCGCTTTCTTTTATGCCTTTAAGCTAGGCATAATGCATAGATCAAGTTTTATCAAGAGTAAAAGAATAGCTAGCCCGTACAACGGACTCAAAAGGTAACTTGACCTTCTTACGAGGGAAGTGTTCCATCCCTTTCTTTAGAGGAAACTGAAATTTTATATTACCCTCTTTCATGTCAATGACAGCACCAACGGTGCGCAAAAAGGGACGTCCCAAAATAATTGGACACGAAGGATCACATTCAATATCCATGATAGTGAAATCAACGGGCACATAATTATCATTGACAACAATAAGAACATCGTCGATCCTCCCCAAAGGTTTCTTTATGGAAGAATCAACGAGAGCAGCACCAAAAGAACAAGAATCAAAAGATTTCAATTTAAGCATATCATATAGTCTTTTGGGCATAATAGAAGTACTAGCTACAATATCACATAAAGCAAGGCATGAGAAGTTATTTATCTTAATTTTAATCATAGAATCCCAACCATCTCCTAGCTTTCTAGGTATGGAGGCTTCTACTCTGAGTTTCTCCTCCCTAGCTTTGATGAGAGCATTAGTGACATGCTCTGTGAAGGCAAGATTAAGCGTGCTAGTGTTGGGATCCTTAGCCATTCCTTGTAGAAAGGCGACAACTTCTGAAATACTACAATTATCAAAATCAATTTTATCATTAATGGGCAGAATTGTAGTGTCATCCCCTTTGTTTAATTCGCTCTCTATTATAAGAGTTTGAACATCTTCCCAAGTTTCGGGAAGCTTAGGAGCAATTTTAAACTGAGGCTCATACTTTTTTCCTGGAAGACCATGCCATGGGCATAACTCTCCGTCATAACTAGTGTAATCACAAGGTTTATTTTTTTTGTAAACCCCGTCAGAGATAAGTGGGGCAATGGAAGTAGGGGTGTACTCCTCCCATTTAGTGTTTTTGGTAGAACCCATAGTAGCAAGCAAGCAAGATAACTATTTTTGTGATTTTTCGATAAAAAGGAACTAAAGCAAAAATGAAAAGTAAACTAACAAGACTAAAAAGCAAAGGTAAAAGATAGCATGCAACTCCCCTATCCTGAAGAGTGGAGTCCCCGGCAACGGCGCCAGAAAATACTCCTTGATGGGCCTCGAACCCCTCGTTGGTTACCCCAAGTGGAAGGTGTAAGATGCAGTAAGTAGAAGTGTTTTCCCCTAGAAAAGATGCCAAGGATCGAATCCCCAGAGACTCCTAGGTTCAACAGGTAGGTGTCAACTGCTAACGGCGCAATTAGCAATCAACGTGGACCTGCACACAGATATAAATAACTTTGCTCCCAACGAGTACAGAGAGGTTGTCAATCTCTCCGGCCTTGTAGTTCACAAAGGGTTAAAAGCAATATGATAGTAGTGATAGATAGTGTTTTGCAATAGTAAATAAAATAGCGAAAAGTAAACAGTGTATGTGATCAATGATGGTAATATGGACCGGAGTCTCATGATGTTCACTAGTGATGTCTCTCTCCCAAAAGACGATAAAACAGCTATGTGAGGTAAACAAATTACAGCTGGGCAATTGACAGGACCACGAACGCAAACCAATGCTGACTACATTGCAAGAAAGGTTGAGGTTCAAAGCATGGGCGGTACGCCAAAGTAAGTAGACCGAAATCCATCAATATCTACTACTAATCATCCACCTTGAGATATCTATCCAGAACATCTCGCTGGTATTAAGTTGCGAGTCCCACCCATAGTGTAAACTCAATGCAATAGACAACTGCATTAAAAGAACTTTGCGTAAAGTAAACAATCCTTGCACCCGCGGGCACAAGCACCGTTTTTTCCCCCTTGTGGCAACAACACATCCCCTAGACTCATGTTTCTGTCACTCAAGCTAGTCATCGAGGGGCATGAACCCACAATCGAGCATAACGTTCCCTCTTGGAGTCACTACCTATTACTCGGCCAAAGCAATAAATAAGAACGGAGAACATGCAAGAATTACTTATGAACTAAAATGTAAAAGAGGTGAATCAAATATATTACTCAAGATCAATCTGAACATAATCTCATAATCCATCGGATCCCAGCAAACTCAACATAGCAACAGCATAAGGATTACATAGGTGCCTCGATCATGTAGGGCAGCTCACGAGGACTAATTAGTGAAGCACAAGAACGGGAGGAGAACATCACATAGCTACTGGTCATGGACTCATGGTCCAAGGGAGACTACTCACGAGTCATCCGGGAGGCGTCCATGGTGGTGGAGAAGCTCCCGGTGGTGATCCTCCCCTCCGGCAGGGTGCCGGGAAGAGTTATCCTGGTGCTCCCGATCTTGGAAGCGGCGGCGGCGGCGGAACAGAGATGGGATCGCGAAAAGAAGTCCTGTTTCGAGGGTTTCGGAGAGTCCTTTAAATATATGCCAAAGTAGGGCACCGGGGGGCTCTCGGGGGGCCGAGGCGCCCCCCCGGCGCGGCCCAAGGGGCGCGCGCCCACAGGGCGCCTGGAGCCCCTGTGCCCCCCCCCCCAGGTTGCCCTTCGGACGCAGTGTTCTTTCCGTATCGCTGATTTTTTATATAATTTTTCTGGATTTTTCTGGGCAGTTCTCGAAACGTGAAAACCTGAAATACAAAAACAGCCAAAAACAGAAACTGGCACTGGGGTGCACTGGATTAGTAAGTTAGTCCAAATATGATCAAAAGTGTATGGAAGTGTATGAATATCATAGCAATATCACCCAAAAGTGGCATGGAGCAAGCAGAAATTATAGATACGTTTTGGACGTATCAGTGGCGGGCGTCATTCTCCCCAACTCCCTCGCGGCGGCCCAAGCGGCCTGCGAGGGAGGGATGGTCGACAAGCAGTGGAGACACACGCCTCTCCCAGCGAGGAGGAGGCGGGCGCTCCTGTCGCCGCTCTACAGCCCTTGGGCGGCCGTCTTGATCGCGCTCAATGGTGATGCGAGTCCGTCTGCTGCGGCTAGCAGCCGGCTCTGAGTCACGCCGGCTGCGAGTGCCGACTGTTGGAGAGCAGGACGTGGCCCCTTGATCCCGCCGAAAAGGGCGGTTATCCGCCTGCACGCCGGCCTTCGAGGCCCGGCGACGTGCTTCCGGCTGCAAGGTAGCCGTGTTGAGGAGCTGTCGGGCGCGCTGAGTCATGCAGCAAAGTTCATCTTCCTCCAAGTGGCCTAGCTCATCGACTGCCGCCTGGGCAGCCCTTAGATTCTCCGACAGGGTGGGATATACTGGTCGTGGGGCCCCCAGCATGTTGGCCAGCACCCCGCCGCAATCGCGGACGGCACTGGCTCGGCTGGGCTTGCCAGCAGCCGGTGTGCCGCCTATGGCACGGTCCATCTCACGGCGGTAGGCTTCGGCGAGGCACCGAGAAGCGGCTAGCTTGTTGGCGTTGTCGAGGAGCGAGACACGGAGTGCCTCCAGCGCCACACCGTCCGTTCCCGTGGCGATGGGGGCGGAGAGGCTCTGCATGGCCGCCTGCAACGGGTCTTGGCCTGACCCGCCGGAAGGCTCGTCGTGGCTGGTAGCCAGCACCTCCGTGATGGTGCTGACGCCACTGCCACAGGCTGCAGTGGGGAGGGGATTATCGGTGATCACCACGTGCTCGGGGAAGGAATCGGCGGACGCCACGTCGAGGTCGACGATCATGTCGACTGGTAGATCAGAGGAGCCCACGGACTCCATGTCGGGGGCGCGCTCGTCAACGATGTGGAGCTTGTCTAGGAGCTCGACGAGGCAACTCTCCGAGGCAACTGGCTTTGCGACCGGAGAGGGCTCGTCGCGAAGGTGGATGCCGACGAGGAGGTCGGCGAGTCCGCTCGCGGCGCATGCGGCCTCAGCGCCGCGAAGCATCCCGGCATCCATGTCCGCGGGCATGCCGGGCTGGCTGTGCTCGCCAGGGAGGAACAAAATTCCCGTCCAGAACATGTCTCCGGACGATGGTGCACCTTGCCCCACGGGGGCGCCAAATGTCGGGGTTTTGGGGCGACATATGCCAAAGGATGGCTTATCATGCATGGGGACAATAGAACGTCGTCGGGCCCTGGAAGCAGGATAAGGCGATACTTAGGACGCCTACGAATCTTACCCAGGTTCGGGGCTCTCCGTGGAGATAACATCCCTAGTTCTGCTCTGTAGGGACTCCACGTCATGATTGATGTCAATATGGTAGCTACAATGTTGCTCCTTGAGCTGTATCGTCGACCTCCATATCGCTGATGTCAATATGGCAAGGCTATCTCCCTATCTTCTCTCTAGGGAATGCGGGTTGTCGCTGGGGTTTCTTCCTATTTCTCTTTGAGTCTCTCTTCTTCTTCTTAGGGTCCAACCCCTCCATATGGAGGACCCTGATGGGTTCATATAGGCCTACCCCTAGGGGTACAATAGTAATCTAGGCGGAATGGCCCCTAGTTGTCAGCGTCTTCGGGTGCCGGCCTTCCCGCCTGTCTGCTAGGGCCCGCCGTCTGCGGGCCCTCGTGATTGCTTTTTACTGTGAGCGCTCTTCTGCTGACGGCAGCATCGTCAGGAGGGGAATGGTTACAGTGCCGCCGCCTCTTGCCGTACGCTGTCACCACGTCATGTCTTGTCATCTTGATGGGGCTCAGACTCCTAGGGCACGGTTAGCCGCCTGCTACCAGGCAGCCCGTCCCCCAGGCCGCCCGCCAGGGGCCGCTTGCTTCTTGTTCACTCACTGGCAGGTGGGGCCGGCCGCCTGCTGGCCCCGCCGCCTGTGGGTAGTGGGATCATGGCTTCCTCTGATGGGGGCTAGGTCACTGGCAACATGGCTACAGTGATACGCTGCTTAAGGAGCGTCCATAAGATACGCCCTCACTGTAGCCACGCCCTTATAGATTCTCTAAGGACATGCTCAACTGTAGCCATGCCTTAGCCATGTCGTGGTTCCCCAGCACGCGTCCCGAGGGGGAGGCGTGGGGCCATCTTCTGGGTGCTGGTCATGAGGCTGCCACCTGTCCAAGCCCCCGCCGCCTGCTGGGAGTCGGCTCCTCGACGTTGCTGCCCCAGGAGGCGGCCCGATGAACAGGCAGCCGGGGGGGGGGGTAACAGGCGGCCCCTAATTGTGTTGAAATACCATGAGTGGTTGATGAGGACACCCGTGGTCAATATCACCGACAAAAACTCTGTGCTTGGAGGCCCACCATGAGTCTACAAGAATAAAGTTGCGTAGTAGACATCACTCTTGTACTGCTAGCCGCCGGAGCGGCGTCATCTCTCCTCTGTGGTTGCTGAGGCAGTGGAGTCCGCTGACACGCAGGAGTAAACTTGCGACACCTACTCCTGCTATTGAATCTGATATGTCGTATGTTCTTGATGATGCCACTTTTGCTATTTATGATGAAACTACTTCTATGCTTGATAATACTGTGCCACTAGATTAATTTCTAGATGAACAAATTGCTAAGGTTAGGGAGAATGCAAATATTGAAACTAATGATATTTATGAAAGTGATGATGAAGCTTCTCCCAATAGGTATGAATTGCCGGTTGTTCCTAAGGGTTATGTTATGGATGAAGAAACTGCTAGAGACTTTCTTGCTTGCAATGATAGATATGATCTTAAGAAATTATTAGCTAAGCTGAAAGAAAAGTCCTTGAATTCTAGAATGAAACATGACCCTGCTTTCGCTACTTCACCTATCTATGTTACTGATAAGGATTATGAATTCTTTGTTGATCATGAGTTAATTACTTTAGTTGAATCTGATCCTTTCCATGGCTATGAGTCTGAAACTGTTGTGGCACATCTTACTAAGTTGAATGATATAGCCACCCTATTTACCAATGATGAAAAGATTTGTTATTACTATATCCTTAAGTTATTTCCTTTCTCGTTAAAGGGTGATGCTAAGACTTGGTTTAATTCTCTTGATCCTGGTTGTGTGCGTAGTCCCTAGGATATGATGTATTACTTCTTTGCTAAATATTTTCTCACTCATAAAAAACAAGCTGCCTTACGGGAAATATATAATTTGTGCAAATTGAAGAAGAGAGTCTCCCACAAGCTTCGGGGAGGCTTCTCCAATTACTTAATGATTTGCCTGATCATCCTCTTGAGAGGAACGATATACTTGATGTCTTTTATAATGGACTAGCCGATGCTTCCAGAGACCACCTGGATAGTTGTGCTGGTTGTGTTTTCAGGGAAAGAGCAGTTGATCAAGCTGAATTACTATTGAATAATATGCTGGCCAATGAAAATAATTGGACACTTCCTGAACCAGCCCCTAAGCCAAACCCGAAGAAAAGAGGTGTTCTATTTCTCAGTCCTGAAGATATGCAAGAGGCAAAGAAATCTATGAAATAAAAAGGTATTAAAGTTGAAGATGTTAAGAATTTACCACCTATTGAAGAAATACATGGTCTTGATAATCCGATACAGGTAGTACAGGTAAATTCTCTTTATAGATTTGATGAAGGTGATATTCCTCATTATAAGTCTCCTAGCCAATGCTTAGATGAGTTTGACAATTTTATTGTGAAAGAAGAAAACTTCAATGCTTATGTTGGTAGACAATTGCAACACAATGCTTATATGATTGAACGCTTGAGTGATTATCTGTATAGAGTTAAAGGTCAACTGAAACTTATTAGTAAACATGCTTCTATGGTTACCACTCAAGTAGAACAAGTACTTAAGGCTCAGAATGATTTGCTCAATGAATAAAATAGTAAGAATAATGACAATGCCATTAGAGTTGTGACTAGAGGTGGCAGAATGACTCAGGAACCTCTGTATCCTGAAGGCCACCCTAAGAGAATTGAGCAAGATTCTCAGAGAGCTAATTTAGATGCACCTACACTAGTAGAAAAAGAGCCTTTTGTCCTGGTTTGTGCGGGCCTTTAGTCCCGGTTCCGGAACCGGGACTAAAGGGTGGATACAAATGCTCCACCCTTTAGTCCCGGTTCTTATATGAACCGGGACTAAAGGCCCTCCACGTGGCTACTGCCTGGAGGTCCACCTTCAGTCCCGGTTGGTAACACGAACCGGTACTAAAGGATTTTTTTTGAATTTTTTTTATTTTTTTCCCGATTTTCAAATTTCTGAATTATTTTAACCTCTAATCTCTCATCATTCCTCAATTTAATCTCTAATCACCCTCATCATTCCAAATCATCTAACTTCCCGAACGGTCACCCATCCTCCCACTCCCCCAGCCTGAGCACGCTTAACTTCCGGGTTCTATTCTCCCTCGTTTCCAAGTCTGCACTTGTTGTTTTCCTGACAATAGTAAGATGTCAATCCTATTAACCCTCAGGAGTTTAGCTTGAGCATGAAGTCACACATTTCACTGTTTGAGTTTGAAAGTATTGTTCTAAAAAACAATAATTATTTAGTAACACTAATATTTCTTGAATAAGTAGTTTGACCACAGTTTGACCAGAATTGACCAAAATTCAAATAAACTGAAATAATTATTTAGTAACACTAATATTCTTGAATAATTATTTAGTAACACTAATACTTCTTGAATAAGTAGTTTGACCATAGTTTGACCAGATTTAACAAAAAAATAAAAATAACTGGAATTTGAGCATAACTTTTTTTCCTTTTGGGATTTGAGGATTCTAAAAATTTGCGAATAGGCCGTAGGCCATCTCTATCGGATGCGGATTTTCGTGCTGAACATTTTGATATATTATACATTTTTTTCCGACATCGTATGCAAAAGTTATAGCCATTTTGAATTTTCCCTACACTTTTTGCAAAACATGTCCAAATTTAAGTTTTTAAATTTTTCTAACTAGTAGATGTGGTAACATAACTACATCTCGAAGGATTTTAACTTTTGAAGTTTTTATCATTTTCTTTTGCTTTTTACAAAACTGAAAAGGCGATATAAGGGGGGGAGGATTTGAAAATTGCACCATTAGTACCGGTTCGTGCCACGAACCGGTACTAAAGGTCACAGCACCATTAGTACCGGTTCGTGGCACGAACCGGTACTAAAGGTTAGACCTTTAGTACCGGTTCGTGCCACGAACCGGTACTAATGGGCATCGTACCCTTTAGTACCGGTTCGTGGCACCAACCGGTACTAAAGGTCCCATTTGAACCCTGAGTAATGCTCGAACCGGGACTAATGCTCACATTAGTCTCGGTTCGTAGTGCAACCGGGATTAATGCTCTTTTCTGGCCGAACCAAAGCCATGTTTTCTACTACTGCTAGTTCCTCTAAGAAGAAAAAGAAAAATGATAGAACTTTGCATGCTTCTAGTGAACCTGTAGCTGACACACCTGAGAATCCCAATGATATATCTGTTTCTGATGCTGAGACACAATCTGTTAATGAACATGAACCAAGTGATAATGTTAATGATGATGTTCCTGATGATGCTCAACCTAGCAATGATAATGATGTAGATATTGAACCCGATGATGATATTGATGACCCACAATTAAAGAATCAACGTTATGATAAGAGAGACATTGTTGCTAGGAAGCACGGTAGGGAAAGAGAACCATGGGTTCAGAACCCCATGCCTTTTCCTCCTAAACCATCCAAGAAAAAGGATGATGAGGATTTTGAGCGCTTTGCTGAAATGATTAGACCTATCTTTCTGCGTATGCATTTGACTAATGTGCTTAAAACAAATCCTTATGCTAAGTATATGAAAGATATTATTACCAACAAAAGAAAGATACCTGAAGTAGAAATTTCCACCATGCTTGCCAATTACACTTATAAGGGTGGAATACCTAAGAAATTAGGAGATCCAGGAATACCCACTATACCTTGCGCCATTAAAAGAAACTATGTTAAAACTGCTTTATGTGATCTTGGAGCCGGTGTTAGTGTTATGCCTCTCTGTTTATATCGTAGACTTGTCTTGAGTAAGTTGACACCTACTGAAATATCTTTGCAAATGGCTGATAAATCAACTGCTATACATGTCGGTATTTGTGAGGATGTGCCTGTTGTGGTTGCAAATGTTACTATTCTAACGGACTTTGTTATCCTTGATATCCCCGAGGACGATAGTATGTCTATTATCCTTGGTAGACCCTTTTTGATACTACAAGGGCTGTTATTGATTGCAACAAAGGCAATGTCACTTTTCATGTCAATGGTAATGAGCATACGGTACACTTTCCGAGGAAACAACCTCAGGTCCAGAGTATCAATTATATTGGAAAAATTCCAACTATTACTATTGGAGGTTTTGAATTTCCTCCTCCTACTATCAAGAAGACATATGATATTCTTATTGTTGGGGACATACATATCCCCATTGAGGTAACCTAGTGTTATTCGAAAATTCTCCAGTTTCAAGTTAATCAGAAAGAGTTTACAAACAAGGCCTGATCAACCTTGTTAATGGATTCCTTTTGATGAGCATGAGATAGGTGAATCTAGATAGCACAACCTTATGCATCCCCCTTTTACTTTCTGTTAATTATAATAAATAAAGAAAAATAGTATTTTCTGCCTGTTTCCAGACTTATCCGTGCAATAAAAAAATACCCCGAAAATAAAAGTTCTCGAAATGCCCTGAAAATTTAATATCATTTTTTCTGGAATATTTTGGAATATATGGCATAGAACACACAGCGAGGGGAGCCAGCAGCTGGCCACGAGGGTCCAGGGCGCGCCCCCTGCCTCGTGGGCCCCACGTGGCCCCCCTCCACTTATTCCTGCACCCATACTCTTCTTCTTCCTCCAAAAAAAAATCACCAACCAGCTCAAGCACGAGTTCTAGCTGATCTTGCTGCCATTTTCGATCTCCTTGCTCAAAGCACCATTCACCAAACTGTTTGGGGAGATTGTTCCTTGGTATGTGACTCCTCCATTGGTCCAATTAGTTTTTGTTCCAGTGCTTTATTTATTGCAAATTTGTGCTGCTGTTGTGACCTTGTTCTTGAGCTTGCATGTCAAATTTTCTTGGTCCCAAGTAGTTCTAATGCATGATATAGTCTCTAGGCACTAGTAGGAGTTGTTGCTATCAATCTTGTGGAGTTTGGTTAACTTTTATTTTGAGTTACTATTTTTTTTTAGAAAAATGCATAGGAAAAACTTCGAAGGTGATTCTTCAAGGAAGCAAGAACCGAGGCTCGCGTTTCGTGAGCCAGACGATGAACTACCGAGGGATGTTGACGTGCGGCCTTGTGAATGGCCGTCTGATGACTTTATGGATCAGGTTGGCATCAAGGATGAATTTTACGCATATGTGCGCAATGCTGGCCTCGATGGCTTCATACAAGATAAGTGCCCTCAATACCGTGGCTTAACTGATACCTTTGTGAGAAGGTTTAAATTTTCATCTTCACGTAATTCTCACACTGTCCTGTTTGACCTGTATGATAAATCTTACACCATGGACCTAGAGGATTTTAATGATGCCTGTAAGCTCCCACAGTGGGGCAGTATGTGTGATCCTCGCAAATCTGAATATAGAGAGTTTCTTTCTAGTATCACGGTGGGGGAATCTAGAGAAATCACACAGGCTACCATAAGGAGAATTCATTTTCCTGCTATTCATTACTTTGCTCTCTTTTTGCTAGATGCATAAACGGTAAAGATGAGGCTTGCCACATGTGTGTCCCTGATCTTAGTGTTCTCAAGAGTGTTGTACTAGGTGATAAACAATATATCTTGGGAGCCATCGTTGCACGTAGGCTACATCATAATGGTTTGTAAGGAGATTTATTTGGTGGGATTTATGCCACTCGCATAGCCCGCCGTCTTGGTGTGCCTGTCCATGAAAATGATGAACCTTTACCGCCTGCTCATTTGGATTACCATGCTATGACTAGTTGCCGGTTTATAGAGAGGGATGAACAATCCCTCAAATATGGACTAATCTTTAACAGGCGTCATGCCATCCCTATTAATCTTCCTGCCCCTACTTTGTTTGACTTTCAGGCAAAAGGGAGATACACTATAACCAGGGAGGAGGCAAATGAATATCATAGGATGACGGAAGCAGCCCGCCTTCGAGCTGCAACTCAGCAGGCAGTAGCTGCTGCATCTCAGTACAACCCCAACTACGACTTTGGATATCCGTCAGGCCAATACATGCCATAGACCAACTTAGGCCAAAAGCCTAAGCTTGGGGGAGTACGTGTTTCACACCGACTTTACATTCATGTTCACACACTTATTCTAGTTGTCGGTGCTCACACTCTTTCATTGTACCATCCATGCTTAGTTTCAATTTCTTTTTCTTAGTCTTTTTCTCGTGTGCTAGAAAAACCTTAAGAAAAACAAAAAATAATAGTTTTAGCTTCTAGCTAGTTTACTTTCCTTTCTTATAGTAGTAGTAATTAAAAGAAAACCCAAAAATATTTCCCGTTCTTCTTTTGCTTGTTGGGAGCTTTCCCGTGTAAATAGTTTCTTTTCTTTTCTTTGGGGGTTAAGAGTAGAAGACCATGATTGAAATTGCTTAGTGGCTCTCATATGCTTTATTGTTGATTTAACCTTGAGCCATATTACCTTGTCTTCTCTCTTGTATTAAATGCTCGCATATTCCAGCTTAGTCCAATGCATGTGCACTATTATTATTATCCACACCGTTTGGTCGTGCGAGTGAAAGGCAATAAGGATGATATATGATGAATTGATTGAGATAAGAAAAGCTAGTATGAACTCGACCTCTCTTGTTTTTGTAAATATGATAGTTCATCGTTCCTAATTCAGCTTGTTATGAATGAAACATGCTTGCAATGACAATTAGAAATCATAGCTGCTTATGCCATGCTTAATTAGCTGAGAATTTATAATGGTCTATCTTGCGTGCAAACATGATATTAAAATGGTTGTGATGTGGTATGATAGGTTGGTATCCTCCTTTGAGCGATTCAAGTGGTATGACTTGGCACATGTTCACGCATGTAGTTGAAAAAAAATCAACATAGCCTCCACGATATTTATGTTCATGGTGATTTATATCCAACTCATGCTTGCATACATTGTTGATTAATTTTAATGTATGTTCATGACCGTTGTTGCTCTCTAGTTGGTCGCTTCCCAGTCTCTTTCTAGCCTTCACCTGTACTAAGCGGGAATACTGCTTGTGCATCCACTTCCATAAACCCCAAAGTTATTCCAATGAGTCCACCATACCTTCCCATATGTGGTATTTACATGCCGTTCCAAGTAAATTTGTATGTGCCAAAATCTAAACCTTCAAATGAAATTCTGTTTTGTATGCTCGAACAGCTCATGTATCAACTTGGGTTGTCTATATCTTCCATGCTAGGTGGGTTATTCTCACGATGTTTGGCCTCCGCTCATCATTCATGAGAAAATGGCTGGTAACTGGGATGCCCAGTCCCATGCTCAAAATCATAATAATTAAACAAAACTCCCCCAGGGCTGTTGCTGGTTTGGACGGTACCCGTTGTTTCGGGCTAGCCGTGGAGTGTGCTTGTTGGTGGTTGGGGGAGTATAAACTTTACCATTCTGTTTGGGAACCGCCTACAATGTGCGTAGCATGGGAGATATCGAGATTCTTGGTTGTTATGTTGACAATGAAAGTATACCACTCAAAATGTCATTCATCTCTATTTAAAAATCGAGCTCTAGCACCTCTACAAATCCCTTCTTCCCTCTGTGAAGGGCCTATCTATTTACTTTTATGCTGAGTCATCATCCTCTTATAAAAGAGCACAAGTAGGAGAGCACCTCTGTCATCTGCATGTATTACCATTAATTTGCATTGAGTATGATCATGACTGGATCTCTTTTACCATGAATTACAATGTCTAGTAAGTCCTTGACCTTTAAAGGTGCTCTGCATTTATGTTTTGCGGTCTCAGAAAGGGCTAGCGAGATACCATCTTGTTATATCATATCATGATTGTTTTGAGAAAGTGTTGTCATCTGAGGTTTATAATTATTGCTCCCTAGTTGATTATGCCATTGATGTGAGTAGACTTGAGACCTGAAAGTTATTGTGAATGTGGTTAGTTAATGATCATTGCTGAAAACCTGAATGTTGGCTTACATATTTACAACAACAAGAGCAAACAAAGTTTGTCAAAGTTTTTCTTTATCACTTTCATTTTATCAACTGAATTGCTTGAGGACAAGCAAAGTTTTAAGCTTGGGGGAGTTGATACGTCTCCAACGTATCTACTTTTCCAAACCCTTTTGCCCTTGTTTTGGACTCTAACTTGCATAATTTGAATGGAACTAACCCGAACTGACGCTGTTTTCAGCAGAATTGCCATGGTGTTGTTTTTGTGCAGAAATAAAAAGTTCTCGAAATGACCTGAAAATTTATCGAGAATTATTTTGTTAAATATAGAAAATACGTGCAAGAAGATCCATACCAGGGGGCCCACACCTTGTCCACGAGGGTGGGGGCGCGCCTCCTCCCCTAGGGCGCGCCCCCCTGCCTCGTGGGCCCCCTGGTGCTCCACCAACGTATCTCCGGATCCCATATATTCACTTTTGGGGAGAAAAAAATCAGAGAGAAAGAATTATCGCATTTTACGATACGGAGCCGCCGCCAAGCCCTAATCTCTCTCGGGAGGGCTGATCTGGAGTCCGTTCGGGGCTCCGGAGAGTGGAGATCATCGCCATCGTCATCATCAACCTTCCTCCATCACCAATTCCATGATGCTCACCGCCGTGCATGGGTAATTCCATCGTAGGCTTGCTGGACGGTGATGGGTTGGATGAGATCTATCATGTAACCGAGTTAGTTTTGTTAGGGTTTGATCCCTAGTATCCACTATGTTCTAAGATTGATGTTGCTATGACTTTGCTATGCTTAATGCTTGTCACTAGGGCCCAAGTGCCATGATTTCAGATCTGAACCTATTATGTTTTCATGAATATATGTGTGTTCTTGATCCTATCTTGCAAGTCTATAGTCACCTACTATGTGTTATGATCCGGCAACCCCGAAGTGACAATAATCTGGACCACTCCCGGCGATGACCTTAGTTTGAGGAGTTCATGGATTCACTATGTGTTAATTCTTTGGTCCGGTACTCTATTAAAAGGAGGCCTTAATATTGTAGCATCCCAAATTTTCAATTTGGAATGTTATACAAAGATCATATTGCATTGCATATTTTATTGCATTTGTGTGTGGCGATCCTCGACAATTCTAAGAAAATCAAGGACCTACGCAGAGAGTTGGGAATTCTACCGTTTCCGTATTTGAGTTTTCTCAAATACCGGTACGGGGATCACGTTGGTTTTAATTATTTTTCTCTCCATCAAAATATTTCTTAACAAAATATATGAGCGGAGATAATATGACATCTCCAAAATATAAGAAATATTGGGGGAAAAATATTAAAGTCACTTTTGGAATTTTATTCGGATTTATTTGTGATTTTATTTGCATAGGAAAAATGCGCGTTTTTCAAAATTACATTTAGGTCCCGGAAAAATGTTCACTTTGTCCTAGATTTTATTAGAGCACAGTAAAAATTTATTTCGGAATTTTTCGTCTCTGTGTAGTATTTTATTTTTGAGTTTTCCGCGTGAGGAGTTTAAAAAAAAGTGAGTCGGATCGACCGGGCCGAAGCCCAGACGGCCCAGCGCCGCGCCTCGCCTCCGACTCCGACCGGAGTCCCGGCCGCGCCCGCCTCCCGTCGTGGCCGAGTCGGCCACCTCCGCCGCCCCTTCCTCAAGCAAGCCACCCTGGCCTTTATAAGCCGCCGCCTGCTACCTCTTGAGCTTGCGTTGTATTCCCTCGAAGAGCAAAGGGAGATGCAGCATAGTAGCGTAAGTATTTCCCTCAGTTTTTGAGAACCAAGGTATCAATCCAGTAGGAGACCACGCGCCAGTCCCTCGCACCTGCACAAACAAAGAAGAACTTCGAAGACAACGCGATAAGGGGTTGTCAATCCCTTTACGGTCACTTACGAGAGTGAGATCTGATAGAGATGATAGTTTATATTTTTGGTATTTTTGGTTTAATAAAACAGCAAAAAAACGGTAAAAGTAAAGTAGATTTAGATTGATATGTTGAGAATAGACCCGGGGGGCATAGTTTTCTCTAGTGGCTTCTCTCATGATAGAGATATTCTATAGCGGGTAAACAAATTACTGTCGAGCAATTGATAGAAAAGCGAATAATTATGAGACTATCTAGGCATGATCATTGTATATATGCATCACGTCTGAGACAAGTAGACCGACTCCTGCCTGCATCTATTACTATTACTCCACACATCGACCGCTATCCAGCATGCATCTAGTGTATTGAGTTCATACGAACAGAGTAACACCTTAAGCAAGATGACATGATGTAGAGGGATAAACTCAAGCAATATGATGTAAACCCCATCTTTTTATCCTCGATGGCAACAATAGTATATGTGCCTTGCTGCCCCTACTGTCACTGGGAAAGGACACTGCAAGATTGAACCCAAATCCAAGCACTTCTCCCATTGCAAGAACTATAGATCTAGTAGGCCAAACCAAACCAATAATTCGAAGAGACTTGCAAGGATATTATGAGCACACATAAAAAGTTCAGAGAAGAACCAAATATCTTTCATAAATAAGCTTGATCATAAACCCACAATTCATCCGATCTCGACAAACACACCGCAAAAAGAGATTACATCGAATAGATCTCCTCGAAGACCGAGGAGAACTTTGTATTGAGATCCAAAGAGAGAGAAGAAGCCATCTAGATACTAGCTATGGACCCGAAGGTCTATGATAAACTACTCACAACTCATGGTGAGGGTGATGATGATGATGATGAAGGCCTCCGTGATGGATCCTCCTCCGGTGGAGCTCTGGAACAGGCTCCACGATGGGATCTCCACGGGAACAGAAGCTACGTCGGTGGAATTAGGATTTTCTCTCTATGTCTGGAGTTTCTGGGGTATGTGGATATATATATATATATATATATATATATATATATATATATAT
>LR738711.1:20111573-20139224 GCA_902687465.1 Secale cereale
GGGGGGGGGGGGCGCCCCCACCCTCGAGGGCAGCCCCTCTGTCCCCTGACTTGGTCCTGAAGTTTCCTGTGCGTGGTTTCCTCCAAAAATATGTCTCGCGAAGGTTTCATTCCGTTTGGACTTCATTTGATATTATTTTTCTGCAAAACCCTGAAATAGGCAACAAACATCAATTTGGACTGGGCCTTTGGGTTAGTAGGTTAGTCCCAAAAATGATATAAAAGTGAATGATAAAGCCCATTAAACATCCAAGACTTCATAAATAATAACATGGAACAATAAAAAATTATAGATACGTTGGAGACGTATCACCGCCCCCCCTCCCGTTTCGCGCCTCACACCGCCGCCGCCTGCGCCGCGCCACCCCGCCGCCGCAGCCGAGCCGCCACCCCGCCACCTGCGCCGCTCCACTGCCGCAGCTGCCCGCCGCCGCCGCAGCCGTCGCCGCCGTTACTGCCGTCGCCGCCGCTGTTGCTATCAACGCCCCGCCGCCAGCAACCCACCCCGCTGCCCGCAACCCGCACCCGCCGCCCGACCCGTTAAGGTACCGCCAGTTTTTTGTAAAACCGTTCGGTTTTATCTTTAAAACCCTAGATCAGTTTTTCCTAAATAGATCAGTTCGTTTTTTTTTCCGGTTTAGTTAGTTAGCGGACGTTCGTCTGTATGTTCGTTTTAATTAACGCGGTTCGCCTGTTAGCCATAGACAGCGAGCGTTCGTTCGTTAGCCTGTTCGTCAGTTTTCTTTTTTTGGGGTTTTTCCGCGATTATTTTCGATCGCGATTTCTGCCCTGATCTTGTTTTTAGTTTTTCTTTTCACTCGAGGGTCGGAATCAGGCGATTCAAAAGCCCAGATCTTCGTCTCGAAGCCCTCTTTCCGTTTAACCAACTTGAACAAGGTTTTGCTACGCTAAAATTTGACCTTAGACCAATCTAGTAAACGTATATTGTTTCTTTCGTAGTTTGAGTTTCGCTGCTCTGTTTGATTTGATTCTTTTTGCAAACCGGAGTTCTTAAGTTGAACTTTTTGGTTAGATCTTCGTTTGAAGTTCTTGTGTATATTTTCTTGATTTCTTATGTATGCTATTGTTTGTTTGCGATAGAATTCCCGGAGTGGCGAAGCGTGCTACTACGAATCTCTAGGTTTTGCGAATCATCAGCAAGGCAAGTAACACTTTGATCATACCCCTTTATTACCCAGTTTTATGCATTAGATCAAACCCCCACACATTGCATGAGAAGGATCTCTTAACTTGTGGGTCTGGGAAGTAGAATGAGGTAGAACCTATTACCTGCATTGTGTTCAAACCCTTGGGAGTTACTTCTACGTTATGCTTAGGATTGCCATGCTATGCTCGTAGACGTGGGTTGGGTTTGAGTGAATATCCATGACAGATGTGAGTTGCTAATTAATGGTTCAACTTAAGGTGGCTACTTGAATACACATCTGGGTGGGTTGGTTGCAGGGCACCTGGAGAATCCAGTGTTGTCCTAGGAAATCCCGGGGTTCCGTGTGATTTTTCCTATGGAATGCCAGCCAGGCTCAAAGGGATCATAAAACTTTCATGCTAGAAACTTTCGTGTGCAGCCACAATGCCATTATGGGCTCTGGCATAGTATGAGTAAGTTGTGTGAGCTCTTTCAGTGGTGGACTAGCTGATGTAGGGGAAAGTAGGTGTACGGGTCCACCCGGGGTAAAGAGTAAATGCTTCTGAAAGACTATGTCTCGGTCATCCGTTTCTCAAACACCATCCAGTGCGAGAAATCCAACGGAGGAGATCGAGTCTTGTGGGGAAAAGTGCGCAAACCTCTGCAGAGTGTACAAACTAATCATGATTAGCCGTGTCCCTGGTTATGGACAATCTTGCATATCTGGTACTTGAATTATTGGTTGATCTCATCACTCTAAAATTAATTTGTTGGGTTAATGATGACTACTTTAATTGGGATTGAGTTGGAGGTATCTTCTCATTGATGTTTCAACTACCATGATAGTTAAAATAAAATATATTCCTTTGTTGTAGGGAAAAATTGGCTTTATGAAAAAACTTTAGCCTTAGAGCCTCCACCAGCCAAATATGCATATAGTGTTAGCCTGTATTCTGTTACTTGCTCTACTGTGTTATCTTGCCAGCATATTCCATGTGCTGACCCATTTTCGGGCTGCAACATGTTACGTTGCAGACTTTTCAGACGAGGAGTAAGACGTGCTAGGTCGTTTGTCATGCACTCAGCCATGCCGTTGGAGTTGATGGACTCACTTATCTTCCAAGCCTTCCGCTGTTATTTTGTTAGATGGCCTTATGCCATAGACTTATGTAATAAGTTCTCTTTGGAGACATTCAATGTAATAAGTGTGTGATTGCCAGTCCGGTATAAATCCTTCAAGTACTGTGTGTGTCAGCATTACCGGTCCAGGGATGACACAGAACACAGAGACTTCGATCCATTCGTAACGTGATCACTACAAGATGGTATCAGAGCACATGCTGACTGTAGGACACGACCACTAAGATATACCCTAGGATACTCTTCTCTACTCATTTCTGACTCCTCTCCATTTTCTACTCTTTTAGGATGGTGGACCCAAGGAACAAGTTCACTCAACCAGATGAAGACACAACTTTTGGACGACACTTGAAGGAGGTCACTAGGTACCTGAACATAGGATTACCAAGCTTCACCGGGACTTACACCGCCACTTTACCAGAAAAAGAGCGATGGAGTATTCAAGTTCAAATTCCCAGGAGGACCTTCTCACCATCCACTGAGCCAATAGAGTTTTATTTTGATGCACCAACCTGGAGCCTAGGCAAGAGTATGGCAGCTCACATTACCATGGGACGTGTTGGAGAAGTCTATAGGCAGGAACTGAAGGACACTATCTATCAGATTGTGGACGCCGAGACGAGCAATGGGACATGATTAGTACCCGGAAGGACAGGTCCATTGCAGCATTCATCCAGGAGTTAAACCAGCACATTCGTCGACAAGAGCACCAGATGTGTGCAGGGATGATAGAATTGAAGAAGGCGCTAACCAGGAACTTGGAGCTAGAAGAGGAACTCAAGTCTACACGTGACGGATACGAGGAGATTATTATACTTGTGGAGAAGAATGATGACTTAACAAGGAAGCTAGGAGTATTCATGGGAGACCCAGCACCAGGAGGAGAAGAAGAAGAAGAAGAAGAACCCAAGGAGATTCGTTCTGAGGACTACATCATCATCGACGACACGAACTCGGACCCCGATGATAGTGACGAAGACAATGAAGATGAAGCTGGAGCAGATATCATGGAATCTTCCGCCGATCAAAATTTCTAGATGACCACCCTATGACTAGTAGTTTTCCCCCACAAAGTAGAATTTAGATCACTTTTGTAACGTTAGTTAGAATCTTGTACGCCCTTGCTTGAAATTGATTGGTGTGATTTGATTGTGTTTGTCTCATGTGCATATGTGTAGTGAATTTTCCCTTAGACCTCATTTCTATTCTAATCTCTTCCCTCTACACCATCAGATGCCTCCGAGACGTGAGCCTGGATTTCAGTTTCCCACTAAGCTCACTCAGTTGATCCAGCAGCAGAACACTTTGATGCAACTTCCTGTCCAGAACAATCAGAACAACAACAACAACAACAACCCTCCACCACCACCACCCGTGGACAACCTGACACGTTTCTTAAGGTTGCAACCACCGGTGTGTTCTAGCAGCATTCAACCAATAGTTGCTGATGACTGGCTGCGCAAGATTGGAAGGGATTTGACCACCGCCAATTGCACGGATGCTGAGAAGGTGTGTTTTGCCGCACATCAGTTGGCTGGACCACCAGCAGCATGGTGGGAAAATTACACAGCCACCTTCCCTGTAGCCAATGTCACTTGGGATCAGTTTCAGCAAGCTTTTCGCAATGCCCATGTCTCAACTGGAGCTATGAGCATGAAGAAGCGATAGTTTCGCAACTTGCGCCAAGGAAATCATACTATGGCCCAGTACGTAGACGAGTTTAGTACCCTATCTCGTTATGCCGCGAAGCAGAAGAGGTTTATGGAAGGGCTGAATGATGAGAAGAGCGTACAGTTGATGGTGGCAACCTTCAACAACTACCAGGAGTTGGTAGATAAGGCTCTTATGATTGAAGGGAAGCAGCAGCAGATTGAGAGCCGCAAGAGGAAGTATGGACAAGGAAGGAATAATTCTGGAGCCCAGCAGAAGCCCCGTTTCACCCCGAATACGGGAGGATACACCCATAACCATGGAAGCCACACCCATAATGGAGGAAGTTCTCACAACCACAGTGGCTCCAAGAATGGGAATGGGAATGGAGCAAATAATAGTCAGAACCGCTCTACTCCATCCACTCCCGCCAAGAGGGATTTAAGCCACATTACCTGTTTCAAGTGCGGGAAGAATGGACACTACGCCACGGACTGCCCTGAAGCTAAGAATGGGAATGGCAATGGAAGCTCTGGGAAGAAGCCCAACCCTTTCAACAATGGACAAGTGAACCACGTGACCGTGGGGGAGGTTGAAGAGCAACCAGATGCAGTTGTCGGTAAGTTTTTGGTTAAGTCATTTACCGGAGTAGTTCTTTTCGATACTGGTGCATCGCATTCATACATTTCAAGGGGATTCGTAAATAGACATAAGTTGCCCACCAGAGTCCTTATGACCCCCATGTTAGTAAGTTCACCTGGAGAGGAATATATGGCAAATCAAGGATGTTTTCAGATGCCATTAACCATTGGACGACATGTTTTTCCCTTAGACCTGATAGTTTTTTGAGTCGCACGGATTGGATGTGGTACTAGGTATGGATTGGCTATCGATGTATGGAGGGAACATTGATTGTGCCAGTAAGTCTATTTTGCTTACCACCCCGGTGGGAAAAAGGATCAAGTATGTGTCTAGGCATTCGCCTAGAAGGACACAAGTACATTCTCTCACGGGAGTTGTTCAGGAGGAAGTGCCCGTAGTAAAGGATTTTCCGGATGTATTTCCAGAAGAGCTACCAGGCATGCCGCCGGATAGGGATATTGAGTTTTTGATTGAGCTATTGCCTGGCACCGGACCAATATCGAATAGACCGTATCGGATGCTAGAAAATGATCTGGAGGAGATCAAAAAGCAGATTAAGGAGTTATTGGAGAAATGATTTATTCGCCGGAGTTCATCACCTTGGGGAGCCTAGTGCTTTTCATCGAGAAGAAGGATGGATCTTTAAGGATGGTCGTTGATTATCGGGCACTGAATGAAGTGATGATTAAGAATAAGTACCCGCTGCCGATGATCAATGATTTGTTCGACCAGCTTCAAGGAGCGAAAGTATTCTCCAAGATCGATCTACGATCAGGATACCACCAGTTGAAGATCCGAGAGAAGGATATACCTAAGATAGCCTTCACCACAAGGTATGGGCTATACGAGTATACGGTTATGTCATTTGGATTGACTAACGCCCCTGCCTATTTCATGAGTATGATGAATAAGGTGTTCATGGAGTTCCTGGATAAGTTTGTCGTGGTATTCATCGATGATATCTTGGTGTACTCAAAGAACGAAGAGGAACACGCGGAGCATTTGTGTTTGGTTCTGGAGAAGCTCCGAGAACATCAGTTGTACGCCAAGTTTAGCAAATGTGAGTTTTGGTTCAAGGAAGTTGGATTCTTAGGGCATGTTATATCAGGAGAAGGTATAGAAGTGGACCCCGTCAAAGTGCAGGCAATCACTGAGTGGTTGGCACCTACTTCAGTTGGAGAAATCCGCAGTTTTCTTGCACTCGCGGGATATTACCGGAGATTCATAGAATTTTTTTCCAAGATTGCAAAGACGATGACAACATTGTTAAATAAAGAGACAAAGTTTCATTGGACTGAAGAGTGCGAAGAAAGTTTCCAGGAGTTGAAGACACGGTTGACGACAGCCCCAGTGTTGATCTTGCCAGATATACGCAAGGATTTCCAAGTATATTGCGACGCTTCACGCTTAGGACTTGGAGGAGTACTCATGCAGGACGGAATAGTTGTTTCTTATGCATCTCGTCAACTGCGGCCGCACGAGTTGAATTATGCCACGCATGATTTGGAGCTAGCAGCAGTGGTGCATGCGCTCAAAACTTGGAGACATTTCCTTATTGGGAATTGTTGTGATGTGTACACGGATCACAAGAGTTTGAAGTACATTTTCACTCAGAAGGAGCTGAACCTCAGATAGAGGAGATGGTTGGAGCTTATAAAGGATTACGATATGAAGCTGCACTATCACCCCGGAAAGGCTAATGTCGTTGCAGACGCTTTGAGCCAGAAGAGTTATGCAAATACCCTAGTGAAGGGAGGATTGCCAAAGGAATTAGCAGAAGATCTCAGGGAGCTTCGTTTGGAGATAGTTCCTAAAGGTTTTATGGCAACATTGGGGTTCAGTCAACATTGTTGGGAAAGATACGAGAAGCCTAGAAGGATGACAAAGAGATTGCTGAGATAAAGGAGAAGATGAGTGAAGGAAAAGACAAGGGTTTTCGTGAGGACGAACACGACACCTTGCGTTTGAGGATCGAATCTATGTGCCCAAAAATGCCGAGATCAGGAAGGTGATATTAAGGGAAGCACATGATTCGTCGTACTCGATACACCCCGGAAACACTAAGATGTATTTGGATTTAAAGGAGCGTTTCTAGTGGACGGGAATGAAGAAGGATATTGCCGAGTATGTAGCCGTATGTGATGTATGCCAGAGAGTGAAGGCGGAACATCAGAAGCCAGCAGGATTGCTACAACCTATGCCAATACCCGAATGGAAGTGGGATAAGCTTTGCATGGACTTTATCACTGGATTGCCCAGGACCAAATCAGGATATGACTCAATCTGGGTAGTAGTGGATCGCTTGACCAAAGTAGCTCACTTTATCCCCGTGAAAACCACGTATACCAATGTGAAGTTGGCCAAGATATACATGACCAGGATCGTATGTCTGCATGGAGTTCCGAGGACCATTGTATCAGATAGAGGAAAACAGTTTACCTCAAAGTTTTGACATCAGCTCCACCAAACCTTGGGAACGAGGCTGGAATTTAGTATAGCTTTTCAACCGCAGACCGATGGACAGGCCGAGAGAGTCAATCAGATTCTGGAGGACATGTTGAGAGCTTGTGCGCTAGATTATGGATCTAGTTGGGATAACAACTTTCCCTATGCGGAGTTCTTGTACAACAACAGCTACCAGGCCAGTTTGAAAATGGCACCGTTCGAAGCATTGTAAGAGAGGAGATGCCGAACGCTGTTGATGTGGGATGAAGTAGGAGACCGTCAGTTATTTGGACCAGATCTGATCAAAGAGTCAGAAGAGAAGGTTAAGCTGATTCGAGATAGACTGAAGGTAGCTCAGTCCAGACAGAAGAGTTATGCTGACTCGAAGCGCAAGGAA
Source organism: Secale cereale (assembly GCA_902687465.1). Classification (NCBI taxonomy): domain Eukaryota; kingdom Viridiplantae; phylum Streptophyta; class Magnoliopsida; order Poales; family Poaceae; genus Secale; species Secale cereale. The sequence goes on from LR738711.1 coordinate 20,118,994, forward strand.
GTAGTCTATGAAATTGGAGACATAGCATACCTGAGAGTGTCACCTCTGCAAGGAGTTAAACATTTTGGAGTCAAAGGAAAGTTAGCCCCGAGATTTGTGGGACCATACCGAACCGTCACTGCGCCGCCGCCGCAGCTGCCCGCCGCCACCGCAGCCGCCGCCGCCGTTGCCGCCGCCACCGCTGTGGTTCGCCCGTTAGCCACAGACAGCGAACGTTCATTCGTTAGCCTGTTCGTCAGTTTTCTTTTTCTCGGGGTTTTTCCGCGATTATTTTCGATCGCGATTTCTGCCCTCATCTTATTTTTAGTTTTTCCTTTCGCTCGAGAGTCGGAATCAGGCAATTCAAAAGCCTAGATCTTCATCTCGAAGCCCTATTTCTGTTTAACCAACTTGAACAAGGTTTTGCTACTATAAAATTTGACCTTAGACCAATCTAGTAACGGATCTTGTTTCTTTCGCAGTTTAACTTTCGTTGCTCCGTTTGATTTGATTCTTTTTGCAAACCGGAGTTCTTAAGTTGAACTTTCAGGTTAGATCTTCGTTTGGAGTTCTGTTTGTGCATCTTTGCTTGATTTCTTATGTATGCTATTGTTTGCTTGCGATAGAATTCCCGGAGTGCGAAGTGTGCTACTACAAATCTCTAGGTTTTGTGAATCATCAGCAAGGCAAGTAACACTTTGATCATACCCCTTCATTACCCAGTTTTTATGCATTAGATCAAACCCTCACACATTCCATGAGTATGATCTCTTAACTTGTGGGTCTGGGAATTAGATTGAGGTAGAACCTATTACCTGCATTGTGTTCAAACCCTTGGGAGTTACTTCTATGTTATGCTTAGGATTGCCATGCTATGCTCGTAGACGTGGTTTGGGTTTGAGTGAATATCCATGACAGATGTGAGTTGTTAATTAATGGTTCAACTTAAGGTGGCTACTTGAATACACATCTGGTTGGATTGGTTGCAGGGCACCTGGAGAATCCAGTGTTGTCCTAGGAAATCCCGGGGTTCCGTGTGATTTTTCATATGGAATGCCACCGAGGCTCAAAGGGATCATAAAACTATTCATGCTAGAAACATCCGTGCGCAGCCACAATGCCATTATGGGCTCTGGCATAGTACGAGTAAGTTGTGTGAGCTCTTTTAGTGGTGGACTAGCTGATGTAGGGGAAAGTAGGTGTACGGGTCCACCCGGGGTAAAGAGTAAATGCTTCTGAAAGACTGTGTCTCGGTCATTCGTTTCTCAAACACCATGCAGTGCGAGGAATCCAACGGAGAAGATCGAGTCTTGTGGGGAAAAGTGCGCAAACCACTGCAGAGTGTACAAACTAATCATGATTAGCTGTGTCCCCGGTTATGGACAATCTTGAGTATCTGGTACTTAAATTATTGGTTGATCTCATCACTCTAAAATTAATTTGTTGGGTTAATGATGACTACTTTAATTGGGATTGAGTTGGAGGTATCTTCTCAATGATGTTTCAACTACCATGATAGTTAAAATAAAATATATTCCTTTGTTGTAGGGAAAATTTGGCTTTATGCAAAAACTTTAGCCTTAGAGCCTCCACCAGCCAAGTATGCATATAGTGTTAGCCTTTATTCTGTTACTTGCTCTAGTGTGTTATCTTGCCTTCATATTCCATGTGCTGACCCTTTTTCGGGCTGCAACGTGTTACATTGCAGACTTTTCAGACAAGGAGTAAGGCGTGCTAGGTCGTTTGTCATGCACTCAGCCATGCCGTTGGAGTTGATGAACTCACTTATCTTCCAAGCCTTCCACTGTTATTTTGTTAGATGGCCTTATGCCATAGACTTATATAATAAGTTCTCTTTGGAGACATTTGATGTAATAACTGTTTGATTGCCACTCTGGTATAAATCCTTCAAGTACTGTGTGTGTCAGCATTACCGTTCCAGGGATGACACATAACACAGAGACTTCGATCCATTCGGATCGTGGTCGCTACAAATATCCCTTAGTTTCCAATAGGACCCCGCTGCCACGGGAGGGTAGGACAAAAGATGTCATGCAAGTTCTTTTCCATAAGTACGTATGACTATATTTGGAAAACATGCCTACATTACATTGATGAACTGGAGCTAGTTCTGTGTCACTCTAGGTTATAACTTCTACATGATGAATCACATCCGACATAATTCCCCATCACCGTTCCAATGCCTACGAGCTTTTCACATATTGCTTGTTCCTTACTTACTTTTCCACTGCTACTATTATAAAAACTACAAAAACACTATCGTTACTTTTATTACCGCTACCGCTACTATCATATTACTTTGCTACTAAACTACCTTGCTGCAGATACTAAGTTTCCAGGTGTGGTTGAATTGACAACTCAGCTGCTAATACTTAAGAGTATTCTTTGGCTCCCCTTGTGTCGAATCAACAAATTTGGGTTGAATACTTTACCCTCGAAAACTGTTGCGATCCCCTACACTTGTGGGTTATCAACGTACTTGTCTTTGTTTCTCCGGTCGAAATCTTGGGGCACTCTTTGAGGTTCTTTGCGTTGGATTGAGTATTATAAATCTGAATATGTTTTGGTGTTATCTTAGTATGAACTCTTGATAGATCGACCGGGAAGCATAACTTGATGTTATGTTAGTACGAACTCTTGATAGATCGATTGGAAAGGATAGCTACAAACAACTTCTTATGTTCTCCGCTAGATAGAAACTTTGGAGTGATTCTTCATCGCACTTTGAGGGATGGTTATATGATCCAATTATATTAGTATTGTTGAGAGATTGCACTAGCGAAAGTACGGACCCTAGGCCTTGTTTTCAAGCATTGCAATACCGTTCGAGCTCCGCTTTATCAATAGCTACCTTGCTGTTTTTTTATTTTTACTATTACAAAAATCAATATCTACTATCCATATTACACTTGTATCACCATCTCTTTGCCGAACTAGTGCACTTATACAATTTCCCATTGTATTTGGTGTGCTGGGGACATAAGAGTCTTTTTATTATTTGGTTGCAGGTTTGTTTGAGATAGACCATCTTCATCCTACACCTCCCACGGATTGATAAACCTTAAGTAATCCACTTGAGGGAAAATTGCTACTGTCCTACAAAACTCTGTGCTTCGAGGCCCACCACGAGTCTACAAGAATAAAGTTGCATAGTAGACATTACTCTTGTATTGCTAGCCGCCGGAGCGGCGTCATCTCTCTTCTGTCGTTGCTGAGGCAGCGGAGTCCGCTGACACGCAGGAGGAGGTGGAGGAGGAGGCGGAGGAGGAGGCGGAGTGCCCTTATGCGTCGGAGGAGGCGGAATCTGCTGAGGTGTCCAGTTTAGAAGCTTGATGTCCTCCTTTTTCCATAGACAGGTACTCCTTAAAGCATTTTACAGAAGAATACCCTCTTCACCTGTAGGGAGGTCAAGCTCCAGCCCCTCAAATCCATCCATTATTTCATCCACCGTCACAACAGCATAGCCATGTGGAATCGGACGACAATGGAAAGTTCCCACGGCTTGAGGAGGTACAACAGAGCCGACCGCCGCCCCAAGGTCAAGTTCTGGAATTTTTCATTAGCTCGCAATGTTCAGCCTCCGTGATACTATCCATGGGGTAGCGAGGAGCCGTGAAATCAGGATGAACGAGCTCCGTGGAAGCCAAGCTGCTTCTCCACTGAGATGGTGGGGTAGCTGATACGTCTTCAACGTATCTATAATTTTTGATTGTTCCATGCCATTATATATTTTGTTTTGGATGTTTAATGGGCTTTATTATACACTTTATATTATTTTTGGGACTAACCTACTAACCCAAGGCCCAGCGCAAATTGCTGTTTTTGCCTATTCCAGTGTTTCGCAGAAAAGGAATATCAAACGGAGTCCAAACGGAATGAAACCTTCGGGAGAGTTATTTTTGGAACGATACATTCACGAGAGACTTGGAGTACAACTCAGAGAAGAAACGAGGTGCCCACGAGGGGGTAGGGCGTGCCCAGGGGGTAGGCGCGCCTGATACGTCTCCAACGTATCTACTTTTCCAAACACTTTTGCCCTTGTTTTGGACTCTAACTTGCATGATTTGAATGGAACTAACCCCGACTGATGCTGTTTTCAGTAGAATTGCCATGGTGTTGTTTTTGTGCAGAAATAAAAGTTCTCGGAATGACCTGAAATTCAACGGAGAATTGCTACTTCTCGAGCTTGCGTTGTATTCCCTCGAAGAGGAAAGGGTGATGCATCACAGTAGCGTAAGTATTTCCCTCAGTTTTTAGAACCAAGGTATCAATCCAGTAGGAGACCACACGTGAGTCCCTCGCACCTGCACAAACAAATAAGAACTTTGCAGCCAACGCGATAAGGGGTTGTCAATACCTTTACGGTCACTTACGAAAGTGAGATCTGATAGAGATGATAGTTTGATATTTTTGGTATTTTTGGTTATAAGAACATAAAGTAAAAGTGGAAAATTAAAGTAGATTGTAGATTGATATGTTGAGAATAGACCCGGGGGCCATAGTGTTCTCTAGTGGCTTCTCTCATGATAGCGATATTCTACGGCGGGTAAACAAATTACTGTCGAGCAATTGATAGAAAAGCAAATAATTATGAGACTATCTAGGCATGATCATTATATATAGGCATCACGTCCAAGACAAGTAGACCGAAACGATTCTGCATCTACTACTATTACCCCACACATCAACCGCTATCCAGCATGCATCTAGTGTATTAAGCTCATAAGAACGGAGTAACGCCTTAAGCAAGATGACATGATGTAGAGGGATAAACACAAACATAGTGATATAAACCCCATCTTTTTATCCTCGATGGCAACAATACAATACGTGCCTTGCTACCCCTACTATCACTGGGAAAGGACACCGCAAGACTGAACCCAGAGCCAAGCACTTCTCCCATTGCAAGAACTATAGATCTAGTAGGCCAAACTAAACCAATAATTCGAAGAGGCTTGCAAGGATATTATAATCACACATAACGAGTTCAGAGAAGAACAAAATATTTCTCAAAGATAATCTTGATCATAAACCCACAATTCATCGGATCTCGACAAACACACCGCAAAAAGAGATTACATCGAATAGATCTCCTCGAAGACCGAGGAGAACTTGGTATTGAGATCCAAAGAGAGAGAAGAAGCCATCTAGATACTAGCTATGGACCCGAAGGTCTGTGGTAAACTACTCACAACTCATGGTGAGGTGATGATGATGATGTAGAAGCACTCTGTGGTAGATCCCCCCTCCAGCGGAGCTCCGGAACAGGCCCCAAGATGGGATCTCACGGGAACAGAAGGTTGCGGCGGTGGAACTTGGGTTTTCTCTATTCGTCTGATAGTTTCGGGGTACGTAGGTATATATAAGAGGAAGGAGGGCACCGGGGCCAGACAGGGTGCCCACGAGGGAGGGGGCGCGCCCTATAGGGGGGGCGCCCCCCACCCTCGTGGATGCCACGTCAGCCCTACTCCGTGATTCTCAAGTCTCCCGTGTGTATTTTGCTCCAAAAATATCTCTCCCGAAGGTTTCATTCCATTTGGACTCCGTTTGGACTCCGTTTGATATTCCTTTCCTGTAAAACCCTAAAACAGGCAAAAAACTGCAATCTGGACTGGGCCTTTGGGTTAGTAGGTTAGTCCCAAAAATAATATAATAGTGTATAACAATGCCCATTAAACATCCAAAACATCATAAATAATATCATGGAACAATCAAAAATTATAGATACGTTGGAGACGTATCAAGCATCCCCAAGCTTAATTCCTGCTCGTCCTCGAGTAGGTAAATGATAAAAACATAATTTTGGATGTGGAATGCTAACCAACATAGTTTTTCAATGTAATTCTCTTAATTGTGGCATGAATGTTCAGATCTGAAAGATTCAAGACAAAAGTCTATATTAGCATAAGAAATAATAATACTTCAAGCATACTAACAAAGCAATCATGTCATCTCAAAATACTATGGCTAAAGAAAGTTATCCCTACAAAATCATATAGTCTGGCTATGCTCCCTCTTCATCACACAAAATATTCATATGATGCACAACCCCAATTTCAGCCAAGCACTTGTTTTCATACTCTATTCTTTCAAACCTTTCAACTTTCACGCAATACATGAGCGTGAGCTATGGACATAGCACTATGTGGAATAGAGAGGTGGTTGTGGAGAAGACAAAAAGGAGGGAGATAGTCTCACATCAACTAGGCATATCAATGGGCTATGGAGATGCCCATCAATAGATATCAATGTGAGTGAGTAGGGATTGCCATGCAACGGATGCACTAGAGCTAAAAATGTATGAAAGCTCAACAGAAGAAACTAGTATGTGTGCATCCAACTTGCTTGCTCATGAAGACCTAGGGCATTTGAGGAAGCCCATCGTTGGAATATACAAGCCAAGTTCTAATGAAAATACCCACTAGTATATGAAAGTGACTAAACATGAGACTCTCTATCATGAAGAACATGGTGCTACTTTGAAGCACAAGTGTGGAAAAAGATAGTAGCAATTGTCCCTTTTTTCCTTCTTTTTTCTTTGGCCTTTCTTTTTTTTGGAGGGCCTTTCTTGATTTAGCCTTTCCTCACATGGGACAATGCTCTAATAATGATGATGATCACACTTTCATTGAATTACAACTCGATATTACAACTTGATACTAGAACAAAGTATGACCTATATGAATGCCTCTGGTGGTGTACCGGGATGTGCTATGAATCAAGAGTGACATGTATGAAAATTTATGCATGGTGGCTTTGCCACAAATACGATGTCAACTACATGATCATGCATGGAAATATGACAATATGAAGCGTGTCATATGAACGGAACGGTGGAAAGTTGCATGGAAACATATCACGTAATGGTTATGGAAATGCCATGATAGGTAGGTATGGTGGCTGTTTTGAGGAAGATATATGGTGGCTGTTTTCAGGAAAATATATGGTGGCTGTTTTGAGGATGGATATATGATGGGTGTATGGTACCGACGAAAGTTGCGCGATACAAGAGAGGCTAGCAATGGTGGAAGGGTGAGAGTGCGTAATATCCATGGACTCAACATTAGTCATAAGAACTCATATACTTATTGCAAAAATCTACGAGTCATCAAAACAAAGCAATCAACGCATGCTCCTAGGGGGGAGGTTGGTAGGAGTTAACCATCGCACGCCCCCGACCTCCACACAAAGGTTGACACTATACCTCATGCTCTAACTTCGTCACATAGCGGTTCACCATACGTGCATGATACGGGAATCACTAACCTTAACACAAGAATTTCTCAATTTCATAATAACTCCACTATCATGACTCTAATATCACTATCCTCATATCTCAACACAATTATGAAGCATCCAACTTGTCATCATATTCAATGCACTTAGTGTGAAAGTTTTTACTACATTGATATTGGATGTCTATCATGTGAAGACTAGTTTTATAACCTAAGCACATTACCATGCTGTTTTAATAGACTCTCAAATGGATATAAGTGAGGAATGAGAGATCAACAATTTCTACAAAATATATTCACCACCGTGCTCTAAAAGATATAAGTGAACCACTAGGGAAAAAAACTATTCGACTCAAAAGATATAACTGAAGCACATAGAGTGTTCTATCAATTCCTAGGCCATATTTAACTCTCTCAAATAGGTGTATCCAGCAAGGATAATTGTGGCAAACTAACAAGCAAAGACTCAAATTATATAAGACGCTCCAAGTAAAACGCATATCATGTGGTGAATAAAAATATAGCTCCGAGTATAGTTACCGATGGATGAAGACGAAAGATGGGATGCCTTCCCGGGGCATCCCCAAGCTTAGGTTTTTGGTTGTCCTTGAATTTTACCTTTGGGTGCCTTGGGCATCCCCAAGCTTAGGATCTTGCCACTCTTTGTTCCATAGTCCATCAAAGCAATACTCAAAACTAGAAAACTTCACAACAAAACTTAGAAAAAAATCTCGTGAGCTCCGTGAGTATAACAAAGCAAACCACTACTCAAAGCTACTGCAATGAACTCATTCTTTGTTTATATTGGTGTTAAACCTACTGTATTCCAACTTATCTATGATTCATACTTCCCAATACTACTCATAGATGCATTGAAATAAGCAAACAACACACGAAAAATAGAATTTGTCAAAAACAGAACAGTCTGTAGTAATTTGCAGGTTTTGCATACTTCTGTAACTCCATAAAAAATAAAATAAATTTGTAAATGTGAGGAATTTGTCCATTAATCATCTGCAAAAAGAATCAACTAAATTGGACGCTCCAGTAAAATCTGGTGACCATTCTAGCGAGCGCTAACGATTCTGTTTTTCACAGCAAGATCATCTAAACTTCACACGAGTCTTCCCAAAGGTTCTACTTGGCACAAACACTAATTAAAACACAAAACCACATCTAAACAGAAGCTAGATGCAATATTTATTACTAAATAGAAGCAAAAAAAAAATTGGGTTGCCTCCCAACAAGCGCTATCGTTTTATGCCCCTAGCTAGGCACGATAATTTCAATGATGCTCACATGAAGGATAGCAATTGGAACACAAAGAGAGCATCATGTAGCATGTGAAAAACACATCTAAGTCTTACATACTTCCTATGCATAGGTATCCTATAAGCAAACAAATTACCAAGGCAAGCAAAAACTAGCATATGCAAGGAAGCAGAAAGGAACGATAGCAATCTCAACATAACGGGAGGTAATTTAGTAACATAAAAATTTCTACAACCATATTTTACTCTCTCATAATAATTGCATGTAGGATCATAAGCAAATTCAACAATATAGCTAACACATAACATATTCTCAACACGATCCACATGCATACAAAGTTGACACTCTTCCAAAATAGTGGGATTAACATTAACTAAAGTCATGACCTCTCCAAACCCATTTTTATCAAAAAGTTCATAAGATTGATCATTATCCAAATATGTGGGATCTAAAGTTGACACTTTTCCAAACCCACTTTCCATATTATTGCAAACATTATTATCAATCTCATATATATCATTGGGCTTAAATAAATTTTCAAGATCATAAGAAACATCACCCCAATCATGATCATTGCAACAAGTAGTGGACATATAAAATAAGCATCCCCAAGCTTAGGGTTTTGCATATCATTAGCACAATTGACATTAATAGAATTTATAATATCATCATTGCAATCATGCTTTTCATCAAAGGAACTATCAAGTATGGGTGCAATTGCAACGATCTCATGTTTATCATAAGGATCTATAGCAAATTCATCTTCATAAATATTGGCATCATGGCCACAAGAATAGCAAGCATCGTGTTCATCAAGGGATATTCCAATCAAATCATCGGAATCATAATTATCTATAGATTCATGCATATCATTATTTTCCTTCAAAGCAGCGGTCATTTTTTCGATAAATTCATTGACATTGACATTATGAGCATAGTTTTCATAGCAATATTTAAGTATGTCAAAATTTTCAGATTCATAGAGAGTAATATCATACTTTTCAATCAAAGAAGCAACTTCATAAGCACCCTTAAAAGCAACGAATTCTTCAATTTGTTCGATATCATAGTAACTATAAACACCCTTTGCATAAGAAGATAAGATTTCATTATCATTAAACTCACATAGGTAGGGGAGGTGTTTTTTAGGGTTCTTAGAGCAACAAGTAAAATCAAAAATTTCAGAAAGATTCCAAGCATAACACAGCAATCTGTTTATTTTATCCCATAAGAGTCTCCCTTTTTCAGACAAACGGTGACGCACAAAATGAGCATGCTCATCTAAGGATTTCCCATCAACTAGGCTAGCTGGGGTTTCAGCACGAGAGCATAAGGATCGAAGATGATCCCAGTAGAACAATTTAAGGTGATCCATAACAATAGATTTTTAGCAAGCAAAGGTGCAAGCACATAGAAGGCACATGGAGACACAAGCAAACAAGAAGCAAGCGAACGGTAAACACACGAAAGAAAGAAGGGCAGATAAAACGGCAAGGGTGAAGTGGGGCAGAGGAAAACGAGAGGTAAATAAATGTAATGCGAAGGATAAGGGTTTGTGATAGGTACTTTGTATATGACTTTTGCGTAAGCCTCCCCGGCAACGGCGCCAGAAATTCTTCTTGCTACTTCACGAGCTTGCGTTGTATTCCCTCGAAGAGGAAAGGGTGATGCAGCACAGTAGCGTAAGTATTTCCCTTAGTTTTTGAGAACCAAGGTATCAATCCAGTAGGAGACCACGCGCGAGTACCTCGCACCTGCAAAAACAAATAAGAACTTTGCGGCCAACGCGATAAGGGGTTGTGAATCCCTTTAGGGTCACTTACGAAAGTGAGATCTGATAGAGATGATAGTTTGATATTTTTGGTATTTTTGGTTATAAGAACAGAAAGTAAAAGCGGAAAAGTAAAGTATATTGTAGATTGATATGTTGAGAATAGACCCGGGGGCCATAGTGTTCTCTAGTGGCTTCTCTCATGATAGCGATATTCTACGGCGGGTAAACAAATTACTGTCGAGCAATTGATAGAAAAGCGAATAATTATGAGACTATCTAGGCATGATCATTATATATAGGCGTCCTGTCCGAGACAAGTAGACCGAAACGATTCTGCGTCTACTACTATTACTCCACACATCGACCGCTATCTAGCATGCATCTAGTGTATTAAGCTCATAAGAACGGAATAACGCCTTAGGCAAGATGACATGATGTAGAGGGATAAACTCAAACATAGTGATATAAACCCCATCTTTTTATTCTCGATGGCAACAATACAATACGTGCCTTGCTGCCCCTACTGTCACTGGGAAAGGACACCGCAAGATTGAACCCAAAGCCAAGCACTTCTACCATTGCAAGAACTATAGATCTAGTAGGCCAAACCTAACCAATAATTCGAAGAGACTTGCAAGGATATTATAATCATACATAAAGAGTTCAGAGAAGAACCAAATATTTCTCAAAGATAATCTTGATCATAAACCCACAATTCATCGGATCTCGACAAACACACTGCAAAAAGAGATTACATCGAATAGATCTCCTCGAAGACCGAGGAGAACTTGGTATTGAGATCCAAAGAGAGAGAAGAAGCCATCTAGATACTAGCTATGGACCCGAAGGTCTGTGGTAAACTACTCACAACGCATGGTGAGGTGATGATGATTATGTAGAAGTACTCCGTGGTAGATCCCCCTCCGGTGGAGCTCCGGAACAGGCACCAAGATGGGATCTCACAGGAACATAAGGTTGCGGTGGTGGAACTAGGGTTTTCTCTGTTCGTCTGATAGTTTCGGGGTACGTAGGTATATATAGGAGGAAGGAGGGCACCGGGGGCCAGACGGGGTGCCCACGAGGCAGGGGGCGCGCCTATAGGGGGGCGCCCCCACCCCTCGTGGACGCCATGTCAGCCCTACTCTGTGGTTCTCAAGTCTCCCGTGCGTATTTTGCTCCAAAAATATCTCTCCCAAAGGTTTCATTCTGTTTGGACTCCGTTTGATATTCCTTTTCTGTAAAACCCTAAAACAGGCAAAAAATATCAATCTGGACTGGGCCTTTGGGTTAGTAGGTTAGTCCCAAAAATAATATAAAAGTGTATAACAAAGCCCATTAAACATCCAAAACATCATAAATAATAGCATCGAATAATCAAAAATTATAGATACGTTGGAGACGTATCAATAATTATTTTGGAATATATAAAAAATATATGCGGAAGGAACCAAGCCAGGGGGCCCACACCCTGTCTACGAGGGTGGGGGGAGCGCCCCCTGCCTCGTGGGGCCCCTGTTTCTCCACCGACATCTACCCCGACTCCATATATTCACTTTCGGGGAGGGAAAATCAAAGAGGAAGAATTATCGCGTTTTACAATATGGAGCCGCCGCCAAGCCCTAATCTCTCTCGGGAGGGCTGATCTGGAGTCCGTTCGGGGCTCTAGAGAAGGGAGATCGTCTCCATCATCATCATCAACCTTCCTCCATCACCAATTCCATGATGCTCATCGCCGTGCGTGAGTAATCCCATCGTAGGCTTGCTGGACGGTGATGGGTTGGATGAGATTTACCATGTAATTGAGTTAGTTTTGTTAGGGTTTGATCCCTAGTATCCACTATGTTCTAAGATTGATATTGCTATGACTTTGCTATGCTTAATGCTTGTCACTAGGGCCCGAGTGCCATGATTTAAGATCTGAACCTATTATGTTTTCATGAATATATGTGTGTTCTTGATCCTATCTTGCAAGTAAATATTCACCTACTATGTGTTATGATCCAGCAACCCCGAAGTGACAACAATCGGGACCACTCCCGGTGATGACCGTAGTTTGAGGAGTTCATGTATTCACTATATGTTAATGCTTTGGTCCGGCACTCTATTAAAAGGAGGCCTTAATATCCCTTAGTTTCCACTAGGACCCCGCTGCCACGGGAGGGTAGGACAAAAGATGTCATGCAAGTTCTTTTCCATAAGCACGTATGACTATATTCGGAATACATGCCTACATTACATTGATGAACTGGAGTTAATTCTGTGTCACCCTATGTTATAACTATTACATGAGGAATCACATCCGACATAATTCTCCATCACCGATCCAACGCCTATGAGCTTTTCACATATTGCTTGTTGCTAATTTAGTTTTCCGCTGCTACTATTACAATCACTACAAAAACACTATCGCTACTTTAGCTACCATTACCGCTATTTCCATATTACCTTGCTACTAAACTACCTTGCTGCAGATACTAAGTTTCCAGGTGTGGTTGAATTGACAACTCAGCTGCAAATACTTAAGAGTATTCTTTGGCTCCCCTTGTGTCGAATCAATAAATTTGGGTTGGATACTTTACTCTCGAAAACTGTTGCGATCCCCTACACTTGTGGATTATCAAGACTATTTTTTGGTGACGTTGCCGGGGAGGATAGCTATACTCTTTAAGTCACTTGGGATTTATATATGTTGATCATTATGAAGAACTTGAAGGACTCAAAACCAAGATCTATCCCTCAACTACGAGGGGAGGTAAGGAACTGCCATCTAGCCCTGCACTTGATTCACCATCTGTTATGAGTAAACTTGCGACACCTGCTCCTGCTATTGAATCTGATATGCCGCATGTTCTTGGCGATGCCACTTCTGCTATGTATGATGAAACTACTTCTATGCTTGATAATACTGTGCCACTAGGTGAATTTCTAGATGAACAAATTGCTAAGGTTAGGGAGAATGCAAATATTGAAACTAATAATATTGATGAAAGTGATGATGAAGATTCTCCCCCTAGATATGAATTGCCTATTATTCCTGAGGGTTATGTTATGGATGAACAAACTGCTAGAGACTTTCTTGCTTGCAATGATAGATATGATATTAAGAAATTATTAGCTAAGCTGAAAGAAAAGTCTTTGAATGCTAGAATGAAATATGACCCTGCTTTTGCTACTTCACCTATCTTTGTTACTGATAAGGATTATGATTTCTCTGTTGATCCTGAGTTAATTATTTTGGTTGAATCTGATCCTTTCCATGGCTATGAGTCTGAAACTGTTGTGGCACATCTTACTAAGTTGAATGATATAGCCACCCTTTTTACCAATGATGGAAAGATTCGTTACTACTATATCCTTAAGTTATTTCCGTTCTCGTTAAAGGGTGATGCTAAGACTCGGTTTAATTCTCTTGATCCTGGTTGTGTGCGTAGTCCCTGGGATATGATTTATTACTTCTCTGCTAAATATTTTCCCGCTCATAAGAAACAAACTGCCTTATGGGAAATATATAATTTTGTGCAAATTGAAGAAGAGAGTCTCCCACAAGCTTGGGGGAGGCTTCTCCAATTACTTAATGCTTTGCCTGATCATCCTCTTCAGAGGAATGAAATACTTGATGTCTTTTATAATGGACTAACCAATGCTTTCAGAGACCACCTGGATAGTTGTGTTGGTTGTGTTTTCAAGGAAAGAACAGTTGATCAAGCTGAATTATTATTGAATAATATGCTGACCAATGAAAATAATTAGACACTTCCTGAACCAGCCCCTAAGCCAACTCCGAAGAAAAGAGGTGTTCTATTTCTCAGTCCAGAAGATATGCAAGAGGCAAAGAAGTCTATGAAAGAAAAAGGTATTAAAGCTGAAGATGTTAAGAATTTACCACCTATTGAAGAAATACATGGTCTTGATAACCTGACACAGGTAGTAAAGGTAAATTCTCTTTATAGATTTGATGAAGGTGATATTCCTCGTTATAAGTCTGCTAGCCAATGCTTAGATGAGTTTGACAATTTTATTGTGAAGCAAGAAAACTTCAATGCTTATGTTGGTAGATAATTACAACGTAATGCTTATATGATTGAACGCTTGAGTGATTATATGTCTAGAGTTAAAGGCGAATTGAAACTCATTAGTAAACATGCTTCTATGGTTACCACTCAAGTAGAACAAGTACTTAAGGCTCAGAATGATTTGCTCGATGAATAAAATAGTAAGAATAATGATTTTGCTGTTAGAGTTGCAACTAGAGGTGGTAAAGTGACTCAGGAACCTTTGTATCCCGAGGGCCACCCTAAGAGAATTGAGCAAGACTCTCAGAGAGCTAATTTAGATGCACCTAGTTCTTCTCGGAAGAAGAAAAAGGAAAATAATAAGACATTGCATGCTTCTAGTGAACCTGTAGCTGACACACCTAAGAATCTCTGTTTCTGATGCTAAGACACAATCTAGTAATGAACATGAGCCTAGTGATAATGTTAATGGTGATGTTCATGATGATGCTCAGCCTAGCAATGATAATGATGTAGAGATTGAACCTGCTATTGATCTTGATAACCCACAATCAAAGAATCAACGTTATGATAAGAGAAACTTTGTTGCTAGGAAGCATGGTAAGGAAAGAGAACCATGGGTTCAGAAACCCATGCCTTTTCCTCCTAAACCTTCCAAGAAAAAGGATGATGAGGATTTTGAGCGCTTTGTTGAAATGATTAGACCTATCTTTTTGCGTATGCGTTTGACTGATATGCTTAAAACAAATCCTTATGCTAAGTATATGAAAGATATTATTACCAATAAAAGAAAGACACCTGAAGTTGAAATTTCCACCATGCTTGCCAATTACACTTTTAAGGGTGGAATACCTAAGAAACTAGGAGATCCAGGAGTACCTACTATACCTTGCTCCATTAAAGGAAACTATGTTAAAACTGCTTTGTGTGATCTTCGAGCCGGTGTTAGTGTTATAGCTCTCTGTTTATATCGTAGACTTGACTTGAGTAAGTTGACACCTACTGAAATATCTTTGTAAATGGCCGATAAATCAACTGCTATACCTGTCGGTATTTGTGAGGGTGTTCCTGTTGTAGTTGCAAATGTTACTATTCTAACGGACTTTGTTATCCTTGATATTCCCGAGGACGATAGTATGTCTATTATCCTTGGTAGACCATTTTTGAATATTGCAGGGGCTGTTATTGATTGCAACAAAGGCAATGTCACTTTTCATATCATTGGTAATGAGCATACGGTACACTTTCCGAGGAAACAACCTCAAGTCCACAGTATCAATTCTATTGGAGAAATCTTAACTATTACTATTGGAGGTTTGAATTTTCTCTTCCTACCGTCAAGAAGACATATGATATTCTTATTGTTGGGGACATGCATATCCCTATTGAGGTAACCTAGTGTTATTCGAAAATTCTCCGGCTTCATGTTATTCGGAAAGAGTTTATTAACAAGACCTGATCAATCTTGTTAATGGATTCCTTTTGATGAGCATGAGATGGATGAATTTAGATAGCACAACTTTTTGTATCCTCCTTTTACTTTCTGTTAATCTATACCTAATAATAAAGTACGGAAACTTTCATAGTTCTCTATAAGTCAGCTCTTTATATCCTTAATCTTAAGAATAGACGGCTGAGATTTAAAAGTAAATAAAAAACGATCTGCATTGACGATGCTTTCTTGGTTGTGTCGTACCGTCTCTGGGTCGTTGTTTCCATCCGTCGTCTCTTTCTTCGTTTGGCCCACTTCATCCTTGGGGGGAAAAAACTGACAGCTACGCAATTAAGCGAGCGGGAGATAAAATAGCTCCGTAGATGATGCCCACGCACACATGATCTTAAGAGAAAAATCTTGTGCCACATGATCTATTTCCTAGCCAGCAGCGCTGATCCTCAACAGCGATCATGTCAAGATGTCCGCTAGGATCCTTGACGCCATAGGGCGCTTGGGTGACACACCACGACACCGCAACTGGGGAACAGCGGTGACATGGCCACCTCGCCCGGCCGCACGCTCACCAACTCCAGGTGAGCGCAGCACACCGGGCACGACGAGTGTGCGCGCAGCCAAGTATTGATGCAGCTCGATGAAGTGTATGCACGCCCGCAGCACGCACACCACGTCATCGTCTTCCAGCTTCTGCGTGCACACCACGCACTCCAATGACATTGCCCTCCCCCTGCTGCCGCTCCTCCTCTTAGCACCGGTGCACCTGCAGCCGCCCCAGCTGCCCTGAGATGAGGGCCGACGACGTCGGCGCCACTCTCGCTCTGTATGTGAAGATGGGTAGCGCAGTATGTCCTCCAAATGTCCAATCTCAGCACAAGGTGGGTTGCGGGAGGCGGGTTGTGGCCGTTGCCGTGGAGCTAGCCCTCGTGCCACTCGGACAAGAGCCGCCGGCAGTAGCGGACGGCCAAGTACAGGAAGATGCCGAGGATAGTGATGATGATGTACAATAGCGTCAGGTTGGAGTTGGTCGTACCGAGCTCGTCCGTGTACGTCGTCAAAACTCTCAGACGAGGCCGCCGGGGACGACATGGATGCGGCCAAAACCACAGACCCTGACCACTTTACGTAGATAAATTCTAGGACAGGGATGTTGTGATTATCAATCACTGAATAATTGCAGGTGTGTTCTCCTAGGCAATGCCGCTGGGGATGAGATGGATGCGGCCAAAACCACAGACCCCGACCACTTTACGTAGATGGATTTGTAGGACAGGGATGTTGTGATTATCAATCACTGAATAATTGCATGTGTGTTCTCCTAATCTCCTTCCGTTGATCATTTTTGTTTGGCGCCTCTGCCATGGCTGCGTACATCGTATTGTCTGTCCTCTATTGCTTCGCCGCTCTGCCACTGTGGCCGCTTGCTCGATTTCCACTGCCGTCCGTCTGGCAGTCGCACTACTACAATGCTAGCTAGGGTTCGCGGCGTCTTGCGTGTGTGGCTCGCTGGGTTTTGCTGGCTGCTCGATCGGTTCATGCTTGGTGCTCGATGGGCCCAATAACTGGTTGCAAGGCCCATTTAGACAACCAACTAGCCCTTTAATTTCTTCTGCGTTTTTTTTGCATCGAACGTTAGCTAGCCAGCCAAAGCAAACCATGAACGGTTACATGTAGAAGCAAATTCTTCTAAAAAGAACATGTAGAAGCAAATTAGGCATTAGCGGACCCGACACGTCCGCCGTGAATTAATCAGCCGACCTCCTATATGGAGACGATGAGATCATGAGGTTGGAGAGAAGGCTAGCAACGCGATGGGCATCGCTGGCCTGGATTTTTTTATTTTTTATTTTGTGAAAAGGATGGTAGACCTATTACAAAGATCCATCAGAAGTACAAAGAACATTAAACACAATAAAAAATTAGTCCGGAAAGTGCTTTGATATGGATGCTAAACACATGTCCTCTTTACATAGGGTCCCATGTTATAGACAAAGAGACCCGATTTAATAAGATTTTTTTCTGTTCCATGACAACGACGTCATGGATGACAACCTCCCTAGGACAACCGGTCCAGCTGCAATCCGAAAGCAAATACAACAAGTTGCCCGCTCAATCACAACCTAAGTAAGCAAGATCATGCTAAGAATGCAATTTACTCTGTGAATGGATTATGCATTCATGACAAATACACTGCATAGAGCTCTACATCAGCGGCCGAGGTAAATTGGTCATTTGTGAATATAAAATACATTATATATTTAAATTAATCAATTCTTTATAAACCGACAATGAACATTTAATTTATAAACAGTTCTCTTTGAATATAGCTTATCTTCTTTTCCTTATGTTGATCTATTTCTGAAGGGATGAACATATTTCGGAGAAAAAGAAACTATAATCGACACCAACACAAATCAACTTCTTTGAGGTCAATAGCTCATTTTTAAAAAGAAAATTGAGGTGTAGCACTTTATACATTGATTTTGTATGTTTTACACTGTCGGCATATACACTAGATGACTAATGCTTTGAGGAATGCCTTGGTGACACACACACATGGAGCGTATTTTAGTGAAGCAGCAAAAGATAGTCTTGAGCAATTAGGCTAGGGGAGTAATATTTTATTTCCCCCGTTGCAACGCACGGGCCTTTTTGCTAGTTAGATTAAATAAAGCAATAATAGTATTTTATGTCTGTTTTCAGACTTATTCGTGCAATAAAAAATACCCCGAAAATAAAAGTTCTCCAAATGCCCTGAAAATGAAATATGATTTATTTTTTCTAGAATATTTGACAATATTTGGCACAGAGAACACATCAGGGGGAGCCAGCACCTGGCCACGAGGGTCCAGGGCACGCCCACCCTCATTGAGCGTGCCCCCTGCCTCGTGGGCCCCACGTGGCCCCCCTCCACTTATTCCTGTACCCAAACACTCCTTCTTCCTCCCAAAAAAATCACTATCCAGCTCAAGCACGAGTTCTAGCTCATCTTACTGCCATTTTTTATCTCCTTGCTCAAAACTCCATTCACAAAACTGTTTGGGGAGATTGTTCCTTGGTATGTGACTCCTCCATTAGTCCAATTAGTTTTTGTTCTAGTGCTTTATTTATTGCAAACTTTTGCTGCTGTGGTGACCTTGTTCTTGACCTTGCATGTTAAATTTTTTTGGTCCCAAGTAGTTCTAATGCATGATATAGTCTCTAGGCACTTGTAGGAGTTGTTGCTATCAATCTTGTTGAGTTTGGTTCACTTTTATTTTGAGTCACTAAAAATTTCAGTAAATTTCAGAAAAATGCATAGGAAAATCTTCCAAGGTGGTTCCTCAAGGAAGCAAGGACCACTACAGGAAACAGGTAATTTGCCATCTGTGAATTCCAGACGGCAAAGACCTAAATCCAGACGGCAAAGATTTTGCCGTCGGGAAGCAGACGGCAAACTCAGACGGCAAAGATAAGTCGGCAAAGAATACTTTGCCGTCAGCATTTCATAGGGAAGACGGCAAAGACTTTGCCGCCAGCCAACTCCCTCTTTGCCATCAAGCTTAGTAGTAGCAGACAGCAAAGAAAACCATCTTTGCCGTCAGCTAGACTATGCCTTTGCCGTCAGCCTCATACATCCCATACGGCAAAGAGTCTTATAGTATTTAAAAATATATAGGTAACAATAGTCCATGTACAAAGGCCCTAGATGGCCGAAGGCGTAGGATTTTTTTGCTCATTATAAAAATAGCTAATAACAAGGCATAGGCAAAATCTTCAGTTGTGTTTTACTAGTAGTTTGACAATCAATCATTCAAATAGTCTGACAACCATCTATGAAGACAAAAAAATCATATTACACTGGGCTGCCAAGTTAGCCCCAAAGCTTGCATGGCCAGCTTTCGAGCACGGCGGGCAGAAGCTGATGCGGCCAGCGGTGGCCGATGGAGCGAGGCGTTGAAGGGGAGGAGGCCACACCAGTGTGCGGCAGCTTGTGGTGTCACGACCAATCGATGGGGAGGAGAACTTTCGAGCACGATGGGGGACATGACGACCGCGCCGGGGGCGACGGAGGATGGGGCCGGGCGTCGATGCTATTTCCTTTGGAAGCGCAGAGGCCGATGCGGTCAGCGGTGACCGATGGCGCCGCGGACGACGATGGACCAGGTCGGGGCGGCTTGTGATGGGGCCGCGCCGGACCGGCTGGTGACGGGGCCGGCCGCGTCGGGAGGACAAGGGAATGGGCCTGCCGCGTCGGTGGCGACTGGGATGGGGAACGGGGCGGCCACGCCGGGAGGGACGGGGGCCGCGATGGCGACGCTCGCCGGCGAGCAGGCAAGCAGGGACGGGGGACTGGGGATGGAGCTGGTGGCGAGTGGGATGGGGAATGGGGCGAGCACGACGGTGGCGACGGGGGATGGGCTGGCGGCGCTCGCCGGTGACCGGGGACGGGGGGACGGAGCTGGTGGCGGAGTCCAGAGGTGAGCGAGGTGGTGGGGTGGGTTGCG
>LR738711.1:20139520-20214815 GCA_902687465.1 Secale cereale
TTAAAAAAAATGCAGACGGCAACTGCATTTTTTTTAACAGACGGCAAAGTAACCTCTTTGCCGTCTATAAATAAAAATGCAGACGGCAAAGTCTCTTTGTTGTCTGTGTTTTTTCTGCGGACGGCAAAGTATGTCTTTGCCGTCAGTTGTTCTTTGCCGTCAATAGTTGTCGGCAAATTTAATCTTTGCCGTCTGTCCCGATGAAATGCTGACGGCAAAGAGCAGTACTGATGGCAAATCTCCTGTTTCCCGTAGTGGACGACCAAGGCTCGCGATGCGTGTGTCGGGCGATGAATTGCCGAGGGAAGCTCAAGTGCGGCCTTGTGAATGGCCGTTAGAGGAATTTATGGTTCGGGCAGGCATTAAGGAGGAGTTTGACGCATATGTGTGTAATGCTGACCTCGAGGGCTTCATGCTAGATAAGTGCCCTCGGTACCATTACTTAACTGATAGATTTGTTAGAAGGTTTAAATTTACATCTTCACAAAACTCTCACATTGTCCTGTTTGATCTTTATGATAAATCTTATTACCATGGACCTAGAAGATTTTAATGATGCTTGTAAGCTCCCGCAGTGGGGCAATATTAGTGAACCTCGGAAATCTGAATATAAAGACTTCCTTGCTAGTATCACTGTGGGGGAATCTAGAGAGATCACACAAGCTACCATAGGAAGCATTCATTTTCCTGCTATACATTATTTTGCTCTCTTCATTGGTAGATGCATCAACGGTAAAGATGAGGCTTGCCACATGTGTGTCCCGGATCTTAGTGTTCTCAAGAGTGCGTTATTAGGTGATAGACAATATAATTTGGGGGCTATTGTTGCACGTAGGCTACATCATAATGGTTTAAATGGAGATTTGTTTGGTGGGATTTATGCCACTCGCATAGCCCATCATCTTCGTTGCCTATACATGAAAATGATGCACTATTACCACCTGCCTATTTAGATTATAATGCTATGGTTAGCCATCGGTTTATAGAGAGGGATGAACAATCCCTCCATTATCGACTAATCTTTGACAGGCGTCACACTATCCATATTGCTCTCCCTGCTCCTACCTTCTTTGACTTTCAGGCAAAAGGGAGATATATTATAACCAGGGAGGAGGCAAATGAGTATAAGGAGACAATAAGAGTAGCTCGTCTCCAGAATGCAGCTCGCCAGGCAGTAGTTGTTGCATCTCAGTACAACCCCAACTACGACTTCGGATATCCATCAGGCCAATATTGGCCATAGACCAACTTAGGATAAAATCCTAAGCTTGGGGGAGTACGTGTTTCTCACCGACATTACATTCATGTTCACACACTTATTCCAGTAGTCGGTGCTCACACTCTTTCATTGTACTATCCATGCTAGTTTCAATTCTTTTCTTAGTCTTTTTTCTTGTGTGTTAGAAAAACCTTAAGAAAAACAAAAAAATTAGTTGTAGCTTTTAGCTAGTTTACTTTCCATGCTTGTAGTAGTAATAATTAAAAGAAAACCCAAAAAGATTTCTCGTTCTTCGTTTGCTTGTTGGGAGCTTTCCCGTGTAAATAGTTTCTTTTCTTTTCTTTGGGGGTCAAGAGGAGAAGACCATGATTGAAAATGCTTAGTGGCTCTCATATGCTTTATTGTTAATTTAACCATGAGCCATATTACCTTGTCTCCTCCCTTGTATTAAATGCTTGCAGATTCCATCTTAGTCTGATGCACGTGCACTATTATTATTATCCACACTGTTCGGTCGTGCGAGTGAAAGGCAATAATGACGATTTATGATGAATTGATTGACATGAGAAAAGCTGGTATGAACTCGACCTCTCTTGTTTTTGTAAATATGATAGCTCATCGTTCCTGATTCAGCCTATTATGAATAAAACATGCTTGCAATGACAATTAGAGATCATAGCTGCACATGCCATGCTTAATTAGCTAGGAGTTTATAATGGTCTATCTTGCGTGCCAACATGATATTAAAATGGTTGTGATGTGGTATGGTATATCATCCTTTGAACGATTCAAGTGGTCTGACTTGGCACATCTTCACGCATGTAGTTGAAACAAAATAAACATAACCTCAACGATATTTATGTTCATGGTGATTTATATCCTACTCATGCTTGCATTCATTGTTGATTAATTTTAATGCATGTTCATGACTGTTGTCGCTCTCTAGATGGTCGCTTCCCAGTCTCTTTCTAGCCTTCACCTGTACTAAGCGGGAATACTGCTTGTGCATCCACTTCCATAAACCCCAAAGTTATCCCCTATGAGTCCACCATACCTTCCTATATGTGGTATCTACCTGCTGTTCCAAGTAAATTTGTATGTGCCAAACTCTAAACCTTCAAATAAAATTATGTTTTGTATGCTCGAACAGCTCATGTATCAACTCGGGCTATCTATATCTTCCATGCTAGGTGGGTTATTCTCACAATGAGTGGACTCCGCTCATCATTCATGGGAAAATGGTTGGTAACCGGGATGCCCAGTCCCATGCTCAAATCATAATAATTAAATAAAACTCCCCCAGGGTTTTTGCTTGTTTGGACGGTACCCCGTGGATTCGGAAGGCCGTGGAGTGTGCTTGTGGGTGGTTGGGGGAGTATAAACTTTACCATTCTATTTGGGAACCGCCTATAATGTGTGTAGCATAGAAGATATCAAGATTCTTGGTTGCTATGTTGACAATGAGAGTATACCGCTCAAAATATTATTCATCTATATTTAAAAATTGAGCTCTGGCACCTCTACAAATCCATGCTTCCCTCTGCGAAGGGCCTATCTATTTATTTTTATGTTGAGTCATCATCCTCTTATAAAAGAGCACCAGTTGGAGAGCACTGCTATCATTTGCATGTATTGCTATTAATTTGCATTGAGTATGATTGTGACTGGATCTCTTTTACCATGAATTACAATGTCAAGTCGGTCCTTGATCTTTAAAGGTGCTCTGTATTTATGTTTTGCAGTCTCAGAAAGGGCTGGCGAGATACCATCGTGTTATATTATATTATGATTGTTTCGAGAAAGTGTTGTCATCCGAGGTTTATTATTATTGCTCGCTTGTTGATTATGCCATTGATATGAGTAGACCTGAGACCTGAAAGTTATTGTGAATATAGTTAGTTCATGATCTTTGCTGAAAACTTGAATGCTGGCTTTACATATGACCTGAAAGTTTTTCTTTATTACTTTCAGTTTATCAACTGAATTGCTTGAGGACAAGCAAAGGTTTAAGCTTGGGGGAGTTGATACGTCTCCAACGTATCTACTTTTCAAAACACTTTTGCCCTTGTTTTGGACTCTAACTTGCATGGTTTGAATGGAACTAACCCGGACTGACGTTGTTTTCAGCAGAATTGCCATGGTGTTGTTTTTGTGCAGAAATAAAAGTTCTCGGAATGACCTGAAATTCAATGGAGAATTATTTTGGAATATATAAAAAATATCTACGGAAAGAAACAAGCCAGGGGGCCCACACCCTGTCCACGAGGGTGGGGGCGCCCCTCCACCTGGGCGCGCCCCCTGCCTCGTGGGCCCCTGTTGCTCCACCGATGTCTACCCCGACTCCATATATTCACTTTCAGGGAGATAAAAATTAGAGAGGAAGAATTATCGCGTTTTACGATACGGAGCCGCCGCCAAGCCCTAATCTCTCTTGGGAGGGCTGATTTGGAGTCCGTTCGAGGCTTCGGAGAGGGGAGATCGTCGCCATCGTCATCATCAACCTTCCTCTATCACCAATTCCATGATGCTCACCAGCGTGCGTGAGTAACCCATCGTAGGCTTGCTGGACGGTGATGGGTTGGATGATATTTACCATGTAATTAAGTTAGTTTTGTTAGGGTTTGATCCCTAGTATCCACTATGTTCTAAGATTGATGTTGCTATGACTTTGCTATGCTTAATGCTTGTCACTAGGGCCCGAGTGCCATGATTTCAGATCTGAACCTATTATGTTTTCATGAATATATGTGTGTTCTTGATCCTATCTTGCAAGTCAATAGTCACGTACTATGTGTTATGATCCGGCAACCCCGAAGTGACAACAATCGGGACCACTCACGGTGATGACCGTAGTTTGAGGAGTTCATGTATTCACTATGTGTTAATGCTTTGGTCCAGTACTCTATTAAAAGGAGGCCTTAATATCCCTTAGTTTCCACTAGGACCCCGATTTCATGCAAGTTCTTTTCCATAAGCACGTATGACTATATTCGTAATGCATGCCTACATTACATTGATGAACAGGAGCTAGTTCTGTGTCACCCTATGTTATAACTATTACATGAGGAATCGCATCCAACATAATTCTCCATCACCAATCCAATACCTATGAGCTTTTCACATATTGCTTGTTGCTAATTTACTTTTCCGCTGCTACTGTTACAATCACTACAAAAACACCATCGCTACTTTTGCTACCATTACCACTATTTCCATATTACCTTGCTACTAAACTACCTTGCTGCAGATACTAAGTTTCCAGGTGTGGTTGAACTGACAACTCAGCTGCAAATACTTAAGAGTATTATTTGGCCCCCTTGTGTCGAATCAATAAATTTGGGTTGAATACTTTACCCTCGAAAACTGTTGCGATCCCCTACACTTGTGGGTTATCAGTGCCCCCCACCCTTTTGGGCCCCACGTTGCTCCACCGACGTACTTTTTCCTCCTATATATACCCATGTACCCTGAAAACATCGAGGAGCATGAAGAAACCCTAATTCCACCGCCGTAACCTTCTGTTCCCGTAGGATCCCATCTTGGGGCCTATTCCGGAGCTCCGCCGGAGGGGGCATCGATCACGGAGGGCTTCTACATCAACACCATAGCCCCTCCAATGAGTTGTGAGTAGTTTACCACAGACCTTCGGGTCCATACTTATTAGCTAGATGGCTTCTTCTCTCTCTTTGGATCTCAATACAAAGTTCTCCTCGACCTTCGAAGAGATCTATTCGATGTAATCTTTTTGCGGTGTGTTTGTCGAGATTCGATGAATTGTGGGTTTATGATCAAGATTATCTATGAACAATATTGAATTCTTTTCTGAAATATTTTACATATGATAATAATATCCTTGCAAGTCTCTTCGAATTATCGGTTTGGTTTGGCCTACTAGATCTATAGTTCTTGCAATGGGAGAAGTGCTTGTCTTTGGGTTCAATCGTGCGGTGTCCTTTCCTAGTGATAGTAGGGGCAGCAAGGCACCTATAGTATTGTTGCCATCGAGCATAAAAAGATGGGGTTTATATCATATTGCTTGAGTTTCTCCCTCTACATCATGTCATCTTGCTTAAGACGTAACTCTGTTCTTATGAACTTAATACTCTAGATGCATGCTGGATAGTGGTCGATGTGTGAAGTAATAGTAGTAGATGCAGAATTGTTTCGGTCTACTTGTCACGGACGTGATGCCTATATACAATGATCATGCCTAGATATTCTCATAACTATGCGCTTTTCTATCAATTGCTCGACAGTAATTTGTTCACCCACCGTAGAATTCTGCTATCATGAGAGAAGCCACTAGTGAAACCTATGGTCCCCGGGTCTATCTTCATCATATTAGTTTGTCGTCAACTAGCCAATTTATTTTGTCATTGCTTATTTGCTTTATTTACTTTCTGTTCCTATACCAAAAATACCAAAAATACCAAAAATATTATCCTATCATCTCTATCAGATCTCACTCTCGTAAGTGACCGTGAAGGGATTGACAACCCCTTATCACGTTGGCTGCGAGGTTCTTATTTGTTTGTGCAGGTGCGAGGGACTCGCGCGTGGTCTCCTACTGGATGGATACCTTGCTTCTCCAAAACTGAGGGAAATACTTACGCTACAGTGCTGCATCATCCTTTCCTCTTCGAGGGAATACAACACAAGCTCGAGAAGTAGCAAGAAGAATTTATGGCGCTGTTGCCGGGGAGATCTACGCAAAAGTCATATACCAAGTACCTATCACAAACCGTTATCCCTCACACTACATTGTTTGCCTCTCGTTTTCCTCTCCCCCACATCACCCTTGCCATTTTATTCGCCCTTCTTCTTCTGTGTGTTTTACCGTTTGCTTGCCTCTTGTTTGCTTGTGTGTTGGATTGCTTGCTTGTCACTATGGCTCAAGACAATACCAAATTGTGTGACTTCTCCAATACCAACAATAATGATTTTATTAGCACTCCGATTGCTCCTATCTTAGAAGCTGGATCTTGTGAGATCAATGCTGCTCTGTTGAATCCTGTCATGAAAGATCAATTTTCTGGCCTTCCTAGTGAAGATGTCGCTACCCATCTGAACAACTTTGTTGATTTGTGCGATATGCAAAATAAGAGGGATATGGATAATGATATTGCTAAATTGAAGCTATTTACGTTTTCACTTAGAGATCGTGCTAAAACTTGGTTTTCCTCTTTGCCTAGAAATAGTATTGATTCATGGAATAAGTGCAAAGATGCCTTAATCTCTAAGTATTTTCCTCTCGCTAAGATTATCTCTCTTAGAAATGATATTATGAATTTTAAGCAACTAGATCATGAGCATGTTGCACAAGCTTGGGAGAAAATGAAATTAATGATACGTAATTGCCCTACACATGGTTTGAACTTATGGATGATTAGACAAAACTTTTATGCGGGCTTGAATTTTGATTCTAGAATCTTTTAGATTCGGCCACGGGGGCACTTTTATGGAAATCACTTTAGAAGAAGGTACCAAACTCCTAGATAATATTATGGTTAACTACTCTCAATGGCACACCGAAAGATCTACTAGTAAAAAAGTGCATGCTATTGAAGAGATTAGTGTTTTGAGTGGAAAGATGGATGAACTTATGAAATTACTTGCTACTAAGAGTGCTTCTTCTGATCCTAATGATATGCCTTTATCCACGTTGATAGAAAATAATAATGAATCTTTGGATGTGAATTTTGTTGGTAGGAATAATTTTAGTAACAATTCTTATAGAGGAAACTTTAATCCTAGGCCTTTTCCTAGTAATTCCTACAATAACTCTTATGGAAATTTTGGTTATATGCCCCCTGAATTTGAGACTAGTGTTAAAGAGTTTATGAATTCGCAAAAGAATTTCAATGCTTTGCTTGAAGAAAAATTGCTTAAGATTCATGAGTTGGCTAGAAACTTGGATAGAATTACTCTTGATGTTGATTCTTTGAAACTTAGATCTATTCCACCTAAGCATGATATCAATGAGTCTCTCAATGCCCTGAGTATTTCCATTGATGAGTGCAAAGAAAGAACCGCTAGGATGCGTGCTAAAAGAGATTGCTTTATGAAAGCGTGTTCTTCTAGTTATCATGAGAATAAAGATGAAGATCTAAAAGTGATTGATGTGTCTCCTATTAAATCGTTGTTTCCTAGTATGAATCTTGATAGAGATGGGACTGGAGATGAGTCTACTTTAGTTAAAAGGAGTCTCACTGATTCGGAGTTTTTAGATCTTGATGCTAAAATTGTTAAAAGTGGGATTGAAGAGATCAAAACTTTGCATAGCGATGAACCCACTATCTTGGATTTCAAGGGATTTAATTATGATAATTGCTCTTTAATAGATTGTATTTCCTTGTTGCAATCCATGCTAAATTCTCCGCATGCTTATAGTCAAAATAAGGCTTTTACCAAACACATAGTTGATGCTTTAATGCAATCTTATGAAGAGAACTTGAATTAGAAATTTCTATCCCTAGAAAGCTTTATGATGAGTGGGAACCTACTATAAAAATTAAGATTAAAGATCATGAATGTTTTGCTTTGTGTGATTTGGTTGCAAATGTTTCCACAATTCCAAAAGCTTTGTGTGATATGTTAGGCTTCCATGAACTTGATGATTGTTCTTTAAATTTGCATCTTGCGGATTCTACCATTAAGAAACATATGGGAAGGATTAATGATGTTCTTATTGTTGTAAATAGGAATTATGTGCCCGTAGATTTCATTGTTCTTGATATAGATTGCAATCCTTCATGTCCTATTATTCTTGGTAGACCGTTCCTTAGAACGATTGGTGCAAT
This sequence comes from Secale cereale, assembly GCA_902687465.1. Lineage (NCBI taxonomy): Eukaryota > Viridiplantae > Streptophyta > Magnoliopsida > Poales > Poaceae > Secale > Secale cereale. Next base: position 20,147,540 of record LR738711.1, read on the forward strand.
TATTGATATGAAGGAAGGAAATATTAGATTCCAATTTCCGTTAAGGAAAGGCATGGAACACTTTCCTAGAAAGAAAATCATGTTACCTTATGAATCTATTATGAGAGCCTCTTATGGATTGCCTACCAAAGATGGCAATACCTAGATCTATTCTTGTATCATGCCTAGCTAGGGGCGTTAAACGATACCTCTTGTTGGGAGGCAACCCAATTTTATTTTCTTTGTTTTATCTTCTGTTTAGGAATAAATATTGCATCTAGCTTCTATTTAGATATGGTTTTGTGTTTTAATTAGTGTTTGTGCCAAGTAGAACCTTTGGGAAGACTTGTGTGAAGTTTATGTGATCATGCTGTAAAAAAACAGAAACTTTAGCGCTCATGAGATTGGCTGTCATTTTTACTGGAGAGTGCTTTTTAGTTTATTGTTTTTGCATATGATTAATATACAAAATCCTCACGTCCACAGATTTATTTTAATTTTTTTAGAGTTACAGAAGTATTCGAAAGTTACAGATTACTACAGACTGTTCTGTTTTTGACAGATTCTGTTTTTCGTGTGTTGTTTGCTTATTTTTGATGAATCTATGAGTAGTATCGGGGGGTATGAATCATGGATAAGTTGGAATAAAGTAGGTTTAACACCAATGTAAACAACGAATGAGTTCATTACAGTACCTTTGAGTGGTGATTTGTTTTCTTATACTAACGGAGCTCACGGTATTTTTGGCTAAGTTTTGTGTTGTGAAGTTTTCAAGCTTTGAGTATGGATTTGATGGACTATGGAACAAAGAGTGGCAAGAGCCTAAGATTGGGGAAGCCCAAGGCACCCCAAGGTAAAATTCAAGGACAACCAAAAGCCTAAGCTTGGGGATGCCCCGGGAAGGCATCCCCTCTTTCGTCTTCGTCTATCGGTAACTTTACTTGAGACTATATTTTTATTCACCACATGATATGTGTTTTTCTTGGAGCGTCATGTATGATTTGAGTCTTTGCTTTTTAGTTTGACACAATCATCCTTGCTGGACACACCTTTTGAGAGAGATAAATATTATTTGGAATTTATTAGAATACTCTATGTGCTTCACTTATATCTTTTGAGCCAGATAGTTCTGCTCTAGTGCTTCACTTATATCTTTTAGAGCACGGTGGTGGTTTTATTTTGTAGAAATTATTGATCTCTCATGCTTCACTTATATCTATTTGAGAGTATTTTAGAACAGCATGGTAATGTTCTTTGGTTATAAAACTAGTCCTAATATGATAGGCATCCAAGATGAGTATAGTAAAACTTTCACTTAAAATGCATCGAATACTATGAGAAGTTTGATACTTGATGATTGTTTTGAGATATGAGGATGGTGATATTAGAGTCATGCTAGTGGAGTAATTGTGAGTTTGAGAAACACTTGTGTTAAAGTTTGTGATTCCCGTAGCATGCACGTATGGTGAACCGTTATGTGATGAAGTTGGAGCATGATTTATTTATTGAGTGTCATCCTTTGTGTGGAGGTCGGGATCGCGTGATGGTTAAATCCTACCAACCCTTCCCCTAGGAGCATGCGTTGAATACTTTGTTTTGATAACTGGTAGGTTTTTGAAGTAAGTATATGAGTTCTTTATGACTAATGTTGAGTCCATGGATTATACGCACTCTCACCCTTCCACCATTGCTAGCCTCTCTTGTACCGCGCAACTTTCGCCGGTACCATACAACCACCATATACCTTCCTCAAAACAGCCACCATACCTACCTATCATGGCATTTCCATAGCCATGCCGAGATATATTGCCATGCAACTTTCCACTGTTTCGTTCATATGACATGATTCATCATTATCATTCACATAGAGTCATATTTTGTTCTAGCTTTGAGTTGTAAGTAAATAAAAGTGTGATGATCATCATTATTAGAGCATTGTCCTAGTGAGGAAAGGATGATGGAGACTATGATTCCCCCACAAGTTGGGATGAGACTCCGGACGGAAAAAAGAAAAAAAAAAGAGGCCACAAAAAAAGGAAAAAGAAAGAGAAGGCCCAAAAGAAAAAGAAAAAAATGAGAGAAAAAGAGAGAAGGGACAATGCTACTATCCTTTTCCACACGTGTGCTTCAAATTAGCACCATGATCTTCATGGTAGAGAGTCTCTTGTTTTGTCACTTTCATATACTAGTGGGAATTTTCATTATAGAACTTGGCTTGTATATTCCAATGATGGGCTTCCTCAAAATGCCCTAGGTCTTCTTGAGCAAGCAAGTTGGATGCACACCCACTTAGTTTCTTTTGTTGAGATTTCATACACTTATAGCTCTAGTGCATCAGTTTCATGGCAATCCCTACTCACTCACATTGATATCTATTGATGGGCATCTCCATAGCACATTGATACGCCTAGTTGATGTGAGAATATCTTCTTCTTTTGTCTTCTCCACGACCACCACTCTATTCCACATAGTGCTATATCCATGGCTCAGGCTCATGTATTGCGTGAAAGTTGAAAAGTTTGAAAGAATTAAAGTGTGAAACAATTGCTTGGCTGAAACCGGGGTTGTGCATGATTTAAATATTTTGTGTGATGAAGAAAGAGCATAGCCAGACTATATGATTTTGTAGGGATAACTTTCGTTGGCCATGTTATTTTGAGAAGACATGATTGCTTTGTTAGTATGATTGAAGTATTATTATTCTTACGTCAATATAGACTTTTGTCTTGAATCTTTCGGATCTGAAAATGCATGCCATAATAAAGAAAATTACATGGAGAATTATGTTGGTTAGCATTCCACGTCAAAAATTCTGTTTTTATCATTTACCTACTCGAGGACGAGCATGAATTAAGCTTGGGGATGCTTCATACGTCTCCAACGTATCTATAATTTTTTTTTGTTCCATGCTATTATAAATTCTGTTTTGGATGTTTAATGGGCTTTATTATAAACATTTATATTATTTTTGGGACTAACCTACTAACCCAAGGCCCAGTGCAAATTGTTGTTTTTGCATATTTCAGTGTTTCGCACAAAAGGAATATCAAACGGAGTCCAAACGGAATGAAACCTTCGGGAGAGTTATTTTTGGAACGATACCTTCACGAGAGACTTGGAGTAAAAGTCATAGAAGAAACGAGGTGCCCATGAGGGGGTAGGGCGCGCCCCCCACTCTCGTGGGCCCCATGTTGCTCCACCGACGTACTTTTTCCTCCTATATATACCCATATACCATGAAGACATCGAGGAGAACAAAGAAACCCTAATTGCACCGCTGTAACCTTTTGTTCTCGTGAGATCCCATCATGGGGCCTGTTCCGGAGCTCCTCTGGAGGGGGCATCGATCACGGAAGGCTTCTACATCAACACCATAGCCCCTACGATGAGTTGTGAGTAGTTTAGCACGGACCTTCGGGTCCATAGTTATTAGCTAGATGGCTTCTTCTCTCTCTTTGGATCTCAATACATAGTTCTCCTCGATCTTCGAGGAGATCAATTCCATGTAATCTTTTTGCGGTGTGTTTGTCAAGATCCGATGAATTGTGGGTTTATGATCAAGATTATCTATGAACAATATTGGATTATTTTCTGAAATCTATATGTATGATTATAATATCCTTGCAAGTCTCTTTGAATTATCGGTTTGGTTTGGCCTACTAGATCTATAGTTCTTGCAATGGGAGAAGTGCTTGGCTTTGGGTTCAATCTTGCGGTGTCCTTTCCCAGTGACAGTAGGGGCAGCAAGGCACGTATAGTATTGTTGCCATCGAGGATAAAAAGATGGGGTTTACATCATATTTCTTGAGTTTATCCCTCTAGATCATGTCATCTTGCTGAACGCGTTACTCTGTTCTTATGAACTTAATAATCTAGATGCATGCTGGATAGCGGTCGATGTGTGGAGTAATAGTAGTAGATGCAGAATCGTTTCGGTCTACTTGTCACGGACGTGATGCCTATATACAATGATCATGCCTAGATATTCTCACAACTATGCGCTTTTCTATCAATTGCTCGACAGTAATTTGTTCACCCATCGTAGAATTCTGCTATCATGAGAGAAGCCACTAGTGAAACCTATGGTCCTCAGGTCTATCTTCATCATATTAGTTTCCCATCAAATAGCCAATTACTTTTGTCGTTGCTTATTTGCTTTATTTACTTTCTGTTCCTATACCAAAAATACCAAAAATATTATCCTATCATCTCTATCAGATCTCACTCTCGCAAGTGACCGTGAAGGGATTGACAACCCCTTATCGCACTGGCTCCGAGGTTCTTATTTGTTTGTGCAGGTGCAAGGGACTTGCACGTGGTCTCCTACTGGATTGATACCTTGGTTCTCAAAAACTGAGGGAAATACTTACGCTACAGTGTTGCATCACCCTTTCCTATTCAAGGGAATACAACGCAAGCTCGAGAAGTAGCAGTAGCTTCTGGGGCAGCGTCAAAGCAAGGATCTTCGTGTCGTTGAGATGGTTGGCCGGTAGCTCGCAGGCTCTCAAGTTCCTCTAGTTTTTCTAATCTTGCAATGAGCCTCTGCATTTCGGTTGCTTCCTCTTTCATCTTTCTCTCTCGGCTTCTATAACCACCGCTATCGCGAAACCCGTGCACCCACGGAACGGAGCCTGATGTGCCTTGTGTTCGTCCAGGGTGTTCAGGATTGCCGAGGTCCTGTGTCAGCTCGTCCTTCTCTCTGTCGAGAATGAAAGTCCCATCCTGCGCTGCACTGATTGCTGCATGAATCTTCTGGATGGGTATTGCAAGTTGCTCGTCCGTCCTAACACACTCCCATGTTTCAGGGTCCAAAGTTCCCCCAACACCGAAGAACCAAGTCCTTGAACGATCTGGTCGCCATTTTGATTCTACTCGTCTTCCTCTATCCAACAAGATTGAGTTTGCTCAATTCAGAGCTCATTTGCGGAAGTTATGGCAGTTCTGGGCTTTCTTGTTGCTTCTGCGGTAGTACCGCTAGGCCAGAGCGGTGGTACAGCTTATAGCCACAAGCGGTAGTACTGCTGGTTCACAGCGGTAGTACCGCTTATGGCTATAAGCGGTAGTACGGCTCCGGTTCCATGCTAGTGTTGCCTCGATTCGAGACCGTCGCTTCTCGTGTCGGGTTGGGCGGCAGTGGGAGTGGTAGTACCTCTTATAAGCGGTAGTACCGCCCCACCACCGCTACTAGTGCCGCCGAGAGGCTCCCTCTCTGGTCTTCTCTCTTTGGCGCTATGTTACGTACCAGCGGTATTACCGCTGGGCCAAGCGGCAGTACCGCTGCGACCAGCGGTAGTACCGCTCCCTAGAGCGGTACTACCGCTCGCTGCGGGCTGGTTGGTGGGGATAACGGTTGGATTTTATCCCCCCTATAAAAGGGGGTCTTCTTCCCCATTGAACCTTATCCTTTGAGCACGTGTTCTTCCCCCATTGTTGACCTTCTTCGATCTTGCTATCTCTCATTCCCTCCATGGATTCTTGCTAGTTTTGGGGGGGGAGGAGATCTAGATCCACATTTCCACCAATCACTTTCTCCTCTATGTGAGGGGAACCCTTTGGATCTAGATCTTGGAGTTCTTCATGTTCTCTTCTTCGTTCTTCCTCTCATTTTCTTCCCTAGCATTTGTTGCTTTGGTGGGATTTGGGAGAGAAGGACTTGGGCTCTCCGTGTGCCCTTGCCATTGCATTTGGTGCATTGGTTTGAGTTCTCCACGGTGATACGTGGAAGTTACAAGTTGAGAAGCTTATTACTCTTGGGTGTTTGGTACCCTTAAGCTTGTTCCTCTTGGGTGCTTGGGCACCCTAGACGGTTGAGGTCACCGCGAAGCCATATTCCATTATGGTGAAGCTTCGTGGTGTCGTTGGGAGCCTCCAAATAAGTTTTGGAGGTAGGCCCAACCTTGGTGGTGTTTGGAGCTCAATCTTTGTGGTGTAAAGCTCCGGGCAAGCATCGGGGTCTCCAATTAAGGTTGTGGAGATCGCCCCGAGCAATTTGTACGGGTTCGGTGACTGCCCCCAAGGGCTGCCATTTGTACGGGTTCGGTGACCGCCCTCAAGGGTCCCTTAGTGGAATCACGACATCTTGCATTGTGCGAGGGCATGAGGAGTTTACGGTGGCCCTAGTGGCTTATTGGGGAGCATTGTGCCTCCACACCACTCCAAACGGAGATTAGCATCCGCAAGCGTGTGAACTTCGGGATACATCATCGTCTTTGCGTGCCTCGGTTATCTCTTACCCGAGCCCTTTACTTATGCACTTTACTTTGTGATAGCCATATTGTTTCTTGTCATATATCTTGCTATCTCCTAGTTGTTTGTCTTGCTTAGCATAAGTTGTTGGTGCACATAGGTGAGCCTAGTCGTTGTAGGTTTTGTGCTTGATAAATTAACCGCTAGGTTTATTCTGCATTTGTTCGAGTCTAAACCGTAATTATTTTAAAAGAGCATATTCACCCCCCCCCCCCTCTAGGCGACATCCACGGTCTTTCGCCCTCCAACTTATATATATGTGGGGAAGGGGGCGCCTAGAACAAACAACAACATCTGTTAGCCGTGTGCGGCGCCCCCCTCCACATATTACTCCGACGGTCATATCTTCGTAGTGCTTAGGCAAAGCCCTATGCGAATCACATCCCCATCACCGTCATTACGCCATCGTGCTGACGGGACTCATCTACTTCCTCAACACCTTGCTGGATCAAGAGGACGAGGGACGTCATCGATATGAACGTGTGCAAAACTCGAAGGTGACGTACGTTCAGTGCTTGATCGGGTGGAGCTAAAAGAAGTTCAACTACATCAACCGCGTTGTCAAACGCTTCCGCTTTCGGTCTATGAGGGTACGTAGACACACTCTCCCCCTCTCATTTCTATGCATCTCCTAGATAGATCTTGCATGAGCGTAGGATTTTTTTCAAAATTGCATGCTACGTTTCCCAACAGTGGCATCATGAGCCCAGTCTATGCGTAGATGATATGCATGAGTAGAACACAAAGAGTTGTGGGCAGTGATAGTCATATTGCTTACCACCAACATCTTATTTTGATTCGGCCGTATTGTGGGATGAAGCGACCCAGACCAACCTTACATGACCACGTTAATGAGACCGGTTCCACCGACAGACATGCAACTAGTTTTGCATAAAGGTGGCTGGCGGGTATCTGTTTCTCCTACTTTAGTTGAATCGAATTTGACTGTGGCCGGTCCTTGTTGAAGGTTAAAACAGCAAACTTGACGAAACACCATTGTGGTTTTGATGCATAGGTAAGAACGGTTCTTGCTAGAAGCCCGTAGCAGCCACGTAAAACTTGCAACAACAAAGTAGAGGATGTCTAACTTGTTTTGCAGGGCATGTTGTCATGTGTTATGGTCAAGCCGTGATGAGTTATGCATTATTTTATGAGATTATCATGTTTTCTAAGATATTTGACAACCGGCAAGAGCCTTATGGTTAACTCTTTATTGTATGAACTGCATACGCCATGTAATTGCTTTATTTTATCACTATGAGTTAGCGATAGTCGTAGAAGCAGTAGTTGGCGAGACGACCACGACGCTACGATGGAGATCAAGGTGTCAAGCCGGTGACAATGGAGATCATGATGATGCTTTGGAGATGGAGATCAAAAGCACAAGATGATGATGGCCATATCATGTCATATATTTTGATTGCATGTGATTTTTATCTTTTATGCATCTTATTTTGCTTAGTACGGCGGTAGCATTATAAGATGATCCCTTAACAAAAATTTCAAGGTAAAAGTGTTATTCCTGAGTATGCACTGTTGCTACAGTTCGTCGTGTTGAGACACCACGTGATGATCGGGTGCGATAGACTCTACGTTCACATACAATGGGTGCAAGACAGTTTTGCACATGCGGAATACTCAGGTTAAACTTTATGAGCCTAGCATGTACAGACATGGCCTCGGAACACTGGAGACCGAAAGGTCGAACGTGAATCATATAGTACATATGATCAACATAGAGATGTTCACCATTGATGACTACTCCATCTCACATGATGATCGGACATGGTTTAGTTGATTTGGATCACGTATCATTTAGATGACTTGAGGGGTCTATCTAAGTGAGATTTCTTAAGTAATTTGATTAATTGAACTTTAATTTATCATGAACTTTGTCCTGATAGTATTTGCAAATTATGTTGTAGATCAATAAGCTCACATTGTAGCTCCCCTATGTTTTTTGATATGTTCCTAGAGAAAATTGAGTTGAAAGGTGTTAGTTGCAATGATGTGGACTGGGTCCGTGATTTGAGGATTATCCTCATTGCTACACAGAAGAATTATGTCCTTGATGCACCGCTAGATCATAGACCTATTGCAGGAGTAGATGCAGACGTTATGAACATTTAGCAAAGCTCATTATGATGACTACTTAATAATTTAGTGTGCCATGCTTTACGGCTAAGAACCGGGCCTTCAAAAACGTTTTGAATGCCACGGGGCATTTGAGATGTTTCAAGAGCTGAAATTGGTATTTCAGACGCATGCCCATGTCGAGAGGTATGAGACCTCTAACAAGTAGTTTGCCTACAAGATGGAGAAGAATAGCTCAGCTAGTGATCATGTGATCAGAATGTCTGAGTACTACAATCACTTGAATCAAGTTGGAGTAAATGTTCCAGATAAAATAGTGATTGACAAAGTTCTCTAGTCACTATCACCAAGCTACTAGAACTTCGTGATGAACTATAATGTGCAAGGAATAAAGAAAATGATTCCCGAGCTCTTCGTGATGCCGAAATCGGCGAAGGTAGAAATCAAGAATGAGCATCAAGTGTTGATGGTTAACAACACCACTAGTTTCAATAAAAAGGGTAAAGGGAATAAAAGGAACTTCAAGAAGAATGGCAAGCAAGCTATCACTCTCGTGAAGAAGCCCAAAGGTGGACCTAAGCCTGAAACTGAGTGCTTCGACTTCAAAGGAAATGGTCACTGGAAGCGGAAGCTCCCCGAATACTTGGCGGATAAGAAGGATGGCAAAGTGAACAAAGGTATATTTGATATACATATTATTGATGTGTACCTTACTAGTATTTGTAGTAGCCCCTGGGTATTTGATACTAGTTCAGTTGCTAAGATTAGTAACTCGAAACAGGAGTTGCAGAATAAATAGAGACTAGTTGAGGGTGAGGTGACGATGTGTGTTGGAAGTGGTTCCAAGATTGATATGATCATCATCGCACACTCCCTACTCTTTCGGGATTAGTGTTAAACCTAAATAAATGTCATTTGGTGTTTGCGTTGATCATGAACAAAATTGGATCATGTTCATTGCAGTATGGTTATTCCTTTAAGTCAGAGAATAATTGTTATTCTGTTTACATAAATAAAACATTCTATGATCATACACCCAAGGTGAATGGTTTATTCAATCTCGGTCGTAGTAATACACATATTAATAATATTGAAGCCAAAATGTCGGTGTACTAAGATAGGGGTACCTTAGTACCCCAACTTGTGCACGGGCAGTGGCAGCTTCCCGCGGCAGGGCTTACCACGTGCTCGCCGGAAACCTTTCTGGTCCCTATGAAGCCATTCAAGAACAAAGTATACAAGTCAGAAGATCAAGGCCCCGGCAAGAGGAGCTTGCCGGGAAGGCCGCACCAGGCTCAAGGTTGTCACCTTAGTACAAGACCCTGGCAAGAGGAGCTTGCCAGGAAGCCCAAGGAACACTTACCTCAAGAGATGCCTCGGCGCGTCATGCGCCCCGGCAGGACCCGGGGAGCGACAAGCTTCCGGGCCCGGCAAGATCAAGACCCCGGCAAGGTGCTTGCCGGGGAAGCCTGCGCTGTGTGCCCGCGCTCCAGCTCATCGGCCCATGCGTCGCCCTGGGGCCCTTCCAGGGACGCGTGGCAGATGGTTGTGCAGCCTGGGGGACACGGTGGCAAGCCACGGTGACGAGGCTACCGCCGTGGCGAACGGAGAAGTATGGACGGACGCTTTTGGGGTCGACGGCGACGGGCATTTAATGCCCTTGTCCCCCACTGTCAAGGTTAGGTGAAGACCACTGTTCATCCACTGTTCATGCACTATTCCCGCACTGTTACAACTACCACCAAAATTACGCTTTTACCCTCCTCTACGTTGACACCTGTCGGTGACCCCTTTTGAGCTATAAAAGGAGGCCCATGCACAACGTAGAGAGGGTTCGAAACCTAGACAACTCTCTCGCTCGGTGTAGCTAGTACCGTAGCTCTTCAAGCTCCCGAGCTCAAGAACTCAATACAACCTAAGGCAGGAGTAGGGTTTTACGCGTCCTCGCGGCACGAACCTGGGTAAAACTGCCCGCGTGCGCTCCTCGATCTGCTCTCCGTGCTCCCTCCGCTCCCTTACCGCAACGTAGAAAGGGGCTCCGGTCCCATAGGTGCTCGTGGGAGGACAGTTTCCCCCGACATCTTTGGCGCGCCAGGTAGGGGGCGTCGAGGTTGTGCGAACCTGATCCGGCGCTCACGCGGGCGCATTCTTCATCAACCTCTCTAGCTTCATCGACTTCGTCAGCTACAACAACATGCCTCCGAAGAAGAAGGCTTCGGAGGTCGGAGGCCCGTCTGCGTCGATTCCACCGCTACCAGAACCAACGGTTGGTGGAGGAGACGCCGGCGGAAGGGTGGTCGCCGGCGAGGAAACTCACGGCGCCACCAAGTCCAAAGACAAGACGGACGACCGAGCGAATTCCAAGGCCTCGGTGTCCGTGGACGCGCCACATCTCTCTAAGGAGGTGCAAGACCCGCAGCGGCGTGGTACTGGAGGTACCATACGCTTGCTGGGACGAAGCCAAGCCGGAGGATCGCGGGATGCTCAAGGCCAGCGTGCTGGCACGAGCAAGGCACGGTCGCCGGGGCGGGAATGTGCTCCTTCTAACGCTGTTAGAAGTCCGAGCGTGTCCCGCTCCTCGCACCGCTCGCCGCCGTTCCCCTCTTCTCCAGCAGAAGCTCTAGCAAGAGCACACCTGCTCCTCGATTTCCCTCCAGCGGCAGACAAGGCCGAAGACTGGAGGGCGGCGATCCAGAGCCTCATCGCCTTCGCCAACAACGACGCGCCACAGCAGCCGGCAACCTCACGGTCGCGGCAAGTCGATCAAGCGAAGGCCGATGGCGACAAGACCGCCGGGGGTGCAACTACCGTGCACTCCCCGTCGCGGAAGCAGAAATCGCCACCCCGCCGGATCAACGTCGACGACGACTCCACGGCGTCGTCGGATCCGCGGGCTCGCCGCGATCAGCGCCAAGTCCTAGACGACAGGCGGCAAGAGGACGCTCGGACTCGCATCGAGCGTCGACAAGAAGCCCGAAGACTATCGGATCAACGCGCTGGGACCGCTGTCACGCGCACGCGCCCGGTGAACCAGGCGACTTGCCGTACGCGGCAGGTTGCTCTGCGTTCACCCGTGAGCTGCGGCAAGTCCAGTGGCCCAGCATGAAGAATTTCAAGCCCGACGTACCCGAGAAGTACGACGGCAAGACACACCCCTCGGAGTTCCTCAGCATCTACACTATAGCAGTGCAGGCTACCGGGGGACGCGGCGAGAAGATACTAGCCAACTACTTCCCGCTAGTGCTTAAGCCAAACGTCCGGTCTTGGCTTATGCACTTGCCGGAGAGCTCCATTTCTTCGTGGGCGGATCTGTGCCACCAGTTTGTTGGCGCCTTCATGGGCGGCCACAAACCCCACGGCCAGGAAAGCGATCTCCACATCCTAGCCCAGAAGGAGGGAGAGTCCCTGCGCAAGTACATCCAGAGATTTAGACGTGTGCAACACAACATTCCCGACGTCCACCATGCCGCGGTTATCAGCGCGTTTCACCAGAACGTGCGTAACCACCGCATGAGGGAAGAGATGGCCATGACCAAGATCCGGGATGTCAGCGAGCTCTATGCTCTGGCTGACAAGTGCGCGCGCGCCGAAGAGGGGAGGAGACTCCCCGGAGAGGATACTGGCGCAGGAGGAAGCGACAGCGAGGATGCCGCCCCGGCAAAGAAGAGCCGGCGGCGGAACAACAGAAAGAAGAAGAACAAGGAGGTGCTGGTTGTCGAGCAGTCCGGCAAGGAGGCTCCCGCCAAGAAGGCATAGGCTGGCGGTTCCTGCAAGGAACCCGCCCCTGTAGCGGCAGCCGACAAGCAGGACGGCTCCGACAAGCAGTACTGCAAGATCCACCGCACCAAGGGCCACGATCTTCAGAACTGCAAACGAGTCGAGTACCTCGTAGAGCAGCAGAAGGCTGAATACGAGCGTCGCGACAAAGAGAAGGCCCAAGGAGGCGGAGGAGAACCCAGCAAGAAGCGGCCGTTCAATGGCCGGGGAGGACGCCGCGGCAAGGCCAAGCAGCGGCAAGGTGACAGACCTCCCCGGGGCCGTGACAAGGATGAGGAAGAAGACGACGATGACGACGTGGAAGAAGGAGACAACAGCGAGCAGGAGTTCCAGAAGGCCACAGAGGTTCTGTGTGTCGACGGAGGTGCCTCTCTGCACACTTCCCACCGCCAACTCAAGCAGTGGGTGCGGGAAGTGAACGCAGCTGAGCCACCCGTCGAGTCACGCAGGCTGCTGAAGTGGTCCGGCACGCCCATCATCTTTGACCTTGAGGACCACCCAGACGGCACCACAGCGGTCGGGTGCTTGCCGATGTTGGTTTCACCAACTATCCGCAACCTCAAGGTCACCAAGATGTTGGTTGACGGCGGGGCCGGCCTGAACTTGATCTCCTCAGCTGTGATCAAGAAGCTACAGATCCCAGACGGCGAGCTCGAAGAAACCGGGTCGTTCCAGGGGATCAACCCGGGAAGGAGCAAGCCAAAGGGCAAGATTACTCTGCCAGTGACCTTTGGCGGGGAGCTCAACTTCAGGACGGAGAGGATCACATTTGATGTTGCCGATATCCCATTACCATACAATGGGATACTTGGACGTCCTGCCCTCGCCAAGTTCATGGCAGCTTCCCACCATGCCTACAACGTACTCAAGATGCCGGGGCCGATAAGCGTCATCTCTGTCCCTGGCGACAAGAAGGACGCGCTTATCTGCGCCGACAAGATCTACCGGGATGCAGCAGCCGCAGCAGAAAGCAACACACTTGCCGCTGAAGCTCCCGGGGGGAAGACCAAGACCAAGTCCGTCAAGGGTTCTGGGGCCCACTCCGGCAAACGCACCTCTTCGGAGTGCTGCGCTGCCGTCGAGGACGCACCATCGAGCTCCACCGGCAAGTGCAAGAAAGGAATGGCAGCTCCACCGGCAACCAAGAAGGTGTCCGCCAAGGAGGACGGCACTGGTGGTACCTTCACCATCAGTGCTACGCTCGACAACAAATAGGAAAGCGCGCTCGTTGCCTTCCTGCGGGCGAATGTCAATGTGTTTGCATGGCAGCCATCTGACATCCCCGACGTTCCCAGGAAGGTAATTGAGCACAAGCTTGCTGTTTGTCCTCATGCGCGGCCCGTCAAGCAGAAGGTCAGAAAGCAAGCCATGGAGCGCCAAGAATTCATCGCCGAAGAGATAAAGAAGTTGGAAGCAGCAGGCCTAGTTAGAGGCGTGATCCATCCTACGTGGTTGGCCAATCCAGTTGTCGTACGCAAGGCCAATGGGAAGTGGAGACTTTGCATAGACTTCACTGATGTGAATAAAGCATGTCCCAAGGATCCATTTCCCTTGCCGCGTATTGACCAGATTGTTGACTCCACTGCTGGATGTGAGCTGCTTTCTTTCCTTGATGCATACTCAGGTTACCACCAGATATTCATGGCCAAGGAAGATGAAGAGAAGACTGCATTCATTACTCCATGCTGCACATATTGCTTCATACGCATGCCCTTTGGATTGAAGAATGCAGGCTCGACATTTGCAAGGGTGGTGCACACTGCTTTTGAGCCACAGATACACAGAAATGTGGAAGCCTACATGGATGATATAGTGGTCAAGAGCAAGAGCAAAGATACCCTGATCCAAGACTTAGAAGAAACCTTTGAGAATCTGCACAAGATCCAACTCAAGCTGAACCCCGAGAAGTGCGTCTTCGGAGTCCCCTCCGGCAAGCTTCTCGGGTTCTTTGTGTCCCAGAGGGGGATTGAAGCCAATCCCGACAAGATAAAATCCATCGAGCAGATCGAAGCCCCGAAGCGCGTCAAGGATGTAAGAAGACTTGCTGGTTGTGCGGCTGCCCTCAGCAGGTTCATTTCAAAGTCTGCAGAACGCGCCCTGCCTTTCTTCAAAATCTTGAAAAAGGCGGGTCCTATGAAATGGACTCTGGAAGCGGAGGCAGCGCTGCAAGACTTGAAAGGATACCTGTCCTCTACCCCGATACTTGTCGTACCTAGGCCACAAGAGAAGTTGTTGCTGTATCTAGCGGCAACCAATCAAGTGGTTAGTGCTGCGTTGGTAGCGGAGAGGGAGGCGGATGAGGAACCCACACCTCCGGCAAGCGAATCCAGCGATAAGCAGGGGGCTTCATCGACAAGCTCTGGCCCCGACAAGGACAAGTCTGCGCAGGAACAAGGTGGAGTGCGAAAGAAGATGGTGCAGCGCCCAGTGTATTTTGTAAGTTCCCTCTTGCAGGGGGCTAGATCAAGATACTCTGGGGTGCAGAAGTTGCTGTTCGGCCTCCTCATGGCCTCAAGAAAGCTGCGCCATTACTTCCAAGCACACGAGATAACAGTGGTCACTCGCTTTCCGTTGAAGAGGATATTGCAGAATCCAGAGGCAACAGGTAGGATCGTCGAGTGGGCACTGGAGCTGTCAAGCTTTGGTCTCAAGTTTGAGAGTACTTCAACCATACAGAGCAGAGCTTTGGCAGAATTTATAGCGGAATGGACCCCAACACCAGAGGAAGAAGTCCCAGAGACAAGCGTCCCCGTCCAAGAAGCGAGCAGCGAATGGATAATGTACTTTGATGGTGCCTTCTCGCTACAAGGCGTCGGTGCTGGCGTGGTACTCATAGCGCCCACCGGTGAGCACCTCAAGTATGTTGTCCAGATGCACTTTCCCAAGGAACAAGCGACAAACAATACTGCTGAGTATGAAGGTCTGCTTGCCGGCCTCAGTATTGCGGCCGAACTTGGGATCAAGAAGTTGATTGTGCGGGGAGATTCACAATTGGTGGTCCGACAAGTGAATAAGAGTTATCAGAGCCCTTTGATGGAAGCTTATGTCGATGAAGTGAGGAAGCTTGAAGAGCACTTTGAAGGTCTGCAAATGGAGCACGTCCCAAGAGCTCAGAATGATATTGCAGATGGCCTCTCAAAGTGTGCTGCAATGAAGTTACCTATGGAACCAGGGACCTTCCTACTCAAGTTAACTCAGCCATCCGTTACACCATCAATTGGGCAAAACAAGAAGAGAAAGTTGGTCTCCGGCGACTACTTGCCGGCGGATCTTCCCGAAGCCGCCGCCAAGGTCCCCAAGATCAACAGCCAAGATGCTGAGGAACAGTTTGCTCCTGCAGATCCAAGGATCTGTACAGTTGAAGCAAGCGTTCCCGACGAGCCTTGCCCCGGCAGGCTTGTCGGGGGACCATCAGCTCCGGCAGAGCCGCAGGTTCTTGCCGTAGAAGCTGAAGTTCCCGCAGCAGCCCTCATGCCTTTAGTCCTTGCCGTTGAGCCTCGGGCTCCAGCATGGGCACAGCAGATCGTCCGTTTTCTGCAAACTGGAGAACTTCCCGACGAGCCAGAAGAGATAGAGAAAATAACCAGGCAGTCAAGTATGTACCAGTTCGTTGACAACGAACTGTACAGAAGAAGACTCAATGGTGTCAGGTTGAAGTGCATTTCCAGGGAAGATGGACAGAAGCTGTTGGCAGATATACATGGAGGCATATGTGGCCACCACATTGGCGCAAGGGCACTTGCCGGGAAGGCGTTCCGGCAAGGGTTCTTTTGGCAAGAAGCCCTCCAAGATGCAACTGCACAAGTAACCAAGTGTGAAGCGTGCCAGTTCCATGCCAAGCAAATTCACCAGCCAGCTCAAGCTCTCCAGACGATCCCTTTGTCCTGGCCCTTCTCGGTCTGGGGGCTCGATATCCTCGGCCCCTTTCCCCGCGCTGTCGGGGGCTTTGAGTACTTGTACGTAGCAATCGACAAGTTCACAAAGTGGCCAGAAGTGGAACCGGTGAGAAAGGTGACAGCACAGTCAGCAGTCAGGTTCTTCAGGTCAATTGTTTGCCGTTTCGGAATCCCTAACAGGATCATCACCGATAACGGCACACAGTTTACAAGTCGCACCTTCATGCAATACGTCCAAGACCTTGGCGCCAAGGTCTGCTTCGCTTCTGTTGCTCACCCGAGGAGCAATGGTCAAGCGGAGAGGGCCAATGCTGAAGTGCTGCGCGGACTTAAGACAAGAACCTTCGACAGGCTGCACAAGTGCGGAAGAAACTGGATAGAGGAGTTGCCGGCGGCTCTTTGGTCAATCAGGACGACACCAAATCGAGCCACCGGACAGACACCCTTTGCTCTCGTCTATGGAGCAGAGGCAGTTCTCCCCACGGAACTCGTATACGGATCTCCTCTAGTGCTCGCTTATGATGAGCTCGAGCAAGAGCAACTGCGACAAGATGACGCATTGCTCCTCGAGGAGGAACGTCTCCAGGCTGCTGTACGAGCTGCTCGATACCAGCAAGCCCTGCGTCGCTATCATAGCCGCAGGGTCAAGGCCAGGAGTCTCGAGGAAGGCGACCTTGTTCTTCGGCGTGTTCAGTCCGCCAAGAATTCCAACAAGTTGACGCCGAGGTGGGAAGGCCCTTATCGGGTGAGACAAGTCACAAGGCCCGGCGCTGTCCGCCTTGAGACCGAAGAAGGCTTACCGGTGAGCAACTCCTGGAACATAGAGCATCTTCGCAAGTTTCACCCGTAAGGCGCGGTTGCCGTGATCCGCTCCGGCAACCACCTTTTGTACGAGTCTTACCGCTGTTGCATGTAAACCTTTGTACAAAGCCGGGCGCAGACCCCGTGCATCAGTAAAGCTTTTGGGCTTCGCACTATTTGCCATTTCCATGCCTTTCTTTGTTATTTGCATGCATTGTTTGGCACCCCGTGCAGCGCACGTCCCCGGTAAGCATTAGCAAGCCATGAGGCCCTATACTTGTTTTCCCCCTCTTTTTCTTTCCCTCTTAAGCAGAAGGAATATTCCTCGCGCACAAGTTTGCCGGGGGGAGGAGATGGAGGATGAACCAAGTGCTGTTCAAGAAAGAGAAGCCTTGTCGGGGAACAAACGACCTATGAAAGCTAATTTACCAAAGTTTGAGTAATTCAAATTTTTCAAATTTTTAGTTGTCTTCCTTGAACAACCACACTTTGTATGGAAAACCTGTGCGCGGAGGAACCTACCCGTGGCTAGCTGCGCCCTTACTTTGTTTCGAGCGCGCTCAACGGCTTAAGTGAGCTGCGACAAGTGTCGCGCCCTTATTTTGTTTTCGAGTTCGCTCAGCAAGCTAAGTGTGCTGCGACTAGCTACGGCAAGGTTTCTTGCCGACAAGGCCATTGCCAGCAGGCTGCTAAGAGTCCAGCACTCAGCGCTCGCGGCAAGGGCCCCTTGCCGGCGAGTCCCCTAAAAGCGTAGGGTAAAAAGCATACAAAGTGGAGGACCAAAAGCAAGGGAGACAACACTGCATTGATTGTTCAAAATAAGATTGTATATTACAGAGATAGCTTGCCGCTGTTCTAATCAACTATTGCCTATGACTTAATTGGCAGCGGCAAAGGAAGAAGAAGCAAAGGAATCTAGTCTACGCGATCGCCTTCACGCCTCGTGATCTTGCTCACCTTGGCGACAATGTGGGCAACCTGCGCCTTCAACGCCTCCTGGTCAGCTTCGGGCGGCAAGGTGCGGAGGACGTTGACGAGGTTGATGTCGGGGTTGCGGTAGACGATCTTCGACAAGACACGCTCCAGGGTGCCCATGCAGAGCCGACGCGCCTCGTCGGCCAGCTGCGCGGAGATCTTCTCCCGCAGCCGCGCAAGCGCCGGCGCAATTCCCCGGAAGAACAGACTTAGCTTGGCGCTGTGGGGGAGGCTCTCGTCTGGGGAGTACACAAGATGTTCAGCCCTCAGCGCCATCATCTCCATGTCAATACTGGCAGCGGAGGTGACTAGCTCATCAGTCCATTGCTCCTCTGCCCGGCTGAAGTTGTTCACTGAGACGGCGGCGCTCTCCACCAAGTTCCGCTCCTTGCGGAGCTCATCCTTCTGCTTCGTCTCGCGGTCCCGGGCGGCGTCGAGCGAATCAGTCAGAGTGGAGACCTTCAACTCTAAGTCAGTAATGGAATCCTTGGCGGCAGTGAGCTCGTCGCCTTTCTTGGAGAGACGTACCTGCAAGTCAGAGTTGGTGTGGGCATCTTTCTCCCGCTCCACATTGAGCGCGGTGACTCTGTCCTCGCTTGCCTTCAGGTACAGCTCTAGCTGCTCCACCTTGGCCTCCAGGTCCTTCTTGGCGGTCTCCACGGCGGCTGCGGCGGCCTTCGCCTCCTTCAGGGCCCCGCCAATGGCCTGCTCCCGGGCGGTGAGGTCGTCCTCGTGGGCATCGAGGTCGACCTTCCGCTGGTTGAGCACTCCTTCTCGCCGGGACAGCTCCTCGGCGGCCAACCGCTGCTGCTCGTCCACTTCGGCCTTCTCCAGAAGGAAGGCTTGCTGCGCCCCGGCAAGCTCTTCGCGCTCCTCCGCTAAGTTGTGGAGGGCCGCCTGGTTGTCCGCGCGAAGCTCTGCGGCGCGTTTCTCCAGACCAGCTCCAGCCTTGGCGCCGAGAGCCTCCCAAGACTCCAACTTCGCCTGCCTGGCCCGGTACAGGGCCAGGAGCCGACGAAGGAGCTTCTCCTCTTCGGGCTCGTCGCTACCGCCGGGCGCTTCAACAATCTTCAACCCCGCGGAGGCGAGGACCTCCCCGTCAAAGGTCTCTCCCTCCACGGGGGCTCGAGATGAGGACGCCCACGGGACTTGTATGAAAACCCCGTTGGGGGCCTCCAGGTAGACGCCCTGCCCAGCCGTGGAGGCAGAAGGGTCGGCGGCCGGTGCAGCGCTTGACGCTCCTGCTGCCTCCGGGCCAGCAGTGTGGTCGCCGGTCCCTTCCCCAGCCGCGGCATCTGCGGGCGGGACGGTCTCTTCAGCGGCAGGCTCATCGGCTCCAGCCATGCCCTCAGTGGCAGTGGCGTTGCCGCCGTCGCCGTGCACGCCCTCCTCGCCGGTGGCCTCTGTTTCCATCCGCTCCGGTGCAGGAGGATCTAGCAGAAGAAAAAGAAAAGAAAGAGTCAAGCAAATATCCAAAAAGACAAGTTCAAGAAGAAGAAGCTACAAGATTTACCTTCGCGGACTTCTTCAACGACAGGCTCCCTCGCCGCGGAATTCTCCCTTGGCGGCGGAGTGGTGGCCCCTGCTAGCGGAGGGCCGCCCGCGCCCTCCCTGGGCGGGGTGCTCACCCTTGTCGGGCTGCTCACCCTTGGCGGGGTACTCGCCCTTGGCGGAGTGCCCGTCCTTGGCGGAGCATTCTCCCTCGCCGGGGAGTTCACCCTTGGCGGGGATGGTGGAGCAAGTAGCTCATCGGGGGCGACCTCCGGGCGCTCCTGCGGCTGCGGCTCCACTTCTGCACAAGACAAACAAGACATCAAGACGTCAACCAAGCTATAACCTCAAGCGCGCCCGTCAAGCGGAAAGATAAAAACCAGACTTACGCTGGGGGCTGCGCTAGGGGCTGCTCCTCGGAGCAGCAGGTTGATCCGGCAAGTTTGCCGCTGGCACGTCTCCGGTCGCCGCGGCGGGCGAGTCGTCCTCAATCTCGACCACAGGGATCTTGGCCCTCTTCGTCATCCGCTGGGTCAGGGTCCTGAAAGCAAAACGAAAGCAAGGTCAGAATCAACAAGGAAGATCAAGACAAAGTCGAAGAAACTAAAGAATTGCAAGTACTTACTCATCTTCTTCTTCGTCGGAGCTGAGGGCGGAGAAGTCAAACTCCGCCTGGTTCGCTCCTGCGTGAAGAGCTGGAGGAGAAGGCTCCCTCGGTCGCTTGGCGGTCTTCAGGGCTGTGGGCTGCGAAGACCCAGCCCCCGTCGCCGCCGAGGACCGAGGGGCAGATGGAGCACCCGTTCCGCTCCGGGAAGATCCCCCTCCGCTTGGCGCTCGGGCACGGGGCGCCTCCTTGGCGACTTCGCTCGTCCTGGTGGCGCGCGTCGCACGGCGCGCTGGCTGCTGTCGGGGCGCCTGCGGCCTCGCCGTTTCGGCTGCCTTGCGGAGGTGCTTCTTCGGTTGCTGCGTGGGACTTGCCGGAGGCGGGGAGTTCTCTGAGGATGAGGAGGCGTCGTCATCAAGACCCAGAGATCCACCAGAGTCTTCGTCAGCCCCGACGTCCTCCTCCTCCCCGGCAGGCCCGCTGGACCCAGCACCATGCCCAGCGGCCTCGCTCCCTCCGGCGATCTCACTCCCCCCGGCGACCTCGCTCATCCCGGCAAACTGCACGGAAGGCTCCCCGGCAAACTCCTCGGGCGCAAGTTTCAGCAGCTTGAGGATTTCTGCCTCCTCTGCTTGGCTCACTGCGTCCGCGGTCTGTGCCTCTTCCACAGTGTATCCAAAATCGCCCGCCGCCGCAGCATCCTGGAGGCGATGTAGGCCAAATCCCGCTCCGTAGTAGCCCGGGTGAGGCCCTTGTTCTCCTCGGTGTTGCGGGGCTTCTCGACCAAATTGTCGAAGAAGGCCAGCACAGTATCCGGCGGAGGCTCTATCCAAGTGGGGACGACGCCATGGGAGTCGCACGCAGGCATCATCGCGCGCAAGGAGTCACGGGCAGTGCTGTTACACAGCGGCACCACTCCCGGGAAGGTTTGAACCACTCCGGGTGGGCCGGGTCATGCTTGAAGAGCTCTCGGACCATCCCCTTCAACTCCAAGGCAGTGAAGTTATAGTTTAATCCAGGGCGCAGCCTCATGATATCCGACGCATTGCCGAATTCCCTGGCGGCCCTTTTCCTTTCTTGTAAAGGGGCGATGCGGCGACGGAGGAAGTCTGCCCCAACCTCTCCGATGGTCAGATTGGCGACCCGGAGACGAATAATCCTGATGAGGGCGATACTAAGCTTGTTGTCCTCCGGGGCCAATTCGCTCCAATCCCTGCCGCGCACTATGGCAGTTGTGCGCGGCGCGGTGAAGGGCTCCGGCTTATCCTCCACCACCCAGCACCAATCGGCTCTCCATTCCTCCCACTTGCCGCGGAGCTCTCCCTTCAGATACGAGTCCTTCTTGTTCAGCCTGAAGATCCAGGAGATGTCGCCGAAGAGGGGAGCGCCAGCCTCTACTCTAGGCATGAAGAAGTGGCGGAAAAGGGCTACGTTTGGATGAATCCCAACATAGTTTTCGCACAGATGTACGAAAACGGCCATCGTAAGGATGGCGTTGGGGGTGAAATCTAGGAGGTGGAGGCCATATGTGTTCATGATATCACAAAAGAACTCCGAGAACGGAGGGCACAGACCACAGTGGAAAAATGCAGCGAAGAAGAAGTACCCGCCGGGGAACATGTCTTTGGCGACGGCGGGGAAGGCTCTGGTGCGGGGATGAGCTTTGGTCTCCCTCGCCCAGAACAAGTAATACTTGTTCCGCAGCTCCCTTGGGCCAAGCCTCGACGCGAAGACCACGCTCCTCTTCCGCAGGGCGGCCAGCTTCGCCGCCTGCTCGGACTTCTCCTTCTTGGCCTTGTCGTTCTTGGCCTTGTCGCCTTTCGCCTTGTCGCTCTTCGGAGCCATGGCGGAGGCGGCGAGGGAAGAGGCGAGGAGCTCGACGGCTCCGCAGATGCGGAAGACGGCGGAGGGGGGGCGGAGGCAAGAAGCAGCGGAAGTTTTCTGGAGAATCAAGGTGCAATGAAGACGATGGAGGGGAACTGCTCCTGCTTCCTCTGCTTTTAAGGGGGAGTGGGGGACGTTCCGCATTTCCCATTAAAGAAACAGGCCACGATCTCTCCAACGACGCCGCAATCGACGCGTGCCGTTAGGGAGGGATGCGGCGGATACGGAAGGGGATACGGCTTGCCGTGGGCCATGCGTGCCTGTGCACTGTCTTGGGCCTGGCCCAACAGCGCTTGGCACCGTGTGTGGCCCAGGACCGGGGGCTCCTGTCGGTGTACTAAGATAGGGGTACCTTAGTACCCCAACTTGTGCACGGGCAGTGGCAGCTTCCCGCGGCAGGGCTTACCACGTGCTCGCCGGAAACCTTTCTGGTCCCTATGAAGCCATTCAAGAACAAAGTATACAAGTCAGAAGATCAAGGCCCCGGCAAGAGGAGCTTGCCGGGAAGGCCGCACCAGGCTCAAGGTTGTCACCTTAGTACAAGACCCTGGCAAGAGGAGCTTGCCAGGAAGCCCAAGGAACACTTACCTCAAGAGATGCCTCGGCGCGTCATGCGCCCCGGCAGGACCCGGGGAGCGACAAGCTTCCGGGCCCGGCAAGATCAAGACCCCGGCAAGGTGCTTGCCGGGGAAGCCTACGCTGTGTGCCCGCGCTCCAGCTCATCGGCCCACGCGTCGCCCTGGGGCCCTTCCAGGGACGCGTGGCAGATGGCTGTGCAGCCTGGGGGACACGGTGGCAAGCCACGGTGACGAGGCTACCGCCGTGGCGAACGGAGAAGCATGGACGGACGCTTTTGGGGTCGACGGCGACGGGCATTTAATGCCCTTGTCCCCCACTGTCAAGGTTAGGTGAAGACCACTGTTCATCCACTGTTCATGCACTATTCCCGCACTGTTACAACTACCACCAAAATTACGCTTTTACCCTCCTCTACGTTGACACCTGTCGATGACCCCTTTTGAGCTATAAAAGGAGGCCCATGCACAACGTAGAGAGGGTTCGAAACCTAGACAACTCTCTCGCTCGGTGTAGCTAGTACCGTAGCTCTTCAAGCTCCCGAGCTCAAGAACTCAATACAACCTAAGGCAGGAGTAGGGTTTTACGCGTCCTTGCGGCCCGAACCTGGGTAAAACTGCCCGCGTGCGCTCCTCGATCTGCTCTCCGTGCTCCCTCCGCTCCCTTACCGCAACGTAGAAAGGGGCTCCGGTCCCATAGGTGCTCGTGGGAGGACAGTTTCCCCCGACACAAAAGATGCAAAGTTAATAATGATAGTGCAATATACCTGTGGCACTGCCATTTAGGTCATATTGGTGTAAAGCGCATGAAGAAACTCCATGTTGATGGACTTTTGGAATCACTTGATTATGAATCATTTGATACTTGCGAACCATGCCTCATGGGCAAGATGACTAAAACTTCGTTCTCCGGAACAATGGAGTGAGCCAATGACTTATTGGAAAATACATATCGATGTATGCGGTCCGATGAATGTTGAGGCAAGCGGTGGGTATGATTATTTTCTCACCTTCACAGATGATTTGAGCAGATATGGGTATATCTACTTAATGAAACACAAGTCTGAAACATTTGGTTCAAAGAATTTCAGAGTGAAGTAGAGAATCATCGTAACAAAAAAATAAAGTTTCTACGATCCGATCGCGGAGGCGAATATTTGAGTTACCAGTTTGGCCTTCATTTGAAACAATGTGGAATAGTTTCACAGCTCGCGCCACCTAGAACAGCACAGCGTAATGGTGTGTCCGAACATCGTAACCGTACTCTATTTAGATATGGTGTGTTCTATGATGTCTCTTACCGATTTGCCTTCATCATTTTGGGGTTATGCATTAGAGACAGCTACATTCACGTTAAATAGGGCACCGTCTGAATCTGTTGAGATGACACCATATGAACTATGGTTTGGCAAGAAACCAAAGTTGTCATTTCTTAAAGTTTGGGGTTGCGACACATATGTCAAAAGGCTTCAGCCTGATAAGCTCGAACCCAGATCGGAGAAGTGCGTCTTCATAGGATACCCTAAGGAAACAATTGGGTACACCTTCTACCATAGATCCGAACGCAAGATTTTTGTTGCAAGAATGGAACATTTCTAGAGAAGGATTTTCTCACGAAAGGAGTGGAGGAAAGTAGAACTTGATTCGGTAAATGTACATTCTATCGAATTGGAAAGTAGTTAATCATAGAAAACAGTTCCCGTGATGCCTGCACCAACTAGAGAGGAAGCTAATGATAATGATCATGAAACTTTAGATCAAGTTACTGCTGAGCCACGTAGGTCAACCAAAGCACGATCCGCACCAGAGTGGTACGGTAATCCTGTTCTGGAAGTCATGTTACTAGACCATGGTGAACCTACGAACTATGAAGAAGCTATGATGAGCCTAGATTCCGATAAATGGCATGAGGCCATAAATCTGAGATATGATCCATGTATGAGAACAAAGTGTGGACTTTGGTGGACTTGCCCGATGATCGGCGAGCCATAGAGAATAAATGGATCCTCAAGAAGAAGACTGACGTTGATGGTAATGTTACTGTTTACAAAGCTCGACTTGTCGCAAAGGGTTTTTGACAAGTTCAAGGAGTTGACTACGATGAGACCGTCTCTCCCGTGGCGATGCTTAAAGTCTGTCCGAATCATGTTAGAAATTGCCGTATTTTATGATTATGAAATCTGGCAAATGGATGTCAAAACTGCATTAGTTAATGGATTTCTTAAAGAAGAGTTTTATATGATGCAACCAGAAGGTTTTCTCGATCCTAAAGGTTTTAACAAAGTGTGCAAGCTCCAGCGATCCATCTATGGACTCGTGCAAGCATCTTGGAGTTGGAATATACGATTTGATGAAGTGATCAAAGCATATAGTTTTATACAGACTTTCGGAGAAGCATGTATTTACAAGAAAGTGAGTGGGAGCTCTGTAGAATTTCTGATATTATATGTGGATGACATATTGTTGATCGGAAATGGTGTAGAATTTTTGGATAGCATAAAAGGATATTTGAATAATTATTTTACAAAGAAAGACCTCAGTGAAACTGCTTACATATTGGGCATCAAGATCTATTGAGATATATCAAGATGCTTGATAAGACTTTCGATGACTATATACCTTGATGAGATTTTGAATTATTTCAAAATGGATCAGTCAAAGAAGGAGTTCTTGTCTGAGTTGTAAGGTATGAAGTTGAGTAAGACTCAAAGCCCGACCACGGCAGAAAAATAGAGAGAGAATGAAAGTCATTCCCTATGCCTCGGCCATAGGTTCTATAAAGCACGCCATGTTGTGTACCATACCAAATGTGTACCTTGCCACATGTCTGGCAAGGTGGTACAAGATTGATCCAGGAATAGATCACTGGACAACGGTCAAAATTATCCTTACAGGAATAAGGAAATTTTTCTCGATTATGGAGGTGATAAAGAGTTCATCGTAAAGAGTTACGTCGATGCAAGCTTTGACACTGATCTAGATGACTCTAAGTCTCAATTTAGATACGTATTGAACGAGGGAGCAATTAGCTAGAGTAGCTCCATGCAGAGCATTGTAGACATAGAAATTTGCGAAATGCATACGGATCTGCATGTGACAGACCCGTTGACTAAACTTCTCTCACAAAGCAAAACATGATCACACCTTAGTACTCTTCGGGTGTTAATCACATGGCGATGTGAACTAGATTATTAACTCTAGTAAACCCTTTGGGTGTTGGTCACATGGCGATATGAACTATGGGTGTTAATCACATGACGATATGAACTATCGGTGTTAAATCCCATGGCGATGTGAACTAGATTATTGACTCTAGTGCAAGTGGGAGACTGAAGGAAATATGCCCTAGAGACAATAATAAAGTTGTTATTTTATATTTCCTTATATCATGATAAATGTTTATTATTCATGCTAGAATTATACTAACCAGAGACTTGATACATGTGTGGATACATAGATGAAACATTGTGTCCCTAGTAAGCCTCTACTAGACTAACTAGTTAATCAAAGATGGTTAAGTTTCCTAACCGTAGACATGTGTTGTCATTTGATGACCGGGATCACATCATTAGGAGAATGATGTCATGGACAAGACCCATCCGTTAGCATACCATATTGATCGTTCATTTTTATTGATATTACTTAATTCATGTCAAATACATATTCCTACGGCTCTGAGATTATGCAACTCCTGGATACCGGAGGAATGCCTTGTGTACTATCAAACGTCACAACGTAACTGGGTGCTTATAAAGATGCTCTACATGTTGCTACCTCTTGAGCTCGTGTTGTATTCCCTCAAAGGGGAAAGGGAGATGCAGCACAGTAGCGTAAGTATTTCCCTCGGTTTTTGAGAACCAAGGTATCAATCCAGTAGGAGACCACGCGCCAGTCCCTCGCACCTCCACAAACAAATAAGAACTTCGCAGCCAACGCGATAAGGGGTTGCCAATCCCTTTACGGTCACTTACGAGAGTGATATTTGATAGAGATGATAGTTGATATTTTTGGTATTTTGTGTTAATAAAACAGCAAATAAAAGCAGTAAAAGTAAAGTAGATGTAGATTGATATGTTGAGAATAGACCCGGGGGCCATAGTTTTCTCTAGTGGCTTCTCTCATGATAGCGATATTCTACGGCGGGTAAACAAATTATTGTCGAGCAATTGATAGAAAAGCGAATAATTATGAGACTATCTAGGCATGATCATTGTATATAGGCATCACTTCCGAGACAAGTAGACCGATTCCTGCCTACATCTACTACTATTACTCCACACATCGACCGCGATCCAGCATGCATCTAGTGTATTGAGTTCATAAGAACAGAGTAACGCTTTAAGGAAGATGACATGATGTAGAGGGATAAACTCAAGAAATATGATGTAAACCCCATCTTTTTATCCTCGATGGCAACAATACAATACGTGCCTTGCTGCCCCTACTGTCACTGAAAAGGACACCGCAAGATTGAAACCACAGCCAAGCACTTCTCCCATTGCAAGAACTATAGATCTAGTAGTCCAAACCAAACCAATAATTCGAAGAGACTTGCAAGGATATTATGAGCACACACAAAAAGTTCAAAGGAGAACCAAATATCTTTCATAGATAACCTTGATCATAAACTTACAATTCATCGGATCTCGACAAACACACCGCAAAAAGAGATTACATCGAATAGATCTCCTCGAAGACCGAGGAGAACTTTGTATTGAGATCCAGAGAGAGAGAAGAAGCCATCTAGATACTAGCTATGGACCTGAAGGTCTGTGGTAAACTGAAGGAAATATGCCCTAGAGGCAATAATAAAGTTGTTATTTATATTTCCTTATATCATGATAAATGTTTATTATTCATGCTAGAATTGTATTAACCGGAAACTTAGTACATGTGTGGATACATAGACAAAACAGTATGTCCCTAGTATGCCTCTACTAGACTAGCTCATTGATCAAAGATGGTTATGTTTCCTAGCCATAGACATGAGTTGTCATTTGATCAACGGGGTCACATCATTAGGAGAATGATGTGATGGACAAGACCCATCCGTTAGCATAGCACTATGATCGTTTAGTTCTACTGCTATTGCTTTCTTCATGACTTATACATGTTCCTATGACTATGAGATTATGCAACTCCCGAATACCGTAGGAACACCTTGTGTGCTATCAAACGTCACAACGTAACTGGGTGATCATAAAGATGCTCTACAGGTGTCTCCGAAAGTATTCGTGGTGTTGGCATAGATCAAGATTAGGATTTGTCACTCCGAGTGTCGGAGAGGTATCTCTGGGCCCTCTCGGTAACACACATCACAACAAGCCTTGCAAGCAAAAGACTAATAAGTTAGTCACGAGATGATGTGTTACGGAACGAGTAAAGAGACTTGCCGGTAACGAGATTGAACTAGGTATGGAGATACCGACGATCGAATCTCGGGCAAGTAACATACCGATGACAAAAGGAACAACGTATGTTGTTATGCGGTTTTGACCGATAAAAGATCTTCGTAGAATATGTAGGAGCCAATATGAACATCCAGGTTCCGCTATTGGTTATTGACCGGAGATGAGTCTCGGTCATGTCTACATAGTTCTCGAACCCATAGGGTCCGCACGCTTAACGTTTGATGACGATCGATATTATGAGTTTATGAGTTTTGATGTACCGAAGGTAGTTCGGAGTCCCGGATGAGATCACGGACATGACGAGGAGTCTCGGAATGTCCGAGACATAAAGATTGATATATTGGACGACTATATTCGGACACCGGAAGTGTTCCGGAAAAGTTTCGGATTTAACGGGATTGCCGGAGGGGGTTACCAGAACCCCCTACGAAGGGGGATGGTCCATAGTGGGCCTTGAGGAAAGGAGAGAGGCAGCCCATAGAGGCTGGCCGGCGCCCCACCTAGGGATCCTAGTTGGACTAGGATTGGGGGGGCGCCGCCTCTCCCTCTTTTCCTTTCCCTCTCTTCCTTCTTGGTGGACTCCTACTAGGAATAGGATT
Organism: Secale cereale; assembly: GCA_902687465.1. Lineage (NCBI taxonomy): Eukaryota > Viridiplantae > Streptophyta > Magnoliopsida > Poales > Poaceae > Secale > Secale cereale. The sequence goes on from LR738711.1 coordinate 20,175,872, forward strand.
GCAATCCTATTCCTAGTAGGATTGCCCTAGCCGCACCATAGGAGGCCGGCCGGCCCTCCTCCCTTGATCCTTTATATACGGGGGCAGCGGGGCACCCAAAGACACACAAGTTGAATCGTTCCAGCCGTGTACGGTGCCCCCCTCCACAGAAACACACCTCGGTCATACCGTCGCAGTGCTTAGGCGAAGCCCTGCGCCGGTAGATACATCATATCCGTCACCACGCCGTCGTGCTGACGAAACTCTCCCGTAAAGCTCAACTGGATCAAGAGCTCGTGGGACGTCATCAAGCTGAACGTGTGCTGAACGCGGAGGTGCCGTACGTTCGGTGCTTGATCGGTTGAATCGTGAAGAAGTTCGACTACATCAACCGCGTCACTTGACGCTTCCGCTTCCGGTCTACGAGGGTACGTAGACACACTCTTCCCTCTCGTTGCTATGCATCTGGTAGATAGATCTTGCGTGATCGTAGGAAAATTTTAAAATACTACGTTCCCCAACAGTGGCATCATGAGCCAGGTCTATGCGTAGATGATATGCACGAGTAGAACACAATGAGTTGTGGGCGATACTAGTCATACTGCTTACCAGCATGTCATACTTTGCTTCGGCGGTATTGTGAGATGAAGCGGCCCGGACCGACATTACGCGTACGCTTACGCGAGACTGGTTTCACCGTTACGAGCACTCGTTGCTTAAAGGTGACTGGCGGGTGTCTGTCTCTGTCACTTTAGCTGAATCAAGTGTGGCTACGCCCGGTCCTTGTGAAGGTTAAAACAGCACATACTTGACGAAACATCGTTGTGGTTTTGTATGCGTAGGTAAGAACGGTTCTTGCTAAGCCCGTAGCAGCCACGTAAAACTTGCAACAACAAAGTAGAGGACGTCTAACTTGTTTTTGCAGGGCATGTTGTGATGTGATATGGTCAAGACATGATGAGTTATACGGTTTTGTATGAGATGATCATGTTTTGTAATGTTATCGGCAACTGGCAGGAGCCATATGGTTGTCGCTTTATTGTATGAAATGCAATCGCCATGTAATTGCTTTACTTTATCACTAAGCGGTAGCGATAGTCGTAGAAGCAATAGTTGGCGAGACGACAACGATGCTACGATAGAGATCAAGGTGTCGCGCCGGTGAAGAAGGTGATCATGAAGGTGCTTTGGAGATGGAGATCAAAAGCACAAGATGATGATGGCCACATCATGTCACATATTTTGATTGCATGTGATGTTTATCTTATTATGCTTCTTATTTTGCTTAGAACAACGGTAGCATTATAAGATGACCCCTTACTAAAATTCAAGGTATAAGTGTTCTCCCTGAGTATGCACCGTTGCGAAAGTTCGTCGTGCCGAGACACCACGTGATGATCGGGTGTGATAAGCTCTACGTTCAAATACAACGGGTGTAAGCCATTTTTTGCACACGCAGAATACTCGGGTTAAACTTGACGAGCCTGGCATATGCAGATATGGCCTCGGAACACTGGAGACCGAAAGGTCGAGCGTGAATCATATAGTAGGTATGATCAACATAAGATGTTCACCATTGGAACTACTCCATCTCACGTGATGATCGGACATGGTTTAGTTGATTTGGATCACGTGATCATTTAGATGACCGGAGGGATGTCTATCTAAGTGGGAGTTCTTTAAATTAATATGATTAAATTGAACTTTAATTTATCATGAACTTAGTCCTCGTAGTATTAGCATATCTATGTTGTAGATCAATAGCTCACGATGTTGCTCCCCGTTTATTTTTTATATGATCCTAGAGAAAACTAAGTTGAAAGATGTTAGTAGCAATGATGCGGAATTGTTCCGTGATCTGAGGATTATCCTCATTGCTGCACAGAGAAATATGTCCTTGATGCACCGCTAGGTGAAAGACCTATTGCAGGAGCAGATGTAGACGTTATGAACGTTTTGACAAAATCTCGGTATGATGACTACTTGATAGTTTAGTGCACCATGCTTTACGGCTTATAACCGGGACTTCAAAAACGTTTTGAACGCCACGGAGCATATGAGATGTTCCAAGAGTTGAAATTAGTATTTCATACTCATGCCCGTGTCGAGAGGTATAAGACTTCTGACAGTACTTTGCCTACAAGATGGAGGAGAATAGCTCAACCAGTGAGCATGTGCTCAGATTGTCTGGGTACTACAATTACTTGAATCAAGTGGGAGTTAATCTTCCAGATAAGATAGTAATTGACAAAGTTCTCTAGTCACTATCACCAAGTTAGTAGAACTTCGTGATGAACTATAATATGCAAGGGATGACGAAGGTAATTCCCGAGCTCTTCGCAATGCTAAAATCGGCGAAGGTAGAAATCAAGAAAGAACATCAAGTGTTGATGGTTAATAAGACCACTTGTTTCAAGTAAAGGGCAAAGGGATAGAAGGGGAACTTCAAGAAGAATGACAAGCAAGTTGTCACTCCCATGAAGAAACCCAAAGCTAAACTCAAGCCTGAAACTAAGTGCTTCTACTGCAAAGGAAATGGTCACGGGAAGTGGAACTGCCCTAGATACTTGGCGGATAAGAAGGATGACAAAGTGAACAAAGGTATATTTGATATACAGATTATTGATGTGTATTTTACTAGTGTTCATAGCAACCCCTCGGTATTTGATACTGGTTCAGTTGCTAAAGAGTAGTAACTCGAAATGGGAGTTGCATAATGAACAGAAACTAGTTAAAGGATGAAGTGACGATGTGTATTGGAAGCAGTTCCAAGATTGATATGATCATCATCGCACACTCCCTATACTTTCGGGATTAGTGTTGAACCTAAATAAGTGTTATTTGGTGTTTGTGTTGAGCATGAATATGATTTGATCATGTTTATTGCAATGCGGTTATTCATGTAAGTTAGAGAATAATTGTTGTTCTGTTTACATGAATAAAACCTTCTATGGCCATACACCTAATGAAAATAGTTTGTTGGATCTCGATCGTGTGATACACATATTCATAATATTGAAGCCAAAAGATGCAAGGTTAATAATGATAGTGCAACTTATTTGTGGCACTGCCGTTTAGGTCATATTGGCGTAAAGCACATGAAGAAACTCCATAGTGATGGACTTTTTGGAATCACTTGATTATGAATCACTTGGTGCTTGCGAACCATGCCCCATGGGCAAGATGACTAAAACTCCGTTCTCCGGAACTATGGAGCGAGCAACAGAGTTGTTGGAAATCATACATACTGATGTATGCAGACCAATGAGTGTTGAAGCTCACGGCGGGAATCGTTATTTTCTGACCTTCACTGATGATTTGAGCAGATATGGGTATATCTACTTAATGAAGCACAAGTCTGAAACATTTGAAAAGTTCAAAGAATTTCGGAGTGAAGTGGAGAATCATCGTAACAACAAAATAGGAGTTTCTACGATATGATCATAGAGGTAAAATATTTGAGTTAGCAAGTTTGGCCTTCAGTAAAAACAATGTGAAATAGTTTCACTACTCACGCCACCTGGAACACCACAGTGTAATGGTGTGTCCGAACGTCATAACCGTACTTTATTAGATATGGTGCGATCGATGATGTCTCTTACCGATCTACCACTATTGCTTTTGGGGTTATGCATTAGAGACAGCTACATTCACGTTAAATAGGGCACCATCTAAATCTGTGGAGATGACACCGTATGAACTGTGGTTTGACAAGAAACCTAAGCTGTCATTTTTTTTAAGTTTGGGACTGCGATGCTTATGTGAAAAAGTTTCAACATGATAAGCTCGAACCCAAATCGGAGAAGTAAATCTTCATAGGACACCCAAAAGAAACTGTTGGGTACACCTTCTATCACAGATCCGAAGGCAAGGTCTTTGTTGCTAAGAGTGGATCCTTTCTAGAGAAGGAGTTTCTCTCGAAAGAAGTGAGTGGGAGGAAAGTAGAACTTGATGAGGTAATTGTACCTTCTCCCGAATTGGAAAGTGGAACATCACAGAAACTAGTTCCAGTGATTCCTACACCAATTAGTGAGGAAGCTAATGATGATGATCATGAAACTTCAGATCAAGTTTCTGCTGAACGTCGTAGATCAACCAGAGTACGTTCCGCACCAGAGTGGTACGGCAACCCAGTTCTGGAAGTCATGTTACTAGACCATGATGAACCTGCGAACTATGAGGAAGCGATGATGAGCCCAGATTCCGCAAAATGGCTTGAGGCCATGAAATCTGAGATGGGATCCATGTATGAGAACAAAGTGTGGACTTTGGTTGACTTGCCCGATGATCGGCAGGCCATCGAAAATAAATGGATCTTCAAGAGGAAGACCGACGCAGACGGTAATGTTACTGTTTACAAAGCTCGACTTGTTGCGAAAGGGTTTCGACAAGTTCAAGGAGTTGACTACGATGAGACTTTCTCACCTGTAGCGATGCTTAAGTCTGTCCGAATCATGTTAGCAATTGCCGCATTTTATGATTATGAAATCTGGCAAATGGATGTCAAAACTGCATTCCTGAATGGATATCTCAAAGAAGAGTTATATATGATGCAACCAGAAGGTTTTGTCGATCCAAAAGGTGCTAACAAAATGTGCAAGCTCCAGCGATCCATCTATGGACTGGTGCAAGCATCTCGGAGTTGGAATATACACTTTGATAAGTTGATCAAAGCATATAGATTTATACAGACTTGCGGTGAAGCCTGTATTTACAAGAAGTGAGTGGGAGCACTACAAACTTTCTGATAAGTATATGTGAATGACATATTGTCGATTGGAAATGATGTAGAATTTTCTGGAAAGCATAAAGGAGTGTTTGAAAGGAGTTTTTCAAAGAAAGACCTTGGTGAAGCTGCTTACATATTGGGCATCAAGATCTATAGAGATAGATCAAGACGCTTGATAAGACTTTCGATGAGTACATACCTTGATATGATTTTGAAGTAGTTCAAAATGGATCAGTCAAAGAAGGAGTTCTTACCTGACTTGTAAGGTGTGAAGTTGAGTAAGACTCAAAGCTAGACCACGGCAGAAAAATATAGAGAGAATGAAAGTCATTCCCTATGCCTCAGCCATAGGTTCTATAAAGTATGCCATGTTGTGTACCAAACATGTTGTGTACCTTGCCATGAGTTTGTCAAGAGGGTACAATAGTGATCCAGGAGTAGATCACTGTACAGCGGTCAAAATTATCCTTAGTAACTGGATGACTAAGGAAATGTTTCTCGATTATGGAGGTGATAAAGAGTTCGTCGTAAAGGGTTACGCCGATGCAAGCTTTGACACTAAATCCAGATGACTCTAAGTATCAATCTGGATTCGTATTGAAAGTGGGAGCAATTAGCTAGAGTAGCTCTATGCAGAGCATTGTAGACATAGAAATTTGCGAAATACATACGGATCTGAATGTGACAGACCCGTTGACTAAACTTCTCTCACAAGCAAAACATGATCACACCTTATTACTCTTGGGTATTAATCACATAGCGATGTGAACTAGATTATTGACTCTAGTAAACCCTTTGGGTGTTGGTCACATGGCGATGTGAACTATGGGTGTTATTCACATAACGATGTGAACTATCGGTATTAAATCACATGGAGATGTGAGCTAGATTATTGACTCTAGTGCAAGTGGGAGACTGAAGGAAATATGCCCTAGAGGCAATAATAAAGTTGTTATTTATATTTCCTTATATCATGATAAATGTTTATTATTCATGCTAGAATTGTATTAACCGGAAACTTAGTACATGTGTGGATACATAGACAAAACAGTATGTCCCTAGTATGCCTCTACTAGACTAGCTCATTGATCAAAGATGGTTATGTTTCCTAGCCATAGACATGAGTTGTCATTTGATCAACGGGGTCACATCATTAGGAGAATGATGTGATGGACAAGACCCATCCGTTAGCATAGCACTATGATCGTTTAGTTCTACTGCTATTGCTTTCTTCATGACTTATACATGTTCCTATGACTATGAGATTATGCAACTCCCGAATACCGTAGGAACACCTTGTGTGCTATCAAACGTCACAACGTAACTGGGTGATCATAAAGATGCTCTACAGGTGTCTCCGAAAGTATTCGTGGTGTTGGCATAGATCAAGATTAGGATTTGTCACTCCGAGTGTCGGAGAGGTATCTCTGGGCCCTCTCGGTAACACACATCACAACAAGCCTTGCAAGCAAAAGACTAATAAGTTAGTCACGAGATGATGTGTTACGGAACGAGTAAAGAGACTTGCCGGTAACGAGATTGAACTAGGTATGGAGATACCGACGATCGAATCTCGGGCAAGTAACATACCGATGACAAAAGGAACAACGTATGTTGTTATGCGGTTTTGACCGATAAAAGATCTTCGTAGAATATGTAGGAGCCAATATGAACATCCAGGTTCCGCTATTGGTTATTGACCGGAGATGAGTCTCGGTCATGTCTACATAGTTCTCGAACCCATAGGGTCCGCACGCTTAACGTTTGATGACGATCGATATTATGAGTTTATGAGTTTTGATGTACCGAAGGTAGTTCGGAGTCCCGGATGAGATCACGGACATGACGAGGAGTCTCGGAATGTCCGAGACATAAAGATTGATATATTGGACGACTATATTCGGACACCGGAAGTGTTCCGGAAAAGTTTCGGATTTAACGGGATTGCCGGAGGGGGTTACCAGAACCCCCTACGAAGGGGGATGGTCCATAGTGGGCCTTGAGGAAAGGAGAGAGGCAGCCCATAGAGGCTGGCCGGCGCCCCACCTAGGGATCCTAGTTGGACTAGGATTGGGGGGGCGCCGCCTCTCCCTCTTTTCCTTTCCCTCTCTTCCTTCTTGGTGGACTCCTACTAGGAATAGGATTGCAATCCTATTCCTAGTAGGATTGCCCTAGCCGCACCATAGGAGGCCGGCCGGCCCTCCTCCCTTGATCCTTTATATACGGGGGCAGCGAGGCACCCAAAGACACACAAGTTGAATCGTTCCAGCCGTGTACGGTGCCCCCCTCCACAGAAACACACCTCGGTCATACCGTCGCAGTGCTTAGGCGAAGCCCTGCGCCGGTAGATACATCATATCCGTCACCACGCCGTCGTGCTGACGAAACTCTCCCGTAAAGCTCAACTGGATCAAGAGCTCGTGGGACGTCATCAAGCTGAACGTGTGCTGAACGCGGAGGTGCCGTACGTTCGGTGCTTGATCGGTTGAATCGTGAAGAAGTTCGACTACATCAACCGCGTCACTTGACGCTTCCGCTTCCGGTCTACGAGGGTACGTAGACACACTCTTCCCTCTCGTTGCTATGCATCTGGTAGATAGATCTTGCGTGATCGTAGGAAAATTTTAAAATACTACGTTCCCCAACAGTGGCATCATGAGCCAGGTCTATGCGTAGATGATATGCACGAGTAGAACACAATGAGTTGTGGGCGATACTAGTCATACTGCTTACCAGCATGTCATACTTTGCTTCGGCGGTATTGTGAGATGAAGCGGCCCGGACCGACATTACGCGTACGCTTACGCGAGACTGGTTTCACCGTTACGAGCACTCGTTCCTTAAAGGTGACTGGCGGGTGTCTGTCTCTCTCACTTTAGCTGAATCAAGTGTGGCTACGCCCGGTCCTTGTGAAGGTTAAAACAGCACATACTTGACGAAACATCGTTGTGGTTTTGTATGCGTAGGTAAGAACGGTTCTTGCTAAGCCCGTAGCAGCCACGTAAAACTTGCAACAACAAAGTAGAGGACGTCTAACTTGTTTTTGCAGGGCATGTTGTGATGTGATATGGTCAAGACATGATGAGTTATACGGTTTTGTATGAGATGATCATGTTTTGTAATGTTATCGGCAACTGGCAGGAGCCATATGGTTGTCGCTTTATTGTATGAAATGCAATCGCCATGTAATTGCTTTACTTTATCACTAAGCGGTAGCGATAGTCGTAGAAGCAATAGTTGGCGAGACGACAACGATGCTACGATAGAGATCAAGGTGTCGCGCCGGTGACGAAGGTGATCATGAAGGTGCTTTGGAGATGGAGATCAAAAGCACAAGATGATGATGGCCACATCATGTCACATATTTTGATTGCATGTGATGTTTATCTTATTATGCTTCTTATTTTGCTTAGAACAACGGTAGCATTATAAGATGACCCCTTACTAAAATTCAAGGTATAAGTGTTCTCCCTGAGTATGCACCGTTGCGAAAGTTCGTCGTGCCGAGACACCACGTGATGATCGGGTGTGATAAGCTCTACGTTCAAATACAACGGGTGTAAGCCATTTTTTGCACACGCAGAATACTCGGGTTAAACTTGACGAGCCTGGCATATGCAGATATGGCCTCGGAACACTGGAGACCGAAAGGTCGAGCGTGAATCATATAGTAGGTATGATCAACATAAGATGTTCACCATTGGAACTACTCCATCTCACGTGATGATCGGACATGGTTTAGTTGATTTGGATCACGTGATCATTTAGATGACCGGAGGGATGTCTATCTAAGTGGGAGTTCTTTAAATTAATATGATTAAATTGAACTTTAATTTATCATGAACTTAGTCCTCGTAGTATTAGCATATCTATGTTGTAGATCAATAGCTCACGATGTTGCTCCCCGTTTATTTTTTATATGATCCTAGAGAAAACTAAGTTGAAAGATGTTAGTAGCAATGATGCGGAATTGTTCCGTGATCTGAGGATTATCCTCATTGCTGCACAGAGAAATATGTCCTTGATGCACCGCTAGGTGAAAGACCTATTGCAGGAGCAGATGTAGACGTTATGAACGTTTTGACAAAATCTCGGTATGATGACTACTTGATAGTTTAGTGCACCATGCTTTACGGCTTATAACCGGGACTTCAAAAACGTTTTGAACGCCACGGAGCATATGAGATGTTCCAAGAGTTGAAATTAGTATTTCATACTCATGCCCGTGTCGAGAGGTATAAGACTTCTGACAGTACTTTGCCTACAAGATGGAGGAGAATAGCTCAACCAGTGAGCATGTGCTCAGATTGTCTGGGTACTACAATTACTTGAATCAAGTGGGAGTTAATCTTCCAGATAAGATAGTAATTGACAAAGTTCTCTAGTCACTATCACCAAGTTAGTAGAACTTCGTGATGAACTATAATATGCAAGGGATGACGAAGGTAATTCCCGAGCTCTTCGCAATGCTAAAATCGGCGAAGGTAGAAATCAAGAAAGAACATCAAGTGTTGATGGTTAATAAGACCACTTGTTTCAAGTAAAGGGCAAAGGGATAGAAGGGGAACTTCAAGAAGAATGACAAGCAAGTTGTCACTCCCATGAAGAAACCCAAAGCTAAACTCAAGCCTGAAACTAAGTGCTTCTACTGCAAAGGAAATGGTCACGGGAAGTGGAACTGCCCTAGATACTTGGCGGATAAGAAGGATGACAAAGTGAACAAAGGTATATTTGATATACAGATTATTGATGTGTATTTTACTAGTGTTCATAGCAACCCCTCGGTATTTGATACTGGTTCAGTTGCTAAAGAGTAGTAACTCGAAATGGGAGTTGCATAATGAACAGAAACTAGTTAAAGGATGAAGTGACGATGTGTATTGGAAGCAGTTCCAAGATTGATATGATCATCATCGCACACTCCCTATACTTTCGGGATTAGTGTTGAACCTAAATAAGTGTTATTTGGTGTTTGTGTTGAGCATGAATATGATTTGATCATGTTTATTGCAATGCGGTTATTCATGTAAGTTAGAGAATAATTGTTGTTCTGTTTACATGAATAAAACCTTCTATGGCCATACACCTAATGAAAATAGTTTGTTGGATCTCGATCGTGTGATACACATATTCATAATATTGAAGCCAAAAGATGCAAGGTTAATAATGATAGTGCAACTTATTTGTGGCACTGCCGTTTAGGTCATATTGGCGTAAAGCACATGAAGAAACTCCATAGTGATGGACTTTTTGGAATCACTTGATTATGAATCACTTGGTGCTTGCGAACCATGCCCCATGGGCAAGATGACTAAAACTCCGTTCTCCGGAACTGTGGAGCGAGCAACAGAGTTGTTGGAAATCATACATACTGATGTATGCAGACCAATGAGTGTTGAAGCTCACGGCGGGAATCGTTATTTTCTGACCTTCACTGATGATTTGAGCAGATATGGGTATATCTACTTAATGAAGCACAAGTCTGAAACATTTGAAAAGTTCAAAGAATTTCGGAGTGAAGTGGAGAATCATCGTAACAACAAAATAGGAGTTTCTACGATATGATCGTAGAGGTAAAATATTTGAGTTAGCAAGTTTGGCCTTCAGTAAAAACAATGTGAAATAGTTTCACTACTCACGCCACCTGGAACACCACAGTGTAATGGTGTGTCCGAACGTCATAACCGTACTTTATTAGATATGGTGCGATCGATGATGTCTCTTACCGATCTACCACTATTGCTTTTGGGGTTATGCATTAGAGACAGCTACATTCACGTTAAATAGGGCACCATCTAAATCTGTGGAGATGACACCGTATGAACTGTGGTTTGACAAGAAACCTAAGCTGTCATTTTTTTTAAGTTTGGGACTGCGATGCTTATGTGAAAAAGTTTCAACATGATAAGCTCGAACCCAAATCGGAGAAGTAAATCTTCATAGGACACCCAAAAGAAACTGTTGGGTACACCTTCTATCACAGATCCGAAGGCAAGGTCTTTGTTGCTAAGAGTGGATCCTTTCTAGAGAAGGAGTTTCTCTCGAAAGAAGTGAGTGGGAGGAAAGTAGAACTTGATGAGGTAATTGTACCTTCTCCCGAATTGGAAAGTGGAACATCACAGAAACTAGTTCCAGTGATTCCTACACCAATTAGTGAGGAAGCTAATGATGATGATCATGAAACTTCAGATCAAGTTTCTGCTGAACGTCGTAGATCAACCAGAGTACGTTCCGCACCAGAGTGGTACGGCAACCCAGTTCTGGAAGTCATGTTACTAGACCATGATGAACCTGCGAACTATGAGGAAGCGATGATGAGCCCAGATTCCGCAAAATGGCTTGAGGCCATGAAATCTGAGATGGGATCCATGTATGAGAACAAAGTGTGGACTTTGGTTGACTTGCCCGATGATCGGCAGGCCATCGAAAATAAATGGATCTTCAAGAGGAAGACCGACGCAGACGGTAATGTTACTGTTTACAAAGCTCGACTTGTTGCGAAAGGGTTTCGAAAAGTTCAAGGAGTTGACTACGATGAGACTTTCTCACCTGTAGCGATGCTTAAGTCTGTCCGAATCATGTTAGCAATTGCCGCATTTTATGATTATGAAATCTGGCAAATGGATGTCAAAACTGCATTCCTGAATGGATATCTCAAAGAAGAGTTGTATATGATGCAACCAGAAGGTTTTGTCGATCCAAAAGGTGCTAACAAAGTATGCAAGCTCCAGTGATCCATCTATGGACTGGTGCAAGCATCTCGGAGTTGGAATATACGCTTTGATGAGGTGATCAAAGCATATGGTTTTATACAGACTTTTGGAGAAGCCTGTATTTACAAGAAGTGAGTGGGAGCACTACAACCTTTCTGATAAGTATATGTGAATGACATATTGTCGATCGGAAATGATGTAGAATTTTCTGGAAAGCATAAAGGAGTGTTTGAAAGGAGTTTTTCAAAGAAAGACCTTGGTGAAGCTGCTTACATATTGGGCATCAAGATCTATAGAGATAGATCAAGACGCTTGATAAGACTTTCGATGAGTACATACCTTGATAAAATTTTGAAGTAGTTCAAAATGGATCAGTCAAAGAAGGAGTTCTTGCCTGACTTGTAAGGTGTGAAGTTGAGTAAGACTCAAAGCCAGACCACGGCAGAAAAATATAGAGAGAATGAAAGTCATTCCCTATGCCTCAGCCATAGGTTCTATAAAGTATGCCATGCTGTGTACCAAACATATTGTGTACCTTGCCATGAGTTTGTCAAGGGGGTACAATAGTGATCCAGGAGTAGATCACTGTACAGCGGTCAAAATTATCCTTAGTAACTGGATGACTAAGGAAATGTTTCTCGATTATGGAGGTGATAAAGAGTTCGTCGTAAAGGGTTACGCCGATGCAAGCTTTGACACTAAATCCAGATGACTCTAAGTATCAATCTGGATGCGTATTGAAAGTGGGAGCAATTAGCTAGAGTAGCTCTATGCAGAGCATTGTAGACATAGAAATTTGCCAAATACATACGGATCTGAATGTGACAGACCCGTTGACTAAACTTCTCTCACAAGCAAAACATGATCACACCTTATTACTCTTGGGTATTAATCACATAGCGATGTGAACTAGATTATTGACTCTAGTAAACCCTTTGGGTGTTGGTCACATGGTGATGTGAACTATGGGTGTTATTCACATAACGATGTGAACTATCGGTATTAAATCACATGGCGATGTGAGCTAGATTATTGACTCTAGTGCAAGTGGGAGACTGAAGGAAATATGCCCTAGAGGCAATAATAAAGTTGTTATTTATATTTCCTTATATCATGATAAATGTTTATTATTCATGCTAGAATTGTATTAACCGGAAACTTAGTACATGTGTGGATACATAGACAAAACAATATGTCCCTAGTATGCCTCTACTAGACTAGCTCATTGATCAAAGATGGTTATGTTTCCTAGCCATAGACATGAGTTGTCATTTGATCAATGGGGTCAGATCATTAGGAGAATGATGTGATGGACAAGACCCATCTGTTAGCATAGAACTATGATCGTTTAGTTTTACTGCTATTGCTTTCTTCATGACTTATACATGTTCCTATGACTATGAGATTATGCAACTCCCGAATACCGTAGGAACACCTTGTGTGCTATCAAACGTCACAACATAACTGGGTGATCATAAAGATGCTCTATAGGTGTCTCCGAAAGTATTCGTGGTGTTGGCATAGATCAAGATTAGGATTTGTCACTCCGAGTGTCGGAGAGGTATCTCTGGGCCCTCTCGGTAACACACATCACAATAAGCCTTGCAAGCAAAAGACTAATAAGTTAGTCACGAGATGATGTGTTACGGAACGAGTAAAGAGACTTGCCGGTAATGAGATTGAACTAGGTATGGAGATACCGACGATCGAATCTCGGGCAAGTAACATACCGATGACAAAAGGAACAACGTATGTTGTTATGCGGTTTTGACCGATAAAAGATCTTCGTAGAATATGTAGGAGCCAATATGAACATCCAGGTTCCGCTATTGGTTATTGACCGGAGATGAGTCTCGGTCATGTCTACATAGTTCTCGAACCCGTAGGGTCCACACGCTTAACGGTTGATGACGATCGATATTATGAGTTTATGAGTTTTGATGTACCGAAGGTAGTTCGGAGTCCCGGATGAGATCACGGACATGACGAGGAGTCTCGGAATGTCCGAGACATAAAGATTGATATATTGGACGGCTATATTCGGACACCGGAAGTGTTCCGGAAAAGTTTCGGATTTAACGGGATTGCCGGAGGGGGTTACCAGAACCCCCTACGAAGGGGGATGGTCCATAGTGGGCCTTGAGGAAAGGAGAGAGGCAGCCCATAGAGGCTGGCCGGCGCCCCACCTAGGGATCCTAGTTGGACTAGGATTGGGGGGGCGCCACCTCTCCCTCTTTTCCTTTCCCTCTCTTCCTTCTTGGTGGACTCCTACTAGGAATAGGATTGCAATCCTATTCCTAGTAGGATTGCCCTAGCCGCACCATAGGAGGCCGGCCGGCCCTCCTCCCTTGATCCTTTATATACGGGGGCAGGGGGGCACCCAAAGACACACAAGTTGAATCGTTCCAGCCGTGTACGGTGCCCCCCTCCACAGAAACACACCTCGGTCATACCGTCGCAGTGCTTAGGCGAAGCCCTGCGCCGGTAGATACATCATATCCGTCACCACGCCGTCGTGCTGACGAAACTCTCCCGTAAAGCTCAACTGGATCAAGAGCTCGTGGGACGTCATCAAGCTGAACGTGTGCTGAACGCGGAGGTGTCGTACGTTCGGTGCTTGATCGGTTGAATCGCGAAGAAGTTCGACTACATCAACCGCGTCACTTGACGCTTCCGCTTCCGGTCTACGAGGGTACGTAGACACACTCTTCCCTCTCGTTGCTATGCATCTGGTAGATAGATCTTGTGTGATCGTAGGAAAATTTTAAAATACTACGTTCCCCAACATAAACTACTCACAACTCATGATGAGGGCGATGATGATGATGATGATGATGAAGGCCTCCATGATGGATCCCCCTCCGGTGGAGCTCCAGAACAGGCTCCGAGATGGGATCTCCACGGGAACAGAAGCTACGGCGGTGGAATTAGGGTTTTCTGTCTGCCTATGGAGTTTTCGGGGTACGTGGACTTATATAGGAAGAAGGAGGGCACCGGGGGCCACACGAGGGGGCCTCGAGGAAAGGAGGGCACCCTGGGAAGGGGGGTGCGCCCCCCACCCTCGAGAGCCACCTCTCTGTCCCCTGACTTGGTCCTCAAGCTCCACGTGCATGATTTTCTCCAAAAATATCTCTTGCGAAGGTTTCATTCCGTTTGGACTCCGTTTGCTATTCCTTTTCTGCAAAACCCTGAAATAGGCAAAAAAACTGCAATCTGGACTCGGCCTTTGGGTTAGTAGGTTAGTCCCAAAAATGATATAAAAGTGAATGATAAAGCCCATTAAACATCCAAGACATCATAAATAATAGCATGGAACAATCAAAAATTATAGATATGTTGGAGACGTATCACATGTATCTCCAAAGGTGTTTGTTGGGTTGGCATAGATCGAGATTAGGATTTGTCACTCCAAGTAAAGGAGAGGTATCATTGGACCCTCTCGGTAATACACGTCATAAGAAGCCTTGCAAGCAAAGTGACTAATGAGTTAGTTGCAGGATGATGTATTACGGAACGAGTAAAGAGAGTTGTTTGTAACAAGATTGAACTAGGTAAGATGATACCGACGATCGAATCTCGAGCAACT
This sequence comes from Secale cereale, assembly GCA_902687465.1. Classification (NCBI taxonomy): domain Eukaryota; kingdom Viridiplantae; phylum Streptophyta; class Magnoliopsida; order Poales; family Poaceae; genus Secale; species Secale cereale. The sequence goes on from LR738711.1 coordinate 20,190,879, forward strand.
AACATACCGATGACAAAGGGAATAACGTATGTTGTCATAACGGTTCGACCGATAAAGATCTTCGTAGAATATGTGGGAGCCAATATGAGCATCCAGGTTTCGCTATTGGTATTGACCGGTGAGGTGTCTCCGTCATGTCTACATAGTTCTCGAACCCGTAGGGTCCGCACGCTTAACGTTCGATGATGATATTGTATTATATGAGTTATGTGATTTGGTGACCGAATGTTATTCAGAGTCCCGGATAAGATCACGGACATGACGAGGAGTCTCGAAATGGTCAAGAGGTAAAGATTGATATATAGGGCGATGGTATTCCGACACCGGAAGTGTTCCGGGGGGTACCGCGTACTTATCAGGTCACCGAAAGGGGTTTCGGGCACGCCCGGCAAAAGATATGGGCCTTATGGGCCAAGAGGGGAAACACACCAGCCACAAAGGGGCTGGTGCGTCCCCCCCCCCCCCCCCCCCCCCCTCATATGGGCTGGCCAAATTGAAAAAGGAAAGGGGAAGGAGAAAAGGAAAAAGGGAATAGGATTCCCCCTTCCCCCTCTTCCCTTCCTACTCCGAATAGGAATAGGAAAGGGGTTTGGCCGAATTGGGGAGAGTACCCCAAGTAGGATTCCTCCTACTTGGGGAGCCCCCTTGGCTGCCTCTTCTCCCCTCCAACCTATATATATGTGGGGAAGGGGGCTCCTAGAACATACAACAACATCTGTTAGCTGTGTGCGGCGCCCTCCTCCACGTATTACTCCAACGGTCATATCTTCGTAGTGCTTAGGCGAAGCCCTGTGTGGATCACATCACAGTCACCGTCATTACGTCATCGTGCTCACGGAACTCATCTACTTCCTCGACACCTTGCTGGATAAAGAGGACGAGGGACGTCATCGAGCTGAATGTGTGCAGAACTCGGAGGTACCGTATGTTTGGTGCTTGATCGGTTGGAGCTAGAAGAAGTTCGACTACATCAACCGTGTTGTCAAACTATTTTGCTTTCGGTCTACGAGGGTACGTATACACACTCTCTCCCTCTCGTTGTTATGCATCTTCTAGATAGATCTTGCATGAGCGTATGAATTTTTTTTTTAAATTGCATGCTACGTTTTCTAACAGGAGATGCCATCCACGTCAGGCACGACACTATTGGCCAAGGCCACCACCTCCGCCGGAGCCGCCACATCCATCACTCCTAGGTGCTCGTCATCATGACCTCCGCGATGGATTGTAATCATATATGAACCCCTTGTCATGCAAGTTTTAATTGACTAATTGTTTTTTAGCTTATGGTGCTCTAGTACACAAAACTAGATTGTGTTATTTATTTTACGGAATAGATAAATTCCGAACATTCGGATTTTAAACATCTGATACCGAATGTTTTTTATGGCAACTTTAGTTGCTGCGAGGTGACAACTTTAGTTGTTAACACATGTCAACTTTGTTCTAGTTCGATTTTTTGTCAGAAAATTGCCATGCTTTCTCACCATCGACTTAATTAAAGTTGCCATCAAAAGAGTTCGGATTAGCATGCCTAAATCCCGAACGTTCGGGACTTATTGAGGTCCTTATTTTATTGTGTCATGTTTTGTATCTTAGCGGCCGAAGACATTCAATCCACCAGTTTGGTTAGAGGCATCTAACCTTATAGGCCACACCCAAGTAGAGTTGTTGATTTTCTCCCCGTGTTGTGGTACCTTGTAGCCTAGAAAAATAAACACTATTCAGGCATGTGCATTGGTTGCAGTGCTGAATTTACTGAATAGCTCGAAACTAAATTGGGCTGCTAAGATACAAAATCTTAACATGCGGAGTGCTTGTTCTGCTTTAAATCTTAACATGCGGAGTGCTTGTTCTGCTTTGGCATTAGACCTAGCACGCTCCACATAGATTAATAATTAGTTATTCTTATTCAAATAACATACTATTGATATTATCACTTAGCATCAAAAAATATTTTATTTGTCATTTTAAATATTTAAAATATCATGATCAATACTAAAAAAGTGAGATCCTATCTGTAAAAGGAGATTCTAGATCATATAGTTTAAGAGAACTAACATCAACTAATTACATTCGCCAATATTCAGAGCAAATAATTTTAACAAGATAACAAGCTATGTCGAAGATAATTTTTACTGTGTGATATGTATGTCATTTTAAAGCACCAAATAATTTCAAATATCAGAACTTAAGAACCAATTAATAACAACTTATCCACAAGATATACTTTGGTACATATCCTTGTTTCAAAAAAAAATACTTTGGTATATATCTATTAAGTTTTATAAGTACTAATCAACTCCAGCCAAAAGTAGAAGGGCAAGAACTTATCCTCCCAGGTCTGGTCATGCTTATATAAACACCAACACAGAAGGCATAGGTTGTCAAATACAAACTACAAGGACACCTGGACATACATACGATAGAAATAAAGAAACAAGAAACCATTCCCCATGGAACTTATCAAGAACAACACAAGAGCCCTACTCTTGGTAGCTCTTGTGATGATGTCTACCGCCCTATTATCTTGCCATGCAGGTACTACAATCGTTTGTCTATATATTTTCATATTCATTTTTAGCATGCGCAAACATTTGCATATGTAATTCAAACTAGCCCATGTAACTTAAGTAGTAATCTATACTCCCTCCGTCCGAAAATACTTGTCATCAAAATAGATGAAAAAAGATGTATCTAGAACTAAAATACATCTATGTACATCCCCTTTTATTCATTTTGATGACAAGTATTTACGGACGGAGGGAGTACATGCTAACACTGCTATATTTTGCCATGCACAGGTTCAACACAACCAATCCCCATCGGGGACTTATGTGTGCGTTTTGTAAGCTGTGAGAAAGGCCATGAATCCGAAGAGGCGTGCAGGAACCACTGCTCATTTTTCGAATTCAAAAAGAGCCACTGTAAACCAGACAAAGGTGGTTCTTGCTGCTGCTCTAAGTAAACGACGTAAAAACAATGGATGGGTCGTGCTAATAAATCGATGCGTGTAAGATAGGCTCAAGATACATGTGCACCATGGATCTATCTGGTTTATGCAAAAGTTTCAATAAAGTATTTATCTGAAATTTGACCGTGAGCATTTCTTCAGAACAGGGGAACCAATTGCTGTTGTTATTTAAGCAAGGAAAGATTAATCTATTTTTGCAGTAAAATCACTTGATCCGGCCTGAGTCAGGCACGAGGGCCTCACGAGACGCGCACGGGCCTCACTCCAGCCCTCCAGATTCTTGTAAAGGGAATTTCCAGCCCTCCAAGAGTTTGAGCCAATAGTGAGCATGGGCATGGGGCCAGGTCCGCCGCCCACCAAGTGGCCGGTCGGTGATCCCGGCCCTCCAGCCTCCTCACCTCCCGTAGTTAAGGCTCGCCGCCTTCCACGTCGCGCTGCCGGCCGGCGAGACATCCAGGCTGAGCCCCGCTGCCGGTGTCCTGCCAACGGGTACGATCTGCTTTACTCAAGCGCGCCGCGATGAAACCATTGGATCACTTGAATTATTCAAAAATTGAGACACTTATTTTGGAACAGAGGAAGTACATGATCATGTAGTACATAAGTACGTACTTGATTGACGCATGATAAAGTATGATACTACTTGCAAGCAAATAAGTAACGCTCTTATATTAGTTTACGGAGGGAGGGAGTACTAAAACTGTGCGTTCCGTGCGACAGACAGAGACATGCTGGGACGCCAAGCAATGCCTGCAGGAAACCCGGCCGGGGACACCGAGTCCCCATGCACTCCATCGGTCTCTCATGGCGGATCGGATGAATGGTCTTTCTTTCTTTCCTCCCCACAACACCACATGCACTTCCCTCTCAACCCCCGCTCTATCAATGCTTTGCCACTAACCAACGACACGACCCAGAGCAATAAGCCTACTGTAGTACTGATGATACTCTGTCCATCAATCGGTCACGAGTCACATGGATTGATTGGCCTTTCGCCCTTTCCATCTATTTTTTTTTTTTCGAAACGGAGGCATAAGCTTTGCCTCATCCATTAATTAAGAAGGAGAATAGAGTTTTTTACACCACACGTATTACAAAAGGTCCATTACTCTCCCGGCATTATGTTACCCAATTTGTGTGCACCCGCAATAACCCAAAGTCTAGCTTCTCTTTTGATGGTGTCGAAGATGACCGGCGTCGGTGTTGACTTTTGCCTGAATACACGAGCGTTTCTCTCATTCCAAATGGTCCACCCAACTAGCATAGTGAGGGATGCCATGGCCTTCTTGTTGGGGATGTTGCTTCCTGACATGTTTCTCCACCAATGCGAGAGAGAGTGCAGATTGTCCCAAGTTGCCATGTCAATCATATGGAGACCAAGCCAATTTTTGACAAGGTTCCAAATCCTAACGGTGAAGCGACACTTGTAGAAAAGATGGGCTCCACTTTCTTGCACACGCTGGCAAAGCGGACACAATCCGCAATTTTGCCAGCCCCTCCTAGCTAGCCTGTCAGCCGTCCAAATCCTATTACGGGTTGCAAGCCAAGCAAAGAATTTCACCTTCGGCGGAGCCCATGCACCCCAAATGTAGCAGTGGAAGGTGGTGCCCGTAGATCCAATGAATTGCGCGTGGTAAGCCGATGCCGAAGAATAAAGACCACTCGCTGAGTGCTTCCAAACCATCTCGTCGATGACATCCTCACGTAGGTGGGTGTGGCGAATTTGCTCCCAAAGCGTGACAAATTGCCTAAGGTGCTCCATGGTGAGAATCATATTGAGGTTTATCTTGCGAATCCAAGCATCATCCGCCAAGGCCTCCTTGACTTTCCAATTTTTTCGCGAGGAGGCCATGTAAATGAGGGGAGCAATGTCCTTCGGTTTCTTCCCACTGAGCCAAGGGGAATCCCAAAAGGGGGCAATGGCACCATTGCCAATTGATATGATGGTAGAGGCGTAGAATAGGTCGATGTCCACCTTGTCGCATGGGTTCCCCATACCCACCCAAAGCTTGCCCGGGTCTTTCCACTCATACCAAAGCCAACGCAACCGCAAGGCCCGAGCAAACTTGTCAAGGTCGAGCACACCAAATCCACCAAGATGCTTTGGCCGACACACAGTAGCCCAATTAACCTTGCACTTGGCACCGGTGATTTTGTCCGTTCCCGCCCAAAGGAAAGCCCTCTCGATTTTGTTGATGCTCTTTATTACGGGTGGCGGGATGATAAGTGGAGTGGCATGGTAGATGACTTGTGAGGTGAGCACCGACTTGACAAGGGTACCACGACCCGTAGTGGTGACGTTCTGCCCATCCCAAGGTACAAGCCTTGCGGCAACCTTATCTTCAAGGAATTGAAAATCTGCTCTCTTGAGTTGCCATATGGATAGGGGTAGGCCCAAGTAACGGATGGGGAAATAAGCCCGGGTCGCCGGCAAGTTATGGAGGATCTCTCCCAGATTGCGGTTGCCACACCGGATGGGGACATAGGAGCTCTTTTGGAAGTTGGTCTCTAGACCTGTGACGTCACCAAAACAGCCCAAGATGGACGAGAGGTTGTCCATATCTTGTTTGATGGGGGCCATGAATACCATTGCATCGTCAGCATAGAGTGAGGTCCTACAAACAGCCCCACGACCTCTAATCTTGTGTAGTAAGCCCTGAGCAGTGGCCAAATCTAGCACTTGTTGGAGAGGGTCAATGGCGATGACGAACAATAGGGGCGAGAACGGGTCTCCTTGGCGAAGGCCCTGGCCATGCTTAATGGGGGGGCCGGGAACACCATTGAGTAGAATCCGGGAAGTAGATGTGCAAAGGAGGGCCGCAACCCACGCACGAAATTTGCTAGGAAAGCCTCTCCGTTGGAGAAGATCAAGAATGTAATCCCAACGTACGGAATCAAAAGCCTTCCGAATGTCAAGCTTGAGAAGGATGGATGGCGTTTTGCTTTTGTGGAGCCGGCGAGCAAGATTGCGCACATACATGAAGTTATCATGAATACTTCTCTTCTTGATGAAAGCGCTCTGGGCCTTGGAGATAAGCTTGTCCATATGAGGTCCAAGACGGACCGCAAGCAACTTTGCAATGATCTTAGCTATGGCATGGATTAGGCTAATAGGTCTATAGTCACCAATCCCCTCCGCCCCATCTTTTTTTGGCAAGAGCACAATGTTTGCTGAGTTAAGCCAATGGAGGTTGGCCACATGGAGGTTACCAAATTGGTGGATCACCCGCATAACATCCTCCTTAATAATACCCCAACATGACTTGAAAAACATTCCGGTGAACCCATCCGGTCCGGGGGCCTTGTCATTGGGCATTTGTTTGATTACATTGCGGACTTCCTCCATGGTGAAGGCCTCATCCAGATTGCTAAGGTCGCAGTCCTCAAAATGAAAGTGATCCCAATTGAGGTCCTTTTTTCTAGCATTTGTCTTTCCGATGACGCCGGAGAAGTGGTCAAGAATGATTTCCTCCTTTCTCTCATGCTCGGTGACCCAACCATTATTATGCTTCAATCGGTGAATATGGTTTTTTCGCCTTCTAGCATTGATGCGCCTATGGAAGTATTTGGTGTTGGCGTCGCCCTCCCGCAAATTAGCAATACGGGCACATTGCTTCTTTCTTGAGCGCTCAAGGACCGCCAAACTTACCACTCTTTTCTTGAGCCGAGCCCGGAGATCATGCTCGGCGTGGCTTAAGGTGCGGGATTCTTGAGCCACATCAAGCTCAAGAATTATCCTAAGAGCAGCATGAAGATGGAGTTTGGATTTGGAGAAGAGGCTTCTACTCCATTCGGAAAGTCGGACACCGGTCTTTTTGAGCTTGTGGAACAACACTTGGTAAGGCTCGGTGTGCACCGAATGCTCGTTCCAAGCCTTGTGCACAATCTCTTTGAATCGTGGTAGGGAAGGCCAAAAGTTCTCGAATTTGAAGCTCCGAGGCCTTCTAGGGCCACAATCATTGGCAAGCAAGAGTGGGCAATGGTCGGAGAGTGACGAAGACAAGGCATGAAGGACGTGGGTGTTGAAATGGATGTCCCATTCGGCGTTGCAGAAAAAGGAGTCAAGTTTGCATAAGGTAGGATTTATCCTTTCATTGCTCCAAGTGAAACGACGATTTTGGAGGTGAATCTCTTTGAGCTCACACGATTGGAGGGCGTTGCGGAAACGAGTGATGCGGCTTCTGTTAATGTTGCGCTTATTCTTGTCCCGGGCCCTATAAATTTGGTTGAAATCACCAAGGACCAGCCACTTGGATCCACAAACAGGTTTTTGGGTGATCAACTCGGCAAGGAAAACATCTTTTCTCGAGGCGGTAGAAGGGCCATAGACGGTAGTGATCTTGAAGGTGGTGCTAGACTCACGCAGGGTGACCGAGGCGGAGAGGCAGAATTCCAGTGCCACAATGTCATTGATGCCAATGATGGAGTCATCCCAGAGCATAAGAATGCCTCCACGGGTGCCCACAGCCGGCAACTGGGCAAAGCTACGAAGGCGAAAACCTCCCAGATATGCGGCAGTGAACTTGTCGACGTTGTCTAACTTGGACTCTTGAAGGCACACAATCTGACAAGATGAAGCCGCAATGGTTTCATGCACAGTAGTTCGACGGTCCAAACAATTTAGACCCCTCACGTTCCAACACAAAATGTTAACAGGTTGTTCTAACATTTAAAACTAGTGCATCTCCCGTGGTTGGGCAGCAACAGCACCATGGTGCTCAGGTAGCAGCATGCCGCACCACCTCCTCATGATCAAGAGCATGCTCTCCACCGTGGCTGACCAAGGCATCTTCAATGGCCTCCGCTTCGTGATCGTCTAGCTTGAACAGCTTCCTCAAAGCCAGCATTGTCGAGTCCGAGATCTCTTCCTTGAACAGATTCTTGAGCGCATCCAGAGCAGCAGCGGTGATGTCCTGACCGTCTTGAGTAATGCCAAGGTTGCGGCAAACTAGGGCCTCAGCCTGCAGCGCAACAGGGGGGGCACGAGCACGGGCCTTCGCTGACAGCCTAGTGCTGGAACGCTTGATCAGCAGGCCACAACCTGAGCGATCAATGGTCACACCCGCCAAAGATTTGCGCCGCGCAGCCGGTGGCCTAGGAGGCGTCCAAGCCGGAGAGGGGAGCAAGGCTTCCTGTTGTCTCTGGAACAGAGGCTCCAGCATCGGCGGCACCGCATCTTCACAGGGAGGCGCTGGAGTAGTAGCATGGGGCGACGTGATGACTGCAGCCGTCCCGATTGCAGGGGACACGACATCAACCACAGCCGTACTGCAGGGTGTGCGACAAGCGTCGGTGAGGAAGGGCGGCGTCTGTGGAGCGGAGCACGTCACGGGGGAGGCCTCGAATCCTGGAGGGCGCGATGCAGTTGAAGACGGCGAGGGAAGCACGGGCCTGGCCGGAGTGCAGAGGCGGAGAGCATCGCACGCGACCGAATCACCCACCAGCATGGCCAAAGCAGCCGCACGCGTGGGCGGGGAAGCAACACGGGAGATCGCCGCCTCACGATCGCCGGCAGGATTAGCCACAGCTTGCCGCACGACTCTGATATCCGCGACGCTTGCGCCAATCGCGGATGCGAGGACCTCTGCTACGGCCTGACAGGAGGCGTCGGACTGCGCTCCAGCAAGCCAGATGACCGCCGCGTCGCCGGAGCAGAGAGGGCCTTGCTGCTGAACATCTGGAACAGCCGAAATTTCTCCCCATCGGGTGGCGGCGCCAAGTCGAGGCCAAGCAGTTGACGGGAGCGGCTGGGCCTGCGGAGGGGCAGGCCAGCCACGAGCAGGCGGCCTGGGCGCGGAGGGAGCCGCGGGAGGCGCGGCAGCAGACCGCCGCAGGAGCTTCATAGAACTGAGCGGGCGCCACGCGTTGGTGCAGCCGTGAGCACGGTGGCCGGATCGGAGGCAACGGGAGCACCTGATGGGATCCCGGCAAGCCGCAGCACGGTGACCAGGGACAAGGCAGCGGCAGCACCCTCCGTGGAGCCACGCAGGGAGAGGCCGTCGAGGGGTGGCCTGAGCAGGAGGGGGAGGGGGGCGATCTTTACTTACTTACAAGCAACCATGGCGACAAGTAGACAATCAATCAGTAATTAACGAGTGCGCTTAACTTGTAGTACTAAGTACTACTGCTAGCACTATCTGGCTACCCAGCAACGCACTCCGAAGCCCCTGCTCTGCTGCTTGCCGGCCTTCTCGCCGCAGTCGCAGAGCAGGTGGCTCAGCATGTTCACCACGCTGGTGCCGATGGACGTCACGTTCAGCACCGGGCTCACCCGGACCCCGCCGCCGCCGCCATGGCCGTCGCTGCCGTTCCTGCCACCGCCGTACCCGTAGTAGTAAACCGATCTCGCGCCACCACCACTGTTCCCGTTGTGAACACCACCCGATGCGGCCGTCGTCGTCGACGGAGCGACTTTCTTGCAATGCGGCCGCTGGTGGGCGCCGACCGTGGCCCCGGTCGCCGCAGAGCCGGTGGACCGGCTCCGCATGAGCGGGAACGCGGGGCAGGTGAACCTCCCGGACGCCCCCGACGCCGCGGCAGAGTTGACGCTGCTGCTGCGCGCGAACGGGGACGCCCAGGAGCGCGGCGCCGGCCTCGTGGCCTTGGCGCAGCGCGCGTGCGGGGCGGTGGGCGGCAGCGGCGGCACGGGGAGCAGCTTGCCGTCGGCGAAGAGGCGGTCGGCCGGGGCGACGTCGGCTGCCGCCGCGTTGGCGAAGTCGAACTCCGGCTCGGGCACGCGCCGCCGGCCCCTCCGCCGCGGCATGAGGGACGCGTCCGACCGCCTTGGCTCGGGCTGCGTCGTCGCCGGACACGCCGCGAAGGCGGCGAGGTCGTGCGAGAAGGAGATCCTGGGGCTGATCAGCTCCGCCGAAGCTTCCTCCTCCTCCATCGTCCTACCGGATCGGAGATTCAGAATGCGATGCGAGAGCTGCTGCTACCTAGAAGAAGAGTGAGAGGAACGTGGATATAAATAGGTGGCATGGTGAGTGTGGTGTGGAGGGCCCGTGCGCCGTGCTGTACAAACCTCGCATCCATCCGATCGAAATTTGATTGGGAGGTGAGGTTGATTCGATCTCACTCGCACCGGCGCATGGATCCTGGTCCCTTGGTCGGTAACCAACCTACGTGAATGAATGGCATAGGAGGAGTAGCTCCCTTTTCCCGTTCATTGAACGTGAACTTTTGGCAATCCAACTTGCCCAAGCATCAACCTACAATTCATCCTGTTAGTTTACTTCTCACCTTGTTGTAAAAAAGTTCCCGCGAGAGAAAAACTTTTTGTGATTTTTTAAACAAGTCTCTCGGTGGAAGATTATTATTATTGAATGATAACAGGAGAGCTGTTATATTCATTGTAAAGAAGAAGACGGTACGGAGAACCGAACTGCTCGGTTTGTTAGAGGGAAACCGGGCGAAAACCTAAACAACGCCGAGCAATCTAGGCCTAAAACACCACAACACATACAAGCATGGCTGACAACAAGTCTGCCATGAGTACATTCATCAACCTCGTCGACATCGGAGAGGAACGACATGCCCGAAAGGAGGCGGGCATATGCCGCTCCAATCCCGCGAGAAATGACCAACATGGCCCATCTGGTGCTCCTCGCATGTGACGGGTGCTCAAACTGCCCAACCTCGACGACTGACGTGCATCCGCTCCACCCACGAGCCACGGGTCCCTCTGACCAGATCCAACTCCAAAACAATGCCCTCAAGAGAGAGCTCTAAGCTTCATCATTGTCCGATCCGGAAGACCACATCTAGGGTTTCCCTAGGAGCACGATGGAAAGGAGGATGAGGACTGCACATCGACACCTCCAACAAGGATATGACGCCTGAAGGCGCAGCCGTTGATAACTCCGACCACAGCCGAAGGACTATTTTCATCGGCAGTCTCAACCATCCAAAGCCAAGGACCGGCCAGCCCACCTGACCACCCCCCCCCCCCCAAGTGCCACGCCAACAGGCGGGCCTCCTGCTGCCAGCGCCGCGCCATCCAAAAGCAGCAGCGCGACAACCAGGCCACATCGGCGCAGCACGACGCGACCACCAGGCCCTTCGGGCCGCAGCGCTGAGCCCTTGCCCCAGCACCGCCGCTCGCCGCTCCATGCATCCGCCGCGCCGTGTCGTCACACAGATCTGGAGGCACACCTTGTTGCGGCCCAGCACCTCATGCATGCGCCCTATACTGCCCTTTCGCGTCGCATCGTCACGCAGATCTGGAGGCACACCTCGCTGTGGCCCAGCACCTCACACCCGCACCCTGCGCCCTGAACTGCCCTGCCGCCACCTTCCTTGGGCCATCCCGAGCTTCGTCGGGATACGCTCTCCGGCGGCGGCGGGACGAGAAGAGGAGGGGGATGGTGGCGGCTAGGGTTTTCTCCCCCGAGCCGCCAGGGAGGCGATGCAGGGGTCGCGTGTCTTCATTGGAAGATTTCATGACACTGATTGATGACTTTAATATATAATCCGCTTAGGTCACATCATTTTCCAAATTAGTTGAGTATGCATACAAATGGCGATGCCAGATGGCCCGACATGGACAAGAGAGGAACCCGAGCGAGGCAAGCAAGCAGGCTCAGCAGCTCCCTTGCCCTGGAATGGAACAGAATATCATGGCGAGGGGAAGGGGAGGGGTCTATCTATATCCAGTCCCTTTCTCCATGAATGAAATGAAGCAGAGTGGGACACAAACATGGCGGAATGGGCTTCCGTTTCGCGCGCATTTCGATCGATCAATCGATCGATCAAAAACCTCCAAACGTGAACAGAAGAGGAAGGTTCGCTCCTGCCCTTTCCTGCATCATAGAACAGGAAATCCTACAGCAAGTAGGATTCTGGTGTCTGCTCTCTGCCCTGCCTCTAGACTCTACTCGCTAGACGAGAGAAAAAAGGGGGGCAGGGACGCTGAAATCTTGCCCGTTCTGCCCGGGCTGGTGAAACATCCAATCGACCAAGGCGAGACGCCAGGGTAAATTCCTCCAGAATGTAACGTGTCGTGTAGCACACCGTGCTAGCTGTGCACTTGCACGTATGGGGCAGCAGTAGAATGGTGGTGCCCGTTTTGGACAGTGGGCACGCTCGCTCGCTCAATTATTGGACGCACGCACACTCCTTGCTCGCTTTAGTGCAACGCTGGACCAGGACGCATATGGATCGATAGGGAGGAATGATTGTGCATCCAAAATTCCAAATGAATTAATCTTTGCCAGCTTTTTGAACCAGCAAGCCAAGCATGTCGATTGATCTCCCTAATTATATTGTACTCCCTCCGTCCCATAATGTAAGATGTTTTTTTGGCACTACACTAGTGTCAAAAAGCGGGTACGGAGGGAGTACTACCAAAGAAAAAAAGGTTACGGTTGCACGGCGAGCGGTGTGTTTGTGAGCTAGGCTAGGGATAGGGGTGGTGGTGGTCAAAGCGTAGGGGGGCCTCTGGAACAGAGCCGCCCATGTATTCAGGGAAGCATGCATATGCAAATGCAACTATGCATGACGAGCACGAATGTTTGGACGTGCGGCGCACAGTCATTCTACTTCTAGATTGCCTTCTAATTCTAGGGGAAGAGAAACTGTTCCTCCTCGGCGCGCACTGTGCCCGTGTCTTTGACCTGCATCGACCGACCGATCTCTGCCTCTCTTCCATCTTCTACGGCGGACGGCGCTGCTGTGCTGTGCTGTGCATGGGGTTACAGACTTTACAGTCGCTGACAGTGTTTGTCTGGTTGGCTGCTCGGGGTCCCAGCCACTCCTGGATCTATGGTGGTGGATCTTGGCATCTTGCAGGCAGCCTCCGTTGTTTTACCCGGGAAGGTGGAAATTGTGCCGAGCCACGTTTACCGCTATTTTTTTAATAATACATTTTTTAATTAATTTTCAGAAATAGTACACGGTTTTGATATTTTTCGAAAATAATACGGCCTCGTCTTCCTGGAGGACGACTGGACCTAATCGTCCTTCAAGAAGATGATTAGCTCCAGTCGTCCTCCAGTAAGATGATTAGCTTCAGTCGTCCTCGAGGAAGATGATTAGTTGTCACAGCACAACGAGTGGGTGGACATGTATTCGACTCCGGCACCACCTCCCACACAAGAAACACCGTAAGACCAGGAATAGTTGGAGCTTCCTCCCTGTAACGTCTGAGCTTCCTCCTCGAAATTGATGGCTAACCTCAGAAGACATTTCGACATACTCGGGTGGAAACTACGATCGAAAGGATAATGAGGATGGGACATCTTGACGAGATTACAATGCACTACTTACCAACCCTTTCTGTATGGGAGGGGTTTTTTATAAGTCGAGAAGAGAAATATGGCGGGAACATAAGGGGTGGCGGGAAATAAGTTGGCGGGAAAGACAATAGCGGGAAAGACAATGGCGGGAAAGAAGATGGCGGGAACTGCAGGTTCGCGGGAAAGAAGATGACGGCAAACGCAGGTTGGGCTGCAAAGAAGATGGCAGGAAAGACAAGTTGGACAGGAAAGAAGATGGCGGGAAAGGCAGGTTTGGCGGGAAAGCGGATGGCTGCAATGAGTTCCCGAGAACACGGTTATGAAAAAGTTTTGTGGACTAGGACATGAACTAATCATCTACATGGAGGACGACTCGAGCTAATCATTTTCCTGAAAGACAACTGAAGCTTAATCATCTTCCTGGAGGACGATTAGGTCTAGTCGTCCTCCAAGAAGACGAGGCAGTATTATTTTCGAAATATATCAAAACCGTGTATTATTTCTTAAAATTAATTAAAAAATGTATTATGTAAAAAAATTAGCACGTTTACGTGTCTCTTCCTCTCTCTCTTTGCAACACTTTTTTTGAGGGAGTCTCTCGGTGCAATGGTGCCTTAACCTTATTTGCGCACTTTGCTTGCTGCATGTTGCATTCTAAGTTAGCACCGTGCAGTGATTGCATTCTACTCCCTCCGTCCCATAATTTAAGAGCGTTTTTGACACTACACTAGTGTCAAAAACGCTCTTATATTATGGGACGGAGGGAGTAGTTAACACTATGCAATGTTTTTTTTAATCGGAGGTGAAAGATTTGTCTTATCAACTAATTAAGCACAAGAAAATTGCCCAGTTAATTAATAAAAAACCGGACGAAAACCAATACAAACCTACCACATGAGGACTACGGATCACATAACATGCAACCGCATAAGCACACAATCAGCCCGACAATCATACATAACGACCACCAACCTCAACACAACTACTAAAATTTGGGATTGGCTTTAGGCCCATATAGCAATTTCTGAAAAATCTCTAAGGGCTCATGTGGGTTTATTGGCACTAGATATAATGGAAAGTTTAGTCCCACCCCGGAAGTGGAAGAGGAGTTGGACCTCCTTATAAGGGATTCTCTTCCACATGCTATTGGAGCTTGAGAATAGAAGAGGCCCTCGCGCACTCCTCCGCCGCACGTCGCGCCGCGGGTTACGGGTTAGAGCCGAGCCGAGCTCACACTTATGCACTTATTTTTGCCTGTCAGCGCCCACCGTCGTTCCTTTGTTGCTGCTGCCGCCGGTGACTCCACCCGTCCGCCGCGTACACGGTCGACGGGAGAGCAGATCTCTGAAACCCCGCCTGTCCGGATCCTGTACGGGAGAAGGGCAAATAGGTTTTTGGGCAGCGACTACGCGACTGTTCGCTTTCGTTCGTCTACTTCCTCCACATCCGCGTCGTCCTCGTCATCACCATATCCACCGACGCCGAACGTGCCTCCGCCGAGAAGATTGAATCCGACAAGAAGGCAGCCGAGGACGCTGCTGCTGCCACCATCGGCGCCGCGGCCGCCTGGCCTACTTGAGGGTATAACACGTTTATCCCGCTCCTGTTTATTTGCGTACTTGCAGTACTAGCATCATGTGTAGATCTGTCTACAGTTTGTGTAGTACGTGCATGTTTAGATCAGAATCAGTATGTCGTCAATTCAGTCAATGTCATACTAGTGATTTATCTATGGATTAAATTAGTCGAAAAATTGCCTATTTACTCAGCAACAACTTCATCGCAAAGACACCCCCAACAAGAGTACCTCGGCCGAAGACCACGTGCACCACCAAAACCACGGAGACAAGTCAGGCCATAAGAACAACCGAAGAGATTGATGATCATCCATCAAGCAGCTGCGGACGCCTTTCATGCGCCACCACTCTTCTTACTTTTGCAGTGAATACATGTGTAATAATGCAAAGGACCTTGCTACAGAAAGGGAGCAAAATATGTTTATAGCTTAATAATATGCCTTCGGTCTGTTATTTTTTTTTCCTGTTCCCGTGGCTGGACCTAGACGATGGAAGGAAGAAGATCGGTCGA
The DNA here is from genome assembly GCA_902687465.1 of Secale cereale. Taxonomy (NCBI): domain Eukaryota; kingdom Viridiplantae; phylum Streptophyta; class Magnoliopsida; order Poales; family Poaceae; genus Secale; species Secale cereale. The sequence goes on from LR738711.1 coordinate 20,206,176, forward strand.
TGCTGGGCTAGCTTGGGCAAGATTTATTTTCACATTTTGTGGTCCTGGGCCAATTTGTTAGGCAGTAGTTTCTCAAAAAAAAAAAAAAACAATTGTCAAGTGCTCTCCTGTGACTGAGTATACCGCAATTTTGCTTACTGGGGATCTTTGTGTGTGCAAAATGGAAGGAACCCGGGCCGGATCGAGATTTCTGCATGAGCATTCAATCATTTAGCAACGTGAATCGCTGTCAGAGAGATGATTCGGACAAATTCTTACCTCCAGTAGTGAATTGAACCCGTATAGAGAACCTGTATGTTCTTATAACCTATATTTACTTCGGTCAACAGTTGCTTTCATAGCTCAGTTGGTTAGAGCACCCGTTTAGTAAGCGGGAGGTCTTGAGTTCAACTCTCAATGAAAGCAGTTAGGTTTTTCCCTATTCTACGCATGTCATAATCTTTTTTCCTTCTCTCTTGATGGGATTACTTTTTATACTCACTCATCACAAACATGAGGATGAAAAGCCACAATAGCAGATCCAGGAGCTAAGATTAAGTTTTGTTCAGTGAAAGCAACAAATGAGGACAGGGTTCAGAGGGGAGAGTGATAGGAAAGACTTCAACACTCCCCTGTGTTTCATTGAACACAATGATAATTCACGAAAATGCAGGACAGAGATATTGTCCTCAGATATAGTACAAAGTAACCAACAAGACCAGTGCATCGCTAGCAAATGTCAAGTCTGAAGACAGTGGCGTAGCTGCAGGGTGGTCTGTAAATCGGCCCCATAATTCACTATAGCTTTAAAAAAAACTATATTTTACTATAGTTGTAAATAAAACTAGCAGGCCTAGCGCACGCTCAAAGCTCAAGCCCAAAATGCATAACTTACACGATCTGATCGCTAGCTCCCTCGTTTCCTTAGTACGTTCCGTAGATGTTGCTGGATTAACTATCTATGAATATTCGGACGTGATGCGCCTAAGTGCAATTGTGCCATGTATAATCAGACTCATAAAAAAAATACAATTTAATCAGTATGCCCCTCGCTATATAGCTTGGCCTCTGCTAGTATGTTGGTATGTTGTATTCATGGTGTAAATATTTTTATATCGTTTGGACCATCCTGACCCGAAATTCTGACTACACCACTGCACTCAAGATGACCAATTGATCATCTACATAAACTTGATGAGTGCAAAGCTCGTAGATGATGATTGCTTCCTTTCTGAGCACACAAACAACATGTGCCTTCCAGATGGCTTCGTCGACGCATGTGCTGCAAATGGAGTTGTTTATGTCTCTTCGGCAATGTGCTAGGGCATATGTGGAATGACCAAATTATAACTAAACAAGTCGAATGACCGTGCATTGCCCTGAAACAACAAACTGATACAAATACATTTATTTATTTTTCAAACTAGGGGGGCATTGGTCCCCTCGGCTAAATAGCTGGCCTTCGTGACGGAAATATTTTTCATATCAATTGGACCATCCTGACCCGGAATCCTGGCTACGCCACTGTCTGAAGAGACTGAAATATCAGTATTAAGAAAACAACCATCATAGAAAGGATGGAATCTACGGCTAACTTGTGTTCATTCTGAATTTCAGTAACAAACAGTCACCTCGGAAGCAGACAAAAAACAACAACAATAGTTCGCCTTCAGTTATCGCTCTGCCTCTGCTACCCATTGATAGCCTGATAAGTCACTACTATCCTGAACAAACAATCATCTAGGACCCATGATAAAAAAACGACGACATTTCTTTGTCGAAAAAAAGGCAGCAACGTTATAGTGCCATGCGACGGAACAAACTCTACGAGGAGAAAAAGAAAAGGGATTCCACGACGGGCCGGCATATTATTCAGAAACTTAATTCAGTACTCCCTCCGTTCATTTTTTGTCTGCATATAAGATTTGATCAAAGTCAAACTTTGTTAACTTTGATTAAATTTATAGAGAAAAATATCAAGATTCACAATATGAAATCAATATTGTTAGATGCATCATGAAATTAATTTTCATACTATATAGATTTAGTATTGTAGATATTGATATATTTTTTTCTACAAAGTTGGTCAAACTTTACAAAGTTTGACTTTGATCAAATCTTATATGCAGATTAAAAAGAAACAGAGGGAGTACTCAGAAGCTGCAACCACAGAAAGAATGGAACCTTATGCTAACTTTTGTGTGCACTCTGAATTCGACCGACGCAAAATCACCACCGTTCAGAGGCACAGCGCTATGATCTAACAGTGATTCGTCGAACAAACAAAATACGTGTTGCAAGTTCTTGCTCACTAAATTAACAGCAAACAATACCTCATACCAAATGACTATTGCAATGATAAATTCATACTCTCCAAGTTCATTGTTTGCCAAACCTAGAGCCTCACTGCTTGCCTTTGGATCACTATCAGTTTCAGATACCTGCAATTGAAAGAAAATTCACAAATGTTATGGTTGGATCTAGTCAAAGCCTAAATGAATTATATCATTATCAATATGAACATATTGGTTACCTGAAGTAGAGCCTCCCGAATGTCTGAACACTGAAATCTAATAGCTTTAACACTTTCAACACGACTCTCCCAACGCGTAGCTGACACAGACTTGAGAGTCAATCCTGATATATTTTCTTTCAAAATACAAATGTTATGGTTGATCTAGTCAAAGCCTAAATGAATTACATCATTATCAATATGAACATATTGGTTACCTGAAGTAGAGCCTCCCGAATGTCTGAACACTGAAATCTAATAGCTTTAACACTTTCAACACGACTCTCCCAACGCGTAGCTGACACAGACTTGATAGTCAATCCTGATATATTTTCTTTCAAAATATGCCATTTCTTAGTAGAATTGGCAAAAATTGTATAGATGCGTTGGATGATCCCAAAAAAGTCTTTTGCTCTACCACAGGTCTTGGCCATATCACAAAGTGTTAAATTAAGGCAATGACAACCACAAGCAGAATAAAAAGCTCTAGGATTTACATTCAAAAGTTTTCTTTGTACCCCTTGATGTGTTCCTTTCATATTTGATCCATTATCATAACCTTGTCCTCGCACATCATTTATATCAAGATCAAGAAGTTTTAGCTCATTCTGTAGCACCTCAAAAAGGCCTTGGCCAGTTGTATCATTTACATCAAGAAATCCTAGAAAGGACTCTTCTATGCAAACTTGACTTGAAGATGAATCCACATATCTTATAATTAAAGACATTTGCTCTTGGTGACTTGCATCAGGGGTACAATCAAGTATGACAGAGAAATACTTTGACCTCTTTATTTTCTTGATAATTTCAGACCTAATACAAGAAGCAAGCAAGTGTAGCAATTCATTCTGAATCTTATGATCAAGATAATGAGCATCCGTTTCTTCATTTGTAATACGACGAACATGCTCCTGAATAATGGGGTCAAATTCAGCCAACATCTCTACCAAACCCAAGAAATTACCATTGCTATCTTCATACAACTTGCCATTCGTACCACGGAATGCTAGATTATGCTTGGCAAGAAATTTTACAATGCAAACAATTCGGAATAATACCTTTCTCTTCTCCAATGGTCCTTCTCTTTCTCAAATTGTCGTTGAGCTGCTTTATCAATAGTTTGATCTTTTTCCAATCTACTGCGCAACTCATACCAATTAGTCATACTCAAAACATGATCGACACTTGTTTCGTGATCTTTTAGTCTATTGGTCATATGTGACCAATCATTACAACCCTCATTTGACAACTGACCCTTCCGATGACCTTTTCTAAATAATTTACAACCAAAGCAAAAGACTCTATCAAGTTGTTTAGAATAGACAAGCCAATCTCTATCACAATACTCTCCATTTGACAGGATTCTAGTATAAAATACTGAAGTAAACCTTTAACGATATCTATCTTTGGGACCTTTCTTAACTGACTTGTCTCTTTTTGGACCCTTCTGTGCTAAGATATCAATCTGCTTAGAATCAAGAGAATCCCAATTTCTTGGATCAAATATATCAGACCGAAAAGAATCATCAACATCCTCACGAGGTGAACTATTCAAGTTAATATCAATATTATCTGCCTCTGTCTCACCATCTCTAGAATCATTGTATGGAACAATTGCAAGTGCAAGGGCAGAAGGATCAACAGACTGATTACCAGATGACACTTGCGGTGCTTTCTTTTTAACAAATCTGTCCATACCACCTTTATAAGATTTATTAATTAAATTTTCTTCTTGTGATTTTCTCTTGCGCTTATAGGCACCAGACTGATGTTTCCCCATGATGACTCAAATCTGTATTATTGAAACACAAGATAAACAAGATGAATAAAATAAAATCAGATTTATACGTAGCATATATCAATTGAAGATCATGTGTCAACGTTTAGCAATTAGACGAACCCTCTAACTCACCTAATATCCGGTCCTGTGATCTTTAACCGAGGAGGTAAGAACCAATATCTAATGAAGTAACGATCCCTGCCAATAATTAATTAGAAAATTAGGAATTAGGAGTAGGAACCGAAGTTAATCGAAAAGAATGACTCGCTAAGCACGTGAAAGTTAGAGTCGGTCACCGATCAATCTGACGAGACAACGTCAACGAGTCTGAAATTTGAGAAAGGAGACGAGGAAGCCAGGAAGGCAACGGCGGCAATGCCAACGACGTGTTGCTTAGTCCGAATTCCAATCGATCTAACCACCAGGGAGTCCGGGACCTAACCAGAGCCTGAGAGCCACAGCCACTGAGGGACGAGGAGTCGACGTAGATGGCTCCAGGCGGCAAGGGACGATGGCTCCAGGCGGCGAGGGCCGAGGGACGAGGCGTTCTTTTCCTGTAGCATAGCCCTAGCCACGATCCCGGTCATGTAGGCTGTAGCGATCTAGCTTTCTTTTTTTTAGGATAATGTACGTAGCAATTGCCTCGTCGCCTCCTCATAGCGATCAAATAGGTCCAGGATCGCGCTCGCTGCTCGATGGCCTGGTCGCTCTCGCTTAATTGGGCCTGGTCGCTCGATGCTTGGCCCAATAGCGCTAACTATTACTAGAACTACAGAAAAAATATGGGGCCCCCCAGAATTTTGGGCCCTGTGCGGGCCGCACCTTTTGCACCACTATGGGCCCGGCCCTGCTCAGTATTTAGAAACAACCATCAGGTATCAGAAAGGATGGAATCTCAGTATTTAGAGACTGAAGAGACTGTAATGATGGAATCTAACTTGCATTCAGTACTGAATTTCAGTAACAAACAGTCACCTCGGAACCAGTCAGAAAGCAACAACAACAGTTCGCTTTCAGGTATCGCTCTGCCTCTGCTAACCAGTGATAGCCTGATACGTGACTACTATCCTGAACAAACAATCATCTCGAGACCCACGATCAAAAGCAACAACATTTCTTTGTCGAAAAAAAATCGGCAACGTTATAGTGCCATGCGACGGAACAAACTCTACGAGGACAAAGAGAGGGATTCCACGACGGGCCGGCATATTATTCAGAAACTTAATTCACTACTCAGAAGCTGCAAGCATAGAAGGAATGGAACCTTTTTATGCTAACTTTTGTGTGCACTCTGAATTCGACCGACGCAAAATCACCACAGTTCAGAGGCACAGCGCTATGATCTAACAGCGATTCGTCGAACAAACTAAATACATGTGCTCTGTATGCTTCAGGTTCAGGGGCACACCCAATGTCCTTTGCTGAATCATTCAGACAGCTAACTGTCAGCATAGAACACCGCAATTTCCGCCCTCCTGACTGAGGTCTCCATGGAAAGGGCATGAACCCGGGCTGACTCAAGATTTCTCCGTGATGATTCGATCATCTAGTACACACTTTAGCATGAAGTTACCGTTTGGCAGATGATTCAGTTCTATTTTTATACTGTTTGCTGGTACTATCGCCTATAAAATACTTATTTTCAAACATGACAGCAAATGCTTTCATAGCTCAGTTGGTTAGAGCACCCGTTTAGTAAGCGGGAGGTCTTGAGTTCAACTCTCAATGAAAGCATTTTTTTTTTACCTTTTTCTTGGACCAGTGACATTATTTTTGAAAAACACATTGTTTTCAACACAAAGTCCAACTATGTTGTGCAATTAAGGACAATAAACCACAGTAGTAACTCACAAAACTGCAGGCACATTGATCTCAGTGCTACAAGCAAGAAGCAACCAAGAGCGCCGGAAAAAAAAACCCAAGAGACCGCCACATCGCCAGCAATGTGTTGCCATAAGACACTGAAATTCAGTATTCAGAAGCTATCAGCGTACAAACAATGGAATCTAAGTGCTAGCTTGGGTTCATTATGAATTTTAGTCACACCGGAACCGTAATCATTCAAAAAGCAACAACAGGACAGTGTTATGCTCCCATTACAACTGACAACGGTACGACTGGACAGTGGACACACACTGTAAGAGCCAACCTTGCATTTTGGGGCTTTGTTGAACAGAAGCATGGATTTGCAAACACTATAAGCGCCAACTAATTACAGGTGCCCTGTATGCTTCAGCTTCAGTGGGACCCCAAATGCACTTTGCCACACTATGTAGCTATCCTTTGCTAAATCACTCGGACAGCTAGCTGTCACCGAAAAACATAAGCAACACGAAAAATTGCGAGCCGAGGCATCGGGTATAACATTCTGAAGTAGACTTGAGAAAACTACAAATATGAGCCAATCTAGAGTCTCAAGGGACTAAACATTCGGTATTTGAGAAACTGCAAACCTGAGTGTATTGCAGGCACTCACATGGTAGATTGAGTTCATTCTGAATTTCAGTTATATATAAGTCACCAGGGCACATTATCTCTCACCTTAATATGTGGACAAATCGACTGCATATGTAGCTATACTTTTGCTGAATCCTGAACCATTCAGATCGCTAACTGTCACTGAAGAACAGAAACAACTCCAAAAATCCCGATGTCTGGAATAAATCCAAGAAAATGTGAGCATGAGCGTCAAATCTAGGACGTGATTATTATTTTACTTTCTGATAATAAAGATGAAAAGCCACAGTAGCAGATTGGGAGGCTAGATCAATGAAAGCAATTAATGAGGACAGAGTTCAGAGGGTGAGGATGATAGCAAAACCAATACACTCTCCAGCAGAATTTTGCAACAACAACAACAACAACGTTCAGAGGGGAGAGTGATAGGAAAAACTTCAACACTCCCCTGTGTTTCATTGAACATAATAATAATTCACGAAAATGCAGGCCGAGATATTGGTCTCAGAGCTAGTACAAAGTAACAAAGAAGACAGCGCATCGCTAGCAAATGTCAAGTCTGAAGAGACTGAAATTCAGTATTTAGAAACAGCCATCGCCCATCGTAAAAAGGATGGAATCTAGTGCTAACCTGTGTTCATTCTGAATTTCAATCACCTCGGAACCAGTCAGAAAGCAACTAACAACATTTCATCACCATTGTCCTAAAGAACTTTGTTGTTGTTGTTGCTGCTGCTGCTGCTGCTGTTGTTGTTGTTGTTGCCTAAAAGAACCTGCAACTAGGGGCGGCTATCTAAAACTAAAATTACGACCAGGAAGGTGTTTTGCTTCATTCTGAATTTCCGTCACAAACAATCATCTTGGACCCCCGATCAGAAGCGACAACATTATAGTGCCATGTGGCGGAACAAACTCTAGGAGGACAACAAAAGGGATACCAGGACCTGCATATATTTTCGGAAACTTAATTCAGTACTCAAGATTTCTCCGTGATGATTCGATCATTTAGTGCACACTTCAGCATGAAGCTACCGTTTGGCAGATGATTCAGTTCTATTTATATACTGTTTGCTGGTACTATTAGTCTATAAAAACACTATTTTTAAGATTTTTGACAGATGCTTTCATAGCTCAGTTGGTTAGAGCACCCGTTTAGTAAGCGGGAGGTCTTGAGTTCAACTCTCAATGAAAGCATTTTTTTACCATTTTCTTGGACCAGTGCCATCATTTAAAAAAAAAGAAACAATGCCGGATTGAAAAAGCGCAAGTTAATTTTTTTATGTTGTCCAAAGTACAAGGAAGAAAAAGCAGAGTTGACAGGAAAAAATAAGCAGGGTTCAGATGGTGACATTGGTAAGAAAATCATAGTACAAGGCAACCAAGAAGAGACCACGACATCGCTAGCTTCTGTTCGCTCTGAATTCCACTGATACACAATCACCACAGTTCAGAGCCGCAACACTATAATCTAGCTGAAATTCGTCGAACAAAAACTAATTACAGGTGCGCTGTATGCTTCAGCTTCAGCAGGACACTAAATATACTTTGTCATATTATGTAGCTATCCTTTGCTAAATCATTCAGACAGGTAACTGTCACCGAAGAACAGAAGCAACACCAGAAATTGCGAGCCGAGACATCGGGCATAACATTCTGATGTGGAGTTCAGAAAACTGCAAGTTGAACCAGTCTGGAGTCTCAAGGGACTAAACATTCGGTATTTGAGAAACTGCAACCTGAGTTCATTCTGAATTTCAGTTATACATAAGTCAACATGGCACATTATCTCTGATCTTAATATGTAGACAAATCCACTGCATACAGCTGAACTCAAAGATCACCACATGGCACATCATCTCTGATCTTAATATGTGGAGAAATCGACTGCGTACAGCTGAACTCAAAGATCACC
>LR738711.1:20230057-20282519 GCA_902687465.1 Secale cereale
ACCAATACTTCATCATTAGGCGAAAGTAACAGTAGCATGATGGTACGAAGCTCTCCAAAGTTGTTTTGGAACGGAGTCCCAGATAAGATAATCCGTAACAAAAGACAGATTATCCTATCAGGAACTCCGTTCCAAAACATCTTTGCATAACTTCGTACCAACATGCCCCGGTTACTTCTGGCAAATGATGAAGTCATGGAATTCTTCAATACTTTGACACTAGCTAGGCAACCTCTCTCGACCCCTCGACCCCCGACTGCTCGGCGACCACAACCCTAGACCCCCTCATGTCACATTTTGTCGAGTGTCAAAGGATTCAACAAAACCAATACTTCATCATTAGGCGAAAGTAACAGTAGCATGATGGTACGAAGCTCTCCAAAGTTATTTTGGAACGGAGTCCCAGATAGGATAATTCGTAACAAAAGACGGATTATCCTATCAGGAACTCCGTTCCAAAATAACTTTGCATAACTTTGTACCAAAATGCCCCGGTTACTTCTGGCAAATGATGAAGTCATGGAATTCTTCAATACTTTGACCCCCGACTGCTCGGCGATCCACAACCCTAGACCCTCGACTGCTAGGCAACCTCTCGACCCCTCGACGACCCTCGGCCCCTCGGCGATCTCTCGACCGGTCCCTCGGTCCCTCGACGACCCTCGACCCCGGCCCCCCCTAATGTCAAAGGAATTCTCCTCTTTTTTTCTTTTTTTTCTTCTTCTTATTTATTTCTCCTCTTCTTCCTCTCCTCTTCTTCTTTCTTTCCTCTTTCTTATTTTCTTCTTTCCTATCCTTCTTTTTCTAAATTTGTAACTTTTGCATATATAAAACTTTCTATATATATTTAGCATATATAAACAAAAAACTATATAGCCACATACACATACATATACATCACATACACACATCACATACATCAACTTCCTAAGAAAAAAAAATATATATACACATACATATATATTTAACATATATATTTAGCAAATTCCTAAGAAAAAAAATATATATACACATACATATATATACATCAACTATATATACACATGCATATATATACAGCAACTATATATACAGCAACTATATATACAGCAATTTATATAAACATAAAAAATATATATATACACATATATACATATATATACAACAAATATATATATATATATATACATCAATTTATATAAACATAAAAAAAAGAAAGGCCTCACATCGCGCGGCGGGGCTGGGCGGCGCGACGGCGGCGGGGCGGGGCGGCGCGACGGCGACGGGGCGCGGCGGCGCGACGGCAGCGGGGCGGGGCGCGCGGCGCGACGGCGACGGGGCGCGGCGACGGCGCGGGGCGGGGCGGCACGGGGTCGCGGGGCGGGGCGACGGCGACGAGGCGGCGTCGGGGCGGCGTCGGGGGCGACGGCGACGGCGACGGGGCGACGGGGGCGACGGCGATGGCGACGGGGCGACGGGGGCGACGGCGACGGCGACGGGGCGACGGGGGCGGGGAAGGAGAGGGAGGCGTCGGAGGCCAGGAAGAAGGAAACTGGCGAAATTTTCGCAAGTCCTGGTTATATAGGAGGGGCATTAGTCCCGGTTTGTGGCTGAAACCGGGACTAATACACCCCTTTAGTCCCGGTTGGTGGCAGCAACCGGGACTAAAGCTCCCTTTTCAGCAGCCCAAAGGGCGGGAAGGAGGGGCCTTTAGTCCCGGTTGGTGGCAGCAACCGGGACTAAAGGGGGGTATTAGTCCCGGTTTCAGCCACCAACCGGGACTAATGGCACCCTTTAGTCCCGGTTTCAGCCACCAACCGGGACCAAAGGCCCTGTGCTGGCGCGGGTGCGGTGGGATGTTTAGTCCCACCTCGCTAGCTGAGGGAGCTCGAGAGTGGTTTATAAGGGCTGCTGCTCCCACCCTCTCGAGCTCCTCTCAAATGCAGGCTTCTGGGCCTAACTCTGCGCGCTGCCCTGTGAGCTTGCTGGGCCTTATAGTACAGGTGGATCCTGTGCTATAGGCCTTGCAGGCTCACTGGGCAGCGCCAATTTTTTTTCCTTTTTTGCTTTATTTATTTCTAAGTTGTTTTTTGCTGTATTTAGAGATGCTTTATTTATTTTATTTTCTTTGTTTATTTCTAAGTTGTTTTTTGCTGTATTTAGAGTTGCTTTATTTATTTTACTTCCTTTATTTATTTTCTTTGTTGCTTTATTTATTTTATTTTGTTTATACTTACAACAAAATACTTATTGTTGCTGAGTTTTTTTGTTTTGTTTTCTGCATTATTTATTTTCTTTTGTTATTTGCTTTATTTTTTTAATTCTTTCTGGTAAAACCAATTACAAACTTTCTCTGTTAGTGCAAGTAGTATTGAAATTTGAATAGTACAAACGGACAATGGTATCATACTCGTTTGTTACAAAGTTGGCATGGTATCATCATAATAGTTGCGGAAAAAAGTCTTCACTTTTTCTTCGCTTGTGTCATTTGCTTATTGCGCAGTAACCATGGATAATCTTCATCGTTTATCAAGATGCTTGGGTCAGCCTTGACTTTGAAGGGAGGAATTTCATGAAACTTTTCATAATCTTCAGACATGTTTGTCTTGCCCTCCACTCCCAGGATGTCCCTTTTTCCTGAAAGAACTATGTGGCGCTTTGGCTCATCGTATGATGTATTTGCTTCCTTATCTTTTCTTTTTCTCGGTCTGGTAGACATGTCCTTCACATAGATAACCTGTGCCACATCATTGGCTAGGACGAACGGTTCGTCAGTGTATCCAAGATTTTTCAGATCCACTGTTGTCATTCCGTACTGTGGGTCTACCTGTACCCCGCCTCCTGACAGATTGACCCATTTGCACTTAAACAAATGGACCTTAAAATCATGTCCGTAGTCAAGTTCCCATATGTCCACTATGTAACCATAATATGTGTCCTTTCCCCTCTCGGTTGTTGCATCAAAGCGGACACCGCTGTTTTGGTTGGTGCTCTTTTGATCTTGGACAATCGTGTAAAATGTATTCCCATTTATCTCGTATCCTTTGTAAATCAATACAGTCGAAGATGGTCCCCTGGACAACAAGTACAACTCATCACAAACAGTGTTGTCACCTCTGAGACGTGTTTCCAACCAACCGCTGAAAGTCCTGATGTGTTCACGTGTAATCCAGTCGTCGCACTGCTCCGGGTGTTTGGAGCGCAGACTGTTCTTGTGTTCATCGACATACGGGGTCACCAATGTAGAGTTCTGTAGAACTGTGTAGTGTGCTTGAGACCAAGAATATCCGTCCCTGCATATTATTGAGTCCCTTCCAAGCGTGCCTTTTCCAGTCAGTCTCCCCTCGTACCGCGATTTAGGGAGACCTATCTTATTAAGGCCAGGAATGAAGTCAACACAAAACCCGATGACATCCTCTGTTTGATGGCCCATGGAGATGCTTCCTTCTGGCCTTGCGCGGTTACGGACATATTTCTTTAGGACTCCCATGAACCTCTCAAAGGGGAACATATTGTGTAGAAATACGGGCCCCAGAATGACAATCTCGTCGACTAGATGAACTAGGACGTGTGTCATGATATTGAAGAAGGATGGTGGGAACACAAGCTCGAAACTGACAAGACATTGCGCCACATCACTCCTTAGCCTTGGTACGATTTCTGGATCGATCACCTTCTGAGAGATTGCATTGAGGAATGCACATAGCTTCACAATGGCTAATCAGACGTTTTCCGGTAGAAGCCCCCTCAATGCAACCGGAAGAAGTTGCGTCATAATCACATGGCAGTCATGAGACTTTAGGTTCTGGAACTTTTTCTCTGCCATATTTATTATTCCCTTTATATTCGATGAGAAGCCAGTCGGGACCTTCATACTGAGCAGGCATTCAAAGAAGATTTCTTTCTCTTCTTTCGTAAGAGCATAGCTGGCAGGACCTTCATACTGCTTCGGAGGGATGCCGTCTTTTTCATGCAAACGTTGCAGGTCCTCCCGTGCCTCAGCTGTATCTTTTGTCTTTCCATACACGCCCAAGAAGCCTAGCAGGTTCACGCAAAGGTTCTTCGTCACGTGCATCACGTCGATTGAAGAGCGGACCTCTAGGTCTTTCCAGTAGGGTAGGTCCCAAAATACAGATTTCTTCTTCCACATGGGTGCGTGTCCCTCATCGTCATTCGGAACAGCTAGTGCGCCGGGGCCCTTTCCAAAGATTACGTGTAAATCATTGACCATAGCAAGTACGTGATCACCGGTACGCATGGCGGGCTTCTTCCAGTGATCTGCCTTGCTTTTGAAATGCTTGCCTTTCTTTCGACATTGATGGTTGGTCGGAAGAAATCGACGATGGCCCAGGTACACATTCTTCCTGCACTTGTCCAGGTATATACTTTCAGTGTCATCTAAACAGTGCGTGCATGCGTGGTATCCTTTGTTTGTCTGTCCTGAAAGGTTACTGAGAGCGGGCCAATCGTTGATGGTCACGAACAACAACGCCTTTAGGTCAAATTCCTCCTGTTTGTGCTCATCCCACGCACGTACACCATTTCCATTCCACAGCTGTAAAAGTTCATCAACTAATGGCCTTAGGTACACATCAATGTCGTTGCCGGGTTGCTTAGGGCCTTGGATGAGAACTGGCATCATAATGAACTTCCGCTTCATGCACATCCAAGGAGGAAGGTTATACATACATAGAGTCACGGGCCAGGTGCTGTGATTGCTGCTCTGCTCCCCGAAAGGATTAATGCCATCCGCGCTTAAAGCAAACCATACGTTCCTTGCGTCCTTTGCAAACTCCTCCCAGTACTTTCTCTCGATTTTTCTCCACTGCGACCCGTCAGCGGGTGCTCTCAACTTCCCGTCTTTCTTACGGTCCTCACTGTGCCATCGCATCAACTTGGCATGCTCTCTGTTTCTAAACAAACGTTTCAACCGTGGTATTATAGGAGCATACCACATCACCTTCGCAGGAACCCTCTTCCTGGCGGGCTCGCCATCAACATCACCTGGGTCATCTCGTCTGATCTTATACCGCAATGCACCGCATACCGGGCATGCGTTCAGATCGTTGTATGCACCGCGGTAGAGGATGCAGTCATTAGGGCATGCATGTATCTTCTGCACCTCCAATCCTAGAGGACATACGACCTTCTTTGCTGCGTATGTACTGTCGGGCAATTCGTTATCCTTCGGAAGCTTCTTCTTCAATATTTTCAGTAGCTTCTCAAATCCTTTGTCAGCCACAGCATTCTCTGCCTTCCACTGCAGCAATTCCAGTACGGTACCGAGCTTTGTGTTGCCATCTTCGCAATTGGGGTACAACCCTCTTTTGTGATCCTCTAACATGCGATCGAACTTCAGCTTCTCCTTTTGACTTTCGCATTGTGTCCTTGCATCGACAATGACCCGGCGAAGATCATCATTTGGTTCCTCTTGATCTTCAGCAGCTTCACCCGTTGCAGCATCATTGGGCACATCGTCTGGTTCCTCTTAATCTTCACCAGCTCCCCCCATTGCAGCATCACCGTATTCAGGGGGCACATAGTTGTCATCGTACTCTTCTTCTTCGTCGTCTTCCATCATAACCCGTATTTCTCCGTGCCTCGTCCAAACATTATAGTGTGGCATGAAACCCTTGTAAAGCAGGTGGGAGTGAAGGATTTTCCGGTTAGAGTAAGACATCGTATTCACACATTTAGTGCATGGACAACACATAAAACCATTCTGCTTGTTTGCCTCAGCCGCATTTAGAAACTCACGCACGCCCTTAATGTACTCGGAGGTGTGTCTGTCACCGTACATCCATTGCCGGTTCATCTGCGTGCATTTATATATAATTAAGTGTGTCAAAAACCATTACAGAACATCATAAATAGATAATTAATTAAGTGACCAAATGGATAAAAGTTCATCATCACATTAAAACCAAAGTACATACATATATAGTTCTCATCTAACAACATATAGCTCTCCATACACATCGAAACTATGTAAAACATTTCAACGCGAAAACAAATGCTATCATAATCGCAACCAAGGTAACAATTGATCCAACGGCATAATGATACCAAGCCTCGGTATGAATGGCATATTTTCTAATCTTTTTAATCTTCAACCGCATTGCATCCATCTTGATCATGTGATCATCGACGACATCCGCAACATGCAACTCCAATATCATCTTCTCGTCCACAATTTTTTTATTTTTTCCTTCAAGAATTTGTTTTCTTCTTCAACTAAATTTAACCTCTCGACAATAGGGTCCATCTTGATCTTGTGATCATCGATAACTTCCGCAACATGCAACTCCAATTCCATCTTCTCCTCCTCCATTTTTTCCATTTTTTTCTTTAACAAAATGTTTTCCTCTTCAACTAAATTTAACCTCTCCACAAGAGGGTCGGTTGGAATTTCCGGTTCAACTACCTCCTAGACATAATAAAACATCTATGCATGTCAGGTTGGTCGGCATAACTATCATAAACACTAAAACAAATAGTTATAAATTAAAGATAATATACCACATCCGAATCGTAGACCGGACGAGGGCCCACGTGGGCGGATATCAAAACCATCGCACTATATAATAACAAGCAATAATAAACGTAAGAAAATTAGACAAATATCTATCTAAAGCAATAATAAAAGTAAGAAAAGCATGGACATAACAAGAGGCTCACCACGGTGGTGCCGGTGACGAGATCGGCGGGGGCGATCGACGGCGGCGAAGACGGGGACGGGACGTGACGGACCGCTAAACCTAGACAAATCTTGGAGAAAATAGAGCTTCGAGAGGAGAAAAGCTTAACTAGTGTGGCTCGGGCATTCCACCGAACACGTTGTGTGCATAGGAGGTGAGCTAGAGCACCACTAACCCCTCTCCCCCTCGGCCAGAAAAAAAAACAGAGCAGTGAGCTCTGCTCTTGAGTGAGGGGGTATATATAGGCAACTCACTGGTCCCGGTTGGTGCTACAAACCGGGACTAAAGGGGTGCCTTTGGTCCCGGTTCATAACACCAACCGGGACCAATAGTGGTGGGCCAGGAGCAAGAGCCATTGGTCCCGGTTTTTAGCTTCAACCGGGACCAATAGGTCCAGACGAACCGGGACCAATGGGCCACGTGGCCCGGCCGGCCCCCTGGGCTCCCGAACCGGGTCCAGTACCCCCATTGGACCCGGTTCTAGATTGAACCGGGGCTAATGGGCTGGACCAATGCCCTGTTTTCTACTAGTGTTGCAACAAACAAATGGTTGAGCAACATATAAAAGAGACAACTTAAGAGTAGGCTCAACCAAAATGATGTGTGTGAGTCATGGCAAAGCACTTGAGAATATTAATGTATGGATGAACATTAAGCATCAAGTCTTGAATGAATGAGATACACAGTGCAAGGCCTATCATTCCCACACAGAAATAGCAAATGGGTTCACAATCTCACTAATAAGCAAATAAAGAACCTATGCTTGTGACAACCCGTGGTGAAGATATAAAAAGAGAGCGTTATCAAGACGAGGGATACCAATTAATTGGCAAAAGCCTTGTCAAGACAAGCAAGAGACAAAAATATCTTCACCACACAAGAGTGCATCTAGAAGCAACAAGATAAGATCCGCACTCAAGGCAAATGCTTTCACGGAGCCACCAAAGAAATGAAACAAGAAAGACAAGGTGGTCGTGAAAGAAAGGATATCTTCTAGATATGTAATTTCTCTCAAGTGTAAAAGATTCTAGTTAGATGAAAATCATGATGATATCAATCCACAACGAAGAATGTACACTCGAAATAGTTACAAAAAGGAAGTAATAAGATATCCACAAGGAAGTCACAATTATACTAATAAGATATTTTGCTTGAACGCATAGCACATGGCTAGATAAGGTCTTATTGTATATACATGAATTCCATCCAAGCGAACATCAAAGACATCACAACTAGCAACAAGACATCATTGTTGGGATGCTTTGAGAAAGGAAACAAATATCACAAGAAGGAATGACTAACATGCCATGATACAACCTACACAAGGTTGGTGCAAGAAATGTGTGCATGAAGTAGATGATGATACTTGTTACCGAGATACCATTGGAAGGATGTAGTAGATACAAATTGAAGGTATAGTTCATTGATCATCCTAGCGTGACTCCAATAAGCACATGGTGACAACACCTTACTTCTGAATGAGCCGAGCGTCCAATGCATCTCCAGTTGTTCCTAGAACAACAACACAAACAAAATGGTACCCAAACTCATTAGGACCAAGGAGTTAGAAACACCAATACATAGGACAAACTCCACACACATATGTGCATTTATATATGAAAATGATTTTCGTGCACATCTCATCCAAATTGAGACTAGGTGGAGTTTCCCTTATATATTGGGTCAAAGAAAGAAAGCATGCCACGGAAAATACATGTAGTAAATATGCATGCCCAAGACTTTAAAGAAACGGAACCAAATAAAAAAGAAATACCAAGTGAAAATAGGATATCAAATGGAGAAATCACCACTTGGAAGATATCTATTTAAAAGATACATCAAGGAATGAGATATCCATTGATACACTCAAAATAAGGACCTCGAACTCCCAAAAGAAAGGATGATTCCAAACAAACCAACCCATCTACAAAGTTTCATGATGGCACAAAGTACCAAAAAGAAACGGCTTGCCTTCCATCATCACACACTTTATATGGATCACAAGATGAGTGTTCTATCAAAAATAGGATAGCTCCCCCAAGAATTGTGCATTAAAGAGAATTTGTATTTGAATACAAAATGCACAAGGTGGGATCACCACTTTCACTATATCTAGAAAGCACTCGACAAAAATAATAAAACAACAAGATCCACAAGTGGCACGGAAGGCAATGGGAGTTGACACAATCTTGGCAAGAGACAAAACAAAAGACAATATAAAGATGATCAAAAATATTCCACAACATAAATGATCGTCAATTGTCGAAGACAAGAGGTATTTGGAACTAATTCCCGGTGGTAGATTGCCAACATATCCAACATCATCTTCACACGAAACACAAAACCAAATTTGCAACTTGTAGAGCTAACATGCCACCTTGGAACAACATAATTTACAATATCAATTCTAAGTGACAATATCTCAAATGTACACATTTTATAGGTTTGTAACATGCACATAGAATATTACTCCCCCATAATGTGATACCAATGAAAAACTTACCAAGATGCAAGAGAGAACCAGCAAGAGATAATTAATGGAACATTTAGAATTTGAATTTCTCATGAGAAGACATACCACATGGAGACTAGATAATATTGTAATATCAATACTAGATGGTATTCCTCATGTACACACATTTATAGGATTGTGAGGTGCACAAAGCACATCACTCCCCCAAAATGGGATGTTCCATTAATCTCTCACAAGAGCCAACTAAGATAAAAGCAAGATGCAAAAAGGCTCAACACACAACACACACATACATGATGTGCAAACCAATATACACATACTTGATTTCTCAAGATACACAAATTTGACGCACAAGATATACAAACACATGCAAGGAACAAAACCAAAACATGCAAAGGGGCAAGTAAACTTTCATTGTAAACAATTTAAGTACGAGTTACCGCAAGGAGGAACATTGGATATAAGATAGAAACTTGATAATCCGAATGACTTGGCTTGAGACAATATGAATGATGAAGACCCCTTATTCTTCATAATATAGCCAAGTCTCCAATGCCCTTCATCAACGCCTATTGATCAAGTTTTAGCTTGTTGGTCCCCAACCAAGTTGGGTCCTAAGAGGTTAGTCACAATAGGCTGGGCCACCCAAATGGTTCTTTTCTTGACACCACTTTGAGTACCAACAATCTTGGCAAACACATTGCCAACATTATCCATCCCAAGAGAAAGACATCATCAATAATAATTGGGTTGGATAGGTTACCACTTGTGCATGAAGAAGCGACGTGACCTTTCTCACGACATAAGTAGCAACGTCTATTATTCACTTTCTTCTCACTTGATTTCTCAACATGAGAAGCATTAACTTGAGTCTTCTTGGGAAGTGGCCTTTCTTCAACTTGCGATTGAGCATGGGATTGAATTTGTGGCTTCTTCCATTGTTGCTTGTCACTAATGGTCTTCTTCTTCAATGGGCAAGATCTAACATGGTGCCCTTAAATTTTGCACTTGAAGCAAATAATCTTGGCCAAATTCTTGACTTGTTCTTGGCCCTTATTCTTCTTATGAATTTTGGACTTCTTCTTCTTGTTGGAGATGAATCCAAGTCCACCTTTGTCATTGGGGGATTTTTGCACACTAAAGATATTGTTGAGTGTGGACTTTCCTTCATGACACTTTTCCAAGTCTTTCTTCCAGGAAGCTGAAAGAACATGCAGTGCCCCCATGTTTGGTTTTGGTAATTGATGACAATCTCTATGGATTAATGGTTTCCTTGAGTTATATTTGAAGGGTTTGTCCATAGGCTTTTCTTGGAGTCCATCTGTTGGTTTCAAGGAGAGTTTTTGATGACCAAGGTGCTATTAAGGAATTATCCAAAGATTGGTCTTCTGAGTGTTGAGCTTATTGCAAGCATGTCTTAAAGAAGAGCGTGTTATCATTTATGTTTACCTTCAAGACATCATCCAAATGAAGAGAGTTGGAAAGATTCAAGGTTTATCAAGACTAAGTGAATGAGTGAATCAAGTTGATCAACACACAAAGCGTAGAAGATGTACCGAGAGGGATCAAGTGATCCCATGGTATGGTAAGCATTGTCAATTACATTTTGTGTACTAACCCATGGTCTTCGTGAGAGTTCTTTGTGGGGTTAGGTTGCGGTGTGCAAGTTCAAGTGATGCATCACGAGGAGATCAAGTGCTTGAAGCTTGCCGTCCATTGTGGTGACAATGGACTTGTGAAGATATGCCGAAGAGTGGCTCACCCATAGTGGAGTATGGGGGAGCAATCTTCTAGTCTTCACCGAGCCAACGCAATCAAGAAAGACGGTCCATCTTGAGGAAGTCAAGATTGTCTACATCTAGCTCAAGTGGACTTTGTGCAAGGCAAAGGTTTGTCGTTGATAGGTTCTCGATTTTACCGGTCTCATTGTGGTAGTTTGGAGACCGGTTTATAGGATCGATTGCCGTTCTATCAAGGGGGGGCTCTCAATGAGTAGCTTGATAGTATCGTTCGTAGAGAGCTCAAACCATTGCATGCTTGCATCATCTTTATTGGTTCTTGTTTGGTTCTTCTCCTTGTGAGATTTGGAGCTTATGGTCATTTTCATGGCAAGCTCGGGTTCATAGATAATAGAGTTCACATGAATCTACTATGATGTTTTTGATGTTGGGGTTTTTTGTCGGTTCTCTTTGTGAGTCTTAGAGCTTATGGTCATCTTGATGACAAGCTCGAGTTCATCGAAACGGAGTTCACATGCATCTTCTATGATGTCTTCAATGTTGGAGGTTATTGATACGTCCAAAACGTATCTATAATTTCTGCTAGCTCCATGCCTCTTTTGTGTGATATTGCTATGATATTTATACACTTCCATACACTTTTGATCATATTTGGACTAACCTATTAACTCAGTGCACCCCAGTGCCAGTTTCTGTTTTCTGCTGTTTTTGTATTTCAGGTTTTCCCATTACGTAAACTGCCAGAAAAATTCCGGGAAAAATATATAAAAAATCAGCGTTCCGGAAGCTTCCATGCGGCCAAAGTAGGGCCGGAGGGGGGCCACCAGGGCTCCAGGCGGCCAGAGGGCGCGCCCCCCTCCTGGCCGCGCCGCCAGGGCACCTGGGCCCCCAGGCCTCCTCTGACGCCCCCCTTTGGCATATATTTACACCGTGTCCCGAAACCCTCGAGGACGGAACCCTTTTTCGCGATCTCATCTCTGTTCCGCCGCCGCCGCGCTTCCAAGAATGGGAGCACCAGGAGAACTCTTCCCGGCACCCTGTCGGAGGGGAGGATCACCACCGGGAGCCTCTCCACCACCATGGACGCCTCCCGGATGAGTTGTGAGTAGTCTCCCTTGGACCATGGATCCATGACCAGTAGCTATGTGATGTTCTCCTCCCCTCTTTGTTCTTCACCAATTAGACCTCGTGAGCTGCCCTACATGATCGAGGCACATATGTAATCTTTATGCTGTTGCTATGATGAGTTTGCTGGGATCCGATGGATTATGAGATTATGTTCAGATTGTGTGTGAGTAATATATTTGATTTACCTCTTTTATATTTATGTTCTTGAGTAATTCTTGCATGTTCTCCGTTGCTGTTTATTGCTTTGGCCAAGTAGTAGGTAGTTACTCCAAGAGGGAACGTTATGCTTGATTGTGGGTTCATGCCCCTCGATGACTAGCTTGAGTGACAGAAACATGAGTCTAGGGGATGTGCTGTTGCCACAAGGGGGAAAACAACGATGCTTGTACTCACGGGTGCAAGGATTGTTTACTTTACGCAAAGTTCTTTTAATGCAGTTGTCTGTTGCTTTGAGTTTACACTATGGGTGGGACTCGCAACTTAATACCAGCGAGATGTTCTGGATAGATATCTCAAGGTGGATGATTAGTAGTAGATGCAGATGGATTTCGGTCTACTTGCCTTGGCGTACCGCCCATGCTTTTGAGCCTCTACCTTTCTTGCAGCATAGTTAGCATTGGTTTGCGCACATAATCCTGTCAATTGCCCAGCTGTAATTTGTTTACCTCGCTTAGCTGTTTTATCGTCTTTTGGGAGAGAGACATCACTAGTGAACATCATGGGACCCCGGTCCATATTACCATCACTGATCACATCCGCTATTTACTTTCAGTTCTTACTTACTAGTTGCAGTTATACCTATCACTATTATCTCTTGCGTTTGATCCTTTGTAAACGACAGGGCCGGAGGGATTGACAACCTCTCTGCACTCGTTGGGAGCAAAGTTATTTGTATCTGTGTGCAGGTCCGGTCGATCGCTAGTTGCGCCGCTAGCAGTTGACACCTTCTTATTGAACCTTGGAGTCTCAGGGGAATTCGATCCTTGGTATCTTTGCCAAGGGAAAACTACCGCTACACTGCATCTCAAACCTTCCACTTGGGGTAACCAACGAGGGGTGAGAAGCCATCAAGCAAAGTTTTCTGGCGCCGTCGCCGGGGACTCCACTCTTCAAGATAGGGGAGTTGCACGCTATCTTTTACCTTTGCTTTTTAGTCTTGTTAGTTTACCTTTCAATTTTTGCTTTAGTATCTTTTATCAAAAATCACAAAAATAGTTATCTTGCTTGCTTGCTGCTATGGGTTCCACTGAGAACACCAAGTTGTGTGACTTCACTAGTCATAACAACGATGACTTTATCTGCATGCCTATCACTACACCTGCCACTTCAGCACCTTCTTATGAAATTAAACCTGCTTTACTGAACCTAGTTATGAAAGATCAATTCTCCGGTGCTGGAGATGATGCTGCAGTGCCAAGAAATAGATGGTAATATTGTTAATCTTAAGCTTTTTCCTTTCTCCTTGAGAGGAGGAGCTAAAATTTGGTTTCAATCTTTGCCTAGAAATAGCATAGATTCTTGGGACAAGTGCAAAGATGCTTTTATTGGAAAGTACTATCCACCTGCTAAAATTATCCAACTAAGGAGTAACATAATGAATTTTAAACAATTGGATAATGAACACGTTGCCCAAGCTTGGGAACGTATGAAATCTCTTGTCAAGAACTGCCCTACTCATGGTTTGACTACTTGGATGGTTATCCAAACTTTTTATGCAGGCTTGAACTTTACCTCGCGGAACTTGTTAGATTCGGCCGCGGGAGGATCCTTTATGTCAACTACACTTGGTGCTGCCACGATGATGACCAATTATTCCCAATGGCACACCGAACGCGCTCCAACAGGTAGGAAGGTAAACTCTGTCGAGGAGATTTCCTCCCTAAATGAAAAAGTTGACTTGATCATGTCTCTACTTTCCAAGCAATCTTCTATTGATCCTCGTGATGTTCCTTTAAATTCTTTGATTGCTCAAGAACAAGTAGATGTGAACTTTATCTCTAGAAACAATTTTAATAATAATGCTTATAGGAGTAATATTGGTAGCAATCCTAGACCGTTCCCCTCTGATTCCCATGGGAACAACAATGCTTATCCTAGCACCAAGAACTCCACCCAAAGAGATAGAGACATGCCTGGTTATGAGAAACTTCTAGAAATAGAGAAGGCCACTAAGAACTACATGCACACCCAATATGAACAAAACAAAACCTTCTCGAGGCAATTAAATGAGCATACTGCTATCTTGCAAGACATTGGTAGACAACTAGAGAGCCTAAATATTGAGATTTCTAACCTCCAGACTAGGCTCACTATCACTGAGACCCAAGTTTCCAATATGTCCCACACACAAGCCACTTTGATAAACCAAATGGCAGCTAAACCCGAAGTGGTTGCACCCCTAAAGGAGGAAGAAGATAGAATTAAGAACCTTCCTACCCACCACACTGTTGCTACTATCCAAGTTGTTGAGGATATCCAAACTCTTAGCACCCAATGCACTCCTGGTCCCGTTGGACCTATTAATGGTGATGCTATGACCATAGAAACTACCAAACAAGTGAGCCTAAAGGACACCACTACCACTTTACTTGATAGTAGTGACCTTGATTTTGATAATTGCACCCTTACCGAAGTTATTGATTTCCTTCACAAGATGTCTAGAGATCCCCGCACAAGCACGCTTAATCTTGCCTTTACAGAGCATATCACTAATGCTCTCATCAAAGCTAGGGAGGAGAAACTTAGGGTAGAAGCCTCCATACCTAGAAAGCTAGAAGATGGTTGGGATCCTATGATTAAAATTAAGTTGAATAACTTCTCTTGCTATGCTTTATGTGATGTTGGAGCTAGTACCTCCGTTATGCCCAAAAGAATATATGATATGCTTAAATTGAAACCTTTTGATTCTTGTTCTTTTGGTGTTCGTCTTGTTGATTCTTCCATAAAGAAACCCTTGGGGAGGATCGATGATGTTCTTATCATTGTCAATGACAATTATGTTCCCGTTGATTTTACTATTATGGATATTGAATGTGAACCTTCTTGTCCAATTATTTTGGGACGCCCTTTTCTTCGCACCGTTGGTGCCATCATTGACATGAAAGAGGGGAATATAAAATTCCAATTTACTCTCAAGAAAGGGATGGAACACTTCCCTAGAAAGAAGATTAAGTTACCTTTTGAGTCCGTTATACGGGCTAGCTATTCTTTTACTCTTGATAAGACTTGATCTCTTTGCATTATACCTAGCTTAAAGGCATAAAAGAAAGCGCTTTTGGGAGGCAGCCCACAATGAATAAAATTTTATTTTGATTTTGTTGTGTTTTGATGTTGTTACTACAGTAGCATCATCATTGTATCTTTACTTTTCAGCTTTGTGCCAAGTGTAGCCTCTGATTGCAAGAAAGTTCAAAAGTTGTGACGTGCTGTCCAGGAAACAGATTCTGTCCTTGGACAGAAAAATTCGTATAAAATCACCGGATCATCTTTTTGGTCTGAATTTTTTCGACAGCGTGCTCTATACAATTGTCTTTCGGGCGTCTATTCTGAGTTTTTTGATTTGAGTTGCAGAAGTGCCCCGAAAATACTATTTACTACCTGCTGGTCTGTTTTTCACAGATTCTGTCCTGTTTTGCCTTTTCTTCGTTTTGCAAACCTTGAGCTTGCTTTTTCTTTGCAAAAACCTTTTGGCAATCTTGAGAAACAGTAGGCCTTCAAGAATATCCTTATTTCCAGCAAGGAAAAATTATTTTATTATGGGTACTAACCTCGCTAATCAGATTATGATGAGTTATGTATGAAGGGAGTTTTCAAGTGTGCGAGGGAAGATGATAAAAAGATTCAGGAGTGTCAAACGCTCAAGCTTGGGGATGCCCCCATGCACCCCCAAGAAATATTCAAGAAGACTCAAGCGTCTAAGCTTGGGGATGCCCCCGTGCATCCCCTTCTCCATCAACAATTATCAGTTCGTCTTTCGTTCCACTATATTTTTATCACTTCATGTGTTATGTGCTATGCTTGGAGCGTCTTGCTTTTAGTTTCCTTTTTAGTTTTTTTAGCTTTGCTTGCTGTTCATAACTAGTTGGAACTCAGCTTTCTTTGTGTGGGAGAGAAACACACTCCACTTCAACCTAGAACACAACATAGAATTTTCATGTCTATCTTTGCTGTGTGTGTTCTTTGTCTTTCAATAGCTACTATCATGTTCAGCTCTTAGTTTTCATGCTTTACTTTTTAAAGAGCTTTTGTTTAGTTGGTCGCTAGAACTCTCTTTAGTTATCATGCTTATCTTGTTAAGAGAGTTGGCTTCTGTTGCACTGGTTGATATGTCTATGATAAAAATGCTATGTGCATAATGGTGCTTAGTAGTTCATGTTTTCTTGTGGTTAGTCTCAAATAGCTGGGGGGTTCTTAATGTGTTATTGAAGTACCAACATGATTTGTTTGTCTATGATGTGGTATGGTCTAGTGATATCTTCCTTCAAGAATTTATTTTGATTGACTTGGCGTATGCTCACGCATATTTAAGACTGTAAAGAAAGTCTATCAAGCCTTGATGATCTTTAATTTCTGAGTAGCGATATAACTTCCATGCCCGATTCAATGTTGCTTTGTCGCTCTGCATGATTATGACCGGCATTGCTCTTTTAGTTGGTTGCTCCCAGTCTTTTGCTAACCTTCGCCTGTACTAAGCGGACTGACTGCTTGTGCATCCAAAATCCTTTAAACCAGTTATGCCATATGAGTCCACCATACCTTCCTATACATGGTATTTACTTGCCATTCCTAACGAAGACTTTCATGTACCATCTCGAAATTAATCAAAAAAGCATTTCTCTTTTGTGCCTCTGTTTTAGTTCATGAGGAAGTAGTAGTTAATTCATGATCTTTTTAAGTTGGACAAGCTTCACCCCGGGATTGCATGTCTAATGTGCAAACCCATAATACGAGAAGGAACTGGCATAGAGTGCGCCCGGCTCATTAAAAAATATACAACAAACAAACCCTCCTTCACGCTTTGTTCATGAGAAATCAGAAAACTTTGGCAGTGATAAACAAAGGAGATTAAGAGGATGTGATCGTCCTCATTCGGGAGCCGTTCTTCGAAACTTGTCCAGCTCGAGAAGTAATTGAGTTATCTGCTAGCATTCGTTGACGAAATATGCATATTCTAAAAAGTAATTATTACCTCTGTTTTTAAAACCAAGAGCTCTGGTACATGTTTAGTTTTTGTTTCCGACCACGGGTTTTCAACCTTGCCAACAAAAGCCACGGTTCGAGAGTCTCCACCTTCTTTAAAGCACCAACTATTGAGAGCATGATTGTCATTCTGAGTGTAATGTGCATTATCCCAAAGTAACATTGTCTTCTGCATGATTATGATATCGTTTATTCTGAAATCATTGTATCTAGTCGTCACTTAAACTTTGGAGGTGCCCCTGCATTTATGTTTTGCTTCACTAAAGGGGGCAAGCGAGATATCACTTTGTCATGTTTGCACACCATGCTCATTGCAAATCTATTGAGTGTTTCAATATCATATTGTAAAACTTTCAGTTCTTTGTGATTTTCTCATGAGGCAACTTAACTACTATAGACTCATTGTCTCAGTAAGCATTTGTCATGTGACTATGAAAAGTTCTTATATGGTTAATAGCATGTCACCACAGAAATTATGCTTGTTATCATTTACCTACTCGAGGACGAGCAGGAAGTAAGCTTGGGGATGTTGATACGTCCAAAACGTATCTATAATTTCTGCTTGCTCCATGCCTCTTTTGTGTGATATTGCTATGATATTTATACACTTCCATACACTTTTGATCATATTTGGACTAACCTATTAACTCAGTGCACCCCAGTGCCAGTTTCTGTTTTCTGCTGTTTTTGTATTTCAGGTTTTCCCATTACGTAAACTGCCAGAAAAATTCCGGGAAAATATATAAAAAATCAGCATTCCGGAAGCTTCCATGCGGCCAAAGTAGGGCCGGAGGGGGGCCACCAGGGCTCCAGGCGGCCAGAGGGCGCGCCCCCCCTCCTGGCCGCGCCGCCAGGGCGCCTGGGCCCCCCCAGGCCTCCTTTGACGCCCCCCTTTGGCATATATTTACACCGCGTCCCGAAACCCTCGAGGACGGAACCGTTTTTCGCGATCTCATCTCTGTTCCGCCGCCGCCGCGCTTCCAAGATCGGGAGCACCAGGAGAACTCTTCCTAGCACCCTGCCGGAGGGGAGGATCACCACCGGGAGCCTCTCCACCACCATGGACGCCTCCCGGATGAGTTGTGAGTAGTCTCCCTTGGACCATGGGTCCATGACCAGTAGCTATGTGATGTTCTCCTCCCCTCTTTGTTCTTCACCGATTAGACCTCGTGAGCTGCCCTACATGATCGAGGCACATATGTAATCTTTATGCTGTTGCTATGATGAGTTTGCTGGGATCCGATGGATTATGAGATTATGTTCAGATTGTGTGTGAGTAATATATTTGATTTACCTCTTTTATATTTATGTTCTTGAGTAATTCTTGCATGTTCTCCGTTGCTGTTTATTGCTTTGGCCAAGTAGTAGGTAGTAACTCCAAGAGGGAACGTTATGCTTGATTGTGGGTTCATGCCCCTCGATGACTAGCTTGAGTGACAGAAACATGAGTCTAGGGGATGTGCTGTTGCCACAAGGGGGAAAACAACGGTGCTTGTACTCGCGGGTGCAAGGATTGTTTACTTTACGCAAAGTTCTTTTAATGCAGTTGTCTGTTGCTTTGAGTTTACACTATGGGTGGGACTCGCAACTTAATACCAGCGAGATGTTCTGGATAGATATCTCAAGGTGGATGATTAGTAGTAGATGCATATGGATTTCGGTCTACTTGCCTTGGCGTACCGCCCATGCTTTTGAGCCTCTACCTTTCTTGCAGCATAGTTAGCATTGGTTTGCGCACATAATCCTGTCAATTGCCCAGCTGTAATTTGTTTACCTCGCTTAGCTGTTTTATCGTCTTTTGGGAGAGAGACATCACTAGTGAACATCATGGGACCCCGGTCCATATTACCATCACTGATCACATCCGCTATTTACTTTCAGTTCTTGCTTACTAGTTGCAGTTACACCTATCACTATTATCTCTTGCGTTTGATCCTTTGTAAACGACAAGGCCGGAGGGATTGACAACCTCTCTGTATTCGTTGGGAGCAAATTTATTTGTATCTGTGTGCAGGTCCGGTCGATCGCTAGTTGCGCCGCTAGCAGTTGACACCTTCTTGTTGAACCTTGGAGTCTCAGGGGAATTCGATTCTTGGTATCTTTGCCAAGGGAAAACTACCGCTACACTGCATCTCAAACCTTCCACTTGGGGTAACCAACGAGGGGCGAGAAGCCATCAGTTATGCCGGTTCTTCTCTGCTGGAGTGTTCGCTGTTTTGATGCTACATGTCTTCCCCTATCCAACAAGCTTGAGTTTGCTCAATTCGGAGCTCATTTGCAGAAGTTATGTCAGTTTTGGTTTTATTGCATCCTTCTCTGTCTTTAGCTGCGATATGAATGCGTCCAAGTGCTAAAGCCTCAGTGGTGTGCGGTAGTACCGCTCAAGGGAACGGTAGTACCGTAGGAGCTAAGCGGTAGTACCGCTCCTAGTGAGCAGTAGTACCGCTACCCCCAGCCCTGACGCAAACGCATGCGGTAGTAGGCGCGGATGTAATTTTTTACATCCGCCCTCATGCGGTAGTACCGCGACTCCTGTCCGGTACTACCGTGCCGGACTTTCGTCAGCTCCAATCTCAGCGGAAGTAGGCGCGGATGCAATTTATTACTTCCGCGCATTTCCAGTACTAGTTGATGCCTGCCTTACGGTAGTACCATAAGGGCGCGCGGTAGTACCGCTCCGGCAGTTCTACTGTTCGTTACCCTGTGCAGCAGGCCCTCATCTGGTCACTTCCACACGAGCGGTAGTACCGCACCGCCTTGCAGTAGTACCGCATGGCCTTGCGATAGTACCACAAGTTTGGTGTGGTAGTACCGCGCCGTGCGGGCTGTGAGAGGGGATAACGGTTGGATTCTTTCCTCTCCTATAAAAGGGGGTCTTCTTCCCCAATGGATCTCATCCTTTGAGCTCGTGTTCTTCCCCCATTGTTGACCTTCTTCGAGCTTGCTATCTCTCAATCCCTCCATGGATTCTTGCTAGTTTTTGGGGGAAAAGAGAGAGGAGATCTAGATCCACATTTCCACCAATCACTTTCTCCTCTACGTGAGGGGAACCCCTTGGATCTAGATCTTGGAGTTCTTGGTGTTCTCCTTCTTGTTCTTCCTCTCATTTCCCTCCCTAGCATCTGTTGCTTTGGTGGGATTTGGGAGAGAAGGACTCGGGCACTCCGTGTGCCCTTGCCATTGCTTTTGGTGCATCGGTTTGAGTTCTCCACGGTGATACGTGGAAGTTACAAGTTGAGAAGCTTATTACTCTTGGGTGCCTGGTACCCTAGAGCTTGTTCCTCTTGGGTGCTTGGGCGCCCTAGACGGTTGTGGTCACCTCAAAGCCATATTCCATTGTGGTGAAGCTTCGTCGTGTCGTTGGGGAGATAGCCCCAACCTTGTGGTTCTCGGAGCTCAATCGTTGTGTTGTAAAGCTCCGGGCAAGCGTCGGGGTCTCCAATTAGGTTGTGGAGATCGCACCGAGCAATTCGACGGGTTCCGGTGACCGCCCCAAGGGTTGCCAAAGTGTACGGTTTCGGTGACCGCCCCCAAGGGTTGCCAATTGTACGGGTTCGGTGACCGCACTCAATGGTCCCTTAGTGGAATCACGGCATGTCACACCCTGCATTTTTGTAACATGTCATTTGCATCATTAAAGCATGAAAATTTGGACCAGCAATTTTTTTTGGCAACATTTGGCTTTTATTTGGAATCAAGTTTTTCTCTTTGTGTTTTTCAAGTGCTCTTTAAAGTCAACTACCCCCTCTTGTAGATTTCATCTCCTTACCCCAAAACTTCTGCCCAATGATCATATCAAGTGTTTATTGCAGTATAGTATTTTCTTTTAAAATTAATTTGGCCAAAATGTATTTTCAAAAATTAGTTTTCCAAAAACCCCCTGAATTGAGGTTTGCACTGCAAATGCTTGATTTAGGGTGAGAAAAATATTTCAAAGAGTATATTTGAAACCTAGTAGATATAGGACTCCCTTAAACCACAAAAATATAATTTTAAAAGTTATTTTCCTATTTTATTTAAAGGCTTTTTCTTAAGGCCAGAAATGGTCTTTAATAGGGAAAAATTATTTATATATTTCAAAAATATTTGCAAAAATTCAGGGAGACTCATAGGACATATATTGTCCATATATAAGAGTTTCAACACTTGGTCATGTTCAAAATATTGGACAAATCCCTCAGAAACCCTTTCTGGATTTCTGGATATTTCAAGCTTTTGAAATATTTACAAAGGAAATATTCTCTAAAAATTCCAGGGAAATTATATCATGACATATGTGACATATTTGATGATCTTGCCAAACCCCATGCCTTGGGAAGCAAGAAAACATCATCAAGACCCCTCAAAACCATTCTGTCCATATTTGAAGTTTGAGCAACTTTACATTGCCAAACTTGTCCAAATACTCTCAAACTTCGTACACATGCTAGTATGGTCTAATAATGCATCTAGACCAAATGGCACAAGCTTTGGAGAAGGTTAACTTGATCAGAGTCCCCCAAAACCATTTCTGTTCAAATTCAAATTTGAACAACTTTACATTACCAACTTTTTACTTGAGGCTTCAAACTTTGTGGGCATGATCACAACCCCAAATTATGACACTACACCAAGTGGTGCATCAAGGGGAGATGATTAGCTTGACTCAAACATGGTGAAACCATTTCTGTTGATTTATAGGGTTCACCAAAGTTACATTGGCAAGTTTCCTCAAATAAGCCCAAACTTGGTGAAACACCCTATTTCCATATGCCATTTGATCCTGTTAAGTGTCATGGCTAGTGGAGATCATTTGATTGCTCAAAACCACATCAAACACCTTCTCGTGATTCTCCAAAGTTACCATTTTCACCTCTTCTCTTTTTCTCCTTGAGCCCAACTTTTCACCACAGCTTCCCCAGGTTCCCTTGCACCTCTAGTAACTTCCCCATGGCCAGAGCTCAATAATTGAGGGGTGAAAACCCCATTTTACTCTGTTGGACAGCCCAGTTTTCACTCCCCCTCAACCTCCCTCCTCTTCCATTGGGTAACCAGGGCATCCAAGACCACATCACACTTGTTTACTCCTCACCTGACCCCCCAGACAAGGTGGCCGCGTCCAGCAAGCCAAAGGCATGCCCTGGCATGCAATAGACGTGCTCCAGAGTGCGCTACAGTGCACGCCCGCACTGTAGCCTCCTCCAATCAGCAGCCCCCGACCACCTCGAGCCTCCCCCTCGCGCCACTCGACGCGCCTCGACGTCCGTGGCGCGCCCCGGCGCTGTCCCACTCCTCCTTCTCCCTCCTGTGGCTGCCCTCGCACGCGCGCTGGCCGCCGCAAGCTCCAATCTACGGCCTCGCACGCGCGCTGCTGTGGAAGCTTCCCCCGCTCTCTCTCTTCCTCTCCCCGGACATGGACCGCATCCAGCAACACCACAGACACCACCCCAGCTCCTCCCAAGCCCTATGGCAACAGGCAGAAGCTCGCTGGCGCACAGGTCCACGGCACCTCGTCGTTCGCCTATAAAAGGACCCCCCGCGCCCCTCCTCTCCCACCAACCGCTCTATCACCCACCTAATCTTCCCCCTACGCCGCTCACTCCACTCCAGACAGGCCCGAGCTCAAGATCGAGCTCGAGCTCCGCCACGGCGGCTCGCCGTCGTCCGCTTGGTACAGGCCCTCCCCGCCGCTCCTCTCGCTCGATCTAGAACCACAGACCCTCACTGATCCTTTCCCCCCTCTTTTCCCTCTCTGCAGCTGCCGGATACGACCGGAGCAACCTTCACCCGACACCCCTCCGCCGCGTGACCTCGCCGCCGGCGAACCAGGCCACTCCGGCGACCAACTCCCCCTCCACCAGATCGGCAACACCACGCCGACTCCATCCCTGCCCTTAGCTCGCCCTGCCGTGCCCCGAATCGTCGCCCGTGAGCTCGCCGGCCCTCTGCCGGAGGGTTAGGGATGACAGGCAGGCCCCGCCTGTCAGCCTTCCCTCGCCCTCGCCCCTCTCTCCTCTCACTGATGCCGGGCCCCGCCCGTCAGGTTTGAAAACCTGGCGCGCGCGCTGGGCTGGTTCCCCCTTTGGGCATGTGCACTGTGGCCGTTCTGGCCCAGTTGCACAACAACCCTTTTTCTTTTTCTTTTCTGTTAAGATTTCAAATAATTCCACATGATTAAATATTTATCCAAATGAATTAATTCCAGTTCCTAAAAACTTATAAAAATCCAACCTATTTAATGATGTCACTTTCACCCATATCCATGGACCCTTTCTGTTCCGTTCAAATTTGAATCTATATTTGAACATTAAAACCCCTGTTAAAAAATTCATGTACCCCATTCTATCACTCCAAATCTCAAACTAAGAATTTTTGCCATCTTAGTTTTCCCTCTGGTATTTGATAAAAATAAGTTGACGTTTTTCTGAGCACTTTAGTTTTTCTGTTTTTATTATGGTCTTATTTTCCCGTTGTTTATTGCGAGGATTAGATACCGTGTTTGACGAGGTTGCTGAAGAAGAAGGAGGGGAAGGATTTGAAGACCTTGAAGACCAAGCCAATCCAGGCAAGTAGCCCTTTGACCATGACTATGGAACCCCTTTTTATGCATGTCATATAGCACCATATTGTTGTTGCATCGGAATCATGAAGAGGTGGAAACCTCTTGTTGGTTTGCCACTACACTTCCTCGTTGATACTTGCATTTGTGCATGACCGTACCTTCTTATGAGGGTTATGCCGGTGGGAGTAGATAGGTTGCTATAGTAGTGGCTATGGTAGTAGGACGGGATATGCATGTTAATGAAAGCATAGTTCATTTGAGGAACTCCTTCAAAAGACCCCATCGGGTGTCACTTATGCCTGAGGGAGATGATGAGATGGGTAACCACTTGATGACGAAGTGGTGTACCAAGACAAGTGTGTGTGATGTTTTTCAAATGGATTGGTTTAAGTTGCAACCGTTATTCCAACTTTACATGCGCAACCACTCTACCCTTATATGGGAAAGGGCATTATTGATTACCTAGGTCGATACTACCATGGTGCCCGCATTACTAGTGATGGGGGTGACATGAGGTCACTCTCGGGACGGGGTCGTGCTTGGATAGGCGGCCATGACTGTTTTCACAGGGCACCGAACACACCGTTGGTACCCCGTGCCCGTGGTATGTGAAATGGGAGCAAGGCTCCAAAAATCTTAAGATGTGAAATAAGGGGCACAGGGGTTATTACCAATCGAGTGAACTCCATATTAGTGTCGCCTAGGTAAAGATAGTGATCGGGTGCTTACCCCGGGTACTTGAGGTACCGCGAGTCGTGGATGACATGGAAAGTTCCCCGGATCTAGTGGGTAAAGTGTGCAACCTCTGCAGAGTGTAAAACTATTCGAATAGCCGTGTCCACGGTCAAGGACAGTTGGGTAACCGCTCTTGGGATACGTCCAATGTTTGCGAAACCCCGTGTGTGTGCGAAAGCTTCGTTTGGTTTAAGTAAAAAGGACTTGACAAGATAAAGAGGTCATAGCTTGGCTATGTTGATATCTGTAACCTATAATTTTTATGATGCATGCCTCAGATAGCTCATGTCATTTCACTCTCAAATTTCCGCTTTCTACAAACATATCCTATCTAGTGCTATTTCATATCTTGTCATACTTGTTCCAAAAACATGGGTTGCTTGCGAGTACATTCAAAGTACTCATTGGCTTGCCACTGGTTATTTAATTGACCAGGCATGGAAGAGCAGGAATATGAAGAAGAATCCTATGGAGACGAACGTGCGAACTATGACTCTTTCCCAGTCAGAATGCCTGTAGGGTTAAGGCAGATGGCATGGGTTCTACTTATCTGCGAAGACTTCCGCTATTCGAGTTTATCTGCTATTCAGCCCTTGAGGCTTTATCTATGTAAGACTTGGCCATAATGGTCATAATTTGTGTAAGACGGTATGTATGGATGTAAGACTCTTGTTATTTCAGCTTCTGTGTGTTCAGTGAGCATTGATCTCTGGGATCACCGTACACGAGCATTCGGTGATCTCGACTCTTAAGTCGGGGTACCCACAGAGCTGGTATCAGAGCCATCCTGACTGTAGGAAGCCTTAGTTAGCATGGGCGTTAGATAGATGAGACCTTTTCAAAAACCTTCTGAACCTCTCGTCTTTTCTAAACCTTACCAAACCTGAGATATCATCGGCTTATTAACCTCTCCTATTCAACCTTTGTAGATGGCCGCTGTACCTGAAGAGCACCTGACCACTGGGTTCCCCTTGCTTCACGAGGATAGCCTCCAGGCGTGCCAGTTCCACCGAGCACCCATCCTCACCTACCATGAACATTGGGTTAATGACACTGAGGTGGAGTACCATGTGGAAGTGATCGTGAAGGCAAACGATCCTCCCACAAGTTGGTTCTTCGAGGGACCCCAGATGGCAACACTACCCCTCGCTGTCGAGGCTGCTGCACTCAAGGCACTAACCCGTCTCCGCGAGCTTCTTCCGGAGATGGCAGCCAAGATGACAACCCGCTTCTTGCCTTACCGGAAGGAAGGTGAAGATGAAAGCAGCGCGCAAGCCCCTCCACTGAAGGAAGGACTTCCACTTCGATTCTAGACCTACTTCAGCCTATGTGCCGACAGCTTGGCACAAGATTTGGCCTCGGAATCGATGAAGCTCCGAGAAGAACTTCACAAGACCAAGGCACT
This sequence comes from Secale cereale, assembly GCA_902687465.1. Taxonomy (NCBI): domain Eukaryota; kingdom Viridiplantae; phylum Streptophyta; class Magnoliopsida; order Poales; family Poaceae; genus Secale; species Secale cereale. The sequence goes on from LR738711.1 coordinate 20,255,955, forward strand.
TCTTCGTCGAGCACAAGAGAAGACAGATAAGATCAAGAAGGAAGGTGCGCCTCTCGGACAGTCCGCTATCGCGTATCGAGGCGGAAGGCCCTCAGGAGATGTATCTTCCAAGGATGAGGAACCACCGCGGCGACGCCGTATGATGGCAAGGGAATATCGCAAGCTTTTCCCTGCACCACCGATAAAACACCGTCGTATCCAACTCCTCCACTCCCCCACACCCTCAAGTGATAAGGGGGCCCAGACAGATGAAGACAAGGAGGAAGACCCAGAAGAGCCAGAATACGCGACTGAGCATTCCGCCGCTTAGGCATTATTCGCAGCTCGGATATGCCAGTTCGTGACCTCTACGGTAGGATAGGTCGTGTAACCCCTATGCGAAGTCGAGTCCTTGTATGGTTCATATGAAGCCATCTAGTATTTGCTTTTGTTGTGTTTGGATGTACGTCGTATTTTCCCTTCGGGAATATGTAAACGACTGCATCACCCATTTGGATTTTAATGAATGTGTTTGGCCGTTTCGGCCCTTGCATGAATTGATTAGTGTCACACCCACCCCCTTACTAGGCACCCATCTTTATTGCTTTCCCTCTTCCAAATCATGAGACCTTTTACCGCTCCAACAGGATGCCTATTGTAACTCGTACTGGTACCTCTACCCAGCAGCCTGAAGCCGGAGCATCCGCCTAATCAGAGGCTGGCCAAGACCAAACCCACGACCAAGCTCCACCACCACCTCCTCCGAACATGGACATGGCTCAGCTTCTCCAAGCTTTCCGAGAGGAACGCCAAGCCAACACCGCAGCCCTTCAGATGATTGCTCAAGCTGTCACCAACAACCGCCAGCCGGCGGGGAATGGCAATGGACGTTCCACGTTGGCAGAGTTCAAGAAGCATGCACCGCCAACTTTCATCAAGACTGCTGAACCTCTGGATGTAGACGACTGGGTCTGCACCATTGAGGACTTGCTAGAACTGGTCGGATGCACCGAAGACCGTGAGAAGGTGGCTTATGCTGCCCACTGCCTCGGGGGGACTGCTAGAGCTTGGTGGGATGGATTCAAGGTCATGCATGTTGGGCAAGACATCACTTGGGACAACTTCAAGGCAGAATTCCGCAAGGCCCACATTTCTTCCGGAATCATGGCTATCAAAAAGCGTGAGTTTCGAGCCCTGAAGCAAGGAAGTGACACTGTCAAGGAGTACATGCAGAAGTTCAGTGTTCTGTCAAGGTATGCTCCTGAAGATGTCAGCACTGATGCTGCAAAAAGGGAGCGCTTCATGGAAGGCCTCAATCAGACTCTGCAGTACTCGCTTGTCGTGTGCGACTGCCCAACCGTCCCTGACCTGGTGAACAAAGCACTCATGCTTGAAGATAAGCGGCGTGCCCTGGAAGACACTCACAAGCGCAAGATGGTCAGCAAGGGAAGTTCCAGCAACCAGAAGCCTCGCCCGTGGCAGCCAGCCCCGGTCAAGCCAACCTACCAGCAGCCAAGAGCTCCTGCACCTCGCACCAACTATCAGCCTCAGCAGTATGCCAACCCAAGGCCAGCATTCAACCCCAATTACAGTGGTGGCAACAAGATCAATAATCCAAACCAAGTCACTTGCTTTGGATGTGGCCAGTCAGGGCATATTTCTAAGGTGTGCCCCAACAAGAAGCCTGATGCCCCGCGCCCCAATGCGCAGAACCCAGGACAAGGCCGCGGGATGCCACCAAGGAACCAAGCTCCACGCAACCCGCCTAACCATGGGAAGGGGAGTGTGAATCACGTCACTGCTGAAGAAGCCCAGGAAGACCCGGACGTTGTGCTGGGTATGTTCCTTGTCAACTCAGCACCTGCAACTGTTTTGTTTGATTCTGGAGCCACGCATTCATTTGTCACTCAAAGATTTGCATTAAAAAGTGGCATGACCCCTACACCCCTGAATAACCCCATGGTGGTACAAACCCCCGGAGCAGAGATGAGAGCCAAGATAGGCTGTAAGGGAGTCAGTATTATCATTAACGGTGTAGACTTCCTAGCAGACCTTATCATCTTAAGATCGCAAGGCTTGGATGTGATCTTAGGGATGGATTGGCTCAGCAAGCACCAAGGCTTGTTAGACTGTGCCAACCGGGCTGTCACTGTGACTAATGACCAAGGAGTCGAAGTTAAGTTTGCTTCCAACTCCTCTTCTGCTCAAACCGCTCAAGTCAACTGTCTGTCTGAAGTTGGACTGGAGCAAGTACCGGTAGTATGCGAGTATCCCGATGTCTTTCCGGATGAGCTACCGGGAATGCCCCCTGACCGCGACATTGAGTTCATCATCGGGCTCGTGCCCGGGGCAGGACCCATCTATAAGAAGCCTTATAGAATGGGGACGGAAGAATTAGCCGAGTTGAAGAAGCAACTGGAAGAGCAGCTGAGGAAGGGATTTATCCGCCCAAGTGCCTCCCCTTGGGGATCACCTGTTCTGTTTGTGGCAAAAAGGGACGGTACCATCCGCTTATGCATTGACTACCGTTCCCTCAATGAGGTTACAATCAAGAACAAGTATCCACTTCCCAAGATTGAAGATCTGTTTGATCAACTCAGCGGAGCCAAGGTGTTCTCCAAGATCGACCTCAGATCTGGGTACTACCAGCTGAAGATCAGACCCCAAGATATTCCGAAGACGGCATTTGTAACCAGATATGGCCTGTACGAGTGCACGGTCATGTCCCTTGGGTTAACCAATGCCCCAACTTACTTCATGTATCTCATGAATAAAGTCTTCATGGAATATTTGGACAAGTTTGTTGTTGTCTTCATCGATGACATTCTTGTCTTCTCGAAGATGGAGGAAGAGCACGAGCAACATTTGAGGATGGTCCTAGATAAGCTTCGAGAGCACCAACTATATGCCAAATTCAGCAAGTGTGAGTTTTGGCTGCATAAAGTTGGATTCTTAGGTCATGTCTTGACCGAAGAAGGATTGTCAGTTGATCCCGCAAAGATCGAAGCTGTGACCCAATGGCAATCTCCAACGACTGTCAAGGAAGTCAGAAGCTTCCTCGGACTTGCGGGCTATTACCGCAAATTCTTGGAAGGATTTTCTAGCATTGCCCGTCCAATGACTCAGCTCCTGAAGAAGGACAAGAAGTTCGAATGGACGCCAAAATGCGAGGAAAGCTTCCAAGAGCTCAAGAAGAGATTGACCACCGCTCCAGTTCTGGCAACACCTGATATTCACAAGGAGTTCGTGATATATTGTGATGCCTCTCGAACCGGATTGGGAAGCGTTCTGATGCAAGAAGGCCGAGTCATAGCTTACCTCTCAAGGCAGCTACGATCTCATGAAGAGAACTACGCTACTCACGATCTTGAGTTAGCAGCACTGGTTCATGCCTTGAAGACATGGCGACATTACCTCCTAGGGAAACGGTGTGAGATATACACAGACCACAAAAGTCTGAAGTACATTTTCACCCAGAAGGAATTGAACATGAGGCAACGAAGATGGTTGGAACTAATCAAAGATTATGACCTCAGTGTTCAATATCACCCCGGGAAGGCTAATGTGGTAGCCGATGCCTTAAGCAGAAAGGCTTGCTCCTAGAATGCCATAATTCAAAAGAGGCAGCCAGCCCTGTTTGAAGAGATGGAACAATTCAGTTTGGAATTGGTCACCCCTGGATTTCTAGATCATCTGGAAGTCAAACCAAACCTGATGGACGAAGTCAAGAAGGCACAAGGTGGGCACGCAAGCATTGAAGGCATCAAGAAGAAGATGAAGCTAGGAAAGGCCCCAGGATTCTCCGAGGACGAGCACGGGATTGTTTGGTACAAAGGCCGCATCTGTGTACCAAACAAGACGGAGCTGAAGAAACTGATCCTGCAAGAAGCCCACGACACTCCGTATTCCATCCACCCCGGAGGAACTAAGATGTATCAAGACTTGAAGGAAAGATTCTCGTGGCACGGGATGAAAAGAGAGATTGCAACCTATGTAGCAAAGTGTGATGTGTGCCAAAGGGTCAAGGCTGAATATCAGCGGCCCGCTGGATTGCTCCAACCACTCAAGGTTCCTGAGTGGAAGTGGGATAAAGTCGGAATGGATTTCATCACTGGATTACCAAGGTCGAGTAAAGGACATGACTCCATCTAGGTCATAGTCGACCATTTGACCAAGGTAGCCCAATTCAATCCTGTCAAGACTACCTATAATGGCAACCAGTTGGCAACTCTCTATATCAACCAAATCGTGAGCCTCCATGGTGTTCCAAAAGAAATTGTGTCAGATCGAGGCACCCAGTTTACTTCAAGGTTCTGGAAAAGATTCCAAGAAGCCTTGGGAACCAAGTTGTCCTTCAGCACAGCTTTTCCCCCGCAGACCGGAGGTCAGACAGAGCGAGTAAATCAAATTCTCGAAGACATGCTCCGAGCCTGTGTCTTGGCATATGGAGCCAAGTGGGAAGATTGCCTCCCTTTTGCCGAGTTCTCCTATAACAACAGTTACCAGTCAGGCCTTCAGATGGCACCATTTGAGGTGTTGTACGGACGCAAGTGTCGCACACCCCTCAACTGGTCAGAGACTGGGGAAGGGCTAGTCTTTGGACCAGATATACTCCGCGAAGCAGAAGAGCAAGTCCAACTAGTCAGAGAACGTTTGAAGGCCGCCAAATCAAGGCAGAAGAGCTATGCTGACACTCGTCGCCGAGACATGAGTTTCCGTATTGGAGACCATGTGTACCTGCGAGTAACTCCTCTGAAGGGAACCAAGCGTTTCCACGTTAAGGGGAAACTTGCACCAAGATTTATTGGCCCCTTCGAGATCACCGACCGACAAGGAGAAGTGGCTTACCAGTTGGAACTACCACCTGAGCTATCCAATGTGCACAACGTATTCCACGTGTCACAACTCCGGAAGTGTCTCCAAGTTCCGAACAAGCCTGATCTCTACAATGATGTTGATCACCAAGCCATTGATCTTCAGCCTGATTTGACCTACCACGAGAAGCCCATTCGCATTCTGGATGAAGCAGAGCGATGGACGCGAAGCCGCACCATCAAGTACTTCAAGGTCCAGTGGAGCAACCACACAGAAGCAGAAGCAACCTGGGAACGTGAAGACTATCTTAGATCCGAGTATCCCGATCTCTTTTAAGACCTAGTTTAGGAATCTCGGGGACGAGATTCTTGTAAGGGGGGTAGGTCTGTCACACCCTGCATTTTTGTAACATGTCATTTGCATCATTAAAGCATGAAAATTTGGACCAGCAATTTTTTTGGCATCATTTGGCATTTATTTGGAATCAAGTTTTTCTTTGTGTTTTTCAAGTGCTCTTTAAAGTCAACTACTCCCTCTTGTAGATTTCATCTCCTTACCCCAAAACTTCTGCCCAATGATCATAGCAAGTGTTTATAGCAGTATAGTATTTTCTTATAAAATTAATTTGGCCAAAATGTATTTTCAAAAATTAGTTTTCCAAAAAACCCCTGAATTGAGGTTTGCACTGCAAGTGCTTGATTTAGGGTGATAAAAATATTTCAAAGAGTATATTTGAAACCTAGTAGATATAGGACTCCCATAAACCACAAAAATATAATTTTAAAAGTTATTTTCCTATTTTATTTAAAGATTTTTTCTTAAGGCCAGAAATGGTCTTTAATAGGGAAAAATTATTGATATATTTCAAAAATATTTGCCAAAATTCAGGGAGACTCATGGGACATATATTGTCCATACATAAGAGTTTCATCACTTGGTCATGTTCAAAATATTGGACAAATCCCTCAGAAACCCTTTTTGGATATTTCAAGCTTTTGAAATATTTACAAAGGAAATATTCTCTAAAATTTCCAGGGAAATTCTATCATGACATATGTGACATATTTGATGATCTTGCCGAGCCCCATGCCTTGGGAAGCAAGAAAACATCATCAAAACCCCTCAAAACCATTCTGTCCATATTTGAAGTTTGAGCAACTTTACATTGCCAAACTTGTCCAAATGCTCTCAAACTTGGTACACATGCTAGTATGGTCTAATAATGCATCTAGACTAAATTACACAAGCTTTGGAGAAGGTTAACTTGATCAGAGTACCCCAAAACCATTTCTATTCAAATTCAAATTTGAACAACTTTACATTACCAACTTTTTACTTGGGGCTTCAAACTTTGTGGGCATGATCACAACCCCAAATGATGACACAACACCAAGTGGTGCATCAAGGGGAGATGATTAGCTTGACTCAAACATGGTGAAACCATTTCTGTTGATTTCTAGGGTTCACCAAAGTTACATTGGTAAGTTTGCTCAAATAAGCCCAAACTTGGTGAAACACCCTATTTCCATATGCCATTTAATCATGTTAAGTGTCATGGCTAGTGGAGATCATTTGATTTCTCAAAACCACATCAAACACCTTCTGGTGATTCTCCAAAGTTACCATTTTCACCTCTTCTCTTGTTCTCCTTGAGCCGAAATTTTTACCACAGCTTCCCCAGGTTCCCTTGCACCTCCAGTAACTTCCCCATGGCCAGAGCTCAATAATTGAGGGGTGAAAACCCCATTTTACTCTGCTGGACAGCCCAGTTTTCACTCTCCATCAACCTCCCTCCTCTTCCATTGGGTAACCAGGGCATCCAAGACCACAGCACACTTGTTTACTCCTCACCTGACCCCCCCCCCTCCGAGACAAGGTGGCCGCGTCCAGCAAGCCAAAGGCATGCCCTGGCATGCAATAGGCGTGCTCCAGAGCGCGCTACAATGCACGCCCGCACTGTAGCCTCCTCCAATCAGCAGCCCCCAACCACCTCGAGCCTCCCCCTCCCGCCACTCGATGCGCCTCGACGTCCGCGACGCGCCCCAGTGCTGTCCCCCTCCTCCTTCTCCCTCCTGTGGCTGTCCTCGCACGTGCGCCGGCCGCCCGCAAGCTCCAATCTTCGGGATCGCACGCGCACTGCTCTGGAAGCTTCCCCCGCTCTCTCTCTTCCTCTCCCCGGCCCTGGACCGCATCCAGCAACACCACAGACACCACCCCAGCTCCTCCCGAGCCCTGTGGCAACGGGCAGAAGCTCGCCGGCGCACAGGTCCACGGCATCTCACCGTTCACCTATAAAAGGACCCCCCGCGCCCCTCCTCTCCTCACCAACCGCTCTATCACCCACCTAATCTTCCCCCTATGCTGCTCACTCCACTCCAGACAGGTCCGAGCTCGAGATCGAGCTCGAGCTCCGCCACGGCGGCTCGCCGTCGTCCGCTCGGTACAGGCCCTCCCCGCCGCTCCTCTCGCTCGATCTAGAACCACAGACCCTCACTGATCCTTTTCCCCCTCTTTTCCCTCTCTGCAGCTGCCGGAAACGACTGGAGCAACCTTCACCCGACGCCCCTCCACCGCGTGACCTCGCCGCCGGCGAACCAGGCCACTCCGGCGACCAACTCCCCCTCCACCAGATCGGAACACCACGCTGACTCCATCCCTGCCCTTAGCTCGCCCTGTCGTGCCCCAAATCTTCGCCGGTGCGCTCGCCGGCCCTCTGCCGGAGGGTTAGGGATGACAGGCGGGCCCCGCCTGTCAAGTTTGAATACCTGGCGCGCACGCTGGCGCCCATGCGCTGGGCTGGTTCCCCCTTTGGGCCTGTGCACTGTGGCTGTTCTGGCCCAGTTGCACAGCAACCCTTTTTCTTTTTCTTTTCTGTTAAGATTTCAAATAATTCCACAGGATTAAATATTTATCCAAATGAATTAATTCCTGTTCCTAAAAACTTATAAAAAATCCAACCTATTTAATGATGTCACTTTCACCCATATCCATGGACCCTTTCTGTTCTGTTCAAATTTGAATCTATGTTTGAACATTAAAACCACTGTTCAAAAATTCATGTACCCCATTCTGTCACTCCAAATCTCAAACTAAGAATTTTTGCCATCTTAGTTTTCCCTCTAGTATTTGATAAAAATAAGTTGACATTTTTCTGAGCACTTTGGTTTTTCTGTTTTTATTATGGTCTTATTTTCCCGTTGTTTATTGCGACGATTAGATACCGTGTTTGACGAGGTTGCTGAAGAAGAAGGAGGGGAAGGATTTGAAGACCTTGAAGACCAAGCCAATCCAGGCAAGCAGGCCTTTGACCATGACTATGGAACCCCTTTATATGCATGTCATATAGCACCATATTGTTGTTGCATCGGAATCATGAAGAGGTGGAAACCTCTTGTTGGTTTGCCACTACACTTCCTCGTTGATACTTGCATTTGTGCATGACCCTACCTTCTTATGATGGTTATTCCGGTGGGACTAGATAGGTTGCTGTAGTAGTGGCTATGGTAGTAGGACGGGATATGCATGTTAATGAAAGCATAGTTCATTTGAGGAACTCCTTCAAAAGACCCCATCGGGTGTCACTTATGCACGAGGGAGATGATGAGATGGGTAACCACTTGATGACGAAGTGGTGTACCAAGACAAGTGTGTGTGATGTTTTTCAAACGGATTGGTTTAAGTTGCGACCGTTATTCCAACTTTACATGCGCAACCACTCTACCCTTATATGGGAAAGGGCATTATTGATTACCTAGGTCGATACTAGCATGTTGCCCACATTACTAGTGACGGGGGTGACATGAGGTCACTCTCGGGACGGGGTCGTGCTTTGATAGGCGGCCATGACTGTTTTCACAAGGCACCGTACACACCGCGGGTCGTGGATGACACGGAAAGTTCCCCGGATCTAGTGGGTAAAGTGTGCAACCTGTGTAGAGTGTAAAACTATTCGAATAGCCGTGTCCACGGTCAAGGACAGTTGGGTAACCGCTCTTGGGCTACGACCAATGTTTGCGAAACCCCTTGTGTGTGTGAAAGCTCCGTTTGGTTTAAGTAAAAAGGACTTGACAAGATGAAGAGGTCATAGCTTGGCTATGTTGATATCGGTAACCTATAATTTTTATGATGCATGCCTCAGATAGCTCATGTCATTGCACTCTCAAATTTCTGCTTTCTGCAAACATATCCTATCTAGTGCTATTTCATATCTTGTCATACTTGTTCCGAAAACATGGGTTGCTTGCGAGTACATTCAAAGTACTCATTGGCTTGCCACTAGTTATTTAATTGGCCAGGCATGGAAGAGCAGGAATATGAAGAAGAATTCTATGGAGACGAATTTGCGAACTAGGACGCTTTCCCAGTCAGAATTCCTGTAGGGTTAAGGCAGATGGCATGGGTTCTACTTATCTGCGAAGACTTCCTTTATTCGAGTTTATCTGCTATTCAGCCCTTGAGGCTTTATCTATGTAAGACTTGGCCATAATGGTCATAATTTGTGTAAGAGGGTATGTATGGATGTAAGACTCTTGTTATTTCAGCTTATATGTGTTCAGTGAGCATTGATCTCTGGGATCACTATACACGAGCATTCGGTGATCTCGACTCTTAAGTCGGGGTACCCACACGGCATCTTGCATTGTGCGAGGGCGTGAGCACATTACGGTGGCCCTAGTGGCTTCTTTGGGAGCATTGTGCCTCCACACCGCTCCAAATGGAGATTAACATCCATAAGGGTGTGAACTTCGGGATACATCATTGTCTCCGCGTTCCTCGGTTATCTCTTAGCCGAGCCCTTTACTTATGCACTTTACTTTGTGATAGCCATATTGTTTCTTGTCATATATCTTGCTATTGCCTAGTTGTTTATCTTACTTAGCATAAGTTGTTGGTGCACATAGGTGAGCCTAGTTGTTGTAGGTTTTGTGCTTGACAAATTAACCGCTAGGTTCCTTCCGCATTTGTTCAAGCCTAAATCGTAATTATTTTAAATCGCCAATTCACCCCCCCTCTAGGCGACATCCACGATCTTTCACTCGCGTGTACTCCAAGTCTTCTGTGTAGATACGGTTCCAAAAATAACTCTCCTGAAGGTTTCATTCCGTTTGGACTCAGTTTGAAATTCCTTTTCTGCGAAACAGTGAAATAGGCAAAAAAAAAAACAGCAATCTGCACTGGCCTTGGGCTCTTTGATTTCCTCTACATGGCAATTATTTTAAAGCGCCTATTCACCCCCCCTCTAGGCGGCATCCACGATCTTTCAGAAGCAACTTGGGCCTTGAGCTCTTTGATTTCCTCTACATGGTTAGTATCAACACAAGAAGTAGAGGAGGTATAAGCTTCATTGTTAGAGCAACAAGGCAAGGAAAGTAATTCATCACAAGATGTACCAATGTTATGGAGTAGATGAATTACAAGGACTAGCACATGGAAATATAGAATTTTGACTTGAAGTGGTGCTAGTATCCCGATGGCTTCTCGCCCCTCGTTGGTTACCCCAAGTGGAAGGTTTGAGATGTAGTGTAGCGGCAAATTTCCCTTGGCAAAGATACCAAGGATCGAATCCCGTGAGACTCCGAGGGTCGACAAGAAGGTGTCAATAGCGCCAAAAACTTTTGCTTGACAGGACCTGCACACAGATACAAATAACTTTGCTCCCAACGAGTACAGAGAGGTTGTCAATCCCTCCGGCCTTGTCGTTTACAAAGGATCAAACACAAGAGATAATAGTGATAGGTATGACTGCAACTAGGAAATGAGAACAGGAAGTAAATAGCGGGTGTGATCAGTGATGGTAATATGGACCGGGGTCCCATGATGTTCACTAGTGATGTCTCTCTCCCAAAAGACGATAAAACAGCTAAGCGAGGTAAACAAATTATAGCTGGGCAATTGACAGGATTATGTGCGCAAACCAATGCTAACTATGCTGCAAAGAAATGTAGAGTCTCTAAGCATGGGCGGTACGCCAAGGCAAGTAGACCGAAATCCATCTGCATCTACTACTAATCATCCACCTTGAGATATCTATCCAGAACATCTCGCTGGTATTAAGTTGCGAGTCCCACCCAAAGTGTAAACTCAAAGCAATAGACAACTGCATTAAAAGAACTTTGCGTGAAGTAAACAATCCTTGCACCCGCAAGTACAAGCACCGTTGTTTTCCCCCTTGTGGCAACAGCACATCCCCTAGACTCATGTTTCTGTCACTCAAGCTAGTCATCGAGGGGCATGAACCCACAATCAAGCATAACGTTCCCTCTTGGAGTTACTACCTACTACTCGGCCAAAGCAATAAATAGCAACGGAGAACATGCAAGAATTACTCAAGAACATAAATATAAAAGAGGTGAATCAAATATATTACTCACACACAATCTGAACATAATCTCATAATCCATCGGATCCCAGCAAACTCAGCAGAGCAACAGCATAAAGATTACATATGTGCCTCGATCATGTAGGGTAGCTCACGAGGTCTAATCGATGAAGAACAAAGAGGGGAGGAGAACATCACATAGCTACTGGTCATGGACCCATGGTCCAAGGGAGACTACTCACAACTCATCCGGGAAGCGTCCATGGTGGTGGAGAAGCTCCCGGTGGTGGTTCTCCCCTCCGGCAGGGTGCCGGGAAGAGTTCTCCTGGTGCTCCCGATCTTGGAAGCGCGCCGGCGGCGGAACAGAGATGAGATCGCGAAAAAAGGGTTCCGTCCTCGAGGGTTTCGGGACGCGTGCAATATATATGCCAAAGGGGGTTACCAGAGGCGGAGGTGGGCCCCCAGGCGCCCCCTTGGCGCGGCCAGGGGTGGGGCCGCGCCGGGTGGCCGCCTGGGCCACCCCAAGCTCCCCTCTGGCCCTGCCTTGGTTTTTCCGGAAGCTCCCGATACGCTGATTTTTCCTGTATTTTTCCCGGAATTTTTAGGGCACTTTTAATATGGGGGAAACCTGAAATAGAAAAACAGCAGAAAACAGGAACTGGCACTGTGGTGCACTGAGTTAATAGGTTAGTCCAAATATGATCAAAAGTGTATGGAAGTGCATAAATATCATAGCAATATCACACAAAAGAAGCGTGGAGCAAGCAGAAATTATAGATACGTTTTGGACGTATCAACATCCCCAAGCTTAATTCCTGCTCGTCCTCGAGTAGGTAAATGTTAACAAGCATAATTTCTGTGGTGACATGCTATCAACCATATAAGAACTTTTAAGTAAAGCAATCAAGGGATGTAATCCAATTCAAGTCATAACAAGCAAGAGTCTATATTAGCATTGTAACAAGTAACATAAGAACATAAAGGTGCAAGAGCTCTCGCTGTCCGTGACTCGAATGTCTCCAAATGGTGTTTGCGTGCAAGAAAGGGGATAGGGATATATGAGAGAGTAAAACATAGTTTTTGTATTGTTGATAACTTAATCTACTAAAGTTTCACACTTGGTCTTCTTTGGAATCTTATCTTGACTCATCCCCAGACCGTTAGTCAGGTACAAGTCAAAATGATCCACTCCGTTTCGATATTTTGAGCACTCATGCAATGGATGAGCGTAAGCAAGAAAGTCGACACTTAGGATGGCAAAGAGAGAAATGATAGAGGGGGAAGACAAAAAAGGTGTGTAAGGCTCACATCAATGAGGACAATCATCGGCGAGAGAAAGCCAAATGATAGATATGATGCGAGGAGTAGGGATTGCCATGCAACGGATGCACATATGAGCTAAGGTAAGCTCTCCAATGGAACTAGTGGGGGTGCATCCAACTTGCTTGCTCAAGAAGACCTAGAGCTCTTTTGAGGAGGCTCATCATTGGAATATACAAGCCAAGTTCTATAGTGTAAAGGTCCCCACATAGCTATATGCATAAATGATAATCTCTATGGAGTACAAGGTATAAGATGGAGTACGAGTGTGGATCTCTCAAAAGAAATAGTAGTGTGCCCCCTTCTCTCTTTTTATTTCCTTTTCTCTTTTTTTCTATTTTTTTTTATTTTTTTGTGGCCTCAATGTCTCTTTCTATTTATCTCTCATTTGTCCTCTTTGGGATCTTTTGATTTTGTCCTCTTTGGGATCTTTTGATTTGTCCTCTTTGGGATCTTTTCCTCACTTTAGGGGCAACACTCTATGTATTACAAGAAGTATAGAAGATCTTTCACACTTTACAAAAGTACTCAACATAAAGAAAATGAAACTATCATGATGTATGCAAATGTATGCCTCTGCCAGTGTAGCAGGATATGCAATGATACTAGCGCGTCATGTAGCAATGATTAGGGCAAGGCCCAACTAGCATGCGGCTCATCGATCAAGCAAAAAGCATGTATGACATGAAGATCAAGTCATGAGAGGATGGATGTTGCATGGCAATGTATCTCGGAAAGGCTATGGAAATGCCTTAATAGGTAGGTATGGTGGCTGTTTTGAGGAGGGATATAATGAGGCTTATGATGACAGAGCGTATCGTGCCAAGGATTTGGATGTACCGGCGAAGTATGCGCCAACTCTCGAGGTGAGAAAGGGCAATGCACGGTACCGAAGAGGCTAGAAAAATATGGTTAGGTGGAAGTGTCAACCTTCGAATACTCACATTAGTCCGAAGAACTCATGCACTTATTATCGGTAACTCTCAATCTAATTAGGAGGTTCACAAAGAGACAAGTACCCCGAGGAGGTGTGTATGGGGGTTTGGTTACCCTTGCGCATCCTCGACCCATGGTACGTGAGTGTACTCTAATATTCGATCCCTCCAAAGATTAGTGATCCATTTAGTAGCTAAAGTTCTCAACTATTTTGTAGGTTTTCGAAAATAAACACGGATTGCCCAAAATACGACATCTATCACTAATAGGCTAAAGCTCTTGACACCAAAAGTTCAGACATTACTCATGGCAATACCTCAAAACTATTGCAAGTTACTACTAAAATTAAATAGCAACCTCAATTACCTACTTTAAGTTAAGACACACAACTCAGTGCAACAGACGAACTCTCTTAACAAGATAAACATGAAAACTCAAGAGAGTTCAGCAACCAACTAAACAAAAGCTCTTTAAAAAGAAAAGCATGAAAACTAAGAGCAAAACATGACAGTAGCTATGGAAAGACAAAGAACACACACAACAAAGATAAGCATGAAAATCCTATGTTGTGTTCTAGGTTGAAGTGGAGCGTGTTTCTCTCCCACACAAAGAAAGCTGGGTTCTAACTCGTTATGAACAGCAAGCAAAGCTAAAGAAAACTAAAAAGGAAACTAAAAGCAAGACGCTCCAAGCATAGCACATAATGCATGAAGTGATTAAAATATAGTGGAACGAAAGACGAACTGATAATTGTTGATGAAGAACGGGATGCACGGGGGCATCCCCAAGCTTAGACGCTTGAGTCTTCTTGAATATTTCTTGAGGGTGCACGGGGGCATCCCCAAGCTTGAGCGTTTGACCCTCCTGAATCTTTTTATCATCTTCCCTCGCACACTTGAAAACTCCCTTCATACATAACTCATCATAATCTGATTAGTGAGGTTAGTACCCATAATAAAATAACTTTTCCCTGCTGGAAATAAGGATAATCTTGAAGAGCTACTGTTTCTCAAGATTGCCAAAAGGTTTTTGCAAAGAAAAAGCAAGCTCAAGGTTTGCAAAACGAAGAAAAGGCAAAACAGGACAGAATCTGTGAAAAACAGACCAGCAGGTAGTAAATAATTTTTTCGGGGCACTTCTGCAACTCAAATCAAAAAACTCAGAACAGACGCCCGAAAGCCAATTGTATAGATCACACTATCGAAAAAATTCAGACCAAAAAGATGATGTGGTGATTTTATACGAATTTTTCTGTCCAAGGACAGAATCTGTTTCCTGGACAGCACGTCACAACTTTTGAACTTTCTTGCAATCAGAGGCTAAACTTGGCACAAAGCTGAAAAGAAAAGATACAATGATGATGCTACTGTAGTAACAAACATCAAGACACAACAAAAGCAAAATAAAACTTTATTCGTTGTGGGCTGCCTCCTAAAAGCGCTTTCTTTTATGCCTTTAAGCTAGGCATAATGCAAAGAGAGAAGATCAAGTTTTATAAAGAGTAAAAGAATAGCTAGCCCGTATAACGGACTCAAAAGGCAACTTAATCTTCTTTCTAGGGAAGTGTTCCATCCCTTTCTTGAGAGGTAATTGGAATTTTATATTACCCTCTTTCATGTCAATGATAGCACCAATGGTGCGAAGAAAAGGACGTCCCAAAATAATTGGACAAGAAGGTTCACATTCAATATCCATAATTGTAAAATCAACGGGAACATAATTGTCATTGACAATGATAAGAACATCGTTGATTCTCCCCAAAGGTTTCTGTATGGAAGAATCAACAAGACGAACACCAAAAGAACAAGGATCAAAAGGTTTCAATTTAAGCATATCATATATTCTTTTGGGCATAACGGAGGTACTAGCTCCAACATCACATAAAGCATAGCAAGAGAAGTTATTCAACTTAATTTTAATCATAGGATCCCAACCATCTTCTAGCTTTCTAGGTATGGAGGCTTCTACCCTAAGCTTCTCCTCCCTAGCTTTGATGAGAGCATTAGTGATATGCTCCGTGAAGGCAAGATTAAGTGTGCTAGTGTGGGGGTCTTTAGACATTCTTTGTAAAAAGGTGACAACTTCTGAGATGCTACAATTATCAAAATCGATTTTATCATTATTGAGCAGAATTGTAGTGTCATCTTCTTTGTTTGAATTGCTCTCTATTATAAGAGTTTGAACGTCTTCCCAAGTTTGGGGAAGTGTGGGAGCAACTTTAAACAGGGACTCATACCTTTTCCCGGAAGACCATGCCATGGGCATGACTCTCCATTAAAACTAACATAATCACAAGGTTTATTACTTTTGTAGATCCCGACAGTGGTGATTGGCGTGATGGAAGAAGGGGTGTACTCCTCCCATTTAGTGTTTTTGGTGGAACCCATAGCAACAGCAAGCAAGATAACTATTTTTGTGATTTTTGGTAAAGGAAACTAAAGCAAAAACTTAAAGGTAAACTAACAAGACTAAAAAGCAAAGATAAAAGATAGCGTGCAACTCCCCTAGCTTGAAGAGTGGAGTCCCCGGCAACGGCGCCAGAAACTTGCTTGATGGCTTCTCGCCCCTCGTTGGTTACCCCAAGTGGAAGGTTTGAGATGTAGCGTAGCGGCAAATTTCCCTTGGCAAAGATACCAAGGATCGAATTCCGTGAGACTCCGAGGGTCGACAAGAAGGTGTCAATAGCGCCAGAAACTTTTGCTTGACAGGACCAGCACATAGATACAAATAACTTTGCTCCCAACGAGTACAGAGAGGTTGTCAATCCCTCCGGCCTTGTCGTTTACAAAGGATCAAACACAAGAGATAATAGTGATAGGTATGACTGCAACTAGGAAATGAGAACAGGAAGTAAATAGCGGGTGTGAGCAGTGATGGTAATATGGACCGGGGTCCCATGATGTTCACTAGTGATGTCTCTCTCCCAAAAGATGATAAAACAGCTAAGCGAGGTAAACAAATTACAGCTGGGCAATTGACAGGATTATGTGCGCAAACCAATGCTAACTATGCTGCAAAGAAATGTAGAGGCTCTAAGCATGGGCGGTACGCCAAGGCAAGTAGACCAAAATCCATCTGCATCTACTACTAATCATCCACCTTGAGATATCTATCCAGAACATCTCTCTGGTATTAAGTTGCGAGTCCCACCCAAAGTGTAAACTCAAAGCAACAGACAACTGCATTAAAAGAACTTTGCGTAAAGTAAACAATCCTTGCACCCGCAAGTACAAGCACCGTTGTTTTCCCCCTTGTGGCAACAGCACACCCCCTAGACTCATGTTTCTGTCTCTCAAGCTAGTCATCGAGGGGCATGAACCCACAATCAAGCATAACGTTCCCTCTTGGAGTTACTACCTACTACTCGGCCAAAGCAATAAATAGCAACGGAGAACATGCAAGAATTACTCAAGAACATAAATATAAAAGAGGTGAATCAAATATATTACTCACACACAATCTGAACATAATCTCATAATCCATCGGATCCCAGCAAACTCAGCAGAGCAACAACATAAAGATTACATATGTGCCTCGATCATGTAGGGCAGCTCACGAGGTCTAATCGATGAAGAACAAAGAGGGGAGGAGAACATCACATAGCTACTGGTCATGGACCCATGGTCCAAGGGAGACTACTCACAACTCATCCGGGAAGCGTCCATGGTGGTGGAGAAGCTCCCGGTGGTGGTTCTCCCCTCCGGCAGGGTGCCGGGAAGAGTTCTCCTGGTGCTCCCGATCTTGGAAGCGCGGCGGCGGCGGAACAGAGATGAGATCGCGAGAAAAAGGGTTCCGTCCTCGAGGGTTTCGGGACGCGTGCAATATATATGCCAAAGGGGGTCACCAGAGGCGGAGGTGGGGCCCCAGGCGCCCCCCTGGCGCGGCCAGGGGTGGGGCCGCGCCGGGTGGCCGCCTGGGCCACCCCAGGCTCCCCTCTGGCCCTGCCTTGGTTTTTCCGGAAGCTCCCGATACGCTGATTTTTCCTGTATTTTTCCCGGAATTTTTAGGGCACTTTTAATATGGGGGAAACCTGAAATAGAAAAACAGCAGAAAACAGGAACTGGCACTGTGGTGCACTGAGTTAATAGGTTAGTCCAAATATGATCAAAAGTGTATGGAAGTGCATAAATATCATAGCAATATCACACAAAAGAGGCATGGAGCAAGCAGAAATTATAGATACGTTTTGGACGTATCATATCCACACGAGGCTCACTAGATGTTACCTTAGCAACCAAAGCCTCATGAGTTATCTTTAGCACATTATGAGATACTAGAAGATCATTGAAAGGATCGATATGGTTGACTAGAGGGGGGGGGGCTGAATAGGCAACTAACAATTTTTAACTTTTCTTAACCACTTTAAATTAAGCGTCAAAGTAAGTTGTCTAGATATGCTACTAAGATGACAACTAATAGGAAGTAAAGATAACAACCTCACTAGCAAGCTATAAGAGATAAACAAGTAATGCTTGCACAAGTAAAGGAAAGAAATGACTACAAGTGGAACCGGTGAAGACGAGGATGTGTTGCCGAAGTTCCTTCCCTTTGAGGGGAAGTACGTCTCCGTTGGAGCGGTGTGGAGGCACAATGCTCCCCAAGAAGCCACTAGGGCCACTGTATTCTCCTCACGCCCTCACACGATGCAAGGTGTCGTGATTCCACTAGTGGTGCCCTTGAAGGCGGCAACCGAACCTTTACAAACAAGGTTGGGGCTATCTCCACAACTGAATTGGAGGCTCCCAACGATACCACGAAGCTTCACCACAATGGAATATGGCTTCGAGGTGACCTCAACCGTCTAGGGTGCTCAAACACCCAAGAGTAACAAGATCCGCTAGGGATTAGTGGGGGGAATCAAATATCTCTTGGTGGAAGTGTAGATCGATGCCTTCTCAAGCAATCCTGAGCAAATCAACAAGTTTGATTGGCTAGGGAGAGAGATCGGGCGAAAATGGAGCTTGGAGCAACAATGGAGTAAGTGGGGGAAGAGGTAAGTCAACAAGGAGGAAGAAGAAGCCTTTATATAGTGGGGGGAAAAATCCAACCGTTATCCCCCACTCAGCCCCGCACAGAGCGGTACTACCGCTTGAGGGAGCGGTACTACCGCTTATAGAGCGGTACTACCATTGCCTTTCAAGCGGTACTACTACGCCAAAGGGGGTAGGGACCCAGAGCGGTACTACCGCGGCCTCAGGGCGGTACTACCACTGGGAGCGGTACTACCGCCTCTACTACCGCACCTAGCACCGCAAAACTCGACACGAAAACTCGCTCGCGAGTCGAGGCGGTGGTAGCACGGATCAGCGGCGGTACTACCTCAGTGTGAACCAAGCGGTACTACCGCTTAGAGGGGCGGTACTACCGCTTGAGGCACACAGGCGGTACTATCGCTGAGACCCGCGGTACTACCACTGGAGCCAGGAAGGCTAGAGAGGATGGGAAAGAAGAACTCCATTGCGGCGGGAAGGAATGGTGGGTGCAATAATGAAGTGTACGTGTTGATTCCACCCAAACCTTACCAAAGCGGATCCCCTCTTAATAGTACGGCTTTCCTATTACTCAGATCCACCGAAAAATAAGCAAAAGGAAACACCGTCTTCCATAGATTCCGAGGGGCATCTAATCGTCTTGTGCCTTTGTGAGATGTATCTGAAAGAGCTTAGAACACATGATTAGTCCACAAACGCATTGTCATCAATCACCAAAACATCATTTGGCTAAATATGCCCTTACAATCTCCCCCTTTTTGGTGGATTGATGACAAAACGGGATTTGCACAAAAGAAGTAATGACATAACGTAAAAGAAAAAACCACACCCCTAAAATATAAACGGGCTCCCCCTAGATGTGTGCTATCTAGATAAGTGCTTTGGACTGCACGGCACACATACTAGGATCAACACTCCCCCTATATTTTAGAGACCAACAACCTAAGCAAGATATATGAGAGCGTAATACATAGTAAGATAATCATGCATGCTAGAGAGTACCAGGTACATAAATAAGATAGGGTAGCATATGTTTCACACCATATGACGGGAACTTAGGTCTCACGAAAAACCAACCAAACCATAAGAAACGGAAAGCACACAAGCGACAGAAACACAAAGGCACAAATCCCTAAATCTCTCCCCTTTGGCATCGAGACACCAAAAGGGCAGAGAGCTAAGCTACAGCTCCAGGTGAGAGCACGAGAAGGTCTCGAACATCAGATCTCACCTGGGTCATCTTCTTCATCGTCGTCGACCTGAAACTGCTCGGCATCGGAATCTATCCATGGGCAGTGCTGCTTGATCCACTCTTCCTCCTCGATTACTTGTTCCTTAGAGCCACTAGCCACAGTCGCACCCAACTGACACATGAGCTCCTTGTGACATCCCCTGGCCTTCTTCTCTGCCACATGAGTCATGTACTGACCATGAGACTCCATGCAAAACAGCTTCTTCATCTTCTTCTTGAGCTTCTTTGCCCACGAGGGCTCTACACCACATGGCTCATAGTCATCATCATCATCTGTTTCAACCTCAGCCTCCTCAGTCTCCATAGCAGCAGCGGAGGATGAACCTCCAGTCTTGGAAGCATGAGTGCCCCAGTTGTCCTTCCGCCTCAGACGCTTGATCTCATGAGACACCAACTCTCCAGTCTCCAGCAATACGTTGGGATAGACATGATCCCAAGCCTTCTCAATCAGCAGCATGATGAAAGGTCTATAGATCAGGCACTTGCGTTCAGAAATAGCAGACAAGAGCTCAGACCACATCACATGTGAAATGTCTAGGGTCTCACAAGTGTTCCTCTCTAACTGATGTTGGCAAAAGAGAAGCATGTCCACAAGATAGGAGTGAACCATATCATGATTCCCAATCTGAGGGAAAAGAGTTTCACGGAAGATGCGGTGAAGGATATCCAGATAGGTAGACAACTCATATGTTACCTTCTTAGTCCCAGGGTGGACCTTCACAGTGCAGTAGGGCCAGAGAGCTTGCTTGTGAGTGGAGGTAGTGTTCTGATGAGACGAAAGCCAACCGGTGTCTCAAGCCCCTGGTCTTCTACCCCAAGTAACTCCATGAAAGCCTTCCACTTGACAGACAATAGTTTGCCATTGGTCATCCATGTCAGAGTTCTATCCTCATCCGTCCCTAGATGGACCGTGGCATAGAATTGAGCCACAAGATCTGCATCAAAGTCCTTGTTGAACTGAATGATCTGAAGAATGTTGAGTTGAGTGCACATCTGAAGAGCATCGCCAAAATACATAGGATCCTTCTCCAGGTATTCCGTGTCTATGGAGCGAACACTGACAAAGAGATTCTTCTTAGCCTTGAGCACATCAAAGTAGACAGCAAACTGAAAACGGTTCCAGAACGGACGGTTGACCAAATTGGGTTCTTGATCAACCTCACAGGGATTGCGGCGACGCCTTGCCTAGAACTCCTTGCCACTCATCTGGGTCACAGTTTTTCCCTTTGGTTTTGCCATGGCCTTCTTCTTCTGTTGAGGTGGAGGTGGAGCACTTGAGGAACCTCCAGCAAACTCAGATGTGCGGTAACGCTTCGAGGTTACACGATTGGGGTTGATACGGCGAGCCTAATGCTCAGGATGTTCATCACCTGGAACCAAACACAAAAACAGACGAACAAACCAAAAGGAGCGAGCATAAGCCAATGAACACAACAAAAGAAGATCAAAGAATGAAGAAATATGCGTGAACTTGGCAAGCTGCGGTAGTACCGTGATCTGGTAAGCGGTAGTACCGCTCCAAGGGAGCGGTAGTACCGCTCGAGGCGGGGAAACAGCAGTTTCCTACTACCGTGGCCAGATCCGACACTACCGGCCTGTCAAATTCAAAAATATTTCTATCATACTCTAATCTAGATAGTCTAGTTGCTTTCTCCTTCCTACTCAAGCCTAGATTTAGCCAAAAATCTAAAGATGCAAACACTATTGCCCCTAAAACACAAGATCTGAAAAAGAGACAAGAGGAGAAGAGGAACGGGGGCAATACCGGCATCCATGGCAAGAGGACTAGGTGGGGATCGACTCCACCGAAGGGAAAGGAGAGGAACACCCCGGAGGTGGAGATCCACCGAAGCCCTCCCGCGGCGACGAACTGCTGGAGAGAGAGGGAGAGGAACGAGGGGGCGAATGAATGGGTATGGGGGAGAGAAACATCCCCCTGCCCCGATATAACCCCCACGTACCGCCCCGCAGCGGTAGTACCGCGCTGGTGGGCGGTAGTACCGCTTATAAGCGGTAGTACCGCGCACCACCAGCGGTAGTACCGCCCAGCAAGCCACGGCAACAAAAAGTTCAAGGCAAAGCTCAAAAAGACACACACAAGGAGGGAAAAACAAAACACCACTCACAAACACACACTAGCAAGAGACAAGAAACCCCTCTACAGGAGAGGGCGGTGACCGAAGTCACCTATGTTTGAGTCTAGAGGTATGGCGCCATGAAGATTTTAACCTTGGGCCCATGACCAAAACTCGTCCTTGAAGCACTAGTACCATCAAGGATGGTTAATGAAGGACTAGATCAATTTATGCATAATGGGGGGGAGAGAGAGTTCATTGAGAGAACAATGCTCCCCCTATGTCCATGCCTACACCTAGAATAGACACTATGAAGAGTATGGTGGGGTGTGCACGTGCTCAAGCCACATTGCTCAAATCAATGATATTTAGCTCATGCCTTAACTCGCGAAATCTTGCTTCATCCAATGGCTTTGTGAAGATATCTGCAAGGTTATCATGAGTGTTGACATAGTGCAGCTCGATCTCTCCTTGCCGTATATGATCCCGGATGAAGTGATACCGAATCTCTATATGCTTCGTCTTGAAGTGTTGCACTGGGTTGAGAGAAATCTTGATGGCACTTTCATTGTCACACCAAAGAGGCACTTTGTCACAAATGACACCGTAATCCTTTAAAGTTTGCCTCATCCATAAGAGTTGAGCACAACAACTACCAGCAGCCACATACTCGGCTTCAGTGGACGAGAGAGACACACAACTTTGCTTTTTGGAAGACCAACTAACAAGAGAGCAACCAAGAAATTGGCACCCTCCAGAAGTGGACTTCCTATCCACTTTTTCTCCTGCCCAGTCAGAATCAGAGAAACCTACAAGATTGAAGTTTGCTCCTCTTGGGTACCATAAGCCAAAGTTTGGGGTATGAGCCAAATATCGAAAGATTCGCTTGATAGCCACAAAGTGACTTTCCTTAGGTGAGGCTTGAAACCGTGCACAGATTCCCACACTCAACATAATATCCGGTCTAGATGCACAAAGGTAAAGCAAGGAACCGATCATAAAGCGATATACCTTTTGATCCACCGCTTTACCATTGGGATCAATGTCAAGTTGACACTTGGTTGGCATTGGAGTAGTAGCCGGCCTGACATCACTTAGATTGAACCTCTTGAGCATGTCTTGAGTATACTTGGATTGTTTGATGAAGATCCCTTCTCTTCTTTGCTTGTTCTCAAACCCAAGGAAGTACTTCAACTCTCCCATCATGGACATCTCAAAATGTGTGGTCATGAGTGCGGCGAACTCATCATTGAAAGCTTTGTTAGGAGAACCAAAGATAATATCATCAACATAGTTGGCATACAAACAACTCCCCTTTGACCTTCTTAGTAAAAAGAGTGGGGTCGATTTTCCCAATTTCAAACCCACGATCTTGTAGCAACTCGGTAAGATGCTCGTACCACGCACGTGGGGCTTGTTTAAGGCCATAGAGTGCCTTATCGAGTTGGTACACGTGATTGGGGAGCTTAGGATCCTCAAACCCCGGGGATTGTTTAACATACACCAACTCATTAATAGGACCATTAAGAAATGCACTTTTCACATCCATCTGTTGCAATTTAAAGTTATGATGGGAAGCATAGGCAAGCAACAAATGAATGGATTCAAGGCGAGCAACGGGGGCAAAGGTTTCACCGTAGTCGATACCCTCGACTTGGGAGTAGCCTTGAGCCACCAGACGCGCCTTGTTACGGATGACAATTCCATGAGCATCTTGCTTGTTCTTAAAGATCCACTTGGTTCCAATGACATTATGGTTCTCCTTTGACCTTGGCACCAGACGCCACACTTTGTTGCGCTCGAAGTTATGGAGTTCTTCATGCATGTCATTAAGCCAATCAGGGTCTTCGAGCGCCTCATATACCTTCTGAGGTTCAACACAGGAGACAAAAGCTTGATGAGCACAATAATTTGCTAATTGTCTACGAGTGCTTACCCCCCTTTTGATGCTTCCTAGAATGTTCTCCATGTGATGTTCTCTGGAAGCAAGCCTGGAGGCAACTTTTGCAGCACGACGCTCCAATTGCTCTTCAAGAGATAACTGAGGAGCATTGAGTTGATCATCTTGAGCGTCGTCAGGAGCTAGATCTTGCTCTTGAGCTTCCTCTTGACCTTGATCTTGCTCGCAGGACAGAACTTGGCCTTGTGCATCATTTGGTGGCTCCCCACCATCTTGTGATTGATCTTGCACTTGGCCTTGTTCGTCCGGTTGAGGGCCTTCACTTTGTTCTTCGGAAGCGTGTGGGTCTTGGGTTGGTGATGGTTCCACTTGAGTGGAACTTTGTCCTTCTCCGTCGGCCACAAGGGGTTCCTCAATGGGTAGGATGTATCCAACGCCCATTCTTCTTATGGCTTGAGGAGGAATTTCATCACCTACATCACAAGTACCACTTTTCTCCACTTGGGAGCCATTATTTTCATCAAACTCTACGTTACTCGTCTCCTCAATGAGTCCATTGGACTTGTTGAGGACATGGTAAGCATGAGAGTTTGTAGCATAACCAACAAATATGCCCTCATGAGCTCTAGATTCAACTTTAGACAACCGAACACCTTTCTTGAGGATGAAACACTTACACCCGAACACCCGGAAGTACTTGAGATTGGGCTTGTTACCGGTAAGAATCTCATATGGAGTTTTGTTCAAGCCTTTGCAGAGATAGAGCCGATTTGATGCATGGCAAGCGGTGTTGATGGCTTCGGCCCAAAAGTTGTATGGAGATTTGAATTCCGCCATCATGGTTCTTGCCGCATCCATCAGAGTACGGTTCTTTCTCTCCGCTACACCGTTTTGTTGAGGGGTATAGGGAGCTGCATATTGATGTTTGATCCCCTCATCACTCAGAAACTCATCCAAGGTGTAGTTCTTGAATTCGGTGCCGTTGTCACTTCTGATCATCAAAATCTTTGCTTCATGTTGCCGTTGAGCTTCATTTGCAAAGTTGATGATGGTTTGTTGGGTCTCACTCTTCTTCTTGAAGAAGTATACCCAGGTGTATCTTGAGTAATCATCCACAATCACCAAGCAGTACTTTCTTCCCCCAAGACTATCAAAAGATGGAGGCCCAAAGAGGTCCATGTGAAGGAGCTCTAGGGGTCTTTTTGAATAGATGATAGTCGTGGGAGGGTGAGCCGTCTCATGTAACTTTCCTTCAATGCAAGCCCTGCAAGCATGATCTTTGGCAAAGCTAACATTTGTTAGTCCACGGAAATGGTCCCCCTTGAGAAGACTTTGCAAAGATCTCATATTGACATGGGCCAAACGGCGATGCCAAAGCCATCCCACATCAACTTTAGCCATTAGGCATGTCGCAATCTTTGTGGGTTGCTTCGAAAAGTTAACCACATAAAGACCATTCTCGACATGCCCAACATAGGCTACTTTAAAAGTCTTGCTCCACAAGAGGGCCACGGTATCAATATCAAAGAATGTAGCAAAGCCCATGAGTGCAAGTTGGCGAACAGAAAGTAAATTGTATGCAAGGGACTCAACGAGCATGACTTTCTCGATCGTGAGATCATGAGAGACAACCACCTTGCCAAGCCCCAATAC
Source organism: Secale cereale (assembly GCA_902687465.1). Lineage (NCBI taxonomy): Eukaryota > Viridiplantae > Streptophyta > Magnoliopsida > Poales > Poaceae > Secale > Secale cereale. The sequence continues at coordinate 20,281,195 of LR738711.1, forward strand.
CTTAGAAGATGAAGCATCACCCCATTCGACGTTGGTGGCCATAGATGAACCTAGATGCACGTCCACCACCAAGTCTTTGCTTCCGGTCATATGATTTGGGGCTCCACTATCGAGCAACCATGATCCCCCACCGGAAGCAAACTCCTACAAGAGATCAATGCTTGGATTTAGGTACCCATTTGGTGATGGGTCCTTTGAGGTTAGGAACAAGGGTCTTAGGAACCCAAATGGACCATTCAATGTACTCATAAGAAGAACCACCAAATTAAGCAAACACATGACCATCACTAGCACGACATAAAACATATGAAGGATTAAAGTCGCCGGCCATGTTTGATGGTATGGTGGAGTTCTTCTTGACACTACCACCTTTCACGGTTTTCTTCTTCTTTGATGCGCCCTCTCCTTCTTTCACAAAAGTTTGTCGGAGAGGGGTGCTAGGTGGCTTCTCACCCCTCGTTGGTTACCCCAAGTGGAAGGTTTGAGATACAGTGTAGCAGAAGTTTTCCCTTGGTAATACCAAGGATCGATTTCCCAGAGACTCCCAGTTTCAACAAGAAGGTGTCAACTGCTAACGGCGCCGGATATTAGCAATCAAAGTGGACCTGCACACAGATACAAATAACTTTGCTCCCAACGAGTACAAAGAGGTTGTCAATCCCTCCGGCCTTGTAGTTTACAAACGATCAAACGCAAGTGATAATAGTGATAGGTATAATTGCAATAGTAAGTAAATAGCGGAAAAGTAAATAGCGGATGTGATCAATGATGGTAATATGGACCGGAATCTCATGATGTTCACTAGTGATGTCTCTCTCCCAAAAGACGATAAAACAACTATGTGAGGTAAACGAATTACAGCTCGGCAATTGACAGGACCATGTGCGCAAACCAATGCTGACTACATTGCAAGAAAGGTTGAGGTTCAAAGCATGGGCGGTACGCCAAAGTAAGTAGACCGAAATCCATCAATATCTACTACTAATCATCCACCTTGAGATATCTATCCAGAACATCTCGCTGGTATTAAGTTGCGAGCCCCACCCATAGTGTAAACTCAAAGCAACAGACAACTGCATTAAAAGAACTTTGCGTAAAGTAAACAATCCTTGCACCCGCGGGCACAAGCACCGTTGTTTTCCCCCTTGTGGCAACAGCACATCCCCTAGACTCATGTTTCTGTCACTCAAGCTAGTCATCGAGGGGCATGAACCCACAATCAAGCATAACGTTCCCTCTTGGAGTCACTACCTACTACTTGGCCAAAGCAATAAATAACAACGGAGAACATGCAAGAATTACTTACGAACATAAATATAAAAGAG
>LR738711.1:20282793-20297726 GCA_902687465.1 Secale cereale
GGCCCGGGGGGGGGGGCGCCGCCAGGGCGCCTGGAGCCCTGGTGGCCCCCCCGGCTGTCCTTCAGGCGCACGGTAGGTTCTGGAACGCTGATTTTTTATATAATTTTTCTGGATTTTTCCTGGCAGTTCTCGTAACGTGAAAACCTGAAATACAAAAACAGCCGAAAACAGAAACTGGCACTGGGGTGCACTGAGTTAATAGGTTAGTCCAAATATGATCAAAAGTGTATAAATATCATAGCAATATCACCCAAAAGAGGCATGGAGCAAGCAGAAATTATAGATACGTTTTGGACGTATCAACATCCCCAAGCTTAATTCCTGCTCGTCCTCGAGTAGGTAAATGATAACAAGAATAATTTCTGTGGTGACATGCTATTAACCATATAGGACTTTTTAATAGTCATATGACAAAAGCTTACTGAGACAATGAATCTGTAGTAATTAAGTTGCCTCATGAGAAAATCACAAAGGACTGAAAGTTTTACAACATGATACTGAAACATCAAAAAGATTTGCAATGAATATGATGTGCAAATATGATAAAGTGATATCTAGCTTGCCCCCTTTAGTGAAGCAAAACATAAATGCAGGGGCACCTTCAAGGTTTAAGTGATGACTAGATACAATGATTTCAAAATAAACGATATCACAATCATGCAAAAGACAATGCTACTTTGGGACAATGCACATTACACTCAGAATGACAATCATGCTCTCAGTAGTTGGTGCTTTTAAAAGAAGGTGGAGACTCAACATAGAAGTAAAAGAATGGCCCTTCGCAGAGGGAAGCAGGGATTACTCATGTGCTAGAGCTTTTTATTTTGAAAACATAGAAACAATTTTGTCAACGGTAGTAGTACTTCATATGTGCTATGCATAAGACATCCTATAAGTTGCAAGCCTCATGCATCGAATACCAATAGTGCTCGCACCTTGTCCTAATTAGCTCGGATTTCCATGGATTGTCATTGCATTACATATGTTTCAACCAAGTGTCACAAAGGGGTACCTCTATGTCACCTGTACAAAGGTCCAAGGAGATAAATCGCATTTGATTTCTCGTTTTTGATAGATCTCAACTTGAGGACATCCATACCGGGACAACATAGAAAATAGATAATGGACTCCTCTTAAATGCTTAAGCATATTCTCATAAGAGATTGAGGATTAATGTCCAAGCTAAAACTTCCACCATGATACATGGCTTTGGTTGGCGGCCCAATGTTCTTCTCTAACAATATGCATACTCAAACCATTCAACTCATGGCAAATCACCCTTACTTTAGACAAGACGAACATGCATAGTAACTCACATGATACTCAACAAAAGTGTAACAGTTGATGGCGTCCCCAGAAACATGGTTACTACTCAGCAAGCAACTTATAAGAAAATAAGATACATAAGCAACATATTCTTTACCACAATAGTTTTTAAGCTACTTTCCCATGAGCTATATATTGCAACTGAAGGTTTTAAAGGTAGCACATGTAAATTTACTTGGAGTGGCGGTGAAATACCACATATAGGTAGGTATGGTGGACTCATATGGCATAACTGGTTTAAAAGGATGTGGATGCACAAGCAGTCAGTCCGCTTAGTACAGGTGGAGGTTAGCAAAAGACTGGGAGCGACCAACTAAGAGAGCAATGACGGTCATAATCATGCACAGCGACAAAGCAACATTGAATCAGGCATGGAAGTTATATCGCTACTCAGAAATAAAAGATCGTCAAGGCTTGACAGACTTTCTTTACAGTCTTAAATATGCATGAGCATACGCCAAGTCAATCAAAATAAATTCTTGAGGGAAGATGTTACTAAACCATACCACATCATTGGCAAACAAATCATGTTGGTGCTCCAATAACACACTGGGAATCCCCCAGCTATTTGAGACTAACCATAAGAAAACCTGAACTACTAAGCGCCATTATGCACGTAGCATCTTTATCATAGACATATTAACCAATGCAACGGAAGCAACCTCTCTTAATAAGATAAGCATGATAATTAAAGAGAGTTCAAGAAACCAACTAAACAAAAGCTCTTTAGAAAGATAAGCATGAATACTAAGAGCAGAGCATGATAGTAGCTATTAAAAGACGAAGAACACACACAGCAAAGATAGACATGAAAATTCTATGTTATGTTCTAGGTAGAAGTGGAGCGTGTTTCTCTCCCATATAAAGAACCCTGAGTTCTGACTCGTTATGAAAAACTAAAGAAAACTAAAAGCAAGACGCTCCAAGCATAGCACATAACACATGAAGTGATTAAAATATAGTGGAATGAAAGACGAACTGATAATGTTGATGGAGAAGGGGATGCACGGGGGCATCCCCAAGCTTAGACGCTTGAGTCTCCTTGAATATTTCATGGGGGTGCATGGGGCCATCCCCAAGCTTGAGCGCTTGACACTCCTGAATCTTTTTATCACCTTCCCTCGCACACTTGAAAACTCCCTTCAAACATAACTCATCATAATCTGATTAGCGAGGTTAGTACCCATAATAAAATAATTATACCTTGCTGGAAATAAAGATATTCTTGAAGGTCTATTGTTTCTCAAGATTGCCAAAAGGTTTTTGCAAAGAAAAAGCAAGCCATAGGTTTGCAAAATGAAGGAAAAGCAAAACAGGACAGAATCTGTGAAAAACAGAACAGCAGGTAGTAATTGATTTGTTCGGGGCACTTCTGCAACTCAAATCAAAAAACTCAGAACAGATGCACGAAAGAAAATTATATAGAGAACGCTGTCGAAATAATTCAGACCAAAAAGATGATCTGGTGATTTTATACGATTTTTTCTATCCAAGGACAAAATCTGTTTCCTGGACAGCACCTCACAACTTTTGAACTTTCTAGCAATCAGAGGCTATACTTGGCACAAATATGAAAAGCAAAGATACAATGATGATGCTACAGTAGTAAACAACATCAAGACACAACAAAAGAAAAATAAATTTATTCATTGGGCTGCCTCCCAAAAGCGCTTTCTTTTATGCCTTTAAGCTAGGCATAATGCAAAGAGGAATCAATAACCATCATAATAATCGGAGCTATAGATTGCTTCAAATGGTTCCTCAACAAGTTCACTCTTGTTCCTTCTAGGAAAGGGGTACACACCTTTTGCCTTCCCGCGTAAGCGGATTTGTCCCTTACCTATATCGATGAAGCCTTTAACTGCTCGGAGGAAGTCCCTTCCAAGCACTATATTTCCTTGGTTTGGCTCCATGATGTAGAAATCAATCATTGCAATCCCTTTAAGGAATTTAACTGGTACATCTTTTATTCCTCCCTGGACTTCAAAAATATCTCCATTAGTGTGTTCATGATGATATGATAATCTATCCATGTTAAATTTTAAAGAATCATGAACAATTTTTGGCATAGTAGAAACCATAGATCCAATATCACAATAAGCAAGGAAGTCTTGATTAGAGATACCAATCCTAACAAGAGGCTCCCAATCATTATCTATTTCCAAAATATCTCTCTTATTGGTTTTGGGTTTCTCTACTTTCATTAAGTCTAGAGCATCCATTCTCTTTTCAACAGTCACAAGTCTATCTATGATAGTATCAAAATTATGATCATAAACAAAGTAACTAGATAGACCATGTATAATTTCAAGAGCTCTAGCTTCATCACATTCTAGGAAATCTCCCACGGCTATAATGTCAAGAGAGTGTTTACACCATTTAAAAAGACAATGGTAAAAATTTCTAAGCACAATTTTTATAGGTATCCAAGGCATAATTCTCCTATGTGCATCAGAAATTCTGTCCCATGCCTTCTTCATATTTTCCCCATCCCTTTGATGGAAATCTAGAACTTCTGATTCCCTCAAAGCAGCAAATCCTAACATGTTTGGCTAAACAGAACGAACTACTAACAGAAAGGTAATTTTTTTTGATTTTCGATAAAAAGGTACTAAAGCAAAACTGAAAAGTAAACTAACAAGACTAAAAGCAAAGGTAAAAGATAGCGTGCAACTCCCCTATCCTGAAGAGTGGAGTCCCCGGCAACGGCGCCAGAAATTGCTTTGCTAGGTGGCTTCTCACCCCTCGTTGGTTACCCCAAGTGGAAGGTTTGAGATGCAGTGTAGCAGAAGTTTTCCCTTGGTAATACCAAGGATCGATTTCCCAGAGACTCCCAGTTTCAACAAGAAGGTGTCAACTGCTAACGGCGCCGGATATTAGCAATCAACGTGGACCTGCACACAGATACAAATAACTTTGCTCCCAACGAGTACAGAGAGGTTGTCAATCCCTCCGGCCTTGTAGTTTACAAAGGATCAAACGCAAGTGATAATAGTGATAGGTATAATTGCAATAGTAAGTAAAGAGCGAAAAAGTAAATAGCGGATGTGATCAATGATGGTAATATGGACCGGAGTCTCATGATGTTCACTAGTGATGTCTCTCTCCCAAAAGACGATAAAACAGCTATGTGAGGTAAACGAATTACAGCTGGGCAATTGACAGGACCATGTGCGCAAACCAATGCTGACTACATTGCAAGAAAGGTTGAGGTTCAAAGCATGGGCGGTACGCCAAAGTAAGTAGACCGAAATCCATCAATATCTACTACTAATCATCCACCTTGAGATATCTATCCCGAACATCTCGCTGGTATTAAGTTGCGAGCCCCACCCATAGTGTAAACTCAAAGCAACAGACAACTGCATTAAAAGAACTTTGCGTAAAGTAAACAATCCTTGCACCCGCGGGCACAAGCACCGTTGTTTCCCCCCCTTGTGGCAACAGCACATCCCCTAGACTCATGTTTCTGTCACTCAAGCTAGTCATCGAGGGGCATGAACCCACAATCAAGCATAACGTTCCCTCTTGGAGTCACTACCTACTACTTGGCCAAAGCAATAAATAACAACGGAGAACATGCAAGAATTACTTACGAACATAAATATAAAAGAGGTAGATCAAATATATTACTCAAACACAATCTGAACATAATCTCATAATCCATCGGATCCCAGCAAACTCATCATAGCAACAGCATAAGGATTACATATGTGCCTCGATCATGTAGGGCAGCTCACGAGGACTAATTAGTGAAGCACAAGAACGGGAGGAGAACATCACATAGCTACTGGTCATGGACTCATGGTCCAAGGGAGACTACTCACAACTCATCCGGGAGGCGTCCATGGTGGTGGAGAGGCTCCCGGTGGTGATCCTCCCCTCCGGCAGGGTGCCGGGAAGAGTTCTCCTGGTGCTCCCGATCTTGGAAGCGGCGGCGGCGGCGGAACAGAGATGGGAGCGTGAAAAGAGTTCCTGTTTCGAGGGTTTCGGGAGACGCTTTAAATATATGCCAAAGGGGGGCATCGGAGGAGCCTCGGGGGGCCCAGGCGCCCCCCTGGCGCGGCCCAGGGGGGGCGCGCCGCCAGGGCGCCTGGAGCCCTGGTGCCCCCCCGGCTGTCCTTCGGGTGCACGGTAGGTTCTGGAACGCTGATTTTTTATATAATTTTTCTGGATTTTTCCTGGCAGTTCTCGTAACGTGAAAACCTGAAATACAAAAACAGCCGAAAACAGAAACTGGCACTGGGGTGCACTGAGTTAATAGGTTAGTCCAAATATGATCAAAAGTGTATGGAAGTGTATAAATATCATAGCAATATCACCCAAAAGAGGCATGGAGCAAGCAGAAATTATAGATACGTTTTGGACGTATCAAGGGGGTGGTAGCTTGGTCTTGTCATTCTTCTTCTTCTTGAGCTTAGGAACAAACCCAATTCCTTCCTTTGCCACAACCTCCTTTTGATTGCTCAAAAGATTGTTGAGGTTCTTATCACCTTGTATACATGTCACAAGGCCTTTCTCAAGTTGCTTCTTCAACTCGGCATTTTCTTCAACAAGACACACATGCTCGCAACATGGGTTAGTAGCATTTGCATTATCAATTAATACCATGCGAGGAAAGATAGCCTTTTCCTTGGTTAGCGAAACTTGGAGTTGATCATGAGACTCCTTGAGAGAAGCATGCATACCTTTCAAGGCCTTGTGAGCCTTGTCGAGTATGACAAACTCTTCTTTGAGTTTAGCATGGTCAACCTCAAGTTTTGCCTTCTCGGAATTAAGCACACGAGAGACAACTAAAGCATGATAAAATTCTTTCTTTAATTTAGCATGATCATCGTTGTGTGAGTCCTCAAGAGCCAAACGAAGACCACGCTCTTCCTCTAGGGCGTTAGAGAGATCTGATATCTCATCGGCATAGTCTCGACTATGTCCTTCCATTTTAGTAATGGTTTCCTCGCGAGCCTCGATCATGTCATTGGCCTCACCGAGTTGTTCCAAGAGAGCAACAAAATGCTTCTTGGGTTTGCCTTTGAGTTTGTTCATGAACAACTCAAATTCATTCTCTCCCTCCTTGGTTCCCTCACTCTCATCAATACAACCCGTTAATGAAGGATTAGAAGTGATAGTAGTATTGATGTTTGGGGTTACCATGTTGGTGGCCTTGGCCATGAGACACTTGGCGGTGATGTTCTCATTCGGTGAGTCGAAGAGTGATGAGTGCGGAGTAGTAGCAATAGCAATTGTGGCCATGGTGACCATCTCATCATCTTCATCATTATCATCATCCTCAACATATTCTTCTTGGGCCACCAACCCTTTAGGAGGAGTCTTCTTGTTGAAGTTGTTCTTGTTGGGATAAGACTTTGACTTGTCCTTCCGGATAAGCTTGCCTCCAAAGTCTTCTCTTTTCTCATATGGGCAATCCGCAACGAAGTGGCTTACATTTCCACAGTTGAAACATGTCCTCACTCGTTGCTTGCCCTTGTTCCCACTTGAGTTATTCCTGTTGAAGTTGGGTCTTGTGTTCTTCTTGTTGCCCCAAAATTGCCTTGAAGCAAGAGCCATGTGCTCATGATAGGCATATTTGGTGTCCTCGGGGCTACACTCATCATCATCCTCCACCTCCTCTTCTTCCACACAAGCCTTGGCCTTCAGGGCGAGGTTAGGCTTCTTCGATCGTTGAGCTCTTAAGACCGCATTGTCGGCGGTCATGTCCAAGATCCTCATGGCAACGAACTCATCCAACACTTCATTTGATGACAAGTGGTGGAAGTCCGGTCTCTGACGAATGATAGAGGACATGGCCTTATGATAGGGCATCATGGCCTTGAGGAACTTGCGCTTGATCCAATTGTCATCCGTGTCCTTACTGCCATGATCTCGAAGAGAGACCGCAAGGGTAGTTAATCTCCGAAAAAGTTCACGAGGATCTTCTTCTTCGATCATAGCAAACTCATCGGCTTCATCTTGCACAACTTCATAGTTAGAGCGTTGAATGCTAGTGCTTCCCTTGTACATAGTGCCAACATGCTCCCAAGCTTCCTTGGCCACAGTGAAGGGTCAAAGATGTGCAATGTCTTCGGGAGGAATAGCATCTTGAAGAATGCAAAGAGCGGACTTGTTGAATTGATGATCAGCGGTTTCTCTTGGAGTCATGTTGTCGGGATCACGCGGATAAAAACCTTGCTCAATGATTCTCCAAAGATTAGTAGAGCAATGATTTATATGACGTTTGAAACGAAACACCCAAGTAGCAAAATCAGAATTTTTTATGAACTTGGGAGGAGGCCCAACGGAATTTAAATGCGGTGTAGGAACGGGTCCTCCATAGTGAGTAGGAGGAGCGGAGTGGGCAAAGATTCCACTCCCATTCTTAGTAACAGGGGCTTGTTCACTACTAGCTTCTCCCATGTCGGGATTAGCGTCTGACACGTTGGTAGCGGGACGAACCACTTCCAACGGTGCGGTGGATAATTTAAGCCCCTCAAGCAAATCTTTAAACATGCCTTTGACCTCGGTCGCTAGTGACTCTTTCAATGTGGTCAAGGCCACATTGAACTCCTCACGAGAGACCGAGGCTCCCCCATCGGACGTAGGCAAGGACGGAGTTCCACCGGAATGATCCTCCGTCTCGACTATGTTGTCACCCATACTCTTTGGACGGTAAAGTCCTTAAAAAGAGACGAGGCTCTGATACCAATTGAAAGGATCGATATGGTTGACTAGAGGGGGGGTGAATAGGCAACTAACAATTTTTAACTTTTCTTAACCACTTTAAATTAAGCGTCAAAGTAAGTTGTCTACATTTGCTACTAAGAAGACAACTAATAGGAAGTAAAGATAACAACCTCACTAGCAAGCTATAAGAGATAAACAAGTAATGCTTGCACAAGTAAAGGAAAGAAATGACCACAAGTGGAACCGGTGAAGACGAGGATGTGTTGCCGAAGTTCCTTCCCTTTGAGGGGAAGTACGTCTCCGTTGGAGCGGTGTGGAGGCACAATGCTCCCCAAGAAGCCACTAGGGCCACCGTATTCTCCTCACGCCCTCACACGATGCAAGGTGTCGTGATTCCACTAGTGGTGCCCTTGAAGGCGGCAACCGAACCTTTCCAAACAAGGTTGGGGCTATCTCCACAACTGAATTGGAGGCTCCCAACGATACCACGAAGCTTCACCATAATGGAATATGGCTTCGAGGTGACCTCAACCGTCTAGGGTGCTCAAACACTCAAGAGTAACAAGATCCGCTAGGGATTAGTGGGGGAAATCAAATATCTCTTGGTGGAAGTGTAGATCGATGCCTTCTCAAGCAATCCCGAGCAAATCAACAAGTTTGATTGGCTAGGGAGAGAGATCGGGCGAAAATGGAGCTTGGAGCAACAATGGAGTAAGTGGGGGAAGAGGTAAGTCAACAAGGAGGAAGAAGAAGCCTTTATATAGTGGGGGGAACAATCCAACCGTTATCCCCCACTCAGCCCCGCACAGAGCGGTACTACCACTTGGGGGAGCGGTACTACCGCTTATAGAGCGGTACTACCATTGCCTTTCAAGCGGTACTACCGCGCCAAAGGGGCTAGGAACCCAGAGCGGTACTACCATGGCCTCAGGGCGGTACTACTGCTGGGAGCGGTACTACCGCCTCTACTACCGCACCTAGCATCGCAAAACTCGACACGAAAACTCGCTCGCGAGTCGAGGCGGTGGTAGCACGGATCAGTGGCGGTACTACCTTAGTGTGCACCAAGCGGTACTACCGCTTAGAGGGGCGGTACTACCGCTTGAGGCACACAGGCGGTACTACCGCTGAGACCCGCGGTACTACCGCTGGAGCCAGGAAGGCTAGAGAGGATGGGAAAGAAGAACTCCATTGCGGCAGGAAGGAATGGTGGGTGCAATAATGAACTGTATGTGTTGATTCCACCCAAACCTTACCAAAGCGGATCCCCTCTTAATAGTACGGCTTTCTATTACTCAGATCCACCGAAAAATAAGCAAAAGGAAACATCGTCTTCCATAGATTCCGAGGGGCATCTAATCGTCTTGTGCCTTAGTGAGATGTATCTGAAAGAGCTTAGAACACATGATTAGTCCGCAAACGCATTGTCATCAATCACCAAAACATCATTTGGCTAAATATGCCCTTACAATCATCATGAGAGCTTGTGAGCTTTACATGACTTTCTTCCAATTTCCCATAATTGCTAGATAGCAACTCAAGTTGAGCCCTTAGCTCAACATTCTCCTTCAAAATGGATGCTTCACTAGAAATAGAGTTAGTAGCACAAGCATCATCAATAATAGCAAGAGGAGAAGACAGCTTGGCAAGCTCTTTAGAATATGAAGCTTTAAGTTGAGCATGAGACTCGGTGATTTTCATGAGCTCACTCTTAATGACCCTTGAGCCATTTTTGAGGTGCCCAAAGTCCTCAAGGAGTTTAGCATGCAGAACTTCAAGCTTCTCATTTTTAGTTTCAAAATCATTAGCCACCTCAAGAGCTCTATCACGAGATTCCCTCACTCTAGACAATTCTAGAGCAAAAGTCTCCTCAAGAGATTCCTTGGTGGTTTGTTCAAGTTCAAGAGCTTGAGAGAGGTCTGTCGTGGAATTAGCACGGCAGATGTCCGGTTTAGAGGACTTAGGTGTGGAGCCATCGTGTGGGTTAGCTTGAAGAGGTTAAAGCACACAAAGAACACATAGGGTTTATACTAGTTTGGCCCCTTCGATGAAGGTAAAAGCCTACGTCTAGTTTGGTTTGGTATTGCTTGGGCGTTGATGAACAGGGAGCGGATTGCTTGCCTGTATCTCGATGGGTTGGTGCTTGTCCTTGAACCATCGCCGGGTCGTCCCTTTATATAGGAGGCGACGCCCGGTCGAGTTTACAGAGTCCCGAGGCCGGTTCATAATCGTGTCCGCCTCGGTCTCTGCTCTTTCTATCTTACACCTCAAGTTACATGGTATAACGGTTTACAAACCGTAAGCTTTACATATGGGCCCTAAGCCTCCATGGGCCGTAACCTCCGGTTTATATTCTACTGGGCTTATGATAATACAACTATGTAAATGTAATCCGGATCCTCCTAGCCGGTTTATACCTGCTAGTAATATCCCTGACATTAGGCCCTAGATTGATTTGAACTTGTTCATGTCAGTCTTCTAAGTCTTTACATAAGTTTCCTCTCTGTAACTTCTCTGTTTTGTAAACCGGCTATGACGTCATCTCCAGAAATCATCTCAATCTGTCGTGACATCACCTCCGCATTTATTGCTCACCTCTGTTTGTTACCTTTGTTAAATGCTATCCCGAAGATCGAGGCGACAACGGAATCTTTATCCAATCTCTGACCTCCTTGATTCTCGCGCTTGCCGTTTCACCTCACCAGCTTATAAATACCGCTGAGACCTATCCTTTTTCTTCCTTCCGCACTTCATCTTCCTCCGTCGCCCGAAGCTCTGCCGTCGTTCTTCGAGCCCGTCGCCGTCGTCAATCCAGGCCGCTGCATCACCCTGAACCGTGTCCAGAGCACTCCTCCACTGTCTTCTTCTTCCTCAGGTACTCCTTCTTTCTCACCATAGATCTCAATCTAGGGTTCATCCATGGCTTCCGCCATGAAACCTCGAAGCTTGCTGTTCATCCCTGTAGGTTACACTTGCAGTAGATTCAAACCTTGGATTTGTTTCGAATGCGCTCCTGCTCCGTGGTTTAAACCTTAGATTCGAACCTTAGATTCAAACCTTAGATTCATTTGGTCTGTAGAAACCCTTCGTGGTTCTTCCTGTATAAGACTTGCATATATTTCCTCTTTTTCTTACATCTCAGATCCATTTTTACTTTAGCTTTATGCACAAACCTGTTTCTTCGTCTTGTAGATCTGTAAGTTACTCACCGGTTTAACCAATCATATGCTCTTCTTGTAAAGAATTAGTCGTAAGCCCAACGGTTTAGCCTCCTCTTTTCCTGTTATCATAAACCGGTAGCAGTTCGCTTCACATCTGCTTCCGGGTTGTCAATGCCATTAGTCCCTTGTCTAAACCATCGATATAATTTGATGTTACGCTCCGGTTTATGCTTCAGTACTTAATAATCTGGATTTTGCACTGTATCTTTCAGCGTTTCCTTTAGTCGAGATGACTGCCAAACAGTTTGTTTGTTGCAACCGGGCTCCTTCCCGCATTACAGAAGAAGATTTAACAAACGCCGCTTCAATTGGTCTTCTGGGTCCTAAAAATGTTCTGCACTGGCGGGCCCCAGGAGATGAATGCCCCCTACCCCTAAGGAAGGAGAGATCATTGTTTTCTTTGATCACATGGCCCGGGGTTTTAGCCCTCCCGGTTCAAAATTCTTCCGGGATGTGCTAGCCGCTTTTCAGCTTCATCCTCAAGACATAGGTCCGAACTCTATATCAAATGTCTGCAATTTTCAAGTCTTCTCGGAAGCATACCTTCAAGAAGAACCATCAATGGATCTGTTCCGAGACTTTTTCCACTTAAACCGGCGGACAGAGTTTACTACCGGACCGCATCAAGAGTTGGGCGGTGTTAGCATTCAAAAGAGAAGAGATGTGACCTTCCCTCACGCTGCTCTCCATACACACCCCAAGGAATGGAACCAATCATGGTTCTATTGTAAAGATACCTCGCCTGAAGGAGAAAACCCACTGCCGGGTTATCGTGCCCATCGTCTACCTGAGGATCATCCCCTGCCGCAGCGCCTTATTGCTCCAGAGCGGGCCCGGTTTTCCCCTCAGCTTTCTAAGCTTAGGGCCTTTATGGCCAACTGTTTAACCGGAGTAGACTTTGTTCGCTGTTGGCTTGCCTGGAGCATCCTTCCACTGAGCCGGCACTCCAGATTGATGTGCTAGTATACCGGAAAAACGGATGACCCTCAACGCCACATTGACATAATACTTCCTAAGAAAGAAGTCACTGAATCTGCAAAGAAAATGCTCAACATCTCTCTGGAAGAGTGCAGCCAGACTTGATTGGCTCCATTCTATGAGAACAATAAGCCGCCAGCGGTAAGTTCTTTCTGACCTCTTCTGCCTTTTCTGATCCGTTCATATCAATTGTCTTCTATTTATTTTTCATCTGCTGCACAGGCCAACGACCCCTTCTGGAAGAGAAAACCTCAAGATAAGTCAGGCAAACAGCCACGCCGGAAGACGTATGTTATCAAGAAGAAAAAGGCAGCCGCTGCCTCCGGTTCACATCCTGAGGAAGATGATCCGGATTCCGAGGTATGAATTGATCCTGATGTGTTTTAATCTCCCTTTATCCAAATTTATGTTAACAGTGTCTTTCCACAGGATTTGGCTGAAGGAAGTAAAGCAGCGGAAGTTGAGGTAATCTCTCTTTCTTCGGGCTCAGAACCGCCGGCGCCCAAAATCCGTCGGGCGTCCCGGAAATACCCTTTTTCTCATCCTTACGCTCAATTGGACCCCAAATTTATTTTGAAGAAGCAGCAGCATGAAGCACGCCGGACTACGCGCCATAGTGGCCACGTAGTAGAATCCTCCGGAATATCTCTTACTCCGGCTCGCAGGCGCCGCTCTGAGGTTTTACTTTTTCCAACTCTTCTTCATCCAAAGGCTGGGCTCATACGTAAACCGCTTAAACAGTCTGATCCTAACTATTAGGAGACTCCTTTGTCCTCTTCTGGCGAGTCGACCGCCACCCAGGTCCCTGTGCTGAAGACCGTGCCTGGGTAAGTTATTTTCAATATCCGGTTTATATTTTTATTTTTTCCTTGATGATTCTCATTGTTCCTTCAATTTTCTTCAGCAAGCCCAAGCCTAGCAAGAAGGCGAAAGCCACCAAAGCGGCTGCAAGGACTGCTACCGCTGAACCGGCGGCTGATCCGGACGAAATCATCCCTCCAGAGAACGATCTTGCAGCTCAGTTTAACGATCCTATTCCCATGGATCACGATGACATTGTTGCCCCGGAAGATGCTAATATGGAAAATGTAGTTGAACCGGCGAGTCCTGTCCGGGTTAGCCCTCCTCGGACTAACCCGGCTCCTGTTAGCCCGGCCCCTACTATTGCCCCTTCTCAACCAACCACTGCCTCTTCTCCGGATGTTCAGATAACTGGGACAGGTTTTACCGCTCCTGCTGAGCCTATCATTTTGGCCAAACATACTGCTAAAGAGGAGAAGCTTCAACAAGAAAAGGGCAAGTGGAGCACGGACTTGTCCAGCTATGCCCAATTGAGTGAACAGGAACTTTATTCCGGGTATTTGAACCGGCTTCATACCAGCCGCGATTATGAATTGGGGTTGGTAAATATGATGAAGGATAAGTACGAGGTAACTGATGGCTTCTCGCCCCTCGTTGGTTACCCCAAGTGGAAGTTTTGAGATGCAGTGTAGCGGTAGTTTTCCCTTGGCAAAGATACCAAGGATCGAATCCCGTGAGACTCCGAGGGTCGACAAGAAGGTGTCAACTGCTAACGGCGCAACTTAGCGATTGACAGGACCTGCACACAGATACAAATAACTTTGCTCCCAACGAGTACAGAGAGGTTGTCAATCCCTCCGGCCTTGTCGTTTACAAAGGATCAAACACAAGAGATAATAGTGATAGGTATGACTGCAACTAGTAAATAAGAACAGGAAGTAAATAGTGGGTGTGATCAGTGATGGTAATATGGACCGGGGTCCCGTGATGTTCACTAGTGATGTCTCTCTCCCAAAAGACGATAAAACAGCTACGCGAGGTAAACGAATTACAGCTGGGCAATTGACATGATTATGTGCGCAAACCAATGCTAACTATGCTGCAAAGAAAGGTAGAGGCTCAAAAGCCTGGGCGGTACGCCAAGGCAAGTAGACCGAAATCCATCTACATCTACTACTAATCATCCACCTTGAGATATCTATCCAGAACATCTCGCTGGTATTAAGTTGCGAGTCCCACCCATAGTGTAAACTCAAAGCAACAGACAACTGCATTAAAAGAACTTTGCGTAAAGTAAACAATCCTTGCACCCGCAAGTACAAGCACCGTTGTTTCCCCCCTTGTGGCAACAGCACATCCCCTAGACTCATGTTTCTGTCACTCAAGCTAGTCATCGAGGGGCCTGAACCCACAATCAAGCATAACGTTCCCTCTTGGAGTTACTACCTACTACTTGGCCAAAGCAATAAACAGCAACGGAGAACATGCAAGAATTACTCAAGAACATAAATATAAAAGAGGTGAATCAAATATATTACTCACACACAATCTGAACATAATCTCATAATCCATCGGATCCCAGCAAACTCATCATAGCAACAGCATAAGGATTACATATGTGCCTCGATCATGTAGGGCAGCTCACGAGGTCTAATCGGTGAAGAACAAAGAGGGGAGGAGAACATCACATAGCTACTGGTCATGGACCCATGGTCCAAGGGGGACTACTCACAACTCATCCGGGAGGCGTCCATGGTGGTGGGGAAGCTCCCGGTGGTGATCCTCCCCTCCGGCAGGGTGCCGGGAAGAGTTCTCCTGGTGCTCCCGATCTTGGAAGCGCGGCGGCGGCGGAACAGAGATGAGATCGCGAAAAAGGGTTCCGTCCTCGAGGGTTTCGGGACGCGGTGTAAATATATGCCAAAGGGGGGC
>LR738711.1:20297810-20331993 GCA_902687465.1 Secale cereale
GCGCGGCCAGGGGTGGGGCCGCCCCCCCCAGGGCGCCTGGAGCCCCAGTGGCCCCCCTCTGGCCCTACTTTGGCCGCATGGAAGCTTCCGGAACGCTGATTTTTTATATATTTTTCCCGGAATTTTTCTGGCAATTTACGTAATGGGAAAACCTGAAATACAAAAACAGCAGAAAACATAAACTGGCACTGGGGTGCACTGAGTTAATAGGTTAGTCCAAATATGATCAAAAGTGTATGGAAGTGCATAAATATCATAGCAATATCACACAAAAGAGGCATGGAGCAAGCAGAAATTATAGATACGTTTTGGACGTATCAACATCCCCAAGCTTAATTCCTGCTCGTCCTCGAGTAGGTAAATGATAACAAGCATAATTTCTGTGGTGACATGCTATTAACCATATAAGAAATTTTTAAAGTCACATGACAAATGCTTACTGAGATAATGAATCTGTAGTAATTAAGTTGCCTCATGAGAATATCACAAAGAACTGAAAGTTTTACAATATGATACTGAAACACTCAATAGATTTGTAGTGAGCATGGTGTGCAAACATGACAAAGTGATACCTCGCTTGCCCCCTTTAGTGAAGCAAAACATAAATGCAGGGGCACCTCCGAGGTTTAAATGACGACTAGATACAATGACTTCAGAATAAACGATATCATAATCATGCAGAAGACAATGGTACTTTGGGACAATGCACATTACACTCAGAATGACAATCATGCTCTCAATAGTTGGTGCTTTAAAGAAAGAAGGTGGAGACTCTCGAACCGTGGCTTTTGATGGCAAGGTTGAAAACCCGTGGTCGGAAACAAAAACTAAACATGTACCAGAGCTCTTGGTTTTTAAAAACAGAGGTAAAAATTATTTTTTTTGGAATATGCATATTTCATCAACGAATGCTAGTAGATAACTCAATTACTTCTCGAGCTGGACAAGTTTCGAGGAACGGCTCCCGCACGAGGATGATCACTGTAATGCCCCGGATGTAATACTTTCCCTTTTGGACATATAATATATCTCTGGCTTCATCTATTCCATTCCGGGTTCTTTGTCTTTCGGGTTTTCGTCGTTTTGTTGTGTGCGTGTGTGGCTTTCATTCATATCATATAGTCATATGCATCGCATTGCATTTGTGTTGTTGTTTGCATCCGGTCCCACGCGTTCCTTCCCGTTGTCCGTTTCGTGTTCCGGAGCTCCCTCACGTGTCCGTGGCGTCCCGTAGGCCTACTTTGGTGTTTGGCCGTGTAACGTTACCGGTTTGGCGCGAGACTTGTCGTGTGTTGTTGTTTTGGTGTGTGTAACCCGCCTGTCAAATCTCGTCGCGTTTCGAGTCCGTTTGCTACCCCAACAGTTATTCTCGTGGGCTCAAAGTGCCTCCACTTTGAGGCCCAAGACACCCCTACAACAGCCCACCAAACCACTCCTAACCACTTCTATCATCTACGCCATCCAAATCTGATCCTGTGGCCGAAAACCGCACTCCATTTGGGCAACCCTAGCTCCTTGTGCCTATATATTTGTCCACTCCCCCAAATTTTGCCCCAATTCAAGGAAACCCTAGCCCCACTTCATCCCCTACCTCTAGCCTCTCCTCTCTCCACTCCGGCCGGAGCTCGCCGGAGCACCTCGCCGGAGTACCGCTGGACCCTCGCCGGAGCTCCACCGCCGCCACCTCGTCCATCCCCACGCCGGTGCCACCCTTCTCTCACCTCTCCTCGCCGCAGACCGCAGAGGCCGAAGCCATCGAAGGGAGCAGCCGCTCCTCTGGATCGGGAGAAGGAGCTGATCTGGATCCCCATCGGCCTCCGCCAGATCCCCTCCGTTCCGCGAGTCAACGCCACGTCGATCCGCCCGCTGGATCCCTTCGCCAGCGCCTCGAGGTCGGTCGCCCGAAGGCCCAGCTCCACCGACGCCAGGCGCCATCGCAGGCCCGAGGCCCAGGCCGCCTTCCCCGCATCGCCGATCTCCGCCAGGCCGCCTCCTTCGCGCCTGGGCCGGGCCCTCCCCTTCGTCCTGCCTCCGCGCCGCAAGGCCTGCTCCAGCTGCCCTCGCGCGGGCCGCCGCCGCCAGGTGGGCCGAGGGCTTGCCTCCGCGCCGCCGGGCCCAGCCGGGTGCCCCAGCCGCTCCACCGCCAGCTCCTCCGTCGGGCCGCACCCGCGGGCCGCGCCAGATCCGCTTCTCAGCCCGTTTGACCCAGATCTAGGTTATTTCAATTCCTAAGTCCCCAGTTTTTGTCTGTCTGATGCAATATTGGATATGTGATAACTTCTTGTGTGTTGGTCCGTTTTGCGCAAATGACATGTCCAGACGTTCGTGGTGACTAGCACTACGTTTCATTCCATTGTGCCATGCATGTTTGAGATCATCTAGATGCTTATTTTTCTGTTGCAAGAGTGCATCCCGTTATAAACTGCTGCTATGTGTTGTTTTTATGCCATCTTTGCATAGTGATATCTTTTAGCTCGTTTATCCGAATGATGCAAATGACATGTCCACGTGTTCGTCTTGCCATGCTCTACATGTTGATTGTGTTAGGTTGCATGATAGATTTATTCTTGACATGTATATCTTCGTTGCAAAGTGCTATGTGGCTGTTTAGTTGATAAACTTGTTATGAGATGCCATCTTGTTGAGCTCGTTGCTATCGTTATGTTTATCTCCATGATGCATGCTTGTGTGTTTCGGAATCACCATCATGTGTACTTTGATGTGGTGCTTACCACTTGCCATGTTTAGTTTTGAGGTGACTAAAACTTGCTCTTATAGATGCCATGATGAAACTGCTGTTTTAACACTTAGTGGAAATTTCACTAAGTTTGGAATCTGTAATGTTCCGATGCCATGTTTGCGTGCTGTTCTAGGACAAACCATGATAGTTTTGGAGTGTTTCTTGATGGTTCCTTGTAGTATATATTGTTGGCTATCCATTCATGTTCTCACATGCTTATTTAAGTGGCTGTAGCATATTTATCTTTTGCTCCAAAGTTTCAATAAAATTCTGCTGTCAGGATTTTGTTGTCAAGTTCAATATGTACAAGCTTGTTGCTATTGATCCATGGCTCCTTTGGGGGTGCACCTTTGGACTTATTTGCTGTAGGATATGTCTAGTTTATGTTCATGCTCTTTGCCATGATGTTTGAGTGCTGTAGCTTATTTATCTAGTGCTCCGAAGTTGCTATGTTGCTGTAATTTTCAGTTTTCGCATATTTCTTGTTTCGGGCATAACTTTTAGCCCGTAGCTCCGTTTTCAGCAAGTCTTATATGAAACTTGATTGATTTTCCGTGTAGATTCATAATATCCTATTGTTATCATGTTTTGAAGCTTTTTGCTTGAGTGCTATTTTCCGTGCTCCGTGTGCTCTCTTAGTGCATCCATCATGCATCCATCATTTTTGTGTGCGCATTGCATCTTGTTGATTCGTGCCTTGTGTGATTGTATTGTTTAGAGCCGGAAGCTGAGACCGAGTACGAGTACGAGAACGAGGATACCACCGAGCTTGTGAACGAGGACCCTTCTTACGATCCGAACGACAACTCTTCAGGCAAGATGACCGAACCCCGATAACATTACTATCTTTGCCTATTGCTAGTAGTTCCGCTCTATAGTTTTGCCTCGATGCCCATGTTTTCCTGTCAGCCTCCTACTTGTAACCACGTCCATGTCTAACCACCCTACCTATGCAAACCATTGATTGGCTATACGTAGGCTTCGCTCAGCCCCTCTTATAGCATTGCTAGTTGCAGGTGAAGATTGAAGATGCTTGCTTCATGTTGAAGTTTGTTGGGTTATATCACGCTATATAAATACTTAAAATGAAATCATCTATATATTGGCAAGGGTGGAATGCTAAGCCTTTTGCTTGGTGATTTGTTCCACTCATGCCGTTAGGAACCGTATAAACCGGTGTTATGTTCCTTGATTATGTGTTCCTCACACGGTTGGGGTTTATGGGGCCCCCTCGATAAACCGCTAAGTGCTAAGTCTTTTCCAGCAAGTCCCAACATTGGTACTATTTGCCTAATAACTAATAAACTTGCATAGGGAGTAATTAACCCTCTTTCTTAATCAACAACCCCGGGCCAGTGCTCCACATGAGTGTTGGTCCGAAACGGGGAGCCTGCGGGGCCACCTCGAGGAAACTCAAGGTCTGGTAAAAACCTGTAGCCTCGCCCATCCGGACGTGGCCTGAGACGAGATACGCGCGGCTACTATCAGGGTGTCGGCACGCCGGGAGGATTTGCTGGATTAGCCTTACCTTAGTTCGGAGTATCTTGAGCACGGGATTCCGAGAATACTCGGGTCTTCCCACCTTGGAGTTGCGACTCCGCGGATCGTGGGCTTGTCATGGGCCAAGTTGGAACACCCCTGCAGGGTTATGAACTTTCGAAAGCCGTGCCCGCGGTTATGTGGCAGATGGGAGCTTGTAAATATCTGGTTGTAGATAACTTGACACATTGTTCTAATACACTACCAGCGTGTGTACCGCGACTGTCAATTTCCGAATAGGGATTCGGGAGTTGAACACGGTGGGGTTATGTTTGTTGAGCTTTAGCTAGGATCACTTCGTGATCATCTCTCGACCGAGGCACTTCTCTTCTCGCACTCTTTCACGTAAGCTAGTGCTAGTTGCTGCTGCAGACACTTATTCTTTTCTTCAGCCTTATCCTCTCCCAAGGCTTAAATAGTCTTGTTACCCGGGAACGGGATTGCTGAGTCCTCTGTGGCTCACAGTTACTTCACCACACCAGATGCAGGTCCGATGGTGAGCTATCTAGGTGATGGGACCGAGCTATACTGGGAGTACGACGAGGAGCGTAGTCGATACTATGTTCGTTATCCTGATGATCAGTAGTGGAGACTTCTACTAGGATTCGATCCGACCTGTGGATTTAAATTATGTTTGGTATCTTGACATTTGGATTTTACCCTTAGAGGGCTGTGATGTTTTATTGGATGATGATTGAGACATGAATTGTATTTGTGTGACGTGGAGATTGTAAGCCAACTATTTTATGTTTTCCATCCCCATCTTTTACATGAGTTGTGCAAAGATACCAGACTTGCGATCATTCCAGCATGGGGTTATGTCTCTCGACACGTAGGAGATATAGTCCCATCCTGGGCATTAAAAGTTGGTATTCAGAGCCTTCTCCGACCTAGGAGCCCCCACTGATTGATCGAATCGTTGACGGTCGAGTCTAGGCACACACTGAAAAATATTTTGAGTCCTATATTATATCGGAGAGTAGGATTTCTTTGCTTCTCATCCCCTTTCTCTCTGGTGAGGACTCCTGACGTCTACTCTTGCCTCTTCTACTTTCAAAAATTGCACCAATTTTTTTTTAGGAATCTCGCGAGTATTCTTGGATTGTTTCGATGTTCTTGTGACGAGAATATTGTTCTCGATGCCTCCTGACATTAGGGGTTGTGGCAGTGTCCCGAGGAGTTGAGCTTCGGGGTATTGTCGTCACAAGCATATTGCGGCAGTACTAAATACTTAAGACGACCGACATCGAAAATCTCTCCTATACGGTTAGTGGCAAGATAACCCCGACATCACCCAGTACTGGGGAGGTAGTTCGGGAGTATTGCCATAGCTTGGTATAGTGGATGCTTTTCGAAGGTCCGAGGTAGACAGTTTCCGAGAAAGACTGGTTATGTGTTGAAGGATATATACAGCTGGATGTAGGTTTAGAGTTGATTGTGCGGTGCTTCCCCTGTATCCCCAACACCTGATTGCATAACTGGAATCTTTCGGAAATTCATAGGTGGGTTTTATCCAGTAGATCGTAGGCATTCTTCCAACGAATGCAGGTTAGTGTGTTCGGGGTTCTACATTGAGTGAAGTGGTATTATGACCGATGTTCCGATCGGGAGTTGCATCTTAAAGGGTCCTTGGCTATGCTGATCCGGGGATTGCAAAACCCTTTCGTAACGCGTTCATAAGCTTTCAGCACAAAGATGTTAGAACGAAGCTCCTATCTTGTGTTTGTTTCCATCTGTACCTTGTTGTTTTTCTTATTTTACCTTTTGTCTCCTATGTGGCTTCTCGTGAAGATTGATGTTATCTTTTAACTGAGAATTTCATTCGTTCCTCTTGTTCGAATGATTTCATTCGTTCCTATTGTTCGAATGATTATTGTGAAGACTTGTTGCAATTCATTCCATTGATTCAGCTTTACCTTCTGTCAATCAATTGCTGATTCGCGGTCTTCTCTTTCAGGATGGCTCCGAAAAGGGTTCCCAACGCTAACCCAGAGGGTGAAGAGGTCCCAGATCGTCCTCCTTCCCCTCCTCCTCCGTCTGAGGCTTGGAGAGCGATTATGCAGACTACAACTCAGAACACCCAGATGTTGATGCAGATGATGCAGCAGATGCAAGCTAATCAAGCTAATCAGGGTGTTCCAGGGAATCAAGGCAACTTCTTCAACCAGCAGCACCATGCTACTCTCAACCAGTTCTTGGCCAATAATCCAAAAGCTTTCAGTTACTGTGTCGACCCTCTTGATGCTGAAGATTGGTTAACCGACATAAAGAAGCATTTTGAGTGCAGTAACGTAAGAGAAGAGGACTATGTGAAGTTTGCAGCCTTCCAACTCAAAGACCAAGCAGCTGACTGGTGGCAGCAGTACAAAGACTCCAGGCCAGGTCGTGTGATCTCTTGGGAGGATTTCTGCAAGGACTTTCGCTCTCACCACATTCCTACAAGTGTCATCGAGGGTATGCGTGAGCAATTCCGCAACCTGAAGCAGGGCTCTATGACAGTCTACCAGTATAATGTCAAGTTCCAAAACCTCGTCCGCTATGCTAAGCAAGACATTCCTGATGCCAAGAGCAAAATCTACCAGTTCCGTGGTGATCTCAAAGATGAACTTCAACTTGCTCTCACCTTGTTCGATCCCGATGAATTCGACAAATTCTATAACATGGCTTTGAAACAAGAGGCAGCTCAGCTTAAGATGGAGGCTTCTAAAAAGAGGATTCGAGATGCCGTTCACTCTTCCTCATCGTCTCAGATGGTCTCGAAACAATAGAAATTTTGGCTTCCTCCTCCTCCAGTGATTCGAGCTCCTTACAACAACTCCAACAACAATAAGAACTCCGATGGACGTGGTTTCTCCCACCCACCCAACCCGAGCAACCAGTCGAGGAATCAGTTTCAGTCTCAAGGTTCCAAGTCAAGTGGTTCTCATTTCCGTCCTCTCTCAGAAGTGGCTTGCAACAAATGCACTCAGAAAGGTCACTATGCCAACAGATGTCCGAACCCGAAGCGTCTTCCACCTCCTCCGCCTGTCAGTTCAGCTATTGTCAAGCATAATCCCAAGCAAGCAAGTGTCAATCTGATGAGTGCAACGCAAGAGGAGAATTCTTCTGATGTCATATTGGATAACCTTCCATTTAACTCTATACCTGCTAAAGTTTTGTTTGATTCGGGTGCTTCACATTCCTTCATGTCATTCCCATTTGCATCCAAGCACAACATTGTCACCAAAAATTTGCCTCAGAGGTTGCAAGTTATTTCTCCGGGGAGACGTATGAATTCTGGTGTGTATGCTCCGGATGTATCTATTCGCATGGGTGATTATCGCTTTCTGGCTAAACCGGTGGTTCTTGGTAATTCCGACATTGACCTCATCCTCGGAATGGGTTGGCTTTCTCAGCATGATGATCACATTGATTGTGCACAGAAGGAAGTCAAGATGACTCATCCTGATGAAGATGTGATTATCTTTGCCTCCAGGGATAACACTATCAGGCTTTTCTCTCTCACTGATAAGGGCGAAATTAATGCCATATCTCAAATTCCGGTGGTGAACGAATACCAAGACGTCTTTCCTGAAGAACTTCCAGGCATGCCTCCACACCGTCAGGTGGAATTTGTCATTGAACTCGAGCCGGGTACTAAGCCAGCATGCCGGCATCCGTACAAGCTCTCTCCGGATGAATTGAAGGAATTGAAGAAGCAGCTTGATGAACAGGAGCGTATGGGTCTCATCAGGCCTAGTACGTCTCCTTGGGGTTGTGGTGTCTTATTTGTCAAGAAGAAAGATGGCACGGAGCGTCTCTGTGTTGATTACCGGCCATTGAACAAGAAGACAATAAAGAACAAGTATCCGCTCCCCAACATTAACGAACTCTTCGAGCAGCTCAAAGGAGCTAAAGTGTTCTCTAAGCTTGACCTCCGAATGGGCTATCACCAAATTCGCATTCGCGAGAAAGACATTCCCAAGACTGCCTTCAGAACGAGTTTCGGTTCATATGAGTATACAGTCATGTCCTTTGGTCTCGCCAATGCTCCTCCTACCTTCTCGAGAATGATGCACTACATCTTCAACCCCTACACCGGCGAGTTTGTGCTTGTGTATCTGGATGATATTCTGGTGTTTTCCAAGAATGAAGAAGATCACGAAAAGCACTTACGTCTGGTTCTTGATCGACTTCGTGAGCATAAATTCTATGCCAAGTTCTCCAAGTGCGAGTTTTGGCTCGATAAGGTTTTGTACCTGGGCCACATCATCTCAGCTGACGGCATTGCGGTAAATCCCGAGAAAGTTGAAGCAATTGTCAACTGGGAAGCTCCTCAGAACGTCAAGCAACTCCGCAGTTTTCTTGGTCTTGCCAGCTATTGCAGAAGGTTCGTTGAGAACTTCTCCAAGATTGCCAAGCCTCTTTCCAACTTGCTTCAGAAGAATGTCAAATACTTTTGGTCTCCAGAGTGTGAAGTGGCATTCAGAACTCTCAAAGAAAAGCTCGTCTCTGCTCTAGTTCTTACTCCTCCAGATGAATCCAAGCCCTATGAAGTATTCTGTGATGCTTCTCTTCAAGGACTTGGTGGTGTGCTTATGCAAGATAAGAGAATTGTGGCATACACTTCTCGTCAGCTGAAGCCAAGTGAGAAGAATTATCCCACACATGATCTCGAGCTAGCAGTTGTGGTACATGCTTTGATTACGTGGAGACATCTGTTGTTGGGCAGAAAAGTCGACATCTTCACCGATCACAAGAGCTTGAAGTACATCTTCACACAGCCGAATCTGAACCTCCGCCAGACTCGTTGGGTTGAAATGATCCAAGAGTATGATCCCAGCATTGAATACACTCCTGGCAAGGCGAATGTGATTCCAGATGCTTTGAGCAGAAAGGCATATTGCAACAGCCTTCTTATCAAGCCGTTCCAGCCTGAGCTTTGTGAAACATTCAGGAAACTCAACCTCCAAGTTGTTCCGCAGGGTTTTCTTGCAAATCTTCAAGTTGCTCCTACCTTGGAAGATCAGGTCCGTGAGGCCCAACTCAGTGATGCCATGGTGCAGAAGGAGAAACATGGTATTGCAAAGGGCACTCCTAAATACAAGTGCTATCGTGTTGATGAGAGAGATACCTTGTTCTTCGAGAACAGACTCATTGTTCCCAAAGGTGATCTCAGGAAGCTCATAATGGAAGAAGCACATGATTCTCTCCTTTCCATTCATCCTGGCAGTTCCAAGATGTACCAAGACCTCAAGCAATCTTACTGGTGGACACGCATGAAAAGGGAGATTGCCCAATTCGTGAATGAATGTGATGTTTGCAGAAGAGTGAAAGCAGAGCATCAACGTCCAGCCGGTCTTCTCCAACCTCTTCCTATTCCCGAGTGGAAGTTCGACCACATTGAAATGGATTTCGTCACTGGTTTTCCTAAGTCCAAGAGAGGGAATGATTCTATCTTCGTGGTGATTGACAAGCTTACCAAAGTCGCTCACTTCCTTCCAGTCAAAGAATCAATCAATGCAGCTCAATTGGCAGAGCTGTACACTTCCAGAATTGTGTCCTTATATGGCATTCCTCAAGTTATCTCCTCAGACCATGGAAGTTTGTTCACATCCAAGTTCTGGGACTCCTTTCAGTCCGCCATGGGCACTAAGATCAGGTTCAGCACTGCATTTCACCCTCAGACTAGTGGTCAAGTCGAGCGAGTGAATCAGATTCTAGAAGACATGCTCAGAGCCTGTGTCATATCTTTTGGCATGAAATGGGAAGATTGTCTTCCATTTGCCGAGTTCTCTTACAACAACAGCTTCCAAGCAAGTGCGGGCAAAGCTCCGTTTGAAATCCTCTATGGCAGAAAGTGCCGTACCCCTCTCAACTGGTCTGAAACAGGCGAACGTCAACTTCTTGGCAATGACTTGATCTCAGAAGCCGAAGAAATGTGCAAAGTCATACGTGAGAATCTCAAGGCCGCTCAGTCGCGTCAGAAGAGCTACTATGACGGCAAGCATCGTGATTTGGCTTTCAACATTGGTGATCACGTTTATCTCCGTGTTTCTCCGATGAAAGGCACCCAAAGATTCGGTATCAAAGGAAAGCTTGCTCCTAGATACGTCGGGCCTTTCAAGATTCTTGGCAAAAGAGGCGATCTAGCCTATCAACTTGAGCTCCCTTCCAACTTCGCTAATGTTCATGATGTGTTCCATGTGTCTCAACTCCGCAAATGCTTCAAGGCACCTGAACGCATGATTCCGTTTGAAGAGATTGATGTTCTACAAGATTTGTCCTACCGAGAGCATCCCGTTGCTATTCTCGAAGAAACCGAGCGCAAGACCCGCAACAAGTCCATCAAATTCTTGAAAGTCAAGTGGTCACATCACACCGACCGAGAAGCTGCGTGGGAACGAGAAGATCATCTTCGTTCCGAGTACCCTTCCTTTTTCCAGTCCTAGATCTCGGGACAAGATCTTTTTGTAGTAGAGGAGAGTTTGTAATGCCCCGGATGTAATACTTTCCCTTTTGGGCATATAATATATCTCTGGCTTCATCTATTGCATTCCGGGTTCTTTGTCTTTCGGGTTTTCGTCGTTTTGTTGTGTGCGTGTGTGGCTTTCATTCATATCATATAGTCATATGCATCGCATTGCATTTGTGTTGTTGTTTGCATCCGGTCCCACGCGTTCCTTCCCGTTGTCCGTTTCGCGTTCCGGAGCTCCCTCACGTGTCCGTGGCGTCCCGTAGGTCTACTTTGGTGTTTGGCCGTGTAACGTTACCGGTTTGGCGCGAGACTTGTCGTGTGTTGTTGTTTTGGTGTGTGTAACCCGCCTGTCAAATCTCGTCGCGTTTCGAGTCCGTTTGCTACCCCAACAGTTATTCTCGTGGGCTCAAAGTGCCTCCACTTTGAGGCCCAAGACACCCCTCCAACAGCCCACCAAACCACTCCTAACCACTTCTATCATCTAGGCCATCCAAATCTGATCCTGTGGCCGAAAACCGCACTCCATTTGGGCAACCCTAGCTCCTTGTGCCTATATATTTGTCCACTCCCCCAAATTTTGCCCCAATTCAAGGAAACCCTAGCCCCACTTCATCCCCTACCTCTAGCCTCTCCTCTCTCCACTCCGGCCGGAGCTCGCCGGAGCACCTCGCCGGAGCACCGCCGGACCCTCGCCGGAGCTCCACCGCCGCCACCTCGTCCATCCCCACGCCGGTGCCACCCTTCTCTCACCTCTCCTCACCGCAGACCGCAGAGGCCGAAGCCATCGAAGGGAGCAGCCGCTCCTCTGGATCGGGAGAAGGAGCTGATCTGGATCCCCATCGGCCTCCGCCAGATCCCCTCCGTTCCGCGAGTCAACGCCGCGTCGATCCGCCCGCTGGATCCCTTCGTCAGCGCCTCGAGGCCGGTCGCCCGAAGGCCCAGCTCCACCGACGCCAGGCGCCATCGGAGGCCCGAGGCCCAGGCCGCCTTCCCCGCATCGCCGATCTCCGCCAGGCCGCCTCCTTCGCGCCTGGGCCGGGCCCTCCCCTTCGTCCCGCCTCCGCGCCGCAAGGCCTGCTCCAGCCGCCCTCGCGCGGGCCGCCGCCGCCAGGTGGGCCGAGTGCTTGCCTCCGCGCCGCCGGGCCCAGCCGGGTGCCCCAGCCGCTCCACCGCCAGCTCCTCCGTCGGGCCGCACCCGTGGGCCGCGCCAGATCCGCTTCTCAGCCCGTTTGACCCAGATCTAGGTTATTTCAATTCCTAAGTCCCCAGTTTTTGTCTGTCTGATGCAATATTGGATATGTGATAACTTCTTGTGTGTTGGTCCGTTTTGCGCAAATGACATGTCCAGACGTTCGTGGTGACTAGCACTACGTTTCATTACATTGTGCCATGCATGTTTGAGATCATCTAGATGCTTATTTTTCTGTTGCAAGAGTGCATCCCGTTATAAACTGCTGCTATGTGTTGTTTTTATGCCATCTTTGCATAGTGATATCTTTTAGCTCGTTTATCCGAATGATGCAAATGACATGTCCACGTGTTCGTCTTGCCATGCTCTACATGTTGATTGTGTTAGGTTGCATGATAGATTTATTATTGACATGTATATCTTCGTTGCAAAGTGCTATGTGGCTGTTTAGTTGATAAACTTGTTATGAGATGCCATCTTGTTGAGCTCGTTGCTATCGTTATGTTTATCTCCATGATGCATGCTTGTGTGTTTCGGAATAACCATCATCTGTACTTTGATGTGGTGCTTACCACTTGCCATGTTTAGTTTTGAGGTGACTAAAACTTGCTCTTATAGATGTCATGATGAAACTGCTGTTTTAACACTTAGTGGAAATTTCACTAAGTCTGGAATCTGTAATGTTTCGATGCCATGTTTGCGTGCTGTTCTAGGACAAACCATGATAGTTTTGGAGTGTTTCTTGATGGTTCCTTGTAGTATATATTGTTGGCTATCCATTCATGTTCTCACATGCTTATTTAAGTGGCTGTAGCATATTTATCTTTTGCTCCAAAGTTTCAATAAAATTCTGCTGTCAGGATTTTGTTGTCAAGTTCAATATGTACAAGCTTGTTGCTATTGATCCATGGATCCTTTGTGGGTGCACCTTTGGACTTATTTGCTGTAGGATATGTCTAGTTTATGTTCATGCTCTTTGCCATGATGTTTCAGTGCTGTAGCTTATTTATCTAGTGCTCCGAAGTTGCTATGTTGCTGTAATTTTCAGCTTTCGCATATTTCTTGTTTCGGGCATAACTTTTAGCCCGTAGCTCCGTTTTCAGCAAGTCTTATATGAAACTTGATTGATTTTCCGTGTAGATTCATAATATCCTATTGTTATCATGTTTTGAAGCTTTTTGCTTGAGTGATATTTTCCGTGCTCCGTGTGCTCTCTTAGTGCATCCATCATGCATCCATCATTTTTGTGTGCGCATTGCATCTTGTTGATTCGTGCCTTGTGTGATTGTATTGTTTAGAGCCGGAAGCTGAGACCGAGTACGAGTACGAGAACGAGGATACCACCGAGCTTGTGAACGAGGACCCTTCTTACGATCCGAACGACAACTCTTCAGGCAAGATGACCGAACCCCGATAACATTACTATCTTTGCCTATTGCTAGTAGTTCCGCTCTATAGTTTTGCCTCGATGCCCATGTTTTCCTGTCAGCCTCCTACTTGTAACCATGTCCATGTCTAACCACCCTACCTATGCAAACCATTGATTGGCTATACGTAGGCTTCGCTCAACCCCTCTTATAGCATTGCTAGTTGCAGGTGAAGATTGAAGATGCTTGCTTCATGTTGAAGTTTGTTGGGTTATATCACGCTATATAAATACTTAAAATGAAATCATCTATATATTGGCAAGGGTGGAAGGCTAAGCCTTTTGCTTGGTGATTTGTTCCACTCATGCCGTTAGGAACCGTATAAACCGGTGTTATGTTCCTTGATTATGCGTTCCTCACACGGTTGGGGTTTATGGGGCCCCCTCGATAAACCGCTAAGTGCTAAGTCTTTTCCAGCAAGTCCCAACATTGGTACTATTTGCCTAATAACTAATAAACTTGCATAGGGAGTAATTAATCCTCTTTCTTAATCAACAACCCCGGGCCAGTGCTCCACATGAGTGTTGGTCCGAAACGGGGAGCCTGCGGGGCCACCTCGAGGAAACTCAAGGTCTGGTAAAAACCCGTAGCCTCACCATCCGGACGTGGCCTGAGACGAGATATGCGCGGCTACTATCAGGGTGTCGGCACGCCGGGAGGATTTGCTGGGTTAGCCTTACCTTAGTTCGGAGTATCTTGAGCACGGGATTCCGAGAATACTCGGGTCTTCCCACCTTGGAGTTGCGACTCCGCGGATCGTGGGCTTGTCATGGGCCAAGTTGGAACACCCCTGCAGGGTTATGAACTTTCGAAAGCCGTGCCCGCGGTTATGTGGCAGATGGGAGCTTGTTAATATCCGGTTGTAGATAACTTGACACATTGTTCTAATACACTACCAGCGTGTGTACCGCGACTGTCAATTTCCGAATAGGGATTCGGGAGTTGAACACGGTGGGGTTATGTTTGTTGAGCTTTAGCTAGGATCACTTCGTGATCATCTCTCGACCGAGGCACTTCTCTTCTCGCACTCTTTCACGTAAGCTAGTGCTAGTTGCTGCTGCAGACACTTATTCTTTTCTTCAGCATTATCCTCTCCCAAGGCTTAAATAGTCTTGTTACCCGGGAACGGGATTGCTGAGTCCTCTGTGGTTCACAGTTACTTCACCACACCAGATGCAGGTCCGATGGTGAGCTATCCAGGTGATGGCACCGAGCTAGATTGGGAGTACGACGAGGAGCGTAGTCGATACTATGTTCGTTATCCTGATGATCAGAGTGGAGACTTCTACTAGGATTCGATCCGACCTATGGATTTAAATTATGTTTGGTATCTTGACATTTGGATTTTACCCTTAGAGGACTGTGATGTTTTATTGGATGATGATTGAGACATGAATTGTATTTGTGTGACGTGGCGATTGTAAGCCAACTATTTTATGTTTTCCATCCCCATCTTTTACATGAGTTGTGCAAAGATACCAGACTTGCGATCATTCCAGCATGGGGTTATGTCTCTAAGTCGTGCCTCGACACGTAGGAGATATAGTCCCATCCTGGGCATTACAATCACATCCCCTTAATCTCCTTTGTTTATCACTGCCATAGTTTTCTGATTTCTCATGAACAAAGCGTGAAGGAGGGTTTGTTTGTTGTATATTTTTTTTAATGAGCCGGGCGTACTCTTTGCCAGTTCCTTCTCGTATTAGGGGTTTGCAGATTAGACATGCAATCCCGGGGTGAAACTTGTCCAACTTAAAAAGATCATGAATTAACTACTACTTCCTCATGAGCTAAAACAGAGGCACAAAATAGAAATGCTTTTTTTGAATAATTTCGAGATGGTACAAGATAGTCTTCGTTAGGAATGGCAAGTAAATACCATGTGTAGGAAGGTATGGTGGACTCATATGGCATAACTGGTTTAAAGGATTTTGGATGCACAAGCAGTCAGTCCGCTTAGTACAGGCGAAGGTTAGCAAAAGACTGGGAGCGACCAACTAAGAGAGCAATGACGGTCATAATCATGCAGAGCGACAAAGCAACATTGAATCGGGCATGGAAGTTATATCGCTACTCAGAAATTAAAGATCATCAAGGCTTGATAGACTTTCTTTAAAGTCTTAAATATGCGTGAGCATATGCCAAGTCAATCAAAATAAATTCTTGGAGGAAGATATCACTAAACCATACCACATCATAGGCAAACAAATCATGTTGGTACTTCAATAACACATTAAGAACCCCCCCCCCCCAGCTATTTGAGACTAACCATAAGAAAACATGAACTACTAAGCACCATTATGCACATAGGATTTTTATCATAGACTTATCAACCAGTGCAACAGAAGCCAACTCTCTTAACAAGATAAGCATGATAACTCAAGAGAGTTCCAGCGACCAACTAAACAAAAGCTCTTTAAAAAGAAAAGCATGAAAACTAAGAGCTGAACATGACAGTAGCTATTGAAAGACAGAGAACATACACAACAAAGATAAGCATGAAAATCCTATGTTGTGTTCTAGGTTGAAGTGGAGCGTGTTTCTCTCCCACACAAAGAAAGCTGGGTTCCAACTTGTTATGAACAGCAAGCAAAGCTAAAGAAAACTAAAAAGGAAACTAAAAGCAAGACGCTCCAAGCATAGCACATAACACATGAAGTGATTAAAATATAGTGGAACGAAAGACGAACTGATAATGTTGATGGAGAAGGGGATGCACGGGGGCATCCCCAAGCTTAGACGCTTGAGTCTTCTTGAATATTTCTTGGGGGTGCACGGGGGCATCCCCAATCTTGAGCGTTTGACACTCCTGAATCTTTTTATCATCTTCCCTCGCACACTTGAAAACTCCCTTCATACATAACTCATCATAATCTGATTAGCGAGGTTAGTACCCATAATAAAATATTTTTTCCTTGCTGGAAATAAGGATAATCTTGAAGGTCTACTGTTTCTCAATATTGCCAAAAGGTTTTTGCAAAGAAAAAGCAAGCTCAAGGTTTGCAAAACGAAGAAAAGGCAAAACAGGACAGAATCTGTGAAAAACAGACCAGCAGGTAGTAAATAATTTTTTCGGGGCACTTCTGCAACTCAAATCAAAAAACTCAGAACAGATGCCCGGAAGCCAATTGTATATAGCACGCTGTCGAAAAATTCAGGCCAAAAAGATGATCTGGTGATTTTATACGAATTTTTCTGTCCAAGGACAGAATCTGTTTCCTGGACAGCACGTCACAACTTTTGAACTTTCTTGCAATCAGAGGCTAAACTTGGCACAAAGCTGAAAAGTAAAGATACAATGATGATGCTACTGTAGTAACAAACATCAAGACACAACAAAAGAATAATAAAACTTTATTCATTGTGGGCTGCCTCCCAAAAGCGCTTTCTTTTATGCCTTTAAGCTAGGCATAATGCAAAGAGGAATCAATAATCATCATAATAGTCGGAGTTATAAATTGCTTCAAATGGTTCCTCAACAAGTTCACTCTTATTCCTTCTAGGAAAGGGGTACATACCTTTTGCCTTCCCGCGTAGGCGGATTTGTCCCTTACCTATATCGATGAAGCCTTTTACGGCTAGAAGGAAGTCCCTTCCAAGAACTATATTTCCTTGGTTTGGCTTCATGATGAAGAAATCAACCATTGCAATCCCTTTAAGGAATGTAACTGGCACATCTTTTATTCTTCCCTGGATCTTAGAAATATCTCCATTAGCATGCTCATGATTAGATGATAATCTATCCATGTTAAATTTTAAAGAATCATGAACAATTTTTGGCATAGTAGAAACCATAGATCCAATATCACAATAAGCAAGGAAGTCTTGATTAGAGATGTTAATCCTAACAAAAGGCTCCCAATCATTGTATATTTCCAAAATATCTCTCTTATTGGGTTTGGGTTTCTCTACCTTCATCAAGTCTAGAGCATCCATTCTCTTCTCAATAGTAGCAAGTCTATCTATGACAGTATCAAAATTATGATCATAAACAAAGTAACTAGATAGACCATGTATAATTTCAAGAGCTCTAGATTCATCACACTCTAGGAAATCTCCTTCAGCTATAATATCAAGAGAGTGTTTACACCATTTAAAAAGACCATGGTAAAAATTTCTAAGCACAATTTTTATAGGTATCCAAGGCATAATTCTCCTATGTGCATCAGAAATTTTGTCCCATGCCTTCTTCATATTTTCTCCATCCTTTTGATGGAAATCTAGAACTTCTGATTCCCTCAAAGCACCAAATCCTAACATGCTTGACTAAACAGAAAGGACTACTAACAGAAAAGCAAATAATTTTTTTTGTGATTTTTGATAGAAGACACTAAAGCAAAACTGAAAGGTAAACTAACAAGACTAAAAAGCAAAGGTAAAAGATAGCATGCAACTCCCCTATCTTGAAGAGTGGAGTCCCCGGCAACGGCGCCAGAAAACTTTGCTTGATGGCTTCTCGCCCCTCGTTGGTTACCCCAAGTGGAAGGTTTGAGATGCAGTGTAGCGGTAGTTTTCCCTTGGCAAAGATACCAAGGATCGAATCCCGTGAGACTCCGAGGGTCGACAAGAAGGTGTCAACTGCTAACGGCGCAACTTAGCGATTGACAGGACCTGCACACAGATACAAATAACTTTGCTCCCAACGAGTACAGAGAGGTTGTCAATCCCTCCGGCCTTGTCGTTTACAAAGGATCAAACACAAGAGATAATAGTGATAGGTATGACTGCAACTAGTAAATAAGAACAGGAAGTAAATAGCGGGTGTGATCAGTGATGGTAATATGGACCGGGGTCTTGTGATGTTCACTAGTGATGTCTCTCTCCCAAAAGACAATAAAACAGCTAAGCGAGGTAAACGAATTACAGCTGGGCAATTGACAGGATTATGTGCGCAAACCAATGCTAACTATGCTGCAAAGAAAGGTAGAGGCTCAAAAGCATGGGCGGTACGCCAAGGCAAGTAGACCGAAATCCATCTGCATCTACTACTAATCATCCACCTTGAGATATCTATCCAGAACATCTCGCTGGTATTAAGTTGCGAGTCCCACCCATAGTGTAAACTCAAAGCAACAGACAACTGCATTAAAAGAACTTTGCGTAAAGTAAACAATCCTTGCACCCGCAAGTACAAGCACCATTGTTTTCCCCCTTGTGGCAAGATCACATCCCCTAGACTCATGTTTCTGTCACTGAAGCTAGTCATCGAGGGGCATGAACCCACAATCAAGCATAACGTTCCCTCTTGGAGTTACTACCTACTACTTGGCCAAAGCAATAAACAGCAACGGAGAACATGCAAGAATTACTCAAGAACATAAATATAAAAGAGGTGAATCAAATATATTACTCACACACAATCTGAACATAATCTCATAATCCATCGGATCCCAGCAAACTCATCATAGCAATAGCATAAGGATTACATATGTGCCTCGATCATGTAGGGCAGCTCACGAGGTCTAATCGGTGAAAAACAAAGAGGGGAGGAGAACATCACATAGCTACTGGTCATGGACCCATGGTCCAAGGGGGACTACTCACAACTCATCTGGGAGGCGTCCATGGTGGTGGAAAGTCTCCCGGTGGTGATCATCCCCTTTGGCAGGGTGCCGGGAAGAGTTCTCCTGGTGCTCCCGATCTTGGAAGCGCGGCGGCGGCGGAACAGAGATGAGATCGCGAAAAAGGGTTCCGTCCTCGAGGGTTTCGGGACGCGGTGTAAATATATGCCAAAGGGGGGCGTCAGCGGAGGTCAGGGGGGCCCAGGCGCCCCCCCAGCGCGGCCATGGGTGGGGCCGCCCCCCAGGGCGCCTAGAGCCCCAGTGGCCCCCCTCTGGCCCTACTTTGGCCGCATGGAAGCTTCCGGAACGCTGATTTTTTATATATTTTTCCCGGAATTTTTCTGGCAATTTACATAATGGGAAAACCTGAAATACAAAAACAGCAGAAAACAGAAACTGGCACTGGGGTGCACTGAGTTAATAGGTTAGTCCAAATATGATCAAAAGTGTATGGAAGTGCATAAATATCATAGCAATATCACACAAAAGAGGCATGGAGCAAGCAGAATTTATAGATACGTTTTGGATGTATCAGTAACTTCCTTCACTTGTCTCTGTTTTGTATTCTTTGTGCTCCTGTCTTTAGGCCATAATAGCCCCCAAGTGCCAGGGGCATAACTTGTTTTATGTGCCTGGGACTTGTCTGAATTTCTCTTTTAATACTTCAACTGTACATTAGCCCCCAAGTGTCAAGTGGATAACTTGTTTATATGCTTGAGACTTGTCTAAATTGTCTTTTACTCCATTTGATTTCCTTGTAGGCTGACTTGACCCGGAGGGCTGCAGAGGTAACTGAGCTCCGGAATAGACTGGCTGCTACTGAAAATGCTACTGCCAAAGCCAAGGAAGAGCTTGCTCTGAATTTAACCAGCGCCGAAAAGTTGAAAAAGGACTTTGAAGCAGAGCGGTCCGCCTGGGAGGTGCAGAGGAATGCTCTTGAGAAAAGAGCAAAGGATGCTGAAGCTGCCCTTAATCCGGTGACGCAAGAGCTGGCCGGCTTAAGACAGCAAATAGAACTTATGACCTCTGCTATCTTTGGTAAGCACTCAATTTGCATGTGTTTTCATCTCTGCAATCTTTGTTCCATCCCGGTTTAACTTTAACAATCAACTTTAGGGCGACGCATAACTCATCTTGGAGATGACATCCGAAAGAAGCTCAAGGCCTCTTATACCTTCGTGGAGTAGCTGTATTCCGGCGCTCAAAGGATTATAAGTGCAATGTCCCATCAGAAAGCGGCCCCAACTACTATCCAAGGCACTTTAGAGAAGCTATCCATCCTGCCTGTGTGCTTGGTAGAGGTGAAGAAATCTGCTGCACGGGCCGGTTCACTTGTAGCACTGACTCGGGCCAAGGCATGGGTTCCGGATTTTGATCCGGAGGAAGCTATGAACGGGTATCCCAGTAACAAGGAAGATGGATTTGCCTTCTCTGGCCAGGATCTCCGTGCTTTAACCAAGGAGATGCGCCCTCTTGCCAGCAAGCTTGCCGATGAAGCGGACCTGACCAGGTATCATCCGGCATATGACTTAGAAAACGAACGTGTGGACCGGCCGGTTTATGATACCGAGAATCTGATCCCGCCAGTGCGTGCCCATACTTTCGCTCCAGATATTGATCCGCCCGATCTTATTACTGAGGAATGTACTTCCGTGCACTATCCAAGATTGAATGGCGCGTTCCTGACTTCCAACCGCTTCATGAAGATGAAGAAGTTCCGGAACAAGCCGATCCTCAGCCTTCGCAGCAGGAAGAAGAATCATAAAGTGCTCAGTTTAATTCTTAGCCGCTGAAATCTGTTGCCAAAAAACTTTTAATCCATTCAGGCCTGCAAGTGCCTTGTAATAGGATAGTTCGAGACATTGTCTGTCTCAATCCGGATTTTACAGCTTGACTTGTCGTCTGCCAATTTTAATCCCTTGTATGCAATGGTTGATCCTTTATATTATCTGTATCTGCATAGACAACGCTAAGAAGACGTCCTGGCGGTTTACCACCGGACCTATTACATTGCTCTCATAGGCATATATATTGAAAGAGTATTTGTTTTATACCCAAAAATACTTCATACATTTACCTAAGTGTGCTTGACATCCTTAATCCGGTAGGCATAATTGAACGTGTAGATTCTGATTAGGCTCTTGGCCCACTAGGCGTTTTTGCCCAATGATTGTTCTGGGCTATGATAAACGCCGTTTTAAATCATGCTGGTGTTCTATGACCCAGACTTTTGTAGATATGTGGTCAACTTTGAAGTTGCCCAGTTCCGGATCAAAAACTTGGTTAACCACAGAAAACTTTGAAAAATCACAAAACACAAAACACTGTTGCAAATAAGACCATGTAGTCGAGGCTTTTTGCGAGCTGCCAGGCTCCATATTTGCCAATCAATGGATGTGACCCAAGGAGCTATGATTCATTTTGCCAATCAATGGACGTGATCCAAGGAGCTATGATTCATTTTGCCAATCAATGGGTGTAATCCAAGGAGCAATGATTTCTTTTGCCAATCAATGCATGTAATCCAAGGAGCAAGAACTTATTTTGCCAATCAATGGATGTAACCCAAGGAGCAATGATTTCTTTTGCCAATCAACGGATGTAATCCAAGGAGCAAGAACTTATTTTGCCAATCATTTGCCAATCAATGGATGTAATCCAAGGAGCAAGGACTTATTTTGCCAATCAATGGATGTAATCCAAGGAGCAATGATTCGAATACGATCATATAAACCGGACCAGAAGGGATTAAGCGAGGATTCGAATGTGATCCGTAGCCCCCTAGTGACCGTGGAGGTAGGGTACCTATGAAAGAGTTGCGCTTGAATGGCAAGTCTTGGTTGGTCCCTTATAGAATTGTCCTGCATAGCAAAATAGACTGACCAAAGCATCTGAGTTAACTCCCATAAGACACTTATTTAGAAGAAAAAAGGCTGATCCCCCGGTTTACCAGGGGTGCCGGTTTATTTATGAATCATAATATATACAGGATACATGAAGCGGAGCTCATGGCTCAAGTGTAGTAAGGCCGTAGAAGAGCAATATTCCACGGCCTCTTCGTCTCTTCCTCTGCTGTGCGTGAGTCTTTGTGTTCTCGAACGTCCACCAGGTAGTATGAACCGTTGTGCAGGTTCTTGCTGACCACAAAGAGTCCTTCCCAAGGTGGGGATAGCTTGTGCATATCCGTCTGGTCTTGTATAAGCCGGAGTACCAGGTCCCCCTCCTGGAACGTCCTGGTCTTAACCCGGCGGCTGTGATATCTGCGCAGGTCCTGCTGATAAATGGCAGACCGTGTTGCTGCTATGTCACGCTCTTCATCCAGCCGGTCTAAGCTGTCCTGTCTTGCTTGCTCATTGGCCGCTTCAACATAAGCTGCCACCCGTGGTGAGTCGTGCCGGATATCACTTGGAAGAACCGCTTCAGCACCATACACCATGAAGAAGGGTGTATAGCATGTAGACCTGTTAGGCGTAGTGTTGATGCTCCAGAGGACAGAAGGTAATTCCTCAACCCAGCATCCTGGTGTTCTCTGCAAGGGAGTCATAAGCCGGGGTTTGATGCCTCGCAAGATCTCTTGATTGGCTCTTTCAGCTTGACCATTGGATTGAGGGTGAGCTACCGAAGACACATCCAGGCGAATATGTTCCCTTTGGCAGAATTCTTCCATCTCTCCCTTGGATAGATTGGTGCCATTATTAGTAATAATGTTGTGTGGAAAGCCAAACCGGAAAATTACCTTTTTGATGAACTTAACCGCTGTTGCCGCATCACACTTACTGACAGGTTCTGCCTCAATCCATTTTGTAAACTTGTCCACTGCCACCAACAGGTGGGTTTTTTGATCTTGGGATCATTTAAAAGGCCCAACCATATCAAGCCCCCAAGTCGCAAACGGCCAAGTAATTGGAATCATCCATAGCTCCTGTGCCGGAACAAGAGTACGACGTGAAAATTTCTGACAAGCGTCGCATTTCCGGACTAGATCCTCCGCATCAGCATGGGCTGTTAACCAGTAGAACCCGTGATGAAAAGCCTTGGCTACCAGCGATTTTGAACCGGCGTGATGACCACAATCCCCTTCGTGTATCTCTCGAAGGATATCATTGCCTTCTTCCGATGATACACAGCGCTGAAACGCTCCAGAAACGCTGCGGTGATGAAGTTCTCCGTTAACAATGGTCATAGACTTGGATCGCTGGATTATCTGCCTAGCTTCAATCTCATCATCTGGCAACTCTCCTCGGCTCAGGTACGCTAAGTAGGGGAGTGTCCAATCCGGAATAACATGAAGCGCTGCCACGAGCTGTGCCTCCGGATCGGGAATAGCCAAGTCCTCCTCCGATGGTACCTGAACTGATGGACTGTGTAATTCATCCAAAAAAGTGTTTGTTGGCACCGGTTTACGCTGAGAGCCCAGCCGGCTTAGAGCATCGGCTGCTTCATTTTTTCGCCGGTCTATGTGATCCACCTGATATCCTTTGAAACATCCTGAACTGCTTCAACTTCTCGCCTGTAAGCTGCCATGAGAGGGTCTTTAGAGTCCCACTTGCCAGACACCTGTTGCACCACTAGGTCTGAATCACCAAAGCACTTGACCCGGCTCAAGTTCATCTCCTTAGCCATCCGCAGGCCGTGAAGCAGTGCTTCGCATTCAGCCACATTGTTAGTACAGTGAAACATTAGTCGGAGGACATAACAAAACTTGTCACCTCGTGGAGAAGTTAACACGACTCCAGCCCCCGAGCCTTCTAATTGCTTTGATCCGTCAAAGTGAATAGTCCAGTATGTATGATCCGGCTTCTCCTCTGGTGTTTGCAATTCTGTCCAATCATTGATGAAATCTACCAATGCCTGGGACTTGACAGCAGTACGGGGTACATACTTCAATCCATGTGGGCCAAGCTCAATGGCCCACTTTGCTACTCTGCCCGTGGCTTCTCTGCTCTGGATTATGTCCCCCAACGGAGCTGAGCTTACAACGGTGATTGGGTGGCCTTGGAAGTAGTGCTTCAGCTTCCGGTTTGCCATGAACATGCCGTACACCAGCTTCTGCCAGTGTGGATACCTTTGCTTCGACTCAATGAGCACCTCACTGATGTAGTAAACCGGGCGCTGAACCGGATATTCCTTGCCTGCTTCTTTACGTTCCACCACAATTGCCACGCTAACTGCACGGGCACTGGCGGCCACATATAACAGTAGCGGCTCATTGTCAACAGGGGCAGCAAGAACCGGTGGTTCTGCTAATTGCCGTTTCAAATCCTCAAACGCCGTGTTTGCAGCATCGCTCCATACAAACCGATCTGTCTTTTTTAGCATCTGATAAAGTGGAATTTCCTTCTCACCCAAACGGCTGATGAATCGACTTAACGCTGTAATCTGGCCTGCTATGCGCTGGGCATCATTTATACAAGCCGGTTTAGTCAAGGACGTGATCGCCTTGATCTTCTCTGGATTGGCCTCTATTCCTCTGTTTGATACTAAGAACCCAAGGAGCTTGCCTGCTGGAACACCAAAAACGCACTTCTCCGGATTAAGCATCATCTTATAAACCCGAAGATTGTCAAAGGTTTCCTTTAGGTCCTCTATCAGCGTCTCCTCCTTCCTTGACGTTACAACGATGTCATCCACATAAGCATGGACATTTTTCCCGATCTGCCCCTTAAGACAGTTCTGTACGCAACGCTGGTAAGTTGCTTGGGCACTCTTGAGCCCAAAGGGCATAGATACATAGCAGAAGGATCCAAAGGGAGTTATGAAGGTTGTCTTCTCCTGGTCCTTCACTGCCATCTTGATCTGGTGATACCCTGAATATGCATCAAAAAAACTTAGCCGCTCACATCCTGTCGTAGCATCAATGATCTGATCAATACGGGGGAGAGCAAAAGGATCAGTTGGACAAGCCTTGTTTAGCTCTGTGTAATCCACACACATCCTCCACTTTCCATTTTTCTTAAACACCAGAACCGGATTAGCCAACCACTCCGGATGGAACACCTCAACTATGAACCCTGCGGCCAAAAGCCTAGCCACTTCCTCACCTATAGCCTTGCGCCTTTCTTCGTTGAAGCGGCGCAGATACTGCTTGACCGGTTTGAACTTCGGATCAATATTAAGACTGTGCTCAGCGAGTTCCCTCGGTATACCTGGCATGTCAGAAGGTTTCCATGCAAAGATATCCCGGTTCTCACGGATGAACTCGATGAGCGCGCTTTCCTATTTGGGGTCAAGGTTAGCGCTGATAGTGAACTGCTTGGATGAATCGCCTGGCACAAAGTTAATTTGCTTGGTTTCCTCTGCCGATTTAAACTTCCACGCCGGATCATGCTCTGTAGTTGGCTTCTTTAACGGGGACATATCTGCCGGATCAACGTTGTCTTTGTAAAACTTTAACTCCTCTGTAGCACATATTGCCTCTGCATAGGCTGCATCTCCTTCCTCGCACTCCAATGCAATCTTGCGACTTCCGTGAACCGTGATGGTTCCCTTGTGACCCGGCATCTTGAGCTGTAGATAAACATAGCACGGTCTAGCCATGAACTTGGCATAAACCGGCCTTCCAAATAGATCATAACATGGGCTCCGGATCTTTACAACCTCAAAGGTCACTGTCTCTGACCTGGAGTCCTGCTCATCTCCAAAGGTGACCTCCAGATCAATTTTCCCAACTGGGTAAGCCAATTTACCTGGCACCACTCCATGGAACACTGTGTTGGACTGTCTCAACTTCTTGTCCGTCAACCCCATACGACGGAAAGTCTCGTAATATAAGATGTTGATACTGATGCCGCCATCCATGAGTACCTTTGTGAATTTGTAGCCACCCACCTGTGGTGCCACCACTAAGGCTAACTGGCCCGGATTATCAATCCGTGGCGGGTGATCCTCTCTGCTCCACACAATAGGTTGTTCCGACCAACGCAGAAAACGTGGTGTTGCCGGTTCAACTGCGTTTACCGCCCGCTTCAGGATTTTTTGATCTCTTTTGCACAAACTCGTAGTAAAGACATGGTACTGTCCACTACTTAGCTCCTTCGGATTACTCTGATATCCGGACTGCTGCTGCTGTTGACGCTGCTGATTGCCTTGGTTATTGTAACCACCCTGACCATGCTGCTGGTGGTTGCCTTGGTTGTAGTTATTGTTGCCGCCATGATATCCAGATCCGGACCCATTACCCTGGTGACCCGGACCTTGAAAACCAGAACTCGAGCCACCGCCCGGTGGTCCATTGTTGTATTTGGCTTGTCTCATGGCCTCTACCATGATCCGGCATTGCCCCCATGTATGTTTAGCCGGGTGTTCCGGCGTGCTATGTTTCGGGCAAGGCTCATTCAACTGTTGATCCGGATTGACGGATCCTCCTCCGCTCCGTGGAGGTGGCCTACCCTTGCGGCGCTGAAAGTTTCCTTGAACATTGGTATTGGCTACAAAATCAGAGCTGCTCTCTGCCTTTCGCTTACCATTAAAACTTGTTCCTGCCGGATTAGCCTGCGCCGGTTTACCAGCCTTGTTTGCTTTCCCGGACTTATCTCCATCTGCCTCTGGGTACTTAGCGTTATCAGAGTCCCCATACTTCACCAGAGCACCCATGAGTGTCCCCATGTCATTACAATCCCGCTTGAGCCATCCCAACTTCAGCTTCAGAGACTCAAACCGGCAATTGTTTTCCAGTGTCACTATCGCCGTACTGGGATTGATGCTATTGGAAGAGTGCGGGATTTCCGACACTCGCCGTACCCAGGTGCTCGTAGGCTCATGTTCTCCTTGAACGCATGCCGCTAAGTCCACTATTGACATTGGTTGCTTGCACGTGTCTTTGAAATTTTTGATAAACTGGTGACGCAGCTCGCCCCATGATCCGATGGAGTTAGGTGGTAAGCCCTTTAACCATGTCCGGGCTATACCCTCAAGCATCATGGTAAAATACTTTGCGCATGCCGCTTCATCCACATCTAGCATCTCCATAGCCATCTCATAGCTCTCAACCCACGCCTCTGGAGCCAGGTCTGCCGTATAGTTGGGCACCTTGCGCGGACCTTTGAAGTCTTTGGGTAACCTTACGCTTCGTAAAGCGGGAACAAGACACTGTACTCCAAAGGAACTCGCCGTGACTCCTGTTTCTGCTGTGGTTGGGTGAACCGGCATCATTTGACGGGTATCCTCGTGGGCGGTAGGTCTGGCCCGGTTCATCGCCTCCTGGGCGTGCGCCCCTGCTTCTGCCGGATTATCCTGCCTGTGACGGTGACGTCTCCGTTCGCTGCTAGACACTTCCGGTTCATCCCAACGCCTAGTGTAACTCCTGCTATGGCGGGGGGTTGAATGAATCCTCTCCCTGCTGTAAGAGTACGCCTGCTGTTGTGTCAACGTTGTGTCCAGCAATTCCTTGGCCCTACGCGCTTCCATCGCAACGGGGGATGTCCCTTCAATAGGTAAAGCGGCCAGTCGTGAAGCGGCGGCGACAATGTTGTCCAACGGGTTTGAATAATGGCCAGGAGGGGTGGGGATGTGCGGTGTGGGCACAACCTGATGATTTCGCTCTGCGGCGGGCTGTTGAACTGGCGCGCCTGCTCCTGTGGCTCCTCCCCGGTTTACTTCTAGGTTATTGCTGGCTCCCGCACCTGGTGTGCCAAAGAGATTCATCGCCTCATAGACCGGCGGTAGACGAGTTTGCTATCGTCTGTTCCTTACCTCCTGCGCAGAAGCCTAAGAAATCCTGAGCCGGAAAGCTTGGGAATCCAGCTCTGCCTGCCTTGTAACCATCATGGCTTTCTCTGCGTCCAGATCTCGTTTAGCTTGCTCAATCCGGCCCTTCAGATGAAGAATCTCCGCATCATGCTGCACCTTGTTGGCAGGCGCTACTTCTGCTATTGCGCGTGCTGTCAACTCCTCGACCAAGGTGGATAAAGCGTCAGAGGGTGAGAGGGCTTGGCTGCTCGCCCCTGCACCAGCTACCTCTGCTGTGAACGCCCCAGTCACCGTGGGCTGCTGCATAGACTGTGATCCGGCCATGAAGACAGCCACCCGG
This sequence comes from Secale cereale, assembly GCA_902687465.1. Lineage (NCBI taxonomy): Eukaryota > Viridiplantae > Streptophyta > Magnoliopsida > Poales > Poaceae > Secale > Secale cereale. The sequence continues at coordinate 20,325,752 of LR738711.1, forward strand.
TTTGGCGGATCAAAGGGGTCCGGAATATTGTCACCATCGGATGCACCCCCGGATCGGCCGTCCTGCAACAGATACAGAGATTCGGTCTCCCCGGATGAAGATTCATCGTCAGAATAGACAACTGTCTCGCCACAAGAATCCGATCCGTCCTTGGCTTGGACTCCATGTACTGCTCCAACGAAAACATGCTTCATGGCGGGCTGAATCCGGGCCGATCTCGCACGTTGAGCCGGCTCAACGATGTTGGGGAAGATGTCTGGCTCAGGTCCCGGTTCACCAATCTTGCCGATGAAGACGTGGATGCCGCCGAAGGGGACCCGGTACCCGTACTCGATTGAATCGGCCTCGGGGCCCCAGCTTGCGTCGTCGAGGTAGATCCGGCCGCGGCGGCTCTTGGTCATCCGGCCAACCGCATAACCCTTGAGTCCTTCAAAGCTGCCCTTTAAGAACTTGAAACCATCGTGCGATAGCCCCACGGTGGGCGCCAACTGTCGTGGAATTAGCACGGCAGATGTCCGGTTTAGAGGACTTAGGTGTGGAGCCATCGCGCGGGTTAGCTTGAAGAGGTTAAAGAACACAAAGAACACAGAGGGTTTATACTAGTTCCGCCCCTTCGATGAAGGTAAAAGCCTACGTCTAGTTTGGTTTGGTATTGCTTGGGCGTCGATGAACAGGGAGCGGATTGTTTGCCTGTGTCTCATCGGGTTGTTGCTTGTCCTTGAACCGTCGCCGGGTCGTCCCTTTATATAGGAGGCGACGCCCGGTCCGGTTTACAGAGTCCCGATGCCGGTTCATAATTGTGTCCGCCTCGGTCTCTGCTCTTTCTATCTTACACCTCAAGTTACATGGTATAATGGTTTACAAACCGTAAGCTTTACATATGGGCCCTAAGCCTCCATGGGCCATAACCTCCGGTTTATATTCTACTGGGCTTATGATAATACAACTATGTAAATGTAATCCGGATCCTCCTAGCCGGTTTATACCTGCTAGTAATATCCCTGACAAGGTACACGATCTCATTACCGTAATCACGTTCATGACCTTCCATTTTCTTAATGGTGACCTCATGCTCCTCAAGACGGGATTCCAACTCATCAATATATTTCTTGCCGTCAATGGCAATAGACATGATTTCCATAAAGTTGGAACGAGCTAATTTATTCTTAAGAAGGGCTTTAAAAATCATTTCCCCCTTAATTTTTAATGAGGCAACATTATCATTCTCTTCATCACAATCAACATCATCATCATTCTTGTCATCATCACTATCATCACAAGATATATTGGGATTCAAAGTGGGAGATACCTTTGAAGCCTTAGCCATAAGACAATATACAATAGATGATGATGTTGGATCCCTCGAAGCACCATTCAAGGCCACATCTTGTTCCATGGGGCGTTGGATTTCCTCTACATTGTTAGCACACCAATTCAAGGAAATATATGCATTTTTGTCATGGCAACGAGACATAGCAAGCATATCATCATGAGATTTAGTCAAGCAATTTCTACATGATATGCAAGGACTATCAACACAAACATGTGAAACATTTGGAGTGCTCAAAGTGCCAAAGTCCAAAGATGAAGCATTGCAATAATAAAGTGATGAAGCATCATCAACAATAATCCCACTATCATCATTGCAATGAACACCACTACTCACCATATCATTACCTTGTGGCAATCCACATGTAGGTGAAGTAGAAGAAGTTGAGAAAGCAACATGGCCGGAGGTGGAGGGAGAACAATCATCCCCACAAATCTTGGACACGCCATATTTATCATGAAGCTTTGTCCACAACTCATTAGCATCCCGAAATGGCATGAGTTGAAATATAACTACATTGCTCAAAGCATCAAAAAGCATATTAGAAGCTTGAGCATTGAGATAAGAGTTTTTCTCATCCTCTAAAGATAATCTTTGGGGATCCTTTGGAGGAGAGAAACCCATATCTACAATTCTCTTTAAATTTGGGTCCATGACCCTAAAGAGATTAAGAATGCAATTTACCCAAACATCAAAATTTGTGCCACTGAAACTAAGAGTGTCAGAGAATCCTAAGCCCCTAGTCGACATCCTTACTCTCTAGGCGGTTCAGCCCTATAAAGAGAGACGGGGCTCTGATACCAATTGAAAGATCGTGGATGTCGCCTAGAGGGGGGGGTGGGGTGAATAGGCGCTTTAAAATAATTACGGTTTAGGCTTGAACAAATGCGGAAGAAACCTAGTGGTTAATTTGTCAAGCACAAAACCTACAACAACTAGGCTCACCTATGTGCACCAACACCTTATGCTAAGCAAGATAAACAACTAGGTGATAGCAAGATATATGACAAGAAACAATATGGCTATCACAAAGTAAAGTGCATAAGTAAAGGGCTCCGGTAAGAGATAACCGAGGCACGCAGAGACGACGATGTATCCCTTGCGGATGCTAATCTCCCCACCCTTGCGGATGCTAATCTCCATTTGGAGCAGTGTGGAGGCACAATGCTCCCTAAGAAGCCACTAGGGACACCGTAATCTCCTCACGCCCTCGCACAATGCAAGATGTCGTGATTCCACTAAGGGACCCTTGAGGGCGGTCATCGAACATGTACAAATGGCAACCCTTGGGGGCGTTCACCGAACCCGTTCAAATTGCTCGGGGCGATCTCCACAACCTAATTGGAGAACCCGACGCTTGCCCGGAGCTTTTCACCACAATGCTTGAGCTCCGAACACCACCAAGGTTGGGGCTATCTCCCCAACGACACCACGAAGCTTCACCACAATGGAATATGGCTTCGAAGTGACCACAATCGTCTAGGGCGCCTAAGCACCCAAGAGGAACAAGCTCAAGGGTACCAAGCACCCAAGAGTAATAAGCTTCTCAACTTGTAACTTCCACGTATCACCGTCGCGAACTCAAACCGATGCACCAAATGCAATGGCAAGGGCACACGGAGTGCCCAACTCATTCTCTCCCAAATCCCACCGAAGCAACTAATGCTAGGGATGGAAATGAGAGGAAGAACAAGAAGGAGAACACCAAGAACTCCAAGATCTAGATCGAAGGGGTTCCCCTCACCTAGAGGAGAAAGTGATTGGTGGAAATGTGGATCTAGATCTCCTCTCTCTTTTCCCCCCAAAACCAGCAAGAATCCATGGAGGGATTGAGAGAAAGCAAGCTCGAAGAAGGTCAACAATGGGGGAAGAACACGAGCTCAAAGGATAAGGTTCAATGGGGACGAAGACCCCCTTTTATAGGGGGGAGAAAATCCAACCGTTATCCCCACCAACCAGCCTGCAGCGAGCGGTACTACCGCTGGCTGCAGCGGTACTACCGCTCGGCCCAGCGGTACTACCGCTAGGACCTCACACAGCGCCAAAGAGAGAATAACAAAGAGAAAGAGCCCTGGAGCGGTACTAGAAGCGGTGGCGGGGCAGTACTACCGCTTATAAGCGGTACTACCGCTCCCACTGTCACTCCTACTACCGCCCAACCCAGCACGAAAAATGGCGATCTCGAATTGAGGCGGTACTAGTGCGAAACCGGAGCCGAACTACCGCATGTAGCCATAAGCGGTACTACCGCTGTGAACCAGCGGTACTACCGCTCTGGCCCAGCCGTACTACCGCAGGAGCAACAATAAAACCCCGAACTGCCATAACTTCTTCAAATGAGCTCCAAATTGAGCAAACTCAAGCTTGATGGATAGAGGAAGACGAGTAGCATCAAAACGACGACTAGTTATAGTAAGAAGAGGCAGGGGAGGTATGCAAAGATATAAAGGAGTGACCCCTTCATCTGAGAAGAACCAGCATAACCTCCAACATCGAAAACATCATAGAAGATGTATGAGTGAACTCCGTTTTCGATGAACTCGAGCTTGTCATCAAGATGACCATAAGCTCCAATCTCACAAGGAGAAGAACCAAACAAGAACCAATAAAGATGATGCAAGGATGCAATGGTTTGAGCTCGCTACGAATGATACGATCAAGCTACTCATCGAGAGCCCCCCTTGATAGTATGGCAATCGATCCTATAACCCGGTCTCCCAACTACCACCATGAGACCGGTAAAATAGAAAACCTATCAAGGGAAAACCTTTGCCTTACACATAGTCCACTTGAGCTGGATGATGACGATCTTGACTCCCTCAAGCTGGACCACCTTTCTTGATTGCATTGGCTCGGTGAAGACTAGTAGATTACTGCCACATACTCCACTATGGGTGAGCCACTCTTCGGCACATCTTCACAAGGCCATTGCCACCACAATGGACGGCAAGCTTCAAGCATATGATATCTTTGTGATGATCCACTTGAACTTGCAGACCGCAACCTAACCCCACAAAGAACTCTCACGAAGACCATGGGTTAGTACACAAAGCGTGATTGACAATGCTTACCATACCATGGGATTGCTTGATCCCTCTCGGTACATCTTCTACACTTTGCGTGTTGATCAACTTGATTCACTCTTTGACTTAGTCTTGATCAACCTTGAATCTTTCCAACTCTCTTCATTTGGATGATGTCTTGAAGGTAAACATGAATGATCACACGCTCTTCTTCTTCAAGACATGCTTGAAATAAGCTCAACACCCACAAGACCAATCTTTGGATAATTCCTTAATAGCACATTGGTCATCACAAACTCTCCTTGAAACCAACAAATGGACTCCAAGAAAAGCCTATGGACAAACCCTACAAATATAACTCAAGGCAACCATTAGTCCATAGAGATTGTCATCAATTACCAAAAACCAAACATGGGGCACCGCATGTTCTTTCAGCGAGGGAACGAAAGAGGTGGCCATGAGGGCAGGGGGCATGCCCAGGGGGGCAGGCGCGCCCCCACCCTCGTGGGCCCCCTCTGGCTCCCCCGGTGCCCCTCTTCCTCCTATATATATCTTCGTACCCTGAAAACATCGAGGCAACAGATGAAACCCTAATTCCATCGCCGCAACCTTCTGTTCCCGTGAGATCCCATCTTGGGGCCTGCTCCGGAGCTCCGCCGGAGGGGGATCGATCACGGAGTGCTTCTACATCAACACCATAGCCTCACCAATGAGTTTTGAGTAATTTACCACAGACCTGTTGGAAATATGCCCTAGAGGCAATAATAAATTGGTTATTATTATATTTCCTTGTTCATGATAATTGTTTATTATCCATGCTAGAATTGTATTGATAGGAAACTCAGATACATGTGTGGATACATAGACAAACACCATGTCCCTAGTAAGCCTCTAGTTGACTAGCTCGTTGATCAACAGATGGTCACGGTTTCCTGACCATGGACATTGGATGTCATTGATAACGGAATCGCATCATTAGGAGAATGATGTGATGGACAAGACCCAATCCTAAGCCTAGCACAGATCGTGTAGTTCGTATGCTAAAGCTTTTCTATATGTCAAGTATCTTTTCCTTAGACCATGAGATTGTGCAACTCCCGGATACCGTAGGAATGCTTTGGGTGTACCAAACGTCACAACGTAACTGGGTGGCTATAAAGGTGCACTACACGTATCTCCGAAAGTGTCCGTTGGGTTGGCACGAATCGAGACTGGGATTTGTCACTCCGTGTGACAGAGAGGTATCTCTGGGCCCACTCGATAGGACATCATCATAATGTGCACAATATGTGATCAAGGAGTTGATCACGGGGTGATGTGTTACGGAACGAGTAAAGAGACTTGCCGGTAACGAGATTGAGCAAGGTATCGGTATACCGACGATCGAATCTCGGGCAAGTGCTATACCGATAGACAAAGGGAATCGTATACGGGATTGATTGAATCATTGACATCGTGGTTCATCCGATGAGATTATCGTGGAACATGTGGGAGCCAACATGGGTATCCAAATCCTGCTGTTGGTTATTGGCCGGAGAGTTGTCTCGGCCATGTCTGCATGACTCCCGAGCCCGTAGGGTCTACACACTTAAGGTTCGATGACGCTAGGGTTATAGGGAAAGTATGTATGCGGTTACCAAATGTTGTTCAGAGTCCCGGATGAGATCCCGGACGTCACGAGGAGTTCCGGAATGGTCCGGAGGTAAAGATTCATATATCGGAAGTCATGTTTTGGTCACCGGAAAAGTTTCGGGCGCTATCGGTAGCGTACCGGGACCACCGGGAGGGTCCCGGGGGTCCACCGGGTGGGGCCACCGGACCTAGAGGGCTGCGTGGGCCAAGTGTGGGAGGGGACCAGCCCTAGGTGGGCTGGTGCGCCCCCCCCCCCC
>LR738711.1:20332078-20367371 GCA_902687465.1 Secale cereale
CCCCCCCCCCACAAGGGCCCAAGGCACATCAGAGAGGGGAAGGGGGTAAACCCTAGGGCAGATGGGCCCTAGGGCCCAATCTGGTGCGCCCCCCTCTCCCTCTCCCCCTCTGGCCGCCACCCTCAGATGGGATCTGAGGTGGCCGCGCCCTTAGGGGTGGGAAACCCTAGAGGGGGCGCAGCCCCTCCCTTCTCCCTATATATATGAGAGTTTTGGGGCTGCCCACAACACGGTTTCGACCTCTGTCGCTTGGCGCAGCCCTACCTCTCTCCCTCCTCGTCTCTCGCAGTGCTTGGCGAAGCCCTGCTGGAGTCCCGCGCTCCTCCACCACCACCACGCCGTCGTGCTGCTATTGGATGGAGTCTTCCCAACCTCTCCCTCTCTCCTTGCTGGATCAAGGCGTGGGAGACGTCATCGGGCTGCACGTGTGTTGAACGCGGAGGCGCCGTTGTTCGGCGCTTAGATTGGAATCAACCGCGATCTGAATCGCAGCGAGTACGACTCCTTCATCCGCGTTATTGCAACGCTTCCGCATCGCGATCTACAATGGTATGTAGATGCACTCAGCTCTCCCTCGTTGCTAGAATACTCCATAGATAGATCTTGGTGATGCATAGGAAAAATTTTGATTTTCTGCTATGATCCCCAACAATGGCATCATGAGCCAGGTTTATGCGTAGTATCTTGCACGAGTAGAACACAAAGTAGTTGTGGGCGTGGATTTGTCAATTTACTTGTCGTTACTAGTCTTATCTTGATTCGGCGGCATCGTGGGATGAAGCGGCCCGGACCGACCTTACACGTACTCTTACGTGAGACAGGTTCCACCGACTGACATGCACTAGTTGCATAAGGTGGCTAGCGGGTGTCTGTCTCTCCCACTTTTGTCGGATCAGATTCGATGAAAAGGGTCCTTATGAAGGGTAAATAGAAATTGGCATATCACGTTGTGGTTTTGGCGTAGGTAAGAAACGTTCTTGCTAGAAACCTATAGCAGCCACGTAAAAACTTGCAACAACAATTAGAGGACGTCTAACTTGTTCTTGCAGCATGTGCCATGTGATGTGATATGGACAAAAGGATGTGATGAATGATATATATGTGATGTATGAGATTGATCATGTTCTTGTAATAGGAATCACGACTTGCATGTCGATGAGAATGACAACCGGCAGGAGCCATAGGAGTTGTCTTATTTATTGTATGACCTGCGTGTCACTGAATGACGCCATGTAATTACTTTACTTTATTTCTAAACGTTAGCCATAGTAGTAGAAGTAATGTTTGGCGAGATGACTTCATGAAGACACGATGATGGAGATCATGATGATGGAGATCATGGTGTCATGCCGGTGACGATGATGATCATGGAGCCCCGAAGATGAAGATCAAAGGAGCAAGATGATATTGGCCATATCATGTCACTATTTGATTGCATGTGATGTTTATCATGTTTTACATCTTATTTGCTTAGAATGACGGTAGTGAATAAGATGATCTCTCACTAAAATTTCAAGAATTGTGTTCCCCCTAATTGTGCACCGTTGCTAAGGTCCGTTGTTTCGAAGCACCACGTGATGATCGGGTGTGATAGGGTATAACGTTCGCATACAACGGGTGTAAGCCAGATTTACACACGCGGTACACTTAGGGTTGACTTGACGAGCCTAGCATGTACAGACATGGCCTCGGAACACGGAAGACCGAAAGGTCGAACATGAGTCGTATAGAAGATACGATCAACATGAAGATGTTCACCGTTGATGACTAGTCCGTCTCACGTGATGATCGGACACGGCCTAGTCGATTCGGATCATGTATCACTTAGATGACTAGAGAGATGTCTATCTGAGTGGGAGTTCATTAGATGAACTTAATTGTCATGAACAATAGTCTAAGTTGTCTTCGCAAATTATGTTGTAGACCAATAACTGCGTTGTAGCTCCCTGTTTAATACGATCCTAGAGAAATACTAAGTTGAAAGATATTGTAAGCAATGATGCGGACTGGGTCCGTAGTCCGAGGAGTGTCCTCACTGCTGCACAGAAAGCTTACGTCTTTGATGCACCGCTCGATGTGCAAACCCCTACAACGTTGTCTGCGGATATTGTGAACACCCGACAGACATGTCCTGATGACTACTTGATAGTTTAGTGCACCATACTTTACAGCTTAGAATCGGGATTCCAATGACGTTTTGAACGCCATAGAACATATGAGATGTTCTAAGAGCTGAAATTGGGATTTCAGGCTCATGCCCGTGTTGAGAGGTATGAGACCTCTGACAAGTTCTTTTGCCAAAAAGGATGGAGGAGAATAGCTCAACTAGTGAGCATGTGCTCAGAATGTCTGGGTGCTAAAATCACTTGAACCAAGTGGGAGTTAATCTTCCAGATGAGATAGTGGTTGACAGAATTCTCTAGACACTATCACCAAGCTACTAGAACTTCGTGATGAACTATGACATGCAAAGGATGGAGATGATCCCGGAGCTATTAGCGGTTCTTAAGACCGCAAAAGTAGAAATCAAGAAGGAGCATCAAGTGTTGATGGTTTAACAAGACCACTGGTTTCAAAAGGGCAAGGGCTAGAAGGGAAACTTCATGAATGACAAACCAGTTGTCGCTATAATGAAGGAACCCAAGGTTGAACCCAAACCTCGAGACTAAGTGCTTCTATTGTAAGGGGAACGTCACATGGTAGCGGAACTACCCCAAATACATGGTAGATAAGAAAAGTTGGCAACTTCAACAAAGTATATTTGATATACGTGTTATTGATGTGTACCTCACTAGTACTCCTTGTAGCACCAGGGTATTGGATACCGGTTCAGTTGCTATTATTAGTGACTTGAAGCAAAAGCTACGAACTGAACGGAGACTAGCTAAGGGCGAGGTGACGATGTGTGTTGGAAGTGTTTCCAAGGCTGATAAGATCACCATCGCACGCTCCCTCTATTTTCGGGATTAGTGTTGAACCTAGATAAATGTTATCAGGTGTCTACGTTGAGCATGAATATGATTAGATCATGTTCATTGCAATACGGTTATTCATTTAAGTTAGAGAATAATGGTTATTCTGTTTACATGAATAATACCTTTATGGTCATGCACCCAATGGTTTATTGAATCTCGATCATAGTAATACACATGATAATAATATTAACGCCAAAGGATGTAGAGTTAATAATGATAGTACCACTTTCTTGTGGCACTGCCGCTTAGGTCATTTTGGCATAAAATGCATGAAGAAACTCCATGCTGATGGATGTTCGGAGTCACTTGATTTTGAATCGCTTGACACATGCGAGCCATGCCTCATGGGCAGGATGACTAAGATCCCGTTTTCAGGTACAATGAAACGGGCAAGTGACTTGTTGGAAGTCACACATACTGATGTGTGTGATCCAATGAGAATTAAGGCGTGTGGTGGATATAATTATTTTCTCATCTTCATTGACGATTTGAGTAGATATGGGTATATTTACTTAATGAAGCAAAAGTCTGAAACGTTTGAAAAGTTCAAGCAATTTCAGAGTGAAGTTACGAATCATCATAACAAGAAAATCATGTTCCTACGATCTGATCAATGGGGAGATTTTCTGAAGTATGAGTTTGGCAATCACTTAAGACATTGTGGAATTGTTTCGCAGTTGAAGCCACCTGGAACACCACAGCGTAATGGTGTGTCGGGACGTCGTAATCAAACCTTATGAGATATGGTGCGATCTATGATGTCTCTTACCGATCAACCGCTATTATTTTGAGGTTATGCATTAGAGACAGCTGCATTCACTTTAGATAGGGCACCATCTAAGTCCGTTGAGACGACGCAATATGGTTTGGCAAGAAACCAAAGTTGTCGTTTTTCTTGATGTTTGGGGATGCGATGCTTATGGCTTCAGCCGGGAAAAGCTCAAACCCAAAGCGGACAAATACATATTCATAGAATACCCAAAGGTAACATTTGGGTATACCTTCTATCTCAGATCCAAGGGCAAAATGTTTGTCGCTAAGAACGGGTCCTTTCTCGAGAAGGAGTTTCTCTCGAAAGAATTGAGTGGGTGGAAGATAGAACTTGATGAGGTTGTCGAACCCTCACTTCAACCAGAGAGTAGTGCAACACAGAAAGATGTTTCTGTGGAACCTACGACTGTTGAAGAGGAAACTAATGATAGTGATCATGAAGCTTCAGATCAAGTTGCTATCGAACATCGTAGGTCGACAAGGATATGTACTACTCCTGATTGGTACGGTGATCCTGTCTTAGAGGTCATGTTGTTGGACAACAATGAACCTACGAACTGTGGAGAAGCGATGGTGGGCCCGTATTCCGACAAATGGTTAGAAGCCGAGAAATCCGAGAAAGGATCCATGTATCAAAACAAAGTATGGACTTTGGTAGACTTGCCCGATGATCGGCAAGCCATTGAGATAAATGGATCTCTAAGAAGAAGACTGATGTGGACGGTAATGTTACCGTCTATAAGGCTCGACTTGTGGCGAAAAGTTTTTCACAAGTTCAAGGAGTTGACTACGATGAGATTTTCTCACCCGTAGCGATGCTTAAGTCCGTCAGAATCATGTTAGCATTAGCTGCATTTATGAAATCTGGCAGATGGATGTCAAAACAAGTTTTCTTACCAGTTTTCGTAAGGAAAGGTTGTATGTGATACAATCAGAAAGGTTTTATCGATCCTAAGGATGCTAAAAGGTATGCTAGCTCCAGCGATCCTTCCATGGACTGGAGCAAACATCTCGGAGTCGGAATATACGCTTTGATGGAGTGATCAAAGTTTTTGGGTTTATACTAAGTTTGTCAGAAACTTGTATTTACAATAAAGTGAGTGGGAGCACTACAACATTTTTGATAAGTATATGTGAATGACATATTGTTGATCCGAAATGATGTAGAATTTCGGGAAAGCATAAAGGGTTGTTTGAAAGGAGTTTTTCAAAGGAAGACCTGGATAAAGTTGCTTACATATTGGGCATCAAGATCTATAGAGATAGATCAAGACGCCTGAAGATACTTTCAAAAGAACACACACCTTGGCATGATTTTGAAGGAGTTCAAAACAGATCAGTCAAAGAAGGAGTTCTTGCCTGAGTTGTAAGGTGTGAAGTTGAGTAAGACTCAAAGCTTGACCACGGCAGAAGAAAGAGGAAGGACGAAGGTCGTCCCCTATGCTTTTGTCATAGGCTCTATACGGTATGCCATGCTGAGTACCGCACCTGATGTGTGCCTTGCCACATGTTTGGCAAGAGGGTACAAAGGTGATCCAGGGGTGGATCACTAGATAGTGGTCAAAATTATCCTTAGAGGAATAAGGAAATGTTTCTCGGTTATGGAGGTGATAAAGAGTTCGACTAAAGAGTTACGTCGATGCAAGCTTAACACCTATCCGGATAACTCTGGGTAGAGATACCGGATACGTATAATGGAGCAACAGTTTGGAATAGCTCCAAGTGGAACGTGGTAGCAGCATCTACAATATAACATAAAGTTTTGCGAAGTACATAGGGATCTGAATGTTGCAGACCCGTTGACTACAACCTCTCTCACAAGCATAACATGATCAAACCCAAAACTCATTGAGTGTTAATCACATATTGATGTGAACTAGATTACTGACTCTAGTAAACTCTTTGGATGTTGGTCACATGGCGATGTGACCTGTGAGTGTTAATCACATGGCGATGTGAACTAGATTATTGACTCTAGTGCAAGTGGGAGACTGTTGGAAATATGCCCTAGAGGCAATAATAAATTGGTTATTATTATATTTCCTTGTTCATGATAATTGTTTATTATCCATGCTAGAATTGTATTGATAGGAAACTCAGATACATGTGTGGATACATAGACAAACACCATGTCCCTAGTAAGCCTCTAGTTGACTAGCTCGTTGATCAACAGATGGTCACGGTTTCCTGACCATGGACATTGGATGTCATTGATAACGGGATCGCATCATTAGGAGAATGATGTGATGGACAAGACCCAATCCTAAGCCTAGCACAGATCGTGTAGTTCGTATGCTAAAGCTTTTCTATATGTCAAGTATCTTTTCCTTAGACCATGAGATTGTGCAACTCCCAGATACCGTAGGAATGCTTTGGGTGTACCAAACGTCACAACGTAACTGGGTGGCTATAAAGGTGCACTACAGGTATCTCCGAAAGTGTCTGTTGGGTTGGCACGAATCGAGACTGGGATTTGTCACTCCGTGTGACGGAGAGGTATCTCTGGGCCCACTCGGTAGGACATCATCATAATGTGCACAATATGTGATCAAGGAGTTGATCACGGGGTGATGTGTTACGGAACGAGTAAAGAGACTTGCCGATAACGAGATTGAGCAAGGTATCGGTATACCGACGATCGAATCTCGGGCAAGTGCTATACCGATAGACAAAGGGAATCGTATACGGGATTGATTGAATCCTTGACATCGTGGTTCATCCGAAGAGATCATCGTGGAACATGTGGGAGCCAACATGGGTATCCAGATCCCGCTGTTGGTTATTGGCCGGAGACTTGTCTCGGCCATGTCTGCATGACTCCCGAGCCCGTAGGGTCTACACACTTAAGGTTCGATGACGCTAGGGTTATAGGGAAAGTATGTACGTGGTTACCGAATGTTGTTCGGAGTCCCGGATGAGATCCCGGACGTCACGAGGAGTTCCGGAATGGTCCGGAGGTAAAGATTCATATAACGGAAGTCCTGTTTTGGTCACCGGAAAAGTTTCGGGCGCTACCGGTAGCGTACCGGGACCACCGGGAGGGTCCCGGGGGTCCACCGGGTGGGGCCACCGGCCCCAGAGGGCTGCGTGGGCCAAGTGTGGGAGGGGACCAGCCCTAGGTGGGCTGGTGCGCCCCCCCCACAAGGGCTCAAGGCACATCAGAGAGGGGAAGGGGGCAAACCCTAGGGCAGATGGGCCCTAGGGCCCAATCTGGTGCGCCCCGCTCTCCCTCTCCTCCTCTGGCCGCCACCCTCAGATGGGATCTGAGGTGGCCGCACCCCTAGGGGTGGGAAACCCTAGAGGGGGCGCAGCCCCTCCCTTCCCCCTATATATATGAGAGTTTTGGGGCTGCCCACAACACGGTTTCGACCTCTGTCGCTTGGCGCAGCCCTACCTCTCTCCCTCCTCGTCTCTCGCAGTGCTTGGCGAAGCCCTGCTGGAGTCCTGCGCTCCTCCACCACCACCACGCCGTCGTGCTGCTGTTGGCTGGAGTCTTCCCAACCTCTCCCTCTCTCCTTGCTGGATCAAGGCGTGGGAGACGTCATCGGGTTGCACGTGTGTTGAACGCGGAGGCGCCGTTGTTCGGCGCTTAGATTGGAATCAACCGCGATCTGAATCGCAGCGAGTACAACTCCTTCATCCGCGTTATTGCAATGCTTCCGCATCGCGATCTACAATGGTATGTAGATGCACTCACCTCTCCCTCGTTGCTAGAATACTCCATAGATAGATCTTGGTGATGCGTAGGAAAAATTTTGATTTTCTGCTACGATCCCCAACAAGACCTTCGGGTCCATAGTTATTAGCTAGATGGCTTCTTCTCTCTCTTTGGATCTCAATACAAAGTTCTCCTCGATCTTCGAGGAGATCTATTCGATGTAATGTTTTTGTGGTGTGTTTGTCGAGATCCAATGAATTGTGGGTTTATGATCAAGATTATCTATAAACAATATTTGATTCTTTTCTGAAATCTTTTATGTATGATTATAATATCCTTGCAAGTCTCTTCGAATTATTGGTTTGGTTTGGCCTACTAGATCTATAGTTCTTGCAATGGGAGAAGTGCTTGGCTTTGGGTTCAATCTTGCGGTGTCCTTTCCCAGTGATAGTAGGGGCAGCAAGGCATGTATTGTATTGTTGCCATCGAGGATAAAAAGATGGGGTTTATGTCATATTGCTTGAGTTTATCCCTCTACAGCATGTCATCTTGCTTAAGGCGTTACTCTGTTCTTATGAACTTAATACTCTAGATGCATGTTGGATAGCGGTCGATGTGTGGAGTAATAGTAGTAGATGCAGAATCGTTTCGGTCTACTTATCACGGACGTGATGCCTATATACAATGATCATGCCTAGATATTCTCATAACTATGCACTTTTCTATCAATTGCTCGACAGTAATTTGTTCACCTACCGTAGAATTCTGCTATCATTAGAGAAGCCACTAGTGAAACCTATGGCCCCCGGGTCTATCTTTATCATATTACTTTCCCGTCAACTTGTTAATTTCAGCAGCCGTTATTTATTTGCTTTATTTACTTTCTGTTTCTATACCAAAAATACCAAAAATACTATCTTATCATATCTATCATATCTCACTTTCGTAAGTGACCGTGAAGGGATTGACAACCCCTTATCGCGTTGGGTGCGAAGTTCTTATTTGTTTGTGCAGGTGCGAGGGACTCGTGCGTGGTCTCCTACTGGATTGATACCTTGGTTCTCAAAAACTGAGGGAAATACTTACGCTACTGTGCTGCATCACCCTTTCCTCTTTGAGGGAATACAACACAAGCTCAAGAAGTAGCACATACCCCCCGATACTAGCCATAGGTTCATCAAAATAAGCAAACAACACATAAAAAATAGAATCTGTCAAAAAAAAGAATAGTCTGTAGCAATCTGAAAACTTCGCATACTTCTGCAACTCTAAAAATTCTGAAAAATTAGGACGACATGGGGAATTTGTATATCAAATTTTGTAAAACTTTCAGAAGATTTTCACGTTCTAGTGAATTATTGAATTTTCTGCACTGGGCGCAAAAGTTTCTATTTTTCAGCAAAATCAAATCAACGATCACCGTAAGCCATCCCAAAGGTCTTACTTGGCTCAAAGACTAATTAAAACACCAAAGCACAATTACTACAGAAGTAATAATGTGTTATTATTGAAAAATAAGAAATAAAATATTTGGTTGTCTCCCAACAAGCACTTTTCTTTAAAGCCTTTTAGCTAGGCATTGATAATTTTAATGATGCTCACATGAAAGACAAGGTTTGAAGCACAATGAGAGCATCATAGAACATGTGACAAACACATCTAAGTCTATCATGCTTCCTATGCATAGGCATTTTATAGTAAAACAAATCAAGACAATCAATATCTAGCATATGCAAGGAAGAAAAAGAAAACAAGATCAATCTCAACATGAAGAGAGGTAATTTAGTAGCAAGAAGATTTCTACAACCATATTTTCCTCTCCCATAATAATTGCATGTAGGATCATATTCAAACTCAACAATATAGCTATCACATAAAGTATTCTCTACATGATCCATATGCATGCGAAGTTGACACTCTTCCAACATAGTGGGATTATCATTAACTAAAGTCATGACCTTTCCAAACCCACTTTCATCAAAAATTTCATAAGATTGAACATTCTCCAAATATGTGGGATCTAAAGTTGACACTCTTCCAAACCGACTTTGATGAGAGAATCCACGAATGGTTCACATTTTGGATAGTCTTCTGCAGAAACCATATGGTAGCACCATGCCAATTGTTCTTCCTCAAACACATTTATAAGCTAGGGTAAGTCATTATGATGATACGAAGAACACAATCTTCTGCCTGGATGTTCTGAGGCCTGATTAAAGCTTTCACACTAGTAAGTCTCCTGACAGACATCAAATGGACTTTTATTACCAGATTCTAGAATGATATGAGTTTTACCATGCGGCTAACCATGTCTATCAAATAAATTCTTTGTCGAAAAGGGATTAGGGACGTGAGGGGTTTGGGGTGGAAGGGAAAATGAAGAAATTGGATGGATGGGAGGCGATCACAAAATCCCCTCCGATCCATGATTCCCATTGTTTTAGAAACCCCTCTCGTCAAATGAGCCCAAAATCTAGTATCGAGATGTCTTACCCTGATACATGACATAATTTTTCATCAACATGTCTTATACAACGTGTTTCACATCTTGGATACGAATACCATCGTCCCATTTTACCTCTTGTGCTCTAAACTTGGAACTGAAAACGTCTGTGCGGACAGAAGCGTGGTAAAGACGCGTCATTGCTCGAAGAGAAGGTCATATGGCGGCGGGTGAAGCACCGGTGGATGATCCAATGAGTGCTCGTAGTAATGTATCTAAAAAAACTTATAAATATGGATTGCGAGTTAATCATAGTTTACCATGCACTTTTTTTATTGAAAACTGGTGATTTTTATGCACCCTCTTACAAGGAAAGAAGGAAACATTATGTCATTTTTTAAAGAAGTTGGTTAGCAAACACAAAAACATATTACAATACTATTTTTCATGAAAAATAAAAAAATATTATTTTTATGTTACAAGTGAATTGCTTTAAATGTTTAAATAATCAAAACGAGCGACATGATAAGATGTATTTATGAACACATGTACTACTACCTCTATCAGGTTTGTGAAGCAGACATGTTTTTTAGGTCATCAATCTGACAAGCGAAAAGTATGTTGCCTGTAAAAATATATCACTGATTTTGTCGTTGAACGAAGTTTCTAAGGTCATGGACATTGCTTTTTATTTGCGGGAAAAACTTTTGATTTATTTATCAATTATCATGGCAGTACAAAGAGCATCACAAATAGCAAAAGTCATCTCTAGGTCGTATGAATATCACACTACAGTATGAAAGAGAAAAATAATGTAAACACATACACCGAAACATTTCGAAAAATTTGCGATCCATATACAATGAAACGGAATGAGAAATTGGAAGAGAAATGGAGCAGGGGCGGCGCTAGGGGTATTCTTGGGTCCTCATGTGAATACCCATGATTTTTACAAAACAGTGTTGGTTTTGGCAAAACAGTGACAATTTTTAAAAAACAACAATGATTTTGGCAAAATGAATACACGTGAATACCCGGTTGCAAATTCCCTGAAGCCGCCGCTGAAATGGAGTGTACACACCAGTCCACATCAAACGGCAAAACACACACCATTCCATTATAATCCAGGAAGAAAAAAACATACTACTAAATCAGGGGCGAAAACCCGATAATAACCCCGCTGGACTCACGCACTCGCACGCGGCCCCCGATACTTATTCACCCCCGACGCCTACTATTCCATCTATTTTTCCTTTCGCCCACGCTTCCATCGCCGCAGGCAACCCACCCCTCCTCGCTCTCCTCTCCTCCTCACCACGTCCACGCCCTACCCATCTCGCCGCCGCCGCCGCCGCCAGGGCCGGAGCCGAAGAGGCTCCAGGGGCTAGGGTTGAGGGCGCGACGTCGCCCCCGGCCATGGTGATCTCGGCGGAGCCGCCGCCCGCGGCTCTGCCGTCGGATCCCACCGCGGAAGGCGGCGCCGGGGAGGCGGCGGGCGCGGCCGTGGAGGCGGTGATTGCGCCGTCGAGCGCGCGCCGCGGGGCGCTGTCCTCGCTCCCGTCGACGCTGAAGACGTGGGGGAGCCACCGGATGCTGCGCTGCGCCCCCGTCAACCGCGCCGGCGACGCCATCGCCCCGGCCAGGCGGTCCTCCTCGCAGCAGCTGGACGAGGTCAGCGAGAGGCTCCTGCTCGGCCTCCGCGAGGCTTCGGCGGCGGCGGCGCCCGGCGGTGGCAGCGCCGCGGACGACGACGAGTCCCCGGGGGCCGGCGAGGCGGCCTCGGCCTCTCCGCGGCCGTGGAAGGCGCGCACCCGACAACGCCGCCGCGCCCTGATGCCGCCGCCCGCCGCGAGCGCTTCGCCCCAGGCATCGGAGCGCGAGCGGAGGCTGGTCCGCGCCGACGCGCTCGACCGGCCGCGGTTCTCCGCGACGCTCTCCGCCGAGGAGATCGAGGAGGACGTGTACGCGCTGACCGGCGCGCGCCCGCGCCGCCGCGGCCGGCGCCGCCGGCCCCGCGCCGTGCAGAAGCAGCTCGATGTGAGTACCCTCCCGTCCCGTCCCGTGCCTCCTCTGCTCTCGCCTTCCTTACATTACACTCCACCCCCTGCCGCTCCTCCCCGAGGGACCCGTTTGTAATTCCGTGAAACTCCCCGTCCCCAGATGCTGCTTCCCGGCGCGTGGCTATCGGAGATCACCGCCGAGTTCTACCGGGTGCCGGACGACCGCTGACCCGCCCCCGCCGGCCCAACAGTAAGCAAAGCAAAGCGAAGCGAATTCTCCGATCGCAATTCACAACCAATTGGTTGTCGTCATTGTGGGCTACATAATCCATCCATTAATCGATCATAATAGGGTCGGGCTGATATGAATCCCAGCAGCATTCAACTAATAGTTGTAGCAGTAGTAGTAGTGGTGGTAAGCAGCGAGTGATGATTGATGACTAGTCAGTGATTCTCTCGTAGCAGTGGTGGTTGTGGTTCGTTTCGTCAGCAGATTGGAAGTGCATTGTCGTCGATGGTCCAGTTAACACCGATCTCTATTGCAATCTCAGTGCTGGTGCCAACTTCTTCTTCTGTGCATGGAATTTTTTTTCTTCTTTTTTTGTATTTCTGGGAGATGTTTTGTTGGTTGGTGCTAATTGGCGTGGCGAGTAGTGAGAGCACGGGGAGGGGCGTTGCGTTTGTGGCTGGCTGGCTGGCGCGTGGGCCCGGGGACCGGAGGGCTTCGGAACCCTGGCACCGCTCGGGCGGTGGGCGCTGGGCAGAGGGAGGCAGAGTCTTTTTCCGTCGCCTGTTTGTGTCCTGGTTGCTCGTGGGGCCGGCGTGTCAGGGAGGGCCGAGTGAGTTGGTTGACAGGCACGTAGTATCTCATCACCGGGTGGCCCCTGTCGTGGTCGTGGGCCGTTCCCAAAGTTCGTTCGGTGACGCCGCGCGCTTTGTGCGCTTCCTGCCTGCGGGTGCGGGGGAGGCCCGGTCCATGGGCTCCGTCCATGCACGCTTTATGGCTGCCTGGCAGTATCAAAAGGAGGTTAGGGCATATACAATGATTGATAAGATAGTCTTATTTTAAGTCTTGCATGTAATTTAGATGTAAAAAACATGTCTATAATATATTATTTTTTAGTCTTATCTTCAATAAATAGTTATTTTTAAAACGCGATGAGCCATATTGTGCTAAGAGATCATCTCTTGTATTCTCTTAAATAAGAGAAGACAGTTTTTTTTAATCATTTTTCTCTTTCCTTCACTTCATCATTTATCCTACGTGACATTTTAAGATAGAATCATTGTACGTGCTCTTACATTACGCGCACTTTTATTTGTAGTGTCCTACAGTACTAAACATCCTTTTTAGCTCTTTCTTATGGATGGTGCAAAAAATCATATTACTGTTTGGAACAGATGGTTCGATCGAATCGTTATTAGTCCATGAATTGTCCTGGTCCTCTGCTCCCCAAACCGTCTGATTTGGTAGCGGATGGCCAGGATCGGCGGCTCGTACGGATAACTCCTGACATTGCACCTACCGTAGTTAGGGCATGTACAATTGTTCTATCTTAGCAATGCCACGTAGGATAAATGATGATGTGGAGGAGAGAGAAATTATAAGAGAAGGCTTGTCTTCTCTTAATTAAGAGAAGGCAAGAGATGATCTCTTAGCACAACATGTCTCACCATGTTTTTAGGAATAGTTAGTTATTGAAGATAAGACAAAGAAATGACCCATTGTAGACATATTTTTTTGTCATTTCTAAATTACATGCAAGTTTTAAGATAAGACTACCTTATCGACCATTGTACATGCCCTTATGGAACGCGACATTGACATGCATGCAAATGCTGCTGGAACAAGCGTACACATGATGGCGGATCCACGTGTCCATGCAGGAATTTGGTCCATGCACCGTCCCCTTCGGACCTACTCATATTTGATGTCTGCCTGTGCACTTCCCAGCCTACTTTTGTGCATCCGTTGAGACGAACATTGAGTGATACGTGTGCCGTGTCGGCCTTCTTTTGAGCTGCTCCTCTTTGTATTGTTTGGAGGATATTTCTGTGATCCCAAATTCCCAACCCTTATGGTCTGGCACACCCGCAAAAAAAAAAACAAAAAAAAAACCTTATGGTCTGGCAGCTTATTCATGTCTTTTGAGCCTTCCTTTGTTCTATCCAAACGGCATGTAATTTTCATGTCTTTTGTTTTGTAGCAAATACTATGCTTTGCACTTGATAGCCCGTCAGATTCATGACTATATCTACACCACCAAGTACTAGTGTACGAATAACTTTGAATATTGGCCGTTGGATGAAGCCAATCCGACGGTACTGTAGCACCCAGGGATCGGCACTATGTAGATCTAGCAATCCCACTAGCCTCCGCATAATGACAATCCTAAGGCGGTAAAGCTTCACATAACGAACACATCGAAACATGCGCGACATATGGAATAACCGTGGATATTAGAACACATAAGGAAAGAGTAGTCCACAAGAGAATGGCGTTACACATAAGGAAATAGTAGTCCACAAGAGAATGGCGTTTTGGCTCTCGGCCTCCATGGAGGCCTATATTTTGAAAATTTCAAAATTTGAATACTCGGCCTCCAAAAGTATTTTCCGTAGTCCGCAACAACAACATATACATATACAACACAAACAGCAAATGAACACAATAACGGTCTTTCGACTATTGGTAAAGGAAGTCAAGAACTACATGCTTGTCAGGGAGTTTAAAGCTGTGAAGATTCTGAGATCACAGAGCACGGTTTGACATTGTCTCGCTAATCATGCTTGTGTGACACATAGCACCGCTTGTTGGTTGCAATAGTCTCCCCCTCTCATTCATAATATTGTATTACCAAATTCCCCTTTTCATTCATAATATTGTATTAGCATATTGTAAATCTGTTACTATGGAATAAATTCCCTTTCACCCTGCAAAAAAGTGTCTTTCAACCAAGATACAACTCCTACAATGGAAGTGAATTACACGTTAGATAGGTAAAGAATGCAAATGCTTTAGAAGGCTAAAAAAAAGCAAGTCTCTAAATAAATAAAGCAAAGACTTGTTGGAGTGTGCAGCTCTATTACTAACAAAATTAAGGATGGGAAAGTTTTATAGATTATAAGTTGAAGTTGTGCTATGATCAAGTCAGCAAGATCCAAGTCGTCCATAACCACGGACACAACTACTCTAATAGATTTATAGCTGCAGGGTTGCACCAATGTACCCACACGCACGCCCGTCAAAACTACTTGTTGGTCCGTAATGGTATGAACCAAAAGATTTGAAACGACATGACACTCCCCTAGGTACATCCAAGTCCAAGAAGACACTCAATCGAGTCAACACCCGAATCGGAAGTCTAGTCGTAGCTCCAAATCGGTCTCAATTGAATAAGTGAGGTTATGAAAGATCGTGGATGTCGCCTAGAGGGAAGGGGTGAATAGGCGCTTTAAAATAATTACAATTTGGCTTGAACAAATGCGGAATAAAACTAGGGTTTAATTTTTCAAGCACAAAACCTAACTTGACTAGGCTCACCTATGTGCACCAACAACTTATGATAAGCAAGATAATCAACTAAGCGATAGCAAGATATATCTCATGAAACACTATGGCTATCTCAAAGTAAAGTGCATAAGTAAAGGGTTCGGGTAAGAGATAACCGGGGCACGCGGAGACGACGATGTATCCCGAGGTTCACACCTTTGCGGATGCTAATCTCCATTTGGAGTGGTGTGGAGGCACAATGCTCCCCAAGAAGCCACTAGGGCCACCGTAATCTCCTCACACCCTCGCACAATGCAAGATGTCGTGATTCCACTAAGGGACCCTTGAGGGCGGTCACCGAACCCATACAAATGGCAACCCTTGGGGGCGGTCATCGAACTCGTACACTTTAGCAACCCTTGGGGGCGGTCATCTTACCTGTCAAATTGCTCGGGGTGATCTCCACAACCTAATTAGAGATCCTGATGCTTGCCCGAAGCTTTACACCACAATGATTGAGCTCGGACAACACCAGCCGTCTAGGGCACCAAGGCACCCAAGAGAAACAAGCTCTAGGTTCCCAAACACCCAAGATAAACAAGCTTCTCAACTTCACTTCCATGTATTGGAGAACTAAAACCGATGCACCAAATGCAATGGCAAGGGCACACGGAGTGCCCAAGTCCTTCTCACCAAAGCAACTAATGCTAGAGAGGAAAATGAGAGGAAGAATGAAGAGGAGAACTCGAAGAATTCCAAGATCTAGATCCAAGGGGCTACCCTCACATAGAGGAGAAGGTGATTGGAGGAAACATAGATTTAGGTCTCCTCTCTCTTTTCTCTCAAGAACTAGCAAGAATCATTGGAGGGATTGAGAGATCGCAAGCTCGAAGAAGGTCAGCAATGGGGGATGAACATGAGCTCAAAGGATTAGATGCAATGGGGAAGAAGACCCCCTTTTATAGGCCTTCCCAAATCCAACCGTTATGCACTCTGCCCGTGCTCAAGCGGTACTACCGCCTGAGCATAGAAAAGCTGTCCAGAGACTAAAACTACCATAACTTCTCCATACGTGCTTCGAACAGAGCAAACTCAAGTTTGTTGGGTAGAACAGAGTGAAAAGAGGCAGAAGAAAAAATGCCAATGATATAGAGATGAGAAACCTCTATGAATGAAGAACCGGCAAAAACTCCAACATCGCAAACATCATAGAAGATGCACATGAACTCTGTTTTCGATGAACTCTAGCTTGTCATGAAGATGACCATAAGCTCTAAAACTCACACAGAGAAACACCAAACAAGAACCAAGAAAGATGATGCAAGGAAGCAATGGTTTGAGCTCTCTACGAATGATACGACCAAGCTACTCACTTGAGAGCCCCCCTTGATAGTACGACAATCGATCCTATAACCCGGTCTCCCAACTACCACAATGAGACTGGTAAAATAGAAAACCTATCAAGGGCAAACCTTTGCCTTGCACATAGTCCACTTGAGCTAGATGATGACGATCTTGACTTTCTCAAGTTGGACCACCTTTCTTGATTACGTTGGCTCGATGAAGACAAGTATATTTCTCCCCCATACTCTACCATGGGTGAGCCACTCTTCGGCACATCTTCACAAGTCCAGTGTCACCACAATGGACGAGACGCTTCAAGCATGATCTCTTCGTGATGCTCCACTTGAACTTGCACATCGCAATCTTCATGACGATCACCACTTGATGTCATCCTCCATGGCAAGGTTGTCAGAATCGCGATTTTGAATCGGATCGGAGCTTCGATGGTAGGATCGCAAATCGTAGAATCTTCACTATCAGGATCGTAGAAACGTAGATTCTATGAGCTAAAATCGTAGAATCATAGGGGCCAGTTTGGATCGTAAGGTCGTAGAATCGTATAACAGAATTGCAATTCTGACAACCCTGCTCCATGGGTTCACTAGTAGAAAAAGGGCCTAATGTCTAGCACATTAGTCCCGGTTTGATAATGAACCGGCACTAATGTGATCATTAGTGCCGGTTCCAACGTCTAGGTGGGCGTAGCTCATTAGTACCAGTTCGTGGTGAACCTTTAGTACCGGTTCGTGCCATGAACCGGTACTAAAGAGGCTGTGGCAGGCTGTGGTGAGGCTGGGGCCCTACCAGCACCTTTAGTACTGGTTCGTGGCACGAACCGGTACTAAAGGTTTCTAATTAATTCATTCTGCACCGCCTTTTTGTCCCACCTCGCTCGTCTAACAGAGTTTTACCACCTTAAATATGTTACTTCTCAAACTATCACAATCACTTGGTCTTCATTGAACTCTGTGTGTAGGATTTGTGGCTGCAACAGGAGTCCTCGCCAGTTCCTAAACCGGTGCGTACTCCTATTGAAAATTTAAATTCTACACAAAAAGATCAATGATGATCAATGCATTTTTAAATTTGATACTTTTTAGCACTGGATGCACTTCGTGTACAAACTGGACAATCTCTTTCGAAGTATCAGGGTTTCGGACGTAAAAACTCATCTGTTACACTGGCACTTCATTTTTCTAAACTTGTTACAACTCCGGACTTTTTTTGCGTTCAGTATGCACGATTCAAAGCCACATCAACAACTTTCAACCCTTTCTGACATCATTTGCTATTTTTCATTCATTTACTGATTTGTTATGAGAGCAAAATGACCATGAAATTGAAAATCACTACAAAATGAACTCTAAAAAGGTTGAAACTTAGCATGGTATCATCATTTCACCCACATAGCATGTGAAAAAAAGTAGAGAGGGTCAAGGCAAAAACTGGATGCACTTCGTGTACAAACTGGACAATCTCTTTCGAAGTATCAGGGTTTCGGATGTAAAAACTCATCTGTAACATCGGCACTTCATTTTTTTAACTTGTTACAACTCCGGACTTTTTTTGCGTTCGGTATGCACGATTCAAAGCCACGTCATCAACTTTCAACCCTTTCTGACATCATTTGCTATTTTTCATTCATTTACTGATTTTGAGAGCTAAATGACCGTGAAATTGAAAAGCACTACAAAATGAACTCTGAAAAGGTTGAAACTTGGCATGGTATCATCATTTCACCCACATAGAATGTGCAAAAAAGTAGAGATGGTCACGGCAAAAACTGGATGCACTTCGTGTACAAACTGGACAATCTCTCATGACTCACAAGTGTAGGGGATCTATCGTAGTCCTTTCGATAAGTAAGAGTGTCGAACCCAACGAGGAGCAGAAGGAAATGATAGGCAGTTTTCAGTAAGGTATTTTCTGCAAGCACTGAAATTATAGGTAACAGATAGTTTTGTGATAGGATAATTGGTAGCAAGTAATAAAAGGTAAAAGTAAATAAGGTGCAGCAAGGTGGCCCAATCCTTTTTGTAGCAAAGGACAAGCCTCGACAAACTCTTATGCAAGGTAAAGTGCTCCCGAGGACATATGGGAATTATCGTCGAGCTAGTTTTCATCACGATCATCTGATTCGCGTTAGGTACTTTGATAATTTGGTATGTGGGTGGACCGTTGCTTGGGTGCTGCCCTTACTTGGACAAGCCTCCCACTTATGATTAACCTCTAATGCAAGCATCCGCAACTACAAAAGAAGTATTAAGGTAAACCTAACCATAGCCTGAAACATATGGATCCAAATCAGCCCCTTACGAAGCAACACATAAATTAGGGTTTAAGCTTCTGTCACTCTAGCAACCCATCATCTACTTACTACTTCCCAATGCCTTCCTCTAGGCCCAAATAATGGTGAAGTGTCATGTAGTCGACGTTCACATGACACCACTAGAGGAGAGACAACATACATCTCATCAAAATATCGAACGAAGACCAAATTCACATGTCTACTAATAGCAAGACTTCTCCCATGTCCTCAGGAACAAAAGTAACTACTCACAAGACATAATATTGTTCATGATCAGAGAGGTATTAATATGCATAATGTATCTGAACATATGATCTTCCACCAAATAAACCAACTTGCATCAACTACAAGGAGTAATCATCACTACTAGCAACCCACATGTACCAATCTGAGGTTTAGATACAAAGATTGGATACAAGAGATGAACTAGGGTTTGAGAGGAGATGGTGCTGGTGAAGATGTTGATGAAGATAGCCCTCCCCAAGGTGGGAGAGTTGTTGGTGATGACGGCAGTGACGATTTCCCCCTCCCGGAGGGAAGTATCCCCGGCAGAACAGCTCTGCCGGAGCCCTAGATTGGTTTCCGCCTCGAGACGGCGGCGTCTAGTCCCGAAAGCCTCCTTCTAATTTTTTTCAGGTCAAAACACTTCATATAGGAGAAGATGGGCACCGGGGGCCCACTGGCTGGCCCTCGAGGCAGGGGGGCGCCCCCCCCCCCCCCCACCCTCGAGGCCAGCCAGTAGCCCCTCTCGTGGGTTTCTTCCGCCAGATATTTTTTATATTTTCCGAAACAATGTTCTGTGGAGTTTCAGGGCTTTTGGAGTTGTGCAGAATAGGTTTCCAGAGTTTGCTTCTTTTCCAGCCCAAAATTCCAGTTGCCGTCATTCTCCCTCTTCATGTAAACCTTGTAAAATAAGAGAGAAAAGGCATAAGTATTGTGACAAAACATGTATGAACAGCCCATAATGCAATAAATATGAACTTATAAGCATGATGCAAAATGGACGTATCAACTCCCCCAAGCTTAGACCTCGCTTGTCCTCAAGCGAAAGCTGATATCGAAAAATATGTCCACATGTTTAGAGATAGAGGTGTCGATAAAAACAAAATACGGACATGAGGGCATCATGATCATTCTCATAAAAGCAACTAGGATATGTGTGTACTCATTAGAGGAAGGAAAAGGTCCCATATAATCAAAGCCCCAAACATCAAATGGTTCAATAACAAGTGAATAATTCATAGGCATTTCTTGACGTCTACTAATATTACCAATCCTTTGACATTCATCACATGATAAGACAAACTTACGGGCATCCTTGAAGAGAGTAGGCCAATAAAAACCGGATTGTAATACCTTGTGTGCAGTTCTGTCTCCCGCATGGTGTCCTCCGTAAGCTTCGGAGTGGCACTTGCGTAAGATCTATTCCTGTTCATGCTCAGGTACACAACGTCTAATAATACTATCTACTCCTTCTTTATAAAGATGTGGGTCATCCCAAAAGTAATGTCTCAAATCATAGAAGAACTTTTTCTTTTGCTAGTATGTGAAGCTATGAGGTATAAACTTAGCAACAATATAATTAGCATAATCAGCATACCATGGAGCAGTACGAGAAGTATTTATAACAGCTAGTTGTTCATCAGGAAAGCTATCATCAATAGGTTGTGGGTCATCAAGTATATTCTCTAACCTAGACAAGTTATCTGCTACGGGGTTCTCGGCTCCCTTTCTATCAATAATATGCAAGTCAAATTCTTGCAGCAAGAGGACCCATCTAATAAGTCTAGGTTTAGCATCTTTCTTTTCCATAAGGTATTTGATAGCAGCATGATCAATGTGAATAGTTACTTTAGAATCAACAATATAGGGTCTAAACTTATCACAAGCAAACACAACTGCTAAAAATTCTTTCTCAGTGGTGGCATAATTTCTTTGGGCACTATCTGGAGTTTTACTAGCATACTGGATAACATTCAATTTCTTATCAACTCTTTACCCTAAAACAGCTCCTACAGCATAATCACTAGCATCGCACATAATATCAAAGGGTAAATTCCAGTCAGGAGGCTGGACAATACGCGCAGAGATCAATGCTTTCTTAAGTATTTCAAATGCTTCTAGACAATCATCATCAAAGACGAAAGAAATATCTTTCTGTAAAAGATTAGTCAGAGGCCTGGAGATTTTGGAGAAGTCCTTAATGAACCTCCTATAAAACCCGGCATGACCAAGGAAACTTCGTATACCTTTGATATCCTTAGGGCATGGCATCTTTTCAATAGCATCAACTTTAGCTTTGTCAACTTCAATACCTCTTTCAGAAATTTTGTGTCCCAAGACAATGCCTTCATTAACCATGAAGTGGCACTTCTCCCAATTCAAGACAAGGTTAGTGTCTTCACATCTCTGCAAAACTCGATCAAGGTTGCTTAAGCAATCATCAAAAGAAGTTCTGTAAACGGAGAAATCATCCATGAATACCTCAACAATCTTTTCACAAAAGTCAGAGAATATAGCCATCATACATCTTTGAAAGGTAGCAGGTGCATTACATAAACCAAAAGGCGTACGTCTATAAGCAAAGGTACCGAAAGGACAAGTAAAGGTGGTCTTTTTTTGATCCCCTTTTGACACAGGTATTTGAGAGAAACCAGAATAACCATCTAGGAAGCAGAAATGAGTATGTTTGGATAAACTTTCTAGCATTTGATCAATAAATGGTAAGGGGTAATGATCTTTCTTAGTAGCTTTATTTAACTTACGGAAATCAATTACCATACTATAACCTGTAACTATTCTTTGCGGGATCAATTCATCTTTATCATTAGGGACAACGGTCATACCTCCTTTCTTAGGAACACAATGGACAGGACTTACCCACTGGCTATCAGCAATGGGATAGATAATACATGCCTCTAGGAGCTTTAGAATTTCCTTCCTTACCACTTCTTTCATCTTAGGATTTAACTGTCGCTGATGATCAATAACTGGTTTAGCATTTTCTTCCAATTTTATCTTGTGTTGACATATAGTGGGACTAATGCCCTTAAGATCGTCCAGAGTATATCCAATAGCAGCTTGGTGCTTCTTCATAGTTTTCAATAGTCTTTCTTCTTCTTGCTCTGAAAGGTTAGCACTAACAATAACAGGATATATCTTCTTTTCATCAAGATAAACATGAAGGATATATGCCCTAGAGGCAATAATAAAGATGTTATTTGTATTTCCTTATATCATGATAAATGTCTTCTATTCATGCTAGAATTGTATTAACCGGAAACTTAGTACATGTGTGAATACATAGACAAAACAGTATGTCCCTAGTATGCCTCTACTAGACTAGCTCATTGATCAAAGATGGTTATGTTTCCTAGCCATAGACATGAGTTGTCATTTGATCAACGGGATCACATCATTAGGAGAATGATGTAATGGACAAGACCCATCCGTTAGCATAGCACTGTGATCGTTTAGTTTTTCTGCTATTGCTTTCTTCATGACTTATACATGTTCCTATGACTATGAGATTATGCAACTCCCGAATACCGTAGGAACACCTTGTGTGCTATCAAACGTCACAACGTAACTGGGTGATCATAAAGATGCTCTACAGGTGTCTCCGAAAGTATTCATGGTGTTGGCATAGATCAAGATTAGGATTTGTCACTCCGAGTGTCGGAGAGGTATCTCTGGGCCCTCTCGGTAACACACATCACAATAAGCCTTGCAAGCAAAAGACTAATGAGTTAGTCACGAGATGATGTGTTACGGAACGAGTAAAGAGACTTGCCGGTAACGAGATTGAACTAGGTATAGAGATACCGACGATCGAATCTCGGGCAAGTAACATACCGTTTGACAAAAGGAACAACGTATGTTGTTATGCGGTTCTGACCGATAAAAGATCTTCGTAGAATATGTAGGAGCCAATATGAACATCCAGGTTCCGCTATTGGTTATTGACCGGAGATGAGTCTCGGTCATGTCTACATAGTTCTCGAACCCGTAGGGTCCGCACGCTTAACGTTTAATGACGATCGGTATTATGAGTTTATGAGTATTGATGTACCGAAGGTAGTTCGGAGTCCCGGATGAGATCATGGACATGACGAGGAGTCTCGGAATGTCCGAGACATAAAGATTGATATAATGGACGGCTATATTCGGACACCGGAAGTATACCGGAAAAGTTTCGGATTTATCGGGAATGCCGGAAGGGGTTACCGGAACCCCCTACGAGAGGGGATGGTCCATAGTGGGCCTAAAGGGAAAGAGAGAGGCAGCCCATAGGGCTGGCCGGCGCCCCCACCTAGGGTTCCTAGTTGGACTAGGATTGGGGGGGGGGGGGGGCGCCACCTCTCCTATTCCTTTCCCCCTTCTTCCTTTTGGTGAATCCTACTAGGAATAGGATTGCAATCCTATTCCTAGTAGGACTCCTTCCCTAGCCGCACCAGGAAGGGCCGGCCGGCCTCCCTCCCTTGCTCCTTTATATACGGGGGCAGGGGGGCACCCAAAGACACACAAGTTGAATTGTTTTAGCCGTGTGCGGTGCCCCCCTCCACAGAAACACACCTCGGTCATACCGTCGCGGAGCTTAGGCGAAGCCGTGCGCCGGTGAACACATCATATCCGTCACCACGCCGTCGTGCTGACGAAACTCTCCCGTGAAGCTCAACTGGATCAAGAGCTCGTGGGACGTCATCAAGCTGAACGTGTGCTGAACACGGAGGTGCCGTACGTTCGGTGCTTGATCGGTTGGATCGCGAAGAAGTTCGACAACATCAACCGCGTCACTTGACGCTTCCGCTCCCGGTCTACGAGGGTACGTAGACACACTCTTCCCTCTCGTTGCTATGCATCTGGTAGATAGATCTTGCGTGATCGTAGGAAAATTTTAAAATAGTACGTTCCCCAACAGTGGCATCATGAGCCAGGTCTATGCGTAGATGATATGCACGAGTAGAACACAATGAGTTGTGGGCGATACTAGTCATACTGCTTACCAGCATGTCATACTTTGCTTCGGCGGTATTGTGAGATGAAGCGGCCCGGACCGACATTACGCGTACGCTTACGCGAGACTGGTTTCACCGTTACGAGCACTCGTTGCTTAAAGGTGACTGGCGGGTGTCTGTCTCTCTCACTTTAGCTGAATCAAGTGTGGCTACGCCCGGTCCTTGTGAAGGTTAAAACAGCACATACTTGACGAAACATCGTTGTGGTTTTGTATGCGTAGGTAAGAACGGTTCTTGCTAAGCCCGTAGCAGCCACGTAAAACTTGCAACAAACAAAGTAGAGGACGTCTAACTTGTTTTTGCAGGGCATGTTGTGATGTGATATGGTCAAGACATGATGAGTTATACGGTTTTGTATGAGATGATCATGTTTTGTAAAGTTATCGGCAACTGGCAGGAGCCATATGGTTGTCGCTTTATTGTATGAAATGCAATCGCCATGTAATTGCTTTAGTTTATCCTAAGCGGTAGCGATAGTCGTAGAAGCAATAGTTGGCGAGACGACAACGATGCTACGATGGAGATCAAGGTGTCAAGCCGGTGACGAAGGTGATCATGACGGTGCTTTGGAGATGGAGATCAAAAGCACAAGATGATGATGGCCATATCATGTCACATATTTTGATTGCATGTGATGTTTATCTTATTATGCTTCTTATTTTGCTTAGAACGACGGTAGCATTATAAGATGATCCCTTACTAAATTTCAAGGTATAAGTGTTCTCCCTGAGTATGCACCGTTGCGAAAGTTCGTCGTGCCGAGACACCACGTGATGATCGGGTGTGATAAGCTCTACGTTCAAATACAACGGGTGTAAGCCAGTTTTGCACACGCAGAATACTCGGGTTAAACTTGACGAGCCTAGCATATACAGATATGGCCTCGGAACACTGGAGACCGAAAGGTCGAGCATGAATCATATAGTAGATATGATCAACATAAGATGTTCACCATTGAAACTACTCCATCTCACGTGATGATCGGACATGGTTTAGTTGATTTGGATCACGTGATCATTTAGATGACCAGAGGGATGTCTATCTAAGTGGGAGTTCTTTAATTTAATATGATTAAATCGAACTTTAATTTATCATGAACTTAGTCCTGATAGTTTTTGCATATCTATGTTGTTGTAGATCAATGGCCCGTGCTACCGTTCCTTTGAATTTTAATGCATTCCTAGAGAAAGCTAAGTTGAAAGATGATGGTAGCAATTACACGGACTGGGTCCGTAACCTGAGGATTATCCTCATTGCTGCACAGAAGAATTATGTCCTTGAAGCACCGCTAGGTGACAAGCCCCCTCCCGCTAATGTAGACGCTTTGAACGTCTGGCAGTCGCGGTCTGATGACTACACGTAGTTCAGTGTGCCATGCTTTACGGCTTAGAACCGGGACTTCAACGACGTTTTGAACGTCATGGACCATATGAGATGTTCCAGGAGTTGAAGTTAATATTTCAAGCAAATGCCCGAATTGAGAAATATGAGATTTCCAATAAGTTCTACAGCTGCAAGATGGAGGAGAATAGTTCCATCAGTGAACACTTACTCAGAATGTCTGGGTATTACAATCATATGACTCAACTTGGTTGCAAAGTTGACGAGGATAGTGTTATTTATAGAGTTCTTCAATCACTGCCACCAAGCTATAAAGGCTTCGTGATGAACTATAATATGCAAGGGATGCAAAAGACAATTCCCGAGCTCTTCGCCATACTCAAAGCTGCGGAGGTAGAAATCAAAAAGGAGCATCAAGTGTTGATGGTTAACAAGACCACTAGTTTCAAGAAAAAGGGCAAGGGAAAGAAGGGGAACTTCAAAAAGAATAGCAAAACAGTTGCTACTTCCACGAAGAAACCCAAATCTGGAGCCAAGCCTGAAACTGAGTGCTTCTACTGCAAGGGGACTGGACACTGGAAACGGAACTGCCCCAAGTATTTGGCGGATAAGAAGGATGGCAAGGTGAACAAAGGTATATGTGATATACATGTTATTGATGTGTACCTTACTAATGCTCGTAGTAGTACCTGGGTATTTGATACCGGTTCGGTTGCTAATATTTGTAACTCGAAACAGGGACTACGGATTAAACAAAGATTGGCTAAGGACGAGGTGACGCTGCGCGTGGGAAATGGTTCCAAAGTCGATGTGATCGCCGTCGGCACGCTACCTCTACATCTACCTTCGGGATTAGTATTAGACCTAAATAATTGTTATTTGGTGCCAGCGTTAAGCATGAACATTATATCTGGATCTTGTTTATTGCGAGACGGTTATTCATTCAAATCAGAGAATAATGGTTGTTCTATTTTTATGAATAATATCTTTTATGGTCATGCACCCTTGAAGAGTGGTCTATTCTTATTGGATCTCGATTGTAGTGATACACATATTCATAATATTGAAACCAAAAGATGCAAGGTTAATAATGATAGTGTAACTTATTTGTGGCACTGCCGTTTAGGTCATATTGGTGTAAAACGCATGAAGAAACTCCATAATGATGGACTTTTGGAATCACTTGATTATGAATCACTTGGTGCTTGCGAACCATGCCTCATGGGCAAGATGACTAAAACTCCGTTCTCCGGAACTATGGAGCGAGCAACAGATTTGTTGGAAATCATACATACTGATGTATGTGGACCAATGAGTGTTGATGCTCGCGGCGGGTATCGTTATTTTCTGACCTTCACTGATGATTTGAGTAGATATGGGTATATCTACTTAATGAAGCACAAGTCTGAAACATTTGAAAAGTTCAAAGAATTTCAGAGTGAAGTAGAGAATCATCGTAACAAGAAAATAAAGTTTCTACGATCTGATCGTGGAGGAGAATATTTGAGTTACGAGTTTGGTCTTCATTTGAAACAATGTGGAATAGTTTCACAACTCACGCCACCTGGAACACCACAGCGTAATGGTGTGTCCGAACGTCGTAACCGTACTTTATTAGATATGGTGCGATCTATGATGTCTCTTACCGATTTACCACTATCGTTTTGGGGTTATGCTTTAGAGACAGCTGCATTCACGTTAAATAGGGCACCATCTAAATCCGTTGATACGACACCTTATGAACTATGGTTTGGCAAGAAACCAAAGTTGTCGTTTCTTAAAGTTTGGGGCTGCGATGCTTATGTGAAAAAGCTTCAACCTGATAAGCTCGAACCCAAGTCGGAGAAATGTGTCTTCATAGGATACCCAAAAGAGACTGTTGGGTACACCTTCTATCACAGATCCGAAGGCAAGATATTCGTTGCTAAGAATGGATCCTTTCTAGAAAAAGAGTTTCTCTCAAAAGAAGTGAGTGGGAGGAAAGTAGAACTTGATGAGGTATTTGTACCTTCTCCCGGATTGGAAAGTAGTACATCACGGGAAATTGTTTCAGTGATTCCTACACCAATTAGTGAGGAAGTTAATGATAATGATCATGAAACTTCGGATCAAGTTTCTGCTGAACGTCATAGATCAACCAGAGTACGTTCCGCACCAGAGTGGTACGGCAACCCAGTTCTGGAAATCATGTTACTAGACCATGATGAACCTACAAACTATGAGGAAGCGATGATGAGCCCAGATTCCGCAAAATGGCTTGAAGCCATGAAATCTGAGATGGGATCCATGTATGAGAACAAAGTGTGGACTTTGGTTGACTTGCCCGATGATCGGCAAGCCATCGAAAATAAATGGATCTTCAAGAGGAAGACCGACGCAGACGGTAATATTACTGTTTACAAAGCTCGACTTGTTGCGAAAGGTTTTGGACAAGTTCAAGGAGTTGACTACGATGAGACTTTCTCACCTGTAGCGATGCTTAAGTCTGTCCGAATCATGTTAGCAATTGCCGCATTTTATGATTATGAAATCTGGCAAATGGATGTCAAAACTGCATTCCTAAATGGATATCTCAAAGAAGAGTTGTATATGATGCAACCAGAAGGTTTTGTCGATCCAAAAGGTGCTAACAAAGTATGCAAACTCCAGCGATCCATCTATGGACTGGTACAAGCATCTCGGAGTTGGAATATACGCTTTGATGAGGTGATCAAAGCATATGGTTTTATACAGACTTTTGGAGAAGCCTGTATTTACAAGAAAGTGAGTGGGAGCTCTGTAGCATTTCTAATATTATATGTAGATGACATATTGTTGATTGGAAATGATATAGAATTTCTGGATAGCATAAAAGGATACTTGAATAAGAGTTTTTCAATGAAAGACCTCGGTGAAGCTGCTTATATATTAGGCATCAAGATCTATAGAGATAGATCAAGACGCTTAATTGGACTTTCACAAAGCACATACCTTGATAAGATTTTGAAGAAGTTCAAAATGGATCAGTCAAAGAAAGGGTTCTTGCCTGTTTTACAAGGTATGAAGTTGAGTAAGACTCAATGCCCGACCACTGTAGAAGATAGAGAGAAAATGAAAGTCATTCCCTATGCCTCAGCCATAGGATCTATCATGTATGCAATGCTGTGTACCAGGCCTGATGTGTGCCTTGCTATAAGTCTAGCAGGGAGGTACCAAAGTAATCCAGGAGTGGATCACTGGACAGCGGTCAAAAACATCCTAAAGTATCTGAAAAGAACAAAGGATATGTTTCTCGTGTATGGAGGTGACAAAGAGCTCGTCGTAAACGGTTACGTCGATTCTAGCTTTGACACTGATCCGGATGACTCAAAGTCACAAACCGGATATGTATTTTTATTGAACGGTGGAGCTGTCAGTTGGTGCAGTTCCAAGCAGAGCGTCGTGGCGGGATCTACATGTGAAGCGGAATACATAGCTGCTTCGGAAGCAGCAAATGAAGGAGTCTGGATGAAGGAGTTCATATCCGATCTAGGTGTAATACCTAGTGCATCGGGTCCAATGAAAATCTTTTGTGACAACACTGGAGCCATAGCCTTAGCGAAGGAATCCAGGTTTCACAAGAGAACAAAGCACATCAAAAGACGCTTCAATTCCATCCGCGATCTAGTCAAGGAGGGAGATATAGAGATTTGCAAAATACATACGGATCTGAATGTTGCAGACCCGTTGACTAAGCCTCTTCCACGGGCAAAACATGATCAGCACCAGGACTCCATGGGTGTGAGGATCATCACTTTGTAATCTAGATTATTGACTCTAGTTCAAGTGGGAGACTGAAGGAAATATGCCCTAGAGGCAATAATAGAGATGTTATTTGTATTTCCTTATATCATGATAAATGTCTTTTATTCATGCTAGAATTGTATTAACCGGAAACTTAGTACATGTGTGAATACATAGACAAAAACAGTATGTCCCTAGTATGCCTCTACTAGACTAGCTCATTGATCAAAGATGGTTATGTTTCCTAGCCATAGACATGAGTTGTCATTTGATCAACGGGATCACATCATTAGGAGAATGATGTGATGGACAAGACCCATCCGTTAGCATAGCACTATGATCGTTTAGTTTTACTGCTATTGCTTTCTTCATGACTTATACATGTTCCTATGACTATGAGATTATGCAACTCCCGAATACCGTAGGAACACCTTGTGTGCTATCAAACGTCACAACGTAACTGGGTGATTATAAAGATGCTCTACAGGTGTCTCCAAAAGTATTCGTGGTGTTGGCATATATCAAGAATAGGATTTGTCACTCCGAGTGTCGAAGAGGTATCTCTGGGCCCTCTCGGTAACACACATCACAATAAGCCTTGCAAGCAAAAGACTAATGAGTTAGTCACAAGATGATGTGTTGCGGAACGAGTAAAGAGACTTGCCGGTAACGAGATTGAACTAGGTATAGAGATACCGACGATCGAATCTCGGGCAAGTAACATACCGTTTGACAAAAGGAACAACGTATGTTGTTATGCGGTTCTGACCGATAAAAGATCTTCGTAGAATATGTAGGAGCCAATATGAACATCCAGGTTCCGCTATTGGTTATTGACCGGAGATGAGTCTCGGTCATGTCTACATAGTTCTCGAACCCGTAGGGTCCGCACGCTTAACGTTTGATGACGATCGGTATTATGAGTTTATGAGTATTGATGTACCGAAGGTAGTTCGGAGTCCCGGATGAGATCACGGACATGACGAGGAGTCTCGGAATGTCCGAGACATAAAGATTGATATAATGGACGGCTATATTCGGACACCGGAAGTATACCGGAAAAGTTTCGGATTTATCGGGAATGCCGGAAGGGGTTACCGGAACCCCCTACGAGAGGGGATGGTCCATAGTGGGCCTAAAGGGAAATAGAGAGGCAGCCCATAGGGCTGGCCGGCGCCCCCACCTAGGGTTCCTAGTTGGACTAGGATTGGGGGGGGGGGCGCCACCTCTCCTATTCCTTTCCCTCTTCCTTCTTTTGGTGAATCCTACTAGGAATAGGATTGCAATCCTATTCCTAGTAGGAGTCCACTCCCTAGCCGCACCAGGAAGGGTCGGCCGGCCTCCCTCCC
The DNA here is from genome assembly GCA_902687465.1 of Secale cereale. NCBI lineage: Eukaryota > Viridiplantae > Streptophyta > Magnoliopsida > Poales > Poaceae > Secale > Secale cereale. Next base: position 20,362,541 of record LR738711.1, read on the forward strand.
TTGCTCCTTTATATACGGGGGCAGGGGGGCACCCAAAGACACACAAGTTGAATTGTTTTAGCCGTGTGCGGTGCCCCCCTCCACAGAATCACACCTCGGTCATACCGTCGCGGAGCTTAGGCGAAGCCCTGCGCCGGTGAACACATCATATCCGTCACCACGCCGTCGTGCTGATGAAACTCTCCCGTGAAGCTCAACTGGATCAAGAGCTCGTGGGACGTCATCAAGCTGAACGTGTGCTGAACGCGGAGGTGCCGTACGTTTGGTGCTTGATCGGTTGGATCGCGAAGAAGTTCGACAACATCAACCGCGTCACTTGACGCTTCCGCTTCCGGTCTACGAGGGTACGTAGACACACTCTTCCCTCTCGTTGCTATGCATCTGGTAGATAGATCTTGCGTGATCGTAGGAAAATTTTAAAATACTACGTTCCCCAACAAAACATACTTAAGATTATCAGGCAAAGGTTTAAGTTCAAACACGGGATCACCCTTGGGTGGAGGGGGATCCCCTAGGATTTCAACAGGCAAGTTGTTTTTCAATACGGGTCCCTGTGTAAGGAATATTTCATCTATCTCCCTTCTCTCATTCATATGCATATCATTTTCATGGTCTAGCAAGTATTGTTCTAGAGGATCATTATGTGGCATGGAAATAGAAGCAAGACCAATAAGTTCATCCTTACTGGGTGGTGCATTTTCAAGGGGTTGTCTACGGAATTTAGCAAAGTTAAAATCATGAGACATATCCCCTAATCCAACAGTGACAATGTCTTTCACACAGTCTATCTTGGCATTAACAGTATTCAAGAAGGGTCTACCAAATATAATGGGACAGAAAGCATCTTGTGGGGAACTAAGAACAAGAAAATCAGCAGGGTATTTAACCTTCCCACACAAGACTTCAATATCTCTAACAATCCCAACTGGTGAAATAGTATCTCTATTAGCAAGCTTAATAGTAACATCAACCCCCTCTAACTCAACAGGTGCAATATCATGCATAATTTCATTATACAAATCAAGAGGGATAATGCTCGCATTAGCACCTACGTCACATAAACCATGATAGCAATGATCTCCTATCTTGACAGAGATAACAGGCAAGCCTACGACAGGTTTATGTTTATTCCTAGCATTGGGTTTGGCTATCCTAGCAGACTCTTCTTGGAGATAAATAACATGTCCATCTAAATCTTCTACCAAGAGATCTTTAACCATAGCAACACTAGGTTCAACTTTAATTTGCTCAGAGGGTGTAGGTGTTCTAGTATTACTCTTACGGACTACAGTGGAAGCTTGAGCATGATCCTTTATCCTAACAGGGAAAGGTGGTTTCTCAATGTAAGCGGTAGGTATAACGGGATCAACATTATAAGTGATAGTCGTTTCTTCAACTTTAATAGGTTCCACTACTTTTACTTCAATAGGGGGATGGTATTTAAACCACTTCTCCCTGGGGAGATCAACATGAGTAGCAAAGGATTCATAGAAAGAAGCTACTATCTCAGAGTGTAGTCCATATTTAGTGCTAAACTCACGGAAAACATCGGTGTCCATAAAAGCTTTAACATAATCAAACTTAGGGGTCATACCTGACTCCTTACCTTCGTCGAGATCCCAATCTTCGGAGTTGCGTTTAATTCTTTCCAATAAATCCCATTTGAATTCAACAGTCTTCATCATAAAAGAGCTAGAATAAGAATTATCGAGCATGGTGCGATTATTGAGAGAAAGCCGAGCATAAATTTTTTGGATGATCATCTTTCTTGAAAGCTCATGATTGGGGCATGAATATAACATTGACTTAAGCCTCCCCCAAGCTTGAGCGATGCTTTCTCCTTCGCGAGGCCAGAAATTATAAATATAATTGCGATCACGATGAACCTGGTGCATAGGATAGAACTTCTGATGAAATTCCAAGTTCAGACGATTATAGTTCCAAGATCCCATATCATCGCATAGCCTAAACCATGTCAATACATATCCCTTCAAAGATAAAGGGAAGACCTTCTTCTTGATAACATCCTCGGGCATACCTGCAAGCTTAAACAATCCACAAACTTCATCCACATAGATTAGATGTAAATCGGGGTGAAGTGTTCCGTCTCTTGTATAGGGATTTTCAAGCAGTTTCTCTATCATACCCGAAGGAATCTCAAAGCAAACATTTTCATTAGGTGCAGTAGGTTGAGGAGCAACTCTTTGCTCTTCTGCTCGGGGTGAAGATACCCCGAACAAGCCCCTCAAAGGATTTTGAGCCATAGTAACAAGTGACAATAAATTTCAGCACACTATAAATTTTTCCTTACCAAAGGCGCTTCACTCCCCGGCAACGGCGCCAGAAAAGAGTCGTCATGACCCACAAGTGTAGGGGATCTATCGTAGTCCTTTAGATAAGTAAGAGTGTCGAACCAAACGAGGAGCAAAAGGAAATGATAGGCAGTTTTCAGTAAGGTATTTTCTGCAAGCATTGAAATTATAGGTAACAGATAGTTTTGTGATAGGATAATTGGTAGCAAGTAATAAAAGGTAAAAGTAAATAAGGTGCAGCAAGGTGGCCCCATCCTTTTTGTAGCAAAGGACAAGCCTGGACAAAGTCTTATGCAAGGTAAAGTGCTCCCGAGGACATATGTGAATTATCGTCGAGCTAATTTTCATCACGATCATCTGATTCGCGTTCGGTACTTTGATAATTTGGTATGTGGGTGGATCGATGCTTGGGTGCTGCCCTTACTTGGACAAGCCTCCCACTTATGATTAACCTCTAATGCAAGCATCCGCAACTACAAAAGAAGTATTAAGGTAAACCTAACCATAGCCTGGAACATATGGATCCAAATCAGCCCCTTACGAAGCAATGCATAAACTAGGGTTTAAGCTTCTGTCACTCTAGCAACCCATCATCTACTTATTACTTCCCAACGCCTTCCTCTAGGCCCAAATAATGGTGAAGTGTCATGTAGTCGACGTTCACATGACACCACTAGAGGAGAGACAACATACATCTCGTTAAAATATCGAACGAAGACCAAATTCACATGACTACTAATAGCAAGACTTCTCCCATGTCCTCGGGAACAAAAGTAACTACTCATAAGACATAATATTGTTCATGATCAGAGGGGTATTAATATGCATAATGGATCTGAACATATGATCTTCCACCAAATATACCAACTAGCATCAACTACAAGGAGTAATCAACACTACTAGCAACCCACAAGTACTAATCTGAAGTTTAGATACAAAGATTGGATACAAGAGATGAACTAGGGTTTGAGAGGAGATGGTGCTGGTGAAGATGTTGATGAAGATAGCCATCCCCAAGATGGGAGAGTTGTTGGTGATGACGGCGGTGATGATTTCCCCCTCCCGAAGGGAAGTATCCCCAGCAGAACAGCTCTGCCAGAGCCCTAGATTGGTTTCCGCCTCGGTTCCGCCTCGAGACGGCGGCGTCTGGTCCCGAAAGCCTCCTTCTGATTTTTTTTAGGTCAAAACACTTCATATAGTAGAAGATGGGCACTGGGGGCCCACCGGCTGGCCCTCGAGGCAGGGGGGTGCGCCCTGGGAAGGGGGTGCGCCCCCCACCCTCGAGGCCAGCCAGTGGCCCCTTTCGTGGGTTTCTTCCGCCAAATATTTTTTATATTTTCCGAAACAATGTTCTGTGGAGTTTCAGGGCTTTTGCAGTTGTGCAGAATAGGTTTCCAGAGTTTGCTCCTTTTCCAGCCCAGAATTCCAGCTGCCGGCATTCTCCCTCTTCATGTAAACCTTGTAAAATAAGAGAGAAAAGGCATAAGTATTGTGACAAAACATGTATGAACAGCCCATAATGCAATAAATATCAACTTATAAGCATGATGCAAAATGGACGTATCAACTCCCCCAAGCTTAGACCTCGCTTGTCCTCAAGCGAAAGCTGATATCGAAAAATATGTCCACATGTTTAGAGATAGAGGTGTCGATAAAAACAAAATACGGACATGAGGGCATCATGATCATTCTCATAACAGCAACTAGGATATGTGTGTACTCATTAGAGGAAGGAAAATGTCTCATATAATCAAAGCCCCAAACATCAATTGGTTCAATAACAAGTGAATAATTCATAGGCATTTCTTGATGTCTACTAATATAACCGATCCTTTGACATTCATCACATGATAAGACAAACTTACGGGCATCCTTGAAGAGAGTAGGCCAATAAAAACCGGATTGCAATACCTTGTGTGCAGTTCTGTCTCCCGCATGGTGTCCTCCGTAAGCTTCGGAGTGGCACTTGCGTAAGATCTGTTCCTGTTCATGCTCAGGTACACAACGTCTGATAATACTATCTACTCCTTCTTTATAAAGATGTGGGTCATCCCAAAAGTAATGTCTCCAATCATAGAAGAACTTTTTCTTTTGTTGGTATGCAAAATGGACGTATCAATCTCTTTCGAAGTATCAGGGTTTCGGACGTAAAAACTCATCTGTTACACCGGCACTTCATTTTTTTGAACTTGTTACAACTCCGGACTTTTTTGCGTTCAGTATGCACGATTCAAAACCACGTCATCAACTTTCAACCCTTTCTGACATCATTTGCTATTTTTCATTCATTTACTGATTTGTTTTAAAAGCTAAATGACCGTGAAATTAAAAAGCACTACAAAATGAAGTCTGAAAAGGTTGAAACTTGGCATGGTATCATCATTTCACCCACATAGCATGTGCAAAAAAGTAGAGAGGGTCACGGCAAAAACTGGATACACTTCGTGTACAAACTGGACAATTTCTTTCGAAGTATCAGGGTTTCGGACGTAAAAACTCATCTGTTACACCGGCACTTC
>LR738711.1:20367812-20391858 GCA_902687465.1 Secale cereale
AAAGTAGAGAGGGTCACGGCAAAAACTGGATGCACTTCGTGTACAAACTGGACAATCTCTTTCGAAGTATCAGGGTTTCGCACGTAAAAACTCATCTGTTACACCGACACTTCATTTTTTTTTAAACTTGTTACAACTCTAGATCTTTTTTGCGTTCAGTATGCACGATTCAAAGCCACGTCATCAACTTTCAACCCTTTCTGACATCATTTGCTATTTTTCATTCATTTACTGATTTGTTTTGAGAGCTAAATGACCGTGAAATTGAAAAGCACTACAAAATGAACTCTGAAAAGGTTGAAACTTGGCATGGTATCATCATTTCACCCACATAGCATGTGCAAAAAAGTAGAGAGGGTCACGGCAAAAACTGGATGCACTTCGTGTACAAACTGGACAATCTCTTCGAGGTCTTCCCATAGTTGGCATTGTATTATTATCGTTCTTCCACCTTACTCATGAGAAACTTCGCCTTCATGGTTGGATAATAGGCTATCTCTTTCATTAATTTGTACCTGAGAAACTTGGACATGAGTTGATGGTGTCCCTTACTGCGGTCAACTTTCGATGATAGTGGGCAGTTGTGAGTGGCTACACAACTTTGCAATACCCATGGGCAACCTTCCATGTGCAACCGTCTTTGTCACATTTCATGGTGTAACACACCTTTTTGTTGGAATGCCCAACAACATATGTCATATGCTTCCTAATAGTGTACTCACTCAGCCACACCTTGAACTCCTACAAGCACCCAAACTTCATGCCTTTCTTCAAATGAGCATTCTCGTCCTCGTTATCTGGCCTTGGTTTGCCTACTTTCGGGCACGGTGTTGGTTCAAACAACCCAAGTCTCATGCCACTATCAACTACGACCTTGTCAGCAAGGCTAAGATCATAACAATGGAGGTACTTCTTTTCTTTCCCGACAAATCAAAGAAGATTTGGTTTTCTTGCTCCATGATTCCATCCTTGAACAATTCTCCCTTCACACCCTCTTCATCCGAGCCATACCCATACATATACCTATAGGGGAGCTCCCGATCCATGTCCTGTTGCAAGACAATGACATCCAAGTTACAGATAGGATTATAATGATCATCCTCATGCTTTTGAATTACTATGGCACTAGCATTCACCTCGACTTGATTTGTGTGGCTACTTGGTGGTTGGCTAGAAGAACTGGGGACATAAAATGTCACATATGTGGGTATGCTATGTATTATGATATATGAAAAACATAATAAGAAATTTAGATTAAACATGCTAGACTGCCAAAAATCTTTCTTGAGAGGCCCATGGCATGTTTTTCCTCCTCGGACTACCTCAACATTTTTTATCATCAAGTCCACTTAATCCTAGATAGTGTTCATTGCACATTCCTATGACCAATGTCCATGGCCCACATCGAAGAGCCCATCGCAGTCCCTGACTTTGTTTTCTTCTCCCATCCCAAAAAAGATACCCATTTCTCTACAGTAAACAAAAAACAAATGTGAGTTAAAACAACACAACATTTGTTGACTGAATAACACAAAATACAGATCTTTGACATTTGGCAATGCTCGGGCACAAAAATAAATGGATCTAGAATGTATGCAAATCAAACTAGTTTAATATTTCATAGCAACATATTTGCTTGTCCTCACTTCAATACCTTCCATTTCCCTCTACCAATGTAAGCCATACACCTCCTGTTTACTACAGAAACAAAACAAATATCATTGTCTTGATTTTGTCCTCGCATAATACACAAGGCTTTCCACCATATGTTTAAGATTTTTTTTTCACCAACACTTCATTAAAGGATAACACTAAACTTAACCAATTTCAGATACAGTTCAAGCCGCAACAAATATTTTGTTGTAGATGTTATGTTCTCAGATTTAATGCACACAGAATGAGGGTCAATAATCACATATTATCAACTAATGTTCAAATACCATTGAATACCCACGTGAAAAAAAATATCATTGAATACAAACAACTTATAGAAAAATACAATTGAATACAAACAACTTATAAAAGAATACCACTGAATACAAACAACTTATTATGATGTAAAGCTTCTTCCTCTTGGGTCCCAAGTAGTGGCGGGGCAAACCCATTCTATGTGCACCACTAAGGTATCATGCTTCGAATGAGCCAATAATATCCACTAGATGCTCATTGTGTTATGTATCCTCTAGATGTTTTATTTTAAGCCAATAAAATTCATTGTTTGTCAAAAAAAATGCTTTGAACGAGGGCCAGGAACAACATTTATGTTTAAAATCACTTGTCATGTATGCAGGCACGTCTCTGTCCCTCTGACTAAACCGCTTGATGATGAAATGACGATCATAGGTTTGCATGGCACAAGCAAACAGTGTAACATATCATATATTTTATTTAGCTAAACACAATGACCAACACCGACGATGAAGCGCCCCACCGCCGACAAGCACCTGGCCGGAGAGAGCCCTGCCGGCCGACATGATCGAAACTGAAGCACGAAAGTCAAATCACCATCATCGACGCGCACCGCACGAAGCGCAACCATGGCTAGATCAGGAGCGCACAACCGCCAAATCGGCACCTCGCCTCTCGACTAGAGCATTGTGCCCGCTCCGAGCATGCCCGTCGTTGCGCCTCAACCACGCCATCGCGCCGCCGCCAGAAGCTCGCGGTCACGTCGCCGCTGGTCATGGCAAAGCTCACGCCCACGTGAAGCCGAGACATTCCGCGCCGCCAGCCAACCCCGCGAGAGAGTCGAGCAGCCTTGCTGCCGCGGCCCTCCGGTGACGGGATGGGATGCGGCCGAGCTTTGGCAGCCCTAGGAATCGCCCATGTCACTCACGGGATCGCATGGGCACGTGTCCAAATACTAAGTATGTTGGATCATATATACTCCCTCCGGTCCTTTTTACTCTGCATATTAGGTTTGTCTGAAGTCAATCTCATCCAACTTTGACCAATTTTATATAAAAATTATTGACATTAACATAACAACACCAATATCATTGGATTCATCTCGGAATATATTTTTGTATTATATTTATTAGATATTATATATGCTAATAATTTATAATATAAATTTGGTCAAACTTAGCAAAGTTTGACTTTCGACAAATCCAATGTGCAGAGTAAAAAGGACCGGAGGGAGTACAATTTTGCCCCTCACCCTCCCAACCCATACGAAAAGAAATAAGAAATCAATGTGCGTCATCTTTCTATTATAAAAGAGGGCAAAAAGTTTGCCGACCCAGCAGGGATCCGGGACTACTATGATCGGTAAGAGCATCTCCAATGTGTAGAGGCAACATTGCCTCTAAGATGGCCCCCACATGCTTGCCTCTAAGCTTAGCTGAGAAGCATACAATGTATAGCATTTTGTACAGCCTTCGACCTATGCTCCACCACAACATAGAATATTGTATCTCTCATCCCACGTAGGGCAGCACAGTTCAGTTTTCTCATACCCTTGCCGCATGACATGTAGGGCCAAAGCAATATTTTAGTCAAAGAAAAAGGTTGGAGACGGCCTCTAAGCTAAGAGGCGCTGCCAGCGATTTTGACTTAGAGGCGTCAGCGTGTAATGTATGGCGACGACCTCTATCGGCTTAGAGGCGAAGATAGAGGCGGTAAAATACTACACTGTGGGTGCCCTAATGCTTTGCAAGGTTCATCATCATCCTATTGCCGCTGTCATCCATGATAGTATACTACCACCAGAGAGTTAACATACACGTGCTAAGCTGACGGCATGGTGGCGGCCGGGTTGACACAGGCTCAAACCGGGCCCACCCGTATCGTCTCGATTCCAGTCCGCTCCGTGTAGAGCTGTGTGTGGTAGTACTGTACATGGCGAAGGTCAAGGTGCTGATGGGGTCGCCTAGCTTCTCAGTTCTCACGGGCTTTGGAAGTTGGAGCCAGGCAGGCGAGCCCGAGCTGGCCGAACGCTCCACTGCCCTGTCGGCAAAGTGCGCTCGCTCTGTCATACTGTTATGTACTCCCTCCGTTCCTAAATATAAGTCTTCGAAGAGATTTTACTATGAACTACATATAGATGTATATAGATGCATTTTAAAGTGTAGATTCACTCATTTTGCTTCGTATGTAGTCCATGATGAAATCTCTCCAAAGACTTATATTTAGGAACGGAGGGAGTATTCATTTCACAGGGCGGTGCGACCGCGTTTAACCATCGAGACCGACTGTTGCGCGAGTAAAAAAAATTATACCACTGAATTCGCTATATCGATACGAATTTAGTGGTATATTTTTGCTCCGACGGTAGTTAGTCTTGTTGATTAAATTTATGATCAAACTTAGATCTCGAAAAACGCGAGCGCACTACATTGTGAAATGGTGGGATTATGATTCTTTTCCCACAATTTCACGAAACCGTGCTCCGTTGCTAAGTTACAATCATGAGGATCATACACCAGGTGAATGTAAATAACTGCTCTTTGGCACACACAAAAAAAACGACCGCTCCGGTTTCGTGTCGCTGCTCTTTGGCATTGCTCCAGGTGAACGTACGGCTGCGGTGGCAAATACTACTCCTAGCGGCCGAATTCACTGTTTTGAACTTTTTTGTCAACGTTTAGCTTGATCTGACCCTAGTTGCAGAAAAAAGGATTTTGATTCTATCATCATCCGATCCGACGGTAGGGTTTGGTCAACGCAAACGGCTCCGTCGGAGACCACTGACATGGATAAGTGGCTACCGCCACTGGAACTGGGGGTAGGGTGTTGTACCCTACCGATGCTGGCAATGGCGGTAGGGTAGTGAATTTTGCTAAGTGAGTGGGAGGGGCTTGGGTGAGCCCCACCAGCTACCCATTCGCCCCCAAATTATTTTCTTGCCCGAGCTCACCCCTTCTTCCCCCTCTCTCTCCCCCATCAAAGCCTCCACCAAATCCATCTCCATTGTTTGAGCTTTCTCCGATGGATCGAGCCCATCTTCATCACTCGAGGTACCTCACTCGCTCTCTTTCTTTTGGTTGGAATCATCTCATTTTGTGGCATTGTTCATTTTCATGCAAACCCTAGTTGTCCTCTATTTTGGTGCGAAATCAATGGACCTGATGGATGTTAGGGTTCTATTTGTGCTTTGACCATGTGTAGTATGCCTATTATGGTTGTTTGTAGCTATTATGGATGTTAGGGTTCTATTTGTGCTTTGACCATGTGTAGTATGCCTATTATGGTTGTTTGTAGCTATTATGGATGTTAGGGTTCTATTAGGGTTCTATTTGTGCTTTGACCATGTGTAGTATGCCTATTATGGTTGTTTGTAGCTATTATGGATGTTAGGGTTCTATTAGGGTTCTATTTGTGCTTTGACCATGTGTAGTAATGAATAGAACTCAATGTCATTATATCCATATTATTTTCATGGACTATAATTGAATTTTTTTTCTAAACTCGTTAATGCCCATTATTTGGATAAGGAGGCTTTTATGAATGGCAATGACGATGAAGGCAAAGAACCCATGGTGTTTGACTCAAGCCCAACCTGTGAATATGAAGGCAAAGAACCCATGGTGACGATGAAGGCAAAGTTAGAAATGTGTTACATTGGATTGCCCCAAGTGATGAGAAGGAACTTATTGAAAGGTACGACGTTGGAGTGAGTGTGGAGTCTCAATTGAAGAGTATGCCCATTACGTCGGAATTGCATTGGAAGGTCTACAAGGGTAATGTAGAGTCACCGCAGGACAAGTCACTTGCATTATTTGCCACCAAGGTTGAGGTTCCTTTTCTACAAATTGACTTGAACCGCCGTGCCTCCTCCCCAATACATGACGGGAGGGTCGAGGCGTATGTCCCTAATTCTTCTAGCCAACCACCAAGTAGCCAACCAAATGATCGGATCGGAAAATGGTTAGATCTAAAAACTAAGGTCAGATCGAGCTAAACGTTGACAAAAGGTCAAAGCAGTGAAATCGGCCACTCCTGGCTGGCATCTCCGGCCATCTGTTCACACAAGCGGCGTCGCGCATTTGACTGCTGTCACTCTATTCACGAGCTGATGCTGCTCCCAAGTTTACAGTACAGTAGTACGGGGCTCCGACAGGCACACTGGCAAAAGGAAAAGTGATGATGCGGCCAGCCAGCTACTGCTGCTGCAGCGCTGCTACGGCTCCTGCTGACTCATCAGTGGACTTGCGGAACAAGCTCCAGTCCGGGTATACGTTTCCTTCGCGACCAAGACTCGGCCAGCTCACATCACAGTATGCAGCAGGCTATGCCTTGCTCAATAGGCCAGTGGAAAACCAAAGCAGTAGGGTAAAAAAGAGGCCCAAACAAAATGAAAAATACCAGCGGTGAACTGCACGCACGACACGCACAAGCTCTCCCTGACCCACGTCCAGGGCCGGGCACCACATACAGAGCTGTCCTGGAACTGACATTTGACGGGACAAGGGGAGAGGCGGAACGGCTCAAATCTCGCATCATTCTAGTACTATGGTTCTTGTCTTTTGGCAATCGTACACAAAAGGACTTTGATGAGCATAATGTCAGCGTCCCAAACAACATACTCAAAAAATGAATGTGAGTGTATTCATTTTGTAGAGAAAAACGGACGATTTCGCACAGCAAGACACAAGAGGATCACTCAAACCATGAAGTAGGGGGATGCAAGAATACAAAAATATGAGCTAACACTCTTATATTTCTTTAAGGAGGGAGTAACAAACTAGAAAGGGGAAACGGCCTGATCTCCTGGGGACCTTGGGTTACAGATGATACTCGCAGAAAATGGAGTAGCACGCGGGCTCAGCAATGAAACGCGGGGACGCAAACACCTCATGGGAGTAGACATGGTAATAACCTTCTAAAATGGAATAGAAATGAGAAAAATCCACATTACAACCCTGAACTAACCACTCGGTTTAGAATTCAACCCCGAACTTCAAAACCGGTCATCCTACACTCTGAACTAACCACACGGTCTAGAAATCAACCCTCCTCACGGTTTTGACCAAGTCAGGTTATTTTGACCGAATTGACCTCTGATTGGGCAATGCCAAGTCAGCAAAAAATGCAAACAAACATAATTAAAAAAACACACCAAGGCTCGCATCTCTCTCTGGGACCCACCCCAAAAAAATCATCCCCCCCCCTCTCTTGTTGCGTTGACTAACAACCCGTCGCCGCAATCCTCCTCAATCCTCCTCAGGTGGTCGCCGGACCACCTCCTGCCTACACTACCGCCCCCTTCTCCTTCATCCTTGCGACCACTGCTGCCACCATAAGAGCACGACCTGGACCGTATCCTCGGCCTTCCCAGCGCACGTGAGGTGGGTGGCCATGGATCCGGACCGCCAGCGCCGGAGATTCGTGCCGCCGCGGTCCAATTTCTATGTGTTGCCGCCACATCACGAGGCCCGCCACACCCGATGGCAGGCGCCTCTAGGTCCTGGCGGTGGAAGAAGGCATCGGCTTGAGGGAGGCAGAGGCGCCGAGAAGAGCATGTTCACGCCGCCGCCGCAGTACCCGAGCAGAGCAAGTTCACGGCGTCACAGGAGGGGCACCGAGCAGCGGCTATGGCTCTGCCCGTGGTGGGGTGGGGTGTGCTGACGCTGGTCTTCAAGGACATGAGAGAGGGGGCGGTGGTGCAATGGCGTAGGTCGCAGGCGCCGAATGGAGTCGGCGGTGGTTGTTCTCTTGGCTCGGGGCCATGGTCGGGAATGAGACAGAGACATGAGCCAGCCCTGGTGACTTTGTTTTTTCTTTATTTGGGCCTAGTTGGCAGTCTTTGCTGACTTGGCACTGCCCAGTCAATGGTCAACTCGGTCAAAACAACCCGACTTGGTCAAAAACCGTGAGGAGGGTTGATTTTTAGACTGCATGGTTAATTCGAGGGTGTAGAATGACCGGTTTTAAAATTGAGGGTTGATTTTAAACTGGGTGGTTAGTTCAGGGTTGTAATGAGAACTTTTCTCAATAGAAATTAGGACAGCAGGGTAGGAACTACTCCCTCCATTCAGAAATATACGACGTGGGGGGACGGGGAGTGTAAACTGAGCTCCCCAGCGTCTTATATTTAGGAACGGAAGGAGTAGAACGCCATCTCAATGACTAATACAGCATCGTCAGAAATAACCACGTAGTTTAAGGTGATTTTCACACGAGTTACATCGACCACGTCCTTGCGCGCGACTCCGTGAGCGCCACTCTGCTACCAGCGGGGAGCCAGAGACATCCTGAAACCATGAATGGCTGCAAAAAGCATCACGAATCAAAATCATCTCAAAAGAGCAAGTCAAAGAGTTAAGTTGCTGCGCTGGTACAGTTCCCATGATTTCGGTAGGCAGGTTTTGCTTTAAATTTCCTGTAAGAGACATGTGTTAAATCCACCCTGGCACTTGTTACGTGCCATCAACCAAGTTCTTCAACTAAACTGACACAGGCAACTCGTCAATTGGAAATTATACAAAGACATGAACTTCTATACATGCAAAGAAAATGCATGGCTCATGAACTATTCACTATCCAAGTTCTTTGCCTCCAAACCGCAAACAATAAATCGTCAACTGACATATAACCATAGAGTACTTAATTACTTCTTTAGGGAAACAGGAGGGGAAAGGGCCCCTACCAGTTATTTGTTGATCATAAAGACAAATTACTACAGGGGAAGCAGAATGCATCCCAGCAAAATATAAGGCATGCAGGGCACATGGGCGTAAATAGATTTGAATTATTGCTTGGGGACTAGAAACAGGCAACACTATCCATATTTTAATACTAATCTTAGTTGCTTGGTTATGGTTCCTTCTACTCAAAAATCTGACCGTGTCGAGTCATGAAGTCCTTGCTCGACTCAGTGGCATTTCCTTGGAATATGCATTGCACATGTTATTACAGACATAGATGGTACCTTCGTTAAACTATTGTATCACATATATAATTCCTGATTCCATAGGTTAACGCTAAAGGTAAATGCAACAACATGACAGCCTTGTAAAGAATCATACAAGAAAGCAAACTGATGCAGAGCTAAAAACACATTTTTTTTTCTAAGACAAGATATGTTCACCTCAATCATAGAGCGGAGTCCGCACAACAGATGAGTAGTAATGTGCCTCCAGCTCCTTAAGGCTTGCTGCTGCTTCCTGCCCAATCCTCTCGAGCATTCTCTCTGTCTCGTCTGCCTGTTGACTGAGCACTTCAATCCTCCTATCAACATTCTCACTCAAAGAAGCAAGCCCAGAAAAGATAGCTGTCCTCTTAAGTTCCGACACTAGTTTCAACAGAGAGTCCGCTGAATGCACCTGGAAAACATAAAACAGCATTTGATAACCAAACAAGACGAATCGACAAAAATGAATAGTACTCCCTCCGTAAACTAATATAAGAGCGTTTAGAATACTAAAGTAGTAATCCAAACGCTCTTATATTAGTTTACAGAGGGAGTACTAGATTTGATGGTATTCCAGAATTAGCTCAAAACACAGTAGGTTGCAGTATAACATATATCGTATCAGCTGCTACTATAGTTTCTGTATCAACTTGTTACAATTGCAGCACTAACTAAGGTGCTAAAGCTAAGGTAGTCCTCGCTTCTTCTTATATCCACTCACCATCTGTACCTTGGGACACTGAGATTTAAAGTCCATGACCACGAAATCAATCTACCGGGGGCTCGAGTGCTTCAGAGATTATAGATCCTAAAGAGACCTTACCGAACTGATCCCTATTTCGATCATATCATTACTGTATTTAGCATCCACATTTTCACTCTAGCCACATCCCATTCATTGTCATGCTAGTTACTAAGTCTACATGATAACATGATAATTGATATCTACTTGTGGGCTTTTGTGCTACAGCACCATGGGATTTAATACAGGGATAACTTAGTCTTCTACTACCACTCAATAGGGCATTACTGTTTCGATCTTCACTGCTAGTTTCATAGCCTGGTTAGATCTCATAATCATCAATCTCACTGCGAGTGATGTCAAATTTATAGCTTGTAATGGCGTGGTGCTGTTGATTTAAGGCACAACGCTGCTCCAATTTTGGGCACGACAAGTTCAAACAGTGGGGAGAAACAAATCTCCGAACAAATGGTGGGCAGTGAGGCGAGTTCGTCGTTGCTGACTTACCATGCGGGAGGCGCGCATGTCCATCTGGAATGCCTCCTGCGAGTTGCGCACGGGCGGGTCGTTGACCTGAGACGAGGAAAGATGGCATGGTTAGGGTTGGGTAGCGGGGAGGCAAGGGCACCGAGGAGTGTCAAGTGGTAACAGGGGCGTACGCGGGCGATGTTGATGAGGGCGGAGAAGTTGTCGACGAGGCTGCTGACATCGGCGTCGGCCTTCTGGAGGAGCGCCCGCTGCTTCTGCGCCGCGGCGGCCGCGGCCGCCGCCGTCGGGCCCGCCGTGGCGCCGCCAGCGCTGCCGCCTGGCTTGCTCATCGCGGGGCACCCGGCGAGCGGCGGGCACCGGCTGGCAGGAGCACGGTGGGCGGGGTGGCGCCGGGCGGGCGGGGCGGGCAGGGGGGCGGCGGCTTCCGGCGAGGTAGGCCGCGGGCCGGCGAGATCGGGAGGACGGGAGCGGCAGAGAGCGCAGAATCGGGAGGCAGTGGCTCGGTGCGGCTGTCCCCCGTGCGTTGTTTTTTTTCTCTCTTTTTTTTATTTTTTTTAGACAATTTATTTTTTATTCTTGACACAATCCGTGCGTTGTTTGTTGGGCTAGGATGGGTCGGGACTGCCATCCGTCAGGCCGGGCCTACCAAAGCCCAAAGCAGAAAATCTAGGTCTGGGCCCATCCCGGCCAATCCATAAAACGCCCACCAGGCCTCGTGCCTTGGGCCAGACCTCTTCCCTAAATCGCAAAGAAAGAAGTATAGTTTTCACCCCCAAATCCACTTCAATGTCTCCGTAAACCCCTAAAGTTGATTTTGGTTTGATTTAGACCCCAAAAATGCCAATACCGGTTCCCTGAGCGGTTTAGTGTCACATCAAGAGGGGTTTTGCATCTCGTTTTCATTTTTTTATGATGTTGACTTGGCATTGATGTGGCAAACAGTCGCTCGTTTCCCAGTCGGCACTTTTGTTTCAGAAATTCTCCAAATTGGTAGTAGAAGCCTAAATTCCACATCGATGCTCGTTCGCTCAATCAATACCTCACTCTCGAATCGGATTTAGTCCATGGCGCCGTCCGTGAGCTTCTCAGCTAACTCCTCTGCGAGATGCACGTCCTATTCCAGTGGTACTGCCCAACAAAGCCCGAAGCAGAAAATCTAGGCCTGGGCCCATCACGGCCCGTCGATAAAAAGCCCACCAGGCCTCGTGCCTCGGCCTAGACCTCTTCCCTAAATCGCAAATATGGCAGGCCCAGGCTTGGCCCACGGGCAAGACCGGGCCGGCCGGGTCGGGCCAGTGGGGCCGGTATCCCATGGCCATTTATAGTCGAGACTAGTTGTAGTTGTTTGTTGTGCCTTTTAATCCTGGCAGATTTTTTGAGAAATATCCTGGCACATATCGAATGTCCATTTGTCTACAAGCCGGTACGAAATCTCAGGATGAGATGGGACCCATCAAGCCCACCCTCTAGCACTGATGGGGGTGGTGCTATACGGCAAATCCTATTATTGTCTAAAAAATGCAAAATCTATTCTCAGATTTTGGAACATTTTAAAAAATCATGAATATTTTGAAAATTATTAAATATTTTTAGAAAATCTAGAACATTTTAAATTTCTGATACATTTTTTGTAGCACAGTTGTTGGTTTTGAAAAAAAAAAAATAGCTCAACAAATCCTCTAGCAGTGACTCGACAAAAAACTTTCTGTACCACACTGCCTAGTTTTGAGAAGAAGGAAAACAGCTCACAAAATCCTATAGCAGTAGGTCAGCAAAATCGCTAATTGGTCGGCCCACGGAGAGAAGGCAGGGTGCACGTTTAGTCTCCTAACAACGCTGAAAGGATCGAGATGGGCCCAAGAGGACGGGGTAATAAGGACAAATACAAATTTTCCGTTGATTAGCAAGTTTAGGCAATGTAGAATATAAAGGTGTGTTTAAAAAATATCTATGGTAGGATAACCAATCATATATGATCAACGCAAGGTCAAATGATCAAAGTAAACGACAAGAAAAAACTAGGGTTAAGTATAACCAAAGACGAGGATGTATCATGATGCTCACTTTCTTAGGGGGGGGCTAGTCATCATTGGAGAGATGTGTGTTGGAAGGGCCGCACTATTCTCCTTGAGATAACACCACGAAGACGATTCTCAACCAATAGTGGTAGACCTTGAGGCAGCCTTGAAACCTTCATGAACGACGGGGAAGATCACAAATTGATTTCTCATCAGACACTCCTACCGCCTAGTAGTCTCCAACCTCCAAGAGTAATAAGATCCACCAAGGAAACAAGGGGAACTAATTTTTGTTTTGGTAGAAATGTAAATCAGGCACTTCTCGTTCACTCCCAAAAATATCAATAAATTTGAGTGGAAGGGAAGGGATATCTCCAAGAAATTTGAGCTACAACAATGAAGGAGAGAGAATGTAATCATCCCATGAAGAAGGTGGTCTTATATAGGCCCTCAAATTCAACGATGACCCACTTCTCTTTCACTCCCCAAAATATCAATAAATTTGAGTGGAAGGGAAGGGATATCTCCAAGAAATTTGAGCTAGAGCAATGAAGGAGAGAGAATGTAATCATCCCATGAAGAAGGTGGTCTTATATAGGCCCTCATATTCAATGGTGGCCCTTATATTTTACGTGGTTCGAAGGCTCCGAGCAGCCTCGAAGGCTTTGGGTAGCATATGGGCACAACAGAAAGGTTGCACTAGCCCCAGAGGCACACCCAGAGGTGCCCCGAAGACTTCGGGCACCCTCTGTGGTAAGTTCCAAGCTCAACAAAAAATGTGCTCCGAAGTGCAAACCTATGGGTGAACCTGGAAGCTAGGCAGTAGCCATGTGGTTTTGCCACACTGACATGCCCACATCTTTTTTTTCTTACTTTTTTTATATATTTTTTAAATTCTAGAAAACTTTATTATGGAAAAAATATTTAGTTAATATTTTAAAAAATTCATGGCACATTTTAAAATGTCCATTTAGTGTAAAAAATGTTCACTCAACTTATAGAAAAATGGTTGTGTCATTAAAAAAAGATGTATTTGACATTTCTAAAATGTTTACCCCTTTCCAAAAAAATATACATGACATTTGTTGTAAAATGTTATATGTAGAAAAAAAATCGTGTAATCCAAAATGTATGTTTATATTTTTTTGAAAACACACATTTCAAAAATATGTTTGTGAGGTTTTTTTAATAATAATTAGCAACGTAAATAAAAGTATGTGAAATTTTCATAAAATGATTTGTATTAGTTAAAAAAGTTCCAATGTCTATTTAAAATATGTTTAACATATATTCGAAAAATGTTCAGAACACATATGAAAACAAATAAACTTATATAAAAATGTTTTAGATGTATACAAAAAAAATACAATGTGTAAAAAAAAGCATACATCAATTTATAAATTTGAAAAAACATGTATTTGGAAACTGTTAAACATGTATTAGATATTCCTGGTCTGTGCAAAAATGTATAATGTGTATGAAAAATTTAGAAATGTCCTGGAAAATGAAACAAAGATAAGAAAGGAAAAAAGAAGATGAAAAAAAGAGGAAAAACCAATACAAAACTACGAAAAAGCTAATAAAAATCATATATGAAAACTCGCATGTGATGGAGTCAAATCCAACAATTGGGTGGGTGGTCCCGAGATGGTAATCTTGGTGCAATGGTAACAGACGAACATGATATTACCCAGATTCGGGATCTCTCGAAGAGATAATACCCTATGTCCTGCTTTGAATTCCGAGGGAGTATGAATTACACGTTGATCTACCACGAGATCGTATGTGTATGAGGTGTCATATATGAGCATCACTCCTCGGTTTATACAGGTATCAGGGGTGTCTAGGGTTTACACATAGGGCGGTTACATCAAGGCTAATCATAGCATAGATGACCTCTGAGTATTTGAGTACGTGCCAAGTCTTTGGAAGATATCCATCTTGGCGCTCCTGGACCCGACTAGCATGGCCCACTAATAAATCATCAAGGGGGTCCTCGGCCTGGCCAACATGGGCGGGGGACGACATGGTGAGCAGCGCCTAGTCCAGGACACCATCAATGTCCATCTATAGTGTTGGCCTGGACCCGTAGCGCCGCTTTGTAGATACATAATACGACTCGTATTGGGCGAGAAATAGGTAATTCCTATTTGGCGATTAGAGATAGTAGGGAACACTAGCCTGGTGGGCTGACCCACACCAAACGGAGTACAAGCGAGCGCTACCTCTGATTCACTTCAAGCGAAATATAGCCAATTGGCACTTAGATGCCATAGGTAGTACACGCCCAACCTCCTCCCCTTTTTTCTCAGTTGGCCGGCCAATATAAAGTGATTTTTTGTGTTTCATTTTTCTGAAGCTCATCTCGATTCTGGGAAGCTCGAACCCTTCTCCAGTTTTCTCAGATGGCCGGCCAGTCTAAAGGGCTTATTTACGTTTCGTTTTTCTGAAGCTCATCTTGAGTTTGGGAAGGTTGACCCCTTCCCCAATTTTCTCGGTTGGTCGATGATAACCCTCAACCGTAAGGGATCGAGATAGTCTTCGCGGGTAAGAATAACCCAATTTATTGATTCGACACACGGGGAGCCAAAGAGTATTTATAAGCTTTGACAGTTGAGTTGTCAATTCAACCGCACCTGAAATATACTTACTTGCAACAAAAGATAAGTGGTAACAGTGATATGATAGTGATAATAGTGATAGTAAAAGTAAACAGCAAAAGTAAATAGTGAAGGTAAATGGCAAAAGTAGCAACTAGTGACAAGCAGGGTTTAAAACACTGTAGGCTAGGGAGATGGATGGTTGGGCGCTGCATGGATGAGATAGATTCTAACTTGGGGCACGGCACACGGAAAAGTAAAGATCATCTAGGCAAATATCAAACATTAGGCATGTATCCCGTAGGTAGTTGTACGTGCTTGCAATAAGAACTTACACAACATCTTTTGTCCTACCATCCCGCTACGAAAGGGGCCAAAAGGAACTTATGGAGATTAAGGTGCTCCTGTCAAAGAGCACCGGAACAAAGCAATGAACTCAATGGATACATGTAATCCTCAAACTACGGACCATCCCCTTTGGTGTCCCAAGCTGTCACTTTTGGGATCGCCGGTTCCGAACCGTAACAGGTGCAAACAACTCATAGATAGGATCACGAACACAAAGATATTCATGCAAACACATATGGTTCAGATCTGAAATCATGGCACTCGGGCCCTAAGTGTCAAGCATTAAGAATAACAAGTTGAAGCAAAGATGATAAACACCATAGTAGATGATAGGCAACATGCCCCCAACGATCTGATAAACTATTACATGATCTAACTCATCCAATCCCTACCATCCCCTTCGCCTACAGTAGGGGAATTACTCACACATGGAGGGAGAAGTCATGGAGGGATGATGGAGTGGTGATGATGATGACGATGGCGACGATCTTTCCTCTCCGGAGGCCAATTCAGCCTCCAGATTAGCCCTCCCGAGGAAGAACAGAGGGTGGCGGCGGCTCCGGGACGGAAAACTGCGAAAAGAACTTCTGATCTGGGGTTTTCGTGTCGCGAGTAAAAATACGAGGCAAAGTAGGGCACCAGGGGGTGTGGGCCCCACCCAGGCGACCCCCCGGCGCGGCCCAGGGGGGGGCGCGCCCACAGGGCGCCTGGGCACCCCCTGGCCCCCCTCTGGCCCCACTTCTGGCTCCTGGTTCCTTCGGGTGCGTGGATTTTCTATGATTTTTCGTGGATTTTTCTGAGATACTTAAAAATCCGTTTTCCTGCACACAATAAAACCATACAGGCAGCTCTGCTGAAAACAGCGTCAGTCCGGGTTAGTTTAGTTCAAATTATGCAAGAATGAGGTCAAAACAATATCAAAAGTGTTTGGAAAAGTAGATACGTTTGTGACGTATCAACTCCCCCAAGCTTAGCATATTGCTTGTCCTCAAGCAATTCAGTTCAACGAACTGGACGCGACAAAGAAAACTTTGACAAACTCTTTTGCTTCATTAGATGTATATAAGCATGTACTACGAAAAGAGTTTAGCAAGTATTGAAACAGTACTTATGAGGACAATGCAAGGAGCAATCCTTCTTTCAAGTGACCAGTCACAAATACTTAAAAGTAAATAATATATTACTGAAAATCAAGACAAGATTACATTGCACATAGCTTGAGCATACTAGGGCGGTATCTCGCTAGCCTCCATGAGTGAAGCAAAACATAAATGCAGAGACTCCTCCAGAGTTTTTAAAAGAGACTAGAACTAAGAATTTCAGAATAAATCATATCACAAGTATGCAGAAGACAATGTAATACTTTGGGACAATGCACGTTACACTCAGAATGACAATTATGCTCTCATAGTTGGTGCTTTGAAGAAAGAAGGTGAGACTCTCGAACCGTGGCTTTTATTGGCAAGGTTGAAAACCCGTGGTCGGAAACAAAAACTAAAAATGTACCAGAGCTCTTGGTTTTAAAAACAGAGATAAAAACGTTTTGAGAGGTGCATATTTCGTCAACGAATGCTAGCAGATAACTCAATCACTTCTTGAGCTGGACAAGTTTCGAGGAACGGCTCCCGCATGAGGACGATTACATCCTCTTAATCTCCTTTGTTTATCACTGCCAAAGTTTTCTGATTTCTCATGAACAAAGCGTGAAGGAGGGTTTGTTTGTTATATTATCTTTTTGAGCCGGGCGCACTCAATGCCAGTTCCTTCTCGTATTATGGGTTTGCACATTATACATGCAATCCAGGGGTGAAACTTGTCCAACTTAAGAAGATTATGAATTAACTACTACTTCCTCATGAGCTAAAATATAGGCACAAAAAAGAGAAATGCTTTTGATTAATTTCGAGATGGCACACGAAAGTCTTCGTTAGGAATGGCAGGTAAATACCATGTATAGGAAGGTATGGTGGACTCATATGGCATAACAGGTTTTAAGGATTTGGATGCACAAGCAGTCAGTCCGCTTAGTACAGGTGGACGTTTAGCAAAAGACTAGGAAGCGACCAACTAGAGAGCAATAACGGTCATAATCATGCAGAGCGACAAAGCAACATTGAATCGGGCATGAAAGTGATATAACTATTCTAAAACTCAAAGATCATCAAGGCAGAGTAGACTTTTTAGTCTTAAACATGTGTAAGCATGTGCCAAGTCAATCCAAAAATTCTCTAAAGGGAAATACCACCTTAGTATACCAGACTATGAACAGTGCAATGCATGTAGATCATTTCAATAACACATTATATACTCTAGTTATTCGAGACTAGCCACAAGGAAAGCATGAACCACTGGAAGAGCATTGTAAACATAGCACTATGTCGCTACAAGCTGGTCTCTAGATCATAAGTACAGGCATATGTACAAAAGTAGAAACAAAAAGAGTTCATACCGGTATTCCTTGTTGCTTCCCTTCAGTCGATCTTCGTCATTACTGCTTGTCACTTGCACGATCGAACGTAGGAAATATAATTAAATGCCATCACGGACTCGAGCTGAACTCTGAAAACAAAGCAAACTAAAGAGAGAAAGGAAATCTTTTTGGATTTTTCAAAGGTTGAATAAAAGCAAAAGAAAGAGAAAATCTTTTTGTTGTTTTTGCAAAGAGAGAAATAAAGAAGAACGGGCAAAAACTTCGAAAAGATCAAAGCGAATAAAGCGGATAATACAATGGAAAAGTGAGAGGAGCACGTACTCCCCCAAGCTTAGGCTTTTGGCCTAAGTTGGTAGCAGCTACTGCCCCCAGGAGCCTCCTGCTCCGGGGGTATGGTGGTGAGTCCAAGGGTCGTAGAAGGATGCTGGCGCGTACACCGAACTCCTCGGAGTCTCCCACGAGGAAGGTTTCGAACGCCAAACAAAGGAAGAACCTTCACCAAACTCGGTGGCGGTTTCTCCCTGAAAAGGTGGTATCTCACCGTGCCCCTCCTCGTCGGGCACAACCCCCTCCATGGGGTTATGAAACTGATGCTGGACCATGAACTCATCGAACTGGACAACATCAAAAGACCATCCGTTCCTGCGAGAAAAATCAAACAAAAGAGGTGCAGGTAGACGGATCTCGCGTTCCGCGGCAGTTCCGAAACGCAAGATATAAATAAGATTATCAAGCTCAGAACCCATGGTAACAAACTTATGCCTTTTCATAGCAGCAAGATCAAAGCTTGAATAAGTAAAAGGAGTATCATCAGGGTGTGGGGTGCCTCCAAGATGTTCTAAGAGAAGTGTGGCATAAACGCCACCATATAAGTCTCCCTTATTACCGTTCATAGCAAGGCGTCGAGCAATTAAGGCACCCACATTATAATCAGATCTCCCTGAGAGGGCTGCCGCCAGGATAGCAATATCCGGAGCAGAAATGTTGCTCGTGTTGTCACGAGCTAACACCCCTCTAGCAATATAATATGCAAAATACCAGAGGTGAGGAAATAAGATGCTGGAGATCTTCGACCGATGAATATCCCTCGTACCCATGCTACAGAGAGAGTTGATGACGGTTTTCAGCTCGGAGGGCTGAGTGGCCATCCTAGCCGTCCTCCCAACATTCGGCACACCTATTATTTCACAAAAATTCCCCAAAGTCATGGTGATAAGATCATTATAAATTTTAAACTCAATAGCACCTAAATCAGGATTATATCTAAAATTGTTAATGAAACTGGAGGTGAGTTTTTGATACTGAGTAACACGGCTCGTGACGAGTCGTGTCAAACCTGCATTAGCACAAAGATTATAAAACTCATCCTTGATTCCCGCAGCTTCCATGAATTCATCACATGGAAATGTCATCGCACGTGCTGGACTTGTATCTTCCAACAACTCCAGGGGCACATGATCTTCATTATAGCTCACCCTAGCAGTCGATGGTGAAGCTGCGGCTCTAGTAACTCGATCGGAGTGTGCGGGCCTCCTCTTCTCAAGCCACCCTTTTGCCCTTCCTAACAAACTCATTTCTGAAATTTTTTACAATTTACAAAAACGAGGATTAAAACAAAGTGAGCTAAGGCAAACTACTCAACTCACTTGACCAAGGCATAAACTTTCATCAAAACTTGAAAAATAACTTTCTACATATGCATGCAAGCTCATCTATACAGCACCAAGAACTACTAAATACTCACAAATGGAGCCACCAATCAAAAATCTAATTGGAGGGGTGGAGGAGTCACATACCAGGGAGTATTTGCTCAAAATTTCAGCTCAAATGATGGGCTGTAGAGAGAGATCGAAGAATCGCCTCCAAGAACAGCAAGAACACAAGAACAAGTGCAGAACTCGGGTTTTTAAAGAAAAAGAGAGAGGGAGGAAGAAGACATACCTGGAGGGGGGGCCCGTGGGCCCCAGGCGCCCTATGGGCGCGGCCAGGGGCTGGGCCGCGCCAGCTGGCCGCCTGGGCCACTGGTGGGTCCCCCTGGCTGGCCCCAGGCCCCTCTGGGTCTCTCCCGACGTGGAAATTTTTATTTTAATTTTTCTGGAATTTTTCTGAAAACTTCACTGTTGAATTTTTTTCGAAGTTCAAAAAGCTGCGAAACTCTCTGAAAACTTGAAGCAGTTAGTAGTATTGTGAAGCTTCAAAAACATAAATACTTGGTACAGCAAGTAGGACAAAACTAAAAACAAATGGAAATATAACAAGCTCAACTTTTTATCTATATAAAACATATTTGCTAATAAGGTTGATCAAGTCTTACCAACAAACATGCGATATATAGAGCAAAAAGTCTCACCTCTCACGAAGTAATCACTGAACCTTTACCTTGATGGACATTGTCCCTACCATGATAGTTTTGTATTTGTGAGGCACATGTAGTGGACGGTCCCATTCTCCAATTTTCACGGTCTCGATATTCTCTATAGAGTTGAGGCCATGCCTCCTGTCGATCTTCTTCGGAAAATATACCGTGTGTTCTTTATCATTCACATGGAAGGTAACCTTCCCTTTATTGCAATCAATAATAGCACCTGCGGTGTTACGAAAAGGTCTACCAAGAATAATGGACATGCTCCCATCCTCGGGCATGTCAAGCACAACAAAATCAGTAAGAATTAAACAATTAGCAACTTCTACGGGAACATCCTCACAAATACCTATCGGAACAGCGGTTGACTTGTCAGCCATCTGAAGGGAGATATCTGTAGGAATTAGTTTCTCTAAACAAAGCCTCTCGTAAAGAGAGAGAGGCATAACACTCACTCCTGCTCCAAGATCACATAAAGCAGTTTTGACATAATTATTCTTTATGGAGCAAGGAATGGTGGGTATACCTGGATCACCGAGCTTCTCAGGAATCTTGCCACTGAAAGAGTAGTTAGCAAGCATAGTAGATATTGCATCATTAGGAACTTTTCTTTTATTAGTGACAATATCTTTCATATATTTTGAGTAAGGAAGTAATTTAATAGCATCAGTCAAAGGGATTTGAAGAAAAAGAGGTTTAATCCACTCACAAAACTTATTATAATGCTCTTCTTCTTTAGATTTGATGGACTTACCTGGAAAGGGCATGGGTTTCTGTACCCATGGTTCTCTTTCCTTCCCATGTTTTCTTGCGATGAAGTCTTCTTTAGTGTACCTCTTACGTTTGTCAGGTGCTTCTTCTTCTCGAACTTCAGGCGGATCATTCTTCTCATTATTATTACCTTCAGGTTCAGCACCGTCTTCAGTCTCAGCATCGGAGATAGATACACTGTTGGGATCAATAGCTGGTTCTTCATCTGCAATAGGGTCATTAGAATTGTCAGTCTCCTTATGTTTCTTCTTCTTCTTTGGAGAGCCAACAATTTCTTCTTGCATTTGACAATCCTACTCGATTCTCTTTGGATGCCCCTCTGGATAGAGAGGATCTTGAGTACTAGTTCCTCCTCGGGTCTTAATCCCGAAAGCCTGCAAATTATCTTGTTTGGCATTGTTAGCAAGCAAATCTCTTTGCACATTAGAAATTTGGTCAAGCTGAGTTTGAACCATTTGAAAATGCTTCACAAGACATTGAACATCATTAACTGTTCTATCTAAAACATCAAGCAGTCTTTTGATAGCAAGGGAATTATCATGCAATTGACTTTCTATCCTCTCATTAAAATGATTTTGTTTCATAATAAAATTATCAAACTCATCTAAACATTGATCAGGAGGCTTACCATGAGGGATGTCACTTGCGTTGAAATCTAAAAGAGAGTGTACCTCTACCATAGGAGGGTGAGTAGTAGGCTCACACAGCTTCTCAATAGGGGGTAGATTCTTCACGTCTTCGGCTTTAATACCTTTCTCTTTAATAGACTTCTTTGCTTCTCGCATATCTTCGGGGCTCAGAACAAACATGCCCCTCTTCTTTGCTGGTGGAGGTGGTTCAGGGACGGACCAATCTTCATGGTTTTTGGCAATCCTGCCCATCAAATCTTCCGCATCGTCCGGTGTTCTTTTCCTGAAAACACAACCAGCACAACTGTCCAAATAGGACCTGGATTCATCAGTTAGACCAGCATAGAATATATCGATTAATTTGTTCTTAGGGATTTCATGTCCAGGTCTAGCCCGAATCAGACCGCAGTACCTCCCCCAAGCTTTAGGGAGGGACTCATCCTGCAACTGTTTAAAGTTATAAATTCTTTGTAAAGCAGCATGTTGCATGTGAGCAGGAAAGTACTTATCAACAAAAGAGTGAGCTAAATCTTGAGGACTCTTAATGGAACCGTATGGGAGTGAATCATACCATGCCTTAGCACCTTCCTTCAACGAGAAAGGAAGAAGCTTGGTCACATAAAAGTATCGTATCTTTTCATCTGTGGTAAATAAACCACCTAGCTCACCGAGTTTAGTGAGGTGTGCAATAGCATCATCATTTTCTCTGCCATAAAAGGGGTCAGCTTCAACCATAGGTATAAGTGAAAGATCAACAGAGAAATCATAATCAGAATCATCAACGCATATAGGAGATGTAGCAAATTCAGGATTAGGAACGGTTTTGTTCTTCAAAGAGTGTTTTTCAAATAGCTTCTTAATGACTTCAGGGTCAGAGCCGGAAAACTCCGTCACTTCCCTGCATAAATCTTCATCAAGCATATAGTAATCATCATCAAGGAGCCTCTCTTTGAGTTTACTCAAATCGGGATAATCATAAGTTTCACCAATAGGGTAGCGAGTAACAGGAAGTTCAATTCCAGACTTTTTACCAGCAGCAGCAATTTGTTTCTCAAGAGCATAACCAAGCGAACTAATATCATCAAAAGTAGTAGAAGCATCATCAAGAGTATCAGACATAGTAACAAATTCAGTAGGAGCATCATGTGGTGGTGGTGAGGCAAACTTACTCATAACGGAAGGTGAATCAAGTGTAGCACTAGTGCTCAGAGCAGTACCTCTTCTTGTAGTGGATAGTAAGATCGGAACCTTGGGGTCTCCTTTCTTACCCATAGTGGATGAAGTGCAGCAGGTAGGATACCTTAAGTAGACTTGTAAATATTGCTATGCTCCCCGGCAACGGCGCCAGAAAACGGTACTTGATAACCCTCAACCGTAAGGGATCGAGATAGTCTTCGCGGGTAAGAATAACCCAATCTATTGATTCGACACACGGGGAGCCAAAGAGTATTTATAAGCTTTGACAGTTGAGTTGTCAATTCAACCGCACCTGAAATATACTTACTTGCAACAAAAGATAAGTGGTAACAGTGATATGATAGTGATAATAGTGATAGTAAAAGTAAACAACAAAAGTAAATAGTGAAGGTAAATGACAAAAGTAGCAACTAGTGACAAGCAGGGTTTAAAACACTGTAGGCTAGGGAGATGGATGGTTGGGCGCTGCATGGATGAGATAGATTCTAACTTGGGGCACGGCACACGGAAAAGTAAAGATCATCTAGGAAAATATCAAACATTAGGCATGTATCCCGTAGGTAGTTGTACGTGCTTGCAATAAGAACTTACACAACATCTTTTGTCCTACCATCCCGCTACGAAAGGGGCCAAAAGGAACTTATGGAGATTAAGGTGCTCCTGTCAAAGAGCACCGGAACAAAGCAATGAACTCAATGGATACATGTAATCCTCAAACTACGGACCATCCCCTTTGGTGTCCCAAGCTGTCACTTTTGGGATCGCCGGTTCCGAACCGTAACAGGTGCAAACAACTCATAGATAGGATCACGAACACAAATATATTCATGCAAACACATATGGTTCAGATCTGAAATCATGGCACTCGAGTGTTGTGTCAAGCATTAAGAATAACAAGTTGAAGCAAAGATGATAAACACCATAGTAGATGATAGGCAACATGCCCCCAACGATATGATAAACTATTACATGATCTAACTCATCCAATCCCTACCACCCTGCCGGAGGGGAGGATCACCACCGGGAGCCTCTCCACCACCATGGACGCCTCCCGGATGAGTTGTGAGTAGTCTCCCTTGGACCATGAGTCCATGACCAGTAGCTATGTGATGTTCTCCTCCCGTTCTTGTGCTTCACTAATTAGTCCGCATGAGCTGCCCTACATGATCGAGGCACATATGTAATCCTTATGTTGTTGCTATGTTGAGTTTGCTGGGATCCGATGGATTATGAGATTATGTTCAGATTGTGATTGAGTAATATATTTGATCTACCTCTTTTATATTTATGTTCATAAGTAATTCTTGCATGTTCTCCGTTGTTATTTATTGCTTTGGCCAAGTAATAGGTAGTGACTCCAAGAGGGAACGTTATGCTCGATTGTGGGTTCATGCCCCTCGATGACTAGCTTGAGTGACAGAAACATGAGTCTAGGGGATGTGCTGTTGCCACAAGGGGGAAAACAACGGTGCTTGTGCCCGCGGGTGCAAGGATTGTTTACTTTACGCAAAGTTCTTTTAATGCAGTTGTTTGTTGCATTGAGTTTACACTATGGGTGGGACTCGCAACTTAATACCAGCGAGATGTTCTGGATAGATATCTCAA
>LR738711.1:20391938-20414603 GCA_902687465.1 Secale cereale
TACACCTGCCACTTCAGCACCTTCATATGAAATTAAACCTGCTTTACTGAACTTAGTCATGAAAGATCAATTCTCCGGTGCTGGAGATGATGCTGCTTTACACTTAAACAACTTTGTTGAACTTTGTGATATGCAAAAGTACCAAGAAATAGATGGTAATATTGTTAAGCTCAAGCTTTTTCCTTTCTCCTTGAGAGGAGGAGCTAAAATTTGGTTTCAGTCTTTGCCTAGAAATAGCATAGATTCATGGGACAAGTGCAAAGATGCTTTTATTGGAAAATACTATCCACCTGCTAAAATTATCCAACTGAGAAGTAACATAATGAATTTTAAACAATTGGATAATGAACACGTTGCCCAAGCTTGGGAACGTATGAAATCTCTTATCAAGAACTGCCCTACTCATGGTTTGACTACTTGGATGGTTATCCAAATTTTTTATGCAGGCTTGAACTTTACCTCGCGGAACTTGTTAGATTCAGCCGCGGGAGGAACTTTTATGTCAACTACACTTGGTGCTGCCACGAAGCTTCTCGATGAGATGATGACCAACTATTCCCAATGGCACACCGAACGCGCTCCAACAGGTAGGAAGGTAAACTCTGTCGAGGAGATTTCCTCCCTTAATAAAAAATTTGACTTGATCATGTCTCTACTTTCGAAGCAATCTACTGTTGATCCTCGTGATGTTCCTTTAAATTCTTTGATTGCTCAAGAACAAGTAGATGTGAACTTTATCTCTAGAAACAATTTTAATAACAATGCTTATAGGAGTAATTTTGGTAGCAATCCTAGATCGTTCCCCTCTAATTCTTATTTTAATAGCAATGCTTATCCTAGCACCAAGAACTCCACTACTGGACTAGAGATTATGCTTAAAGATTTCATAACCACCCAAAAAGCCTTTAATAAGAGTGTAGAAGAAAAACTACATAAACTAGATGATCTCTCTTTTAAGGTAGACCATTTAGCCAATGAGGTAAAATTGCTAAAAATTAAAACTTCTCCTCTTGAGGAGAGGGAAGTCACTCCTATAAATGCTATTCAAGTGCAAATTAATGAAAACATTAGGATGGTGGCTAAACTTAAAGAGAGATGGGCTAGAGAAAGGGAGGAAGAAGATAGAATTAAGAGCCTTCCTACCCACCACACTGTTGCTACTATCCAAGTTGTTGAGGATATCCAAACTCTTAGCACCCAATGTACTCCTGGTCCCGATGGACCTATTAATGGTGATGCTATGACTATAGAAACTACCAAACAAGTGAACCTAAAGGACACCACTACCACTTTACTTGATGCTAATGACCTTGATTTTGATAATTGCACTCTTACCAAAGTTATTGATTTCCTTCACAAGATGTCTAGAGACCCCCGCACTAGCGCGCTTAATCTTGCCTTCACAGAGCATATCACTAATGCTCTCATCAAAGCTAGGGAGGAGAAACTTAGAGTAGAAGCCTCCATACCTAGAAATCTAGAAGATGGTTGGGATCCTATGATAAAAATTAAATTGAATGACTTCTCTTGCTATGCATTATGTGATGTTGGAGCTAGTACTTCTGTTATGCCCAAAAGAATATATGATATGCTTAAATTGAAACCTTTTGATTCTTGTTCTTTTGGTGTTCGTCTCGTTGATTCTTCCATAAAGAAACATTTGGGGAGGATCGACGATATTCTTATCGTTGTTAATGATAATTATGTTCCCGTTGATTTTACTATTATGGATATTGAATGTGATCCTTCATGTCCAGTTATTTTGGGACGTCCCTTTTTACGCACCGTTGGTGCTATCATTGACATGAAAGAGGGTAATATAAAATTTCAGTTTCCTCTCAAGAAAGGGATGGAACACTTCCCTCGAAAGAAGATCAAGTTACCTTTTGAGTCCGTTGTACGGGCTAGCTATTCTTTTACTCTTGATAAAACTTGATCTCTATGCATTATGCCTAGCTTAAAGGCATAAAAGAAAGCACTTTTCGGAGGCAGCCCACATGAATAAAATTGCTTTTCAATTTTGTGCCAGGTATAGCCTCTGATTGCTAGAAAGTTCAAAAGTTGTGAGGTGCTGTACAGGAAACAGATTCTGTCCTTGGATAAAGAAATTCGTATAAAATCACCAGATCATCTCTTTGGTTTGAATTTTTTCGACAGCGTTCTCTATATAATTGTCTTTCGTGCATCTGTTCTGAGTTTTTTGATTTGAGTTGCAGAAGTGCCCCGAACAAATCAAATACTACCTGCTGTTCTGTTTTTCACAGATTCTGTCCTGTTTTGCCTTTTCTTCATTTTGCAAATCAAGAGCTTGCTTTTTCTTTGCAAAAACCTTTTGGCAATCTTGAGAAACAGTAGAACTTCAAGAATATCCTTATTTCCAGCAAGGTATAATTATTTTATTATGGGTACTAACCTCGCTAATCAGATTATGATGAGTTATGTATGAAGGGAGTTTTCAAGTGTGCGAGGGAAGATGATAAAAAGATTCAGGAGTGTCAAGCGCTCAAGCTTGGGGATGCCCCCATGCACCCCCAAGAAATATTCAAGGAGACTCAAGCGTCTAAGCTTGGGGATGCCCCCGTGCATCCCCTTCTCCATCAACATTATCAGTTCGTCTTTCGTTCCACTATATTTTAATCACTTCATGTGTTATGTGTTATGCTTGGAGCGTCTTGCTTTTAGTTTCCTTTTTAGTTTTCCATAACGAGTCGGAACTCAGCTTTCTTTATGTGGGAGAGAAACACGCTCCACTTCTACCTAGAGCATAACATAGAATTTTCATGTCTATCTTTGCTGTGTGTGTTCTTTGTCTTTTAATAGCTACTATCATGCTCAGCTCTTAGTATTCATGCTTATCTTTTCAAAGAGCTTTTGTTTAGTTGGTTGCTTGAACTCTCTTTAATTATCATGCTTATCTAATTAAGAGAGTTTGCTTCCGTTGCATTGGTTGATATGTCTATGATAAAGATGCTACGTGCATGATGGCGCTTAGTAGTTCATGTTTTCTTATGGTAGTCTCAAATAGCTGGGGGATTCCCAATGTGTTATTGGAGCACCAACATGATTTGTTTGCCAATGATGTGGTATGGTTTAGTAATATCTTCCTTTGAGAATTTATTTTGATTGACTTGGCGTATGCTCACGCATATTTAAAGACTGTAAAGAAAGTCTGTCAAGCCTTGATGATCTTTTATTTCTGAGTAGCGATATAACTTCCATGCCTGATTCAATGTTGCTTTGTCGCTCTACATGATTATGACCATCATTGCTCTCTTAGTTGGTCGCTCCCAGTCTTTTGCTAACCTCCACCTGTACTAAGCGGACTAACTTTGCAATACATAGCTCATGGGAAAGTAGCTTAAAAACTATTGTGGTAAAGAATATGTTGCATATGTATCTTATTTCTTATAAGTTGCTTGCTGAGCGGTAACCATGTTTCTGGGGACGCCATCAACTGTTACACTTTTGTTGAATATCATGTGAGTTGCTATGCATGTTCGTCTTGTCTGAAGTAAGGGTGATTTGCCATTGAGTTGAATGAGTATGCATATTGTTAGAGAAGAACATTGGGCCGCCAACCAAAGCCATGTATCATGGTGGAAGTTTTAGCTTGGACATTAATCCTCAATCTCTTATGAGAATATGCTTAAGCATTAAAGAGGAGTCCATTATCTATTTTCTATGTTGTCCCGGTATGGATGTCCTCAAGCTGAGATCTATCAAAAACGAGAAATCAAATGCGATCTATCTCCTTGGACCTTTGTACATGTGGCATAGAGGTACCCCTTTGTGACACTTGGTTGAAACATATGTAATGCAATGATAACTCATGGAAATCCGAGCTAATTAGGGCAAGGTGCGAGCACTATTGGTATTCGATGCATTAGGCTTGCAACTTATAGGATGTCTTATGCATAACACATATGAAGTACTACTACCCTTGACAAAATTGCTTCTATGTTTTCAAAATAAAAAGCTCTAGCACATAACCATTCTTTTACTTTTATGTTGAGTCTCCACCTTCTTTTAAAAGCACCAACTACTGAGAGCATGATTGTCATTCTGAGTGTAATGTGCATTGTCCCAAAGTAGCATTGTCTTTTGCATGATTGTGATATCGTTTATTCTGAAATCATTGTATCTAGTCATCACGTAAACCTTGGAGGTGCCCCTGCATTTATGTTTTGCTTCACTAAAGGGGGCAAGCTAGATATCACTTTATCATATTTGCACATCATGTTCATTGCAAATCTATTTGATGATTCAGTTTCATATTGTAAAACTTTCAGTCCTTTGTGATTTTCTCATGAGGCAACTTAATTACTATAGAATCATTGTCTCAGTAAGCTTTTTGTCATATGACTATGAAAAAGTCCTATATGTTTAATAGCATGTCACCACAGAAATTATTCTTGTTATCATTTACCTACTCGAGGACGAGCAGGAATTAAGCTTGGGGATGTTGATACGTCCAAAACGTATCTATAATTTCTGCTTGCTCCATGCCTCTTTTGGGTGATATTGCTATGATATTCATACACTTCCATACACTTTTAATTATATTTGGACTAACCTATTAACTCAGTGCACCCCAGTGCCAGTTTCTGTTTTCGGCTGTTTTTGTATTTCAGGTTTTCACATTACGAGAACTGCCAGGAAAAATCCAGAAAAATTATATAAAAAATCAGCGTTCCAGAACCTACCGTGCGTCCGAAGGACAGCCGGGGGGGGGCACCAGGGCTCCAGGCGCCCTGGCGGCGCGCCTCCCCCCCCCGGGTCGCGCCGGGGGGGCGCCTGGGCCCCCCGAGCCCCGTCTGGTGCCCCCCTTTGGCGTATATTTAGAGCGTTTCCCGAAACCCTCGAGAGGGGAACTCTTTTTCGCGATCTCATCTCTGTTCCGCCGCCGCCGCCGCTTCCAAGATCGGGAGCACCAGGAGAACTCTTCCCGGCACCCTGCCGGAGGGGAGGATCACCACCGGGAGCCTCTCCACCACCATGGACGCCTCCCGGATGAGTTGTGAGTAGGTTCCCTTGGACCATGAGTCCATGACCAGTAGCTATGTGATGTTCTCCTCCCGTTCTTGTGCTTCACTAATTAGTCCTCGTGAGCTGCCCTACATGATCGAGGCACATATGTAATCCTTATGCTGTTGCTATGTTGAGTTTGCTGGGATCCGATGGATTATGAGATTATGTTCAGATTGTGATTGAGTAATATATTTGATCTACCTCTTTTATATTTATGTTCATAAGTAATTCTTGCATGTTCTCCGTTGTTATTTATTGCTTTGGCCAAGTAATAGGTAGTGACTCCAAGAGGGAACGTTATGCTCGATTGTGGGTTCATGCCCCTCGATGACTAGCTTGAGGGACAGAAACATGAGTCTAGGGGATGTGCTGTTGCCACAAGGGGGAAAACAACGGTGCTTGTGCCCGCGGGTGCAAGGATTGCTTACTTTACGCAAAGTTCTTTTAATGCAGTTGTCTGTTGCATTGAGTTTACACTATGGGTGGGACTCGCAACTTAATACCAGCGAGATGTTCTGGATAGATATCTCAAGGTGGATGATTAGTAGTAGATATTGATGGATTTCGGTCTACTTACTTTGGCGTACCGCCCATGCTTTGAACCTCAACCTTTCTTGCAATGTAGTCAGCATTGGTTTGCGCACATGGTCCTGTCAATTGCCCAGCTGTAATTCGTTTACCTCACATAGCTGTTTTATCGTCTTTTGGGAGAGAGACATCACTAGTGAACATCATGAGACTCCGGTCCATATTACCATCATTGATCACATCCACTATTTACTTTTTGCATTTATTTACTATTGCAAACATTATCTATCACTACTATCATTTGCGTTTAATACTTTGTGAACTACAAGGCCGGAGGGATTGACAACCTCTCTGCACTCGTTGGGAGCAAAGTTATTTGTATCTGTGTGCAGGTCCACGTTGATTGCTAATATCTGGCGCCGTTAGCAGTTGACACCTTCTTGTTGAAACTAGGAGTCTCTGGGGATTCGATCCTTGGTATCTTGCCAAGGGAAAAACTTCCGCAACACTACATCTCACACCTTCCACTTGGGGTAACCAACGAGGGGCGAGAAGCCCATCACATCCCCTTCGCCTACAGCAGGGGAATTACTCACACATGGAGGGAGAAGTCATGGAGGGATGATGGAGTGGTGATGATGATGACGATGGCGACGATCTCCCCTCTCCGGAGGCCAATTCAGCCTCCAGATTAGCCCTCCCGAGGAAGAACAGAGGGTGGCGGTGGCTCCGCGACGGAAAACTGCGAAAAGAACTTCTGATCTGGGGTTTCCGTGTCGCGAGTAAAAATACGAGGCAAAGTAGGGCACCAGGGGGTGTGGGCCCCACCCAGGCGACCCCCCGGCGCGGCCCAGGGGGGGCGCGCCCACAGGGCGCCTGGGCACCCCCTGGCCCCCCTCTGGCCCCACTTCTGGCTCCTGGTTCCTTCGGGTGCGTGGATTTTCTGTGATTTTTCGTGGATTTTTCTGAGATACTTAAAAATCCGTTTTCCTGCACACAATAAAACCATACAGGCAGCTCTGCTGAAAACAGCGTCAGTCCGGGTTAGTTTAGTTCAAATCATGCAAGAATGAGGTCAAAACAATATCAAAAGTGTTTGGAAAAGTAGATACGTTTGAGACGTATCAGCCGGCCAATCTTAAGGGACTTTTGGCGTTTCATTTTTCTGGAGCTCATCTCCATTTTGGTAAGCTTACATAAGCTCATGGGTCCGGTTTTCTTGGACGGTTTTCTCTGGTTTTTTCAAGGACATTTTTTGCTTTTGTTTCTTATTTGCCTATTTTTAAATCACAAACTTTATTCAAGTTCACGAATATTTTTCAAAACCGCGAACATTTATCAAATTTGCAAGATTTTTTTCAAATCCGTGAAGATTTTGAAGTTGATGAAGTTTTAAGATACATAATATTTTTCGAATCACTAACATTTTCAAATTCATTATTTTTTCAAATTGACATTGTGTTTTTTATATCTATGATCTTTTTAAAATTCAAGTATTTTTGAATTTTTGAACTTTCATCCATGAAGTGCTTTAAAATTCTTTAACGTTTTAAAAATTTGTGATTTTTTTTCAAATCTATGAACTTTCCCCATATTTCTGGTACTTTTCCAAATACATGATTTTATATTAAAATCATACTTCCTCCGTCCCATAATGTAAGACGTTGTTTGACACTAGTGTAGTGTAAAAAATGTCTTACATTATGGGACGAAGGAAGTACTATTTTTAAAAATATATGAACATTTATTAATTAGAAAACCGGCTGTAAACAATAGAACAACATGAGAGAAAGGCGAGAAAAGAGTGAAAAAAAGAGTTAGCAAGCGAGAGGCAGTTGGCATGTGCTAGCCTAACGATATTAGGCCATGGCCCGTGTAGCATCTCGCGAGCTCGTGAAGCGCTATTAGGCGCGATAACAATACCTCACATTAAGCGAGACAGTAGGAATGTCTCGCTAAAGGGTCTACATTAATTGGACGAGAAGAGAAATGGGAGCGTGGGGTTTTTGGACCCGGTCTCCTGGTTGATTGCAAGCGCTGGTGGCCACTAAGCTTGGCTCAAGTTCGTGATGGAGTAGTATGGCGGGACTACTTAAGTCGAAACAAGTCAGGTTTTTTCTGTTTCTTCTCCGTTTTTTAGGGTTTTTTGTTTTGTTTTTTCACCAGTTTTCTCCATTTTTTCCCTCTGCTTTCATTTTTTCCCTTTTAATTGTTTTTTCTGGTTTTCTTTATGTCTCTCTTGTTTTTTACTAGGGTTTTCCTTTCATTTTTTTAGTTTTGTTACTTTCTTTCTTGTTTCCCAGCAGTTTTTTCCATTTATTTGTCTTTCTTATTCCTTCTCCATTTTCTGTTTTCCCTTTTTTTTCTTATGCTTCATTTAGTTTTCACTATAATTTTTGTATACACGTTTAACATTTCTCCCATACAATTTTTATGTATTTTACAATACATGGTCAACATTTTTTATCTACACATTTTTAATATTTTTCAAATGCTTGATTAACATATTTCAAATATAAGGTGAACATTTTTTTGAACATCTGGTCAACATTCTTTCTATACACACTTTTAAACATTTTCAAATTCTTGATTAACATCCTCCAAATACAAGATAATATTTTCTAACACGTGATCAACATTTTTATACACATTTAGTACTTTTTAAATGCTTGATTAAAAAAATTAAAATACTTGTTCAACAATTTTTCAACTGCTTGATTAACATTTTCGTATACACGATCAAATTTTATTCATCAATTTATTTATACATGGTCAACATTTTCTCTATATACATTTATAATTTTCGAAATGCTTGATCAACATTTTTCAAACACTTGTTCAACATTTTTTAAATACTTAATTAATATTTTTTAAATGCATGATCGAATATGTTTTCGACCTTTTTTAATACATGGTCAACATTTTTTCTATTCACATTTAACATTTCCACATGCTTGATTAACATTTTGCCGAACACTTGCTAAACATTTAGAAGTATAAACAATTTTTAAAAAGTAAGTAAAAACAAAAAAATTGTGAAAAAACAAAAGAAAAAACAAGGCTGT
Source organism: Secale cereale (assembly GCA_902687465.1). NCBI lineage: Eukaryota > Viridiplantae > Streptophyta > Magnoliopsida > Poales > Poaceae > Secale > Secale cereale. The sequence goes on from LR738711.1 coordinate 20,400,560, forward strand.
TGTGACGAGAGCTCTTTCGGGATCCTCGCAACGGTCACTTGCGGGAGGGGGGGGGGGCTGAGTACACGCCAGGTGGCACGCTCTCGGCCGCCGCCACGTGTCCCGCCCTGGCGCTCCTTCCTTTTTTTTATTTTTTCACATGCCTTTTTGGCTTTTTAGATGATTTTTTTGGGTTTTTCAACCTTTCAGTTTTCCATCGGTCTTTCTTAGCTTTTCGACAAAATTGAAAAACAAATTGCGGAAACATCCTTAAGACGCATACTTTTGCTTCCGCGAGAGACACAACCGTGCATCTCGAAAACGAAAAAACGCGTTTACACTTTTTTTCTTCCATGAGAGGCACGGTTTTGCTTTTGCGAGATGTATGGTCGTGCCTCTCGGAAACGTCACGAGAGGCACGGTTTGCTTTTATAAGAGGCACGGCCGTGCCTCTCGAAAACGAAAAAAATGTGTTTTTTTCTTTTCTTTCATGAGAGGCATGTTTTTATTTTCACGAGAGGCACGGCCGGGAACAAAAAAAAAACGTGTTTTCTCTTTATTTTTCGCGATAATCAAGGTTTTTCTTCCGCAAGAGGCAAGGCCATACCTCCCGGAGAAAGGCTTTCGGGAAGAAAAAAAGTGCTCCTGGTTCGATTTTTTCGTGAAAAAAGGTCCGTCAAAACCTATCAACATGAGATTTAATTTTGAAGATCTCGACGCGAGGAATCCAAAGATGAAAACGGTTCAAAATTTGAACGCCCGGTTTAGAAGATAAAACATGTTAAATAAACGGATCTATGAAAAAAGAGAAAATTTCCAGGTTACGACAAGTGGCGCACATGCAGCGCGCCACTTGTCGCAACCTAGGGAGGTGAGAGTGATCTTTGAAAGAAATACTCCTCAATTAGTGATTTCTCAAGATGGGAATGGGCCGACCCGGCCCTGGCCTTGTGGCCCCAAGGCCAATATGTGAGGCCATGGGTCGGCCCATTCCATCAGAAATTTGTGGCCTCACTGGCCATTGGGTACATGAGGCCGACCCAAAATCCAGCGAATTCTCACTTACAACTCTGTTTTACAAATAAATAGCTGGGCAGGCCAGCCTAATGGATGACAATTTTATTTTTGAACCATATAGTACTCCAATACTACCAGGCATTAATTAATACGAAGTTATTTTGAATAGATACACAGTGTTGGATGTGAGGTGTGTACGTCCTGTCTTATCCTCCCGTGGAGTAGGCTCCAGTAGGCTGGGCATTCAGACTGCAAACAGTAAATCTCTAGTGCATTCATGCAAGCTAAGCATAGGAATAATCTCTCGTGCATTTTATAAAGAAAAATCTCGTGCATTCAGCTGGCTGCTGACGAATATTATGCATGTGTAAAAAATTTGCTTTAGGCACGGTCGGCCACGGGCATACTTTTACCCCAACATAGCTCGGTCGATGAACTTTTACCCCAACATAGCTCGGTCGATGAACGCACAAATAACTTCACAGTATGTCTCTATAGTATCTACTGCCTACATATGAATGGGTCGACCCGTGTGACCCATTGGGTCGCACAATGTCGGCTCTACTGGCCCGCATATCATCCAGGGCCAACCCACTTGACCCATTGGCCTTGACTTTTTGGGCCGGGTCAGTGACCCAGCGGGTCGACCCGGCCCATTCCCATCTTGAGTGATTTCGCTCCATTGTTTTAAGAAATTCTTGACACGTTTATTCAGTAATGTTTTGGGTACAAGAATTTGGTGAGGCGGAAATCCCAACCCTAAATGACGGCCTAATGCTAGATTACAAGCATACTTGGCCAGTGAGTGAGCCTAAATTTTTTAAAACCCTACTTTCATAAACAAAGATACATGATTGAAATTCAGCCGTTGTCTCTGCGATTTCTTTGGTGATAGCCACAGCCACGTTGGACCCAGATCTTCTCTGTTGAATATCGTTAACCACCTCCTGGCAATCAGAACCAATAGGTAGGCGCTGGAGGTTGAGATCAGCCGCGAGCGCGAGAGCCTCCCTTACCGCCAATGTTTCTAGAAGGACCGGATCGCTCACCTGAAATATAAGGGCCGAGGCTCCCAGGTAGTTTCCCTGACGATCTCGACAGATTGCAGCCGCTGCTTCACGCAGTCCATCTCGCGCTACTGCACCGTCAGTTATTTCGCTCCATGATGGGCGCGCCTATACCTCGCTTAGCGTGAGCCTGTACGAATGCTCGGCTGAATCACGCGAGAATGGGCCGGACCAGTGTGCGGGAGGCCACATGACAGCTTCGTTTTCTCTGGGAGTTTTTCTAGTTTTTTTTGTTTCTAGTTTTTTTTATACTTTCAAATGTTCTAAATACGAATATTACAAAATACACTTTACTTAAAACATTTGAATAACGTTAATTATGCATTTAAAAAATGTGAAATGTGTATAAAAATATATATATTTATATAAGAAAAATGTGTATGGAAAAAATCGACATTAAATTTTAAGTTTTCAAAAAATTGAACCATGTACTACCTCTGTAAAGAAATATAAGAGCGTTTAGATCACTACTTTAGTTATCTAAATAATCTTATATTTCTTTATGAAAAATGTTAAATGTTTGTATTTTTTCCAGTGTATAAAAAACAAATACAAAATGTGCATGGAAAAAATAGGCAAACAAATATAATGTTTCAAAATTGGTCATTATTTATTTGTTAAATGTTAAATGTGTATACAAAAGTTGTAAACTATTCCCTATGTTTCTAAATATAAGTCTTTTTTAGAGATTTTAATATGGACTATATACGGATGTATATAGACGTATTTTAGAGTGTGGATTCATTTATTTTGCTCCGTACGTAGTTCATATTGCAATCTCTAAAAAGACTTATATTTATGAACAGAGGGAGTATATATGGAAAAGTAAATATCAAAAATATGAGTTTTAAATAATATCAATCATGTATTTAGAAAATGTTAAACATGTTTATATAAAATATACCTGATCTTTACAAAAAAAATTAGAATGTTTATAGAAAAGGTAGGCCTAAAAATATGTGTCTTAGAAAATGTCAATCATGCATTTCCAAAATGTTAAATTTGTATATAAAAATGTCCTAATGTATAGAAAATATGTACAATGTGTATGGAAACAATTAGACATCAAAACAATATAAGGTTTTATAAAAATGTTAATCATGTATTTGAAAAATGTTAAACGTGTATATAAAAAAATTACCTTTTGCATAGAAAAAAGCACAAAAGGAAAACAAAGAAAACATATAAAAACAGAAAAAGAAAAGGAAAATAAAAAAGGAGAAAAGAAGAAAAAAAAGCAGAAAACAGTGAAAACCAAGAAAGAAAAAAGAAAAAAGAAAACCAATGAAACCCGTGTAAGAAACAAATAAAAATGATGAAAACAAGGAAAAAAAACCCAAAAAAAACTTGAAAGAAGCAAAAGAAGGGTGAAAAGAGAACAAAAATTCCCGAAGAAAACCCTGAATATGCAAAAAAAAACAAAAAAAAAACGAACCAGAACTACGACAGCGTGCGAGCGAGCTATGAGAATTGGGTCGGCCCAGTTTAAACGCAACTCCTTAAGGCGACCGTACGATAGCATTCGCTGTAAGCTAGATACAGTGGGGATCAACTAGTTAACGAGCGCTTCTTCGGGAGCCTCACAACGATTAGCGTCACTTGGCGCGGTCTCGGCCATTCGACACGTGTCGCGTTCTGTGCGCTCCTTTCTGAATTTATTTTTAATTTTTTCCGCACGTGTTTTCGGCTTTTTAAACGGGTTTTTTCCAGGTTTTTTTACGTTTTGATTTTCCACCGGTCTTCCTTAACTTTTCAATAAAAGAAACTAATGCGAAAAACGCGTTTTTTTCGCGAGAGTCACGGCGGTGCCTCTCAGAAACGAAAAAAAAAAAACGTTTTTTTCCTCTCGTGAGAGTCACGGTTTTGTTCCTGCGAGAGGCACGGTTGTGTCTGTCGAAAACGAAAAAAAAACGCATTTTCTGGTTTTTTCCTTTTGCGAGAGACACAGTTTTGTTTTCGCGAGAGTCACGGCCGTGCCTCCCGGAAATGGAAAAAAAACGTGTTTTCTATTTTTTTTTCACGAGAGTCACGGTTTTGCTTCCGCAAGAGGCACTGTTGTGCTTTCACGAGAGTCACGGCCGTGCCTCCTCAGAAACGAAAAAAAGGCGTTTTCTCTTCTTTTTTTCTTCCGCGAGAGTCACGGCCGTGCCTCCTCGGAAACGAAAAAAAATATGTTTTCTCTTTTTTTCCGCGAGAGTCATGGTTTTGTTTCGCCAGAGGCACGGTTGTGATTTTGCCAGAGGCACGGGCGTGCCTCTTTCGGAAAGGAAAAAACCAGTGCGTCCGGTTTAGTTTTTTCGTCCTGTTTTTCCGTGAAAAAAGGTTCATCAAAACCTATCAACATGTGATCTAGTTTTGAAGATCTCGATGCGAGGAATTCAGCGGTGAAAGCGCTTCGAGATTTGAACGCACGATTTAAGATTTAAAACATTTTGAATAAACGGATCTATGAAAAAAGGGAAAACACCCAGGTTATGACAAGTGACGCACATGCAGCGCGTCACTTGTCACAACCTCGGAGTTTGGGGTAATCTTTGCAACGAGTACTCCTCAATTAATGATTTCGGATACCGTGGCCGTGCTCCTTGACACTCGCTTGTTGAGAGGGTGACAGGAATATAGTCCTATATGATACCAATATACGATACCATGCATTACGGATGTAGTATCATACACTAGTATCATATGCATGATACTAGTATATGATACTCTCAATTACAACCAGCCTCAGCCCGTGCGGACATCTCACCCAGCCAATTGTAGCTTAGCTCGGACTCTGCTACAAACAACCAAAATCATGAAATTCTCATCAACAACGTAAAAACACTAAAATCACGACACTTGCTTCGAAACGGAGGTAACTACCGAGTTACTTCTAACGTCTCCTGCATCTTGTATTCCTGTACCACAGTGCCGGGCGCCCGATCAGTGAACACGCACCGTCAGTGAACACATGTACACCACCACTGGATCTGGATGGAATCAACAAACACGACCGACAGCAGATTCCTTGTCACCTCAATCCTCCTCCCCACCCTCTTCTTTTCACCTTTCGACCTCGCTGCTGCCGCCCGTGCTGGTGCAGCATCGACCTCCCGGCGATTTCTCGCCTACTTTCTCCCGTCAATCCGATGATCGATCCCACTCTTTCTCAGTTTCTCTTCCTCCGCCGCTGCCTTGCAAGTAACTCAATCACCCGGCTTACCGACGGACGGGCGGGTCGATGCCTAGCTAGCAGCAGCGGCCATTACGTACTTACCTAGCTAGCTCCGACCGACAAGCTGCTTTAGAGTCTTTAGGGTTGAATTACCTTGACGCCTCATGACTGCGAGCCACGACTAACAAACCTACGGCTGGCTAGCTGACACATGCAAGCAGTGGCAATCAACAGCGCACTAGCTAGCTAGTAGCTACCCGTCCCGCCAAATTAGCATTGTTACTTACTCCACAAGTGCCATTATACAACGCGTAGATGTGTAGCTCTCCGTACGGTAGAAAGCATCTCAACGATAATGTACTTCCCTTGTGGCTTCATGAGCAGAGCCGAGACCTAGCTAGCTAGCTACAGTTAGCTTGGACCCGTCTGATGAGTGATTGATCAAGCCCCACACCTAGAGCACAGCACTAATTAGCCATGTCCTAGTGTGAAGATTTGAGGCCTAGCTAGGCGCGGGCAGGTTAATTATCTGCCGTAGGTCTGTTAAATGTGATCATAAGGCAGTCAGTGGTGCAAGTTAAGTGGTGAAATCCCGGGTGTGGCAGCTGGGTGGAGTGCACTGCCTGCGGCCTCAGAGTGCTTAGCCAACTGAAAGTAGGTCAAGCTTCACACCTGGCACATCGATCACCAGCAAAGTGCTTAACCAGGAGCAATTTTACAGGGCGTGAGAAATGAGTGTGTGAAATACTACCACCACCACATGCCGATCAACTCGGTGAGCAGCGAAAGGGAAAAAGATGTTGTATCGGATGGGTGACCATTCATGCATCAAGTACTCCCTGCAGCCAATCACACGGCACAAAACCCACCACTTGGGCTGGGTTGAGCTGATGCTGATCTGAGCTGAGCCATTGTGGAAAAGGGGGAGGGATTGGGGCATGCATGTAGCGGTACTACCAGAAAAACGGGGCAAGTGACAGGATGCAAAGTACAGATACCGATAAAGCGGGCGAGCTTTCTTTCATCAGACCAAATGATCAGGAGTCCACCAAGGGGGCATGCGCTTTTTCATTTTTGCATGTCAATATATGTATGTGTGTGTGTGTGTGTGTGTGTGTGTGTGTGTGTGTGTCAGCCTAAGCATGGCATCTTCCTCCTAATCATGGCGCTCACTCCTAGGGCTACTAAAACCTTGGCACTACCTGTTGAATTCTGACTGGTTGGTGGCTTGGTGCCATGCACACCAACACCAACACCAACACCACAGAGGAGGAGAGGAGAGGAGGGGAGGGTGGGGCAACCCTCACACCACCATGAAAAGAGGGAGGGGGGGTAGGAGCAGGGTAGTTGTACTTAAGTACAACATGATGATGCCCTAAGGTCTTTGACATGATGCCAAAGGGAGACAAGACATTGACTCCATTGCTTCCCTTCTAGACAAGCTAGCTATCCATGGGGACTATGTGTGCTAGTGGTAGCTCAACTGGGGCCCCTAAAAGAGGGGGACTGATCAACTCCTCAGCATGAAGCAAAGTTGGTTTCCTTTCTCTAATGGAAATCCATCCATATCCTCTAGCTAGCTAGTGCACTGTTAGATGTCTTTGAGATCCATGGCTTGTCTTTACTGTTCTAGCAAAATCCAACTCCTCTGGCCCTGAGGAAATAATTTCACATGGAATTCTTATGTTCTACCACAAGCTACTGTTGCATGCACACCAATTCTCTTAAGTTTAAGAACAGTGATTATGCCATGCCTTTATGGCCACCACATATTGATGTGTTTTTTTCCCTTAATTAATCTTGTCCGAGCAAGGCTCCACTAGACTAGAGGATGCATGACACCTCAGATGCTTGCCCAAAATTGGGATATGCTCCAACACCACATAAATATACAAGCACACAATTAATCTATAGCATATTTGAGTCGTCCAAAACCACACACAAGCTGCCATCTTTCGGCGCATAATAATCAAGTTGAGGAACCCTAGCTAGCTAGCTAGAAGAAAACAACAAGAGGCCGGATAGGGCCCACAATCTAATCACGTCCCATTTAGGATAAGGTTTCTTGACATAAAACTACATCAAGGGACTCGAGTGAGATCATGGCAAAAGTGTTTTCAAATCTCCCCTTTCGAGATCTTGTTTGTAGTTGGGACATCTTGGTGATGGTGACTCACATGGGGAGCCTCAGCAGGCCAAAGTTTTTAGTTTATTTTATTTTTTCTAGCTAGCGTTAGTTCTTTAGCCTTTACTCCTAGCTAGGGGGTGCAAAATAATAATTATTCTAGATGCCTTGTGGTAAGGGTATCAGCATAGGCAGTTTGTTGGGAAATATGATGGTTCATCAGCTCATTGCTTCTGGTGTGTGTGGTTGGGTGCCCTACTTAAACAAAGTATGGTTCAAGGAAACCTCCTTTGGGGGCAAATGTCCGCTTGGTGGTCATTCAGTTTGTTCTGTCTCCTTCTTTCAAAAGTGGTGGCCACTTTTGAGAAATTATAAACAATGTTCTCTACTCTGCACTGATCAATTATTGACCTCTCTGAACTACATGTATTGTATATGCACCCCCTGTGTGGTTAGTTACTTTGATGACATGGAATTATCAAACTATGCAGCCATGATCCAACTAATGATGCACTAGTATTAATTAATTAATTAGTGCCCAACTTTGCAACTTCCTAAGTATTATTATTATTATTATGAGATTTCTAAAATTGATGGTATGTATGAACACTAACCTAAGAATAAGTGGCCATGACCTACCTTAGCCATTTCCACAATTATGTCCAAACAAAAGTAGATGATGGTACAAGACAATGCATAGTCCAAAAAGAATCGAACTCTTTGAGTGTCCAGGTTCACAAAGGAATGTCTTAGTACCAAAGTGGGGTTAATGTATGACAGCCATGTCAAAAGTGAGTGCAAAAACTTAATATAAATAGTACCAGGTGGTTCATTTCTGCATCTAGGAAAGTGATCGCAACCTCTTTCTGCTGGTCACGTGCATTGCAAGTTGTGTCGACAAGGAGTGCTAACTCAAGGTGGCAATACATGCCAAACTAATGAAGCCACTACACATGCCTTCAGAGTGGAAACAATCAATCAGCAGAAACATCTTGGACCTGCCCAAACAACTCACTGGACCACAATTACACGTTTCTAATAAATTCCAAAGAAAAAAACCGCACGCAATAGAAAAATCAAGCCACCGAATATTTGTTAAGCATAAACAAAAAGCTGGCCAATAATTCTAGCACACACTTAAGAAGTAAGCGCCCTGGTGAATATGCAGACCGATGTGCAAAGATTCTCGTAGTATAATTGTGAGAGAATCATATTCGGTTCCAACTCAAGCATAGCCCCCACATGTGGACTACATGATACTCCTTGGGTGCTCCCTTATAATTATTCAATGCTGCAAAGATTACAATTGCCTCGGGAAATCGGGACAAGAAAAGGACAAGTACCAGAGTTGATATCAGGAGAGACACCTACCGACGCAACTTATATATATTCATCTGTTTGTTTATCAGTATTCCTAGCTTTACATCACCTTCCCCATCACATCAACCACTACAAGAATTTGGCAAAACTTGAACCCTAAGAAGTTGCCGATTAGTATCCTATTCTAGAAGGCAACCAGTTGATGTACTTTTAGTAATTCAAAACAAGCTACTCCCTCCGTCTAGGTGAGTAAGTCATCTTACGAAAACCAAATAATCCCAAAACACTTAGGCGCGGTACATTAATTCCCATCTCGTTTTTTGTTTCTTGACATAAAGAAAGGAATCAACCAATAAGAGATATGGGATGTGTCTGCTTTTAATGATTTGAGGCTACCAAACACGACATGCATTGGTCAATTCATTGCATGCAATGCTATTAATTAGCCAATGAACATTAACTTTTCTTGTTTTTCACTCTACCTTGGTCACGGTGCACAACCTAAGATGACTTACTCACCTAGACGGAGGGAGTAATTAAGTGTCAATTAAGTGGACATCCCTTTCAGCTAGCTAGCTTCTTAGCTAGAAATTTCCTCCTAATCCATATACACTCAAGTACCCTAGTCAGCTTATCACTATTTTCAGTCACCAAACAAACACAAACATAAATGGCCCCCTAGACTAAAGTGTGATTAACTTGCCTGGTCTAAATGAAAAAGGATTTAGATATGCGCACTAGAGACTAGAGAGGGGCCATATATGCCTGGCCACCTGCTTCTTGTCCTTTTACCAAAAGACTCTCAATACCTACGTGTACTTGGGGCACCAATTAAGTAATCCCACGAGCAACACAAGATCCCAAGATGATGCAACCCAAAATCGTCAGTCTCACAGCATGCAAAATTAATGGCCAAGTTGAGAGATGATGGCATCTCAATTAAGCTGGCAATGAAATGGTCACTAATCAGGACAACCAAATTAACCCAGAGAGATTGAGGGGAGGTCAGATATATGTTGATGTTTTGTCAGCTATAGATTTGTCAAGTAGATTGAGCTGGCGCTGGCGCGTAAACTAATATATCCGCATACGATAGTCACGATTATATTGATTAATTAGGGGTGTGCATTAAACTAAGCTAGTTGCCTGTCTGGAGACATCCTATGAAAACCTTTGTACATGCATCTCCCGTACAATTATAGCAGTCGATGAAGATTAGTTTATATGTAATGACGCTTCATCACGCTTCGCAAAGTAAAGCTACTCCCCAATGACGTGTGATGGGCATTATACAATCTATCATCAGTTTATCAACTAGCTTCAAGTAAAGCTAAGACCCACGGTTAATTTAAAGAGAGTAATCCACCTTGACCGACCTAATCTCTACATGATGTGAATTTGATAAATCAATAACTACACACGACATATATGTACACTCGACAAGTGTTTAGTATGCAAATTTTACGGCAATCACTTACCAATGGACCCCGGGGAGTAGAAAAATTGTAGCCCTCACCGGTTTATGCGCATGTAACCGCCAATAACATAACCATATACGCACGGAACAACACCGACAATCGTGTCTTATAATACGGTCTCAGGGGCGGGAGAAAAGGGGGGGAGAGCAGAAGGAAAAGCGGGGGCCGGTGCGACCGCGCATGACAGCTGGTGGGCGCGAAAGGCGGGTAACCCCGCGCTTAATATAATCGATACGAATCTTAGGATGATCTATCATCATCCACCTCCTCCTCCTCCTCCCCTGCCACTGTGCACATGTTGACTAATTAACCCTAATTTAGGTCCTAGGGACGCCTATACCAATTAACAAGAGATAGCAATTAGCCATTAGTACAACCAGTACTGGTACTACTACTACTGATCACATGCAGTAAACAAAACCCTAGCGTAAAGCACAACCTGATCCCATTGGCCGCCATGCGCGCCTTTTGTACGTGGCCAGGTCGTGGCTGCTGTCGTCGGGGCGGCCAATGGGAGCCCACGGACCGCGGGACATGTGTCGATCCGCCAGTGGCCGGAGGCACCCAATGGGAGCCCGAAACGTGGTGGGCCTACGTGGCCCGTTCGGGCCGGGCCCGAGGGACGACGCGGGACCCTCTGAGAATCTCTATGAGACATTACTTACCATAAAAAGAAATCTCCGGACTTGCTGTTCTCAGCCACTGTGTTCGTGTCTGTGTTTGATTACCACACCAGCCAGCAGCACAAGTACCCATTGTCCTTTGAGTCCTCGCTAAGTTGCCATAAGTAGAAGAAAAATTAGCCAGCTCATGTCCGTGCGTGGACTCCTGTTGCCTCGGCCACATGCGCGCACAGTCGCACATCGGATGAGCACTACACGTAACAGCACAAGAATCGAGAGATTAGAGGAAAACTTGGGAGTAACATGCATGCATGGCTAATTTGTGAATGTACAGTGGGGTGGTGTGGGGTTGACACGTAGGGTACGGCCAACAGTGGCGGGATCAGTGGATATGGCACGGCCGGTTTGGCCTGGAGCGGAGTACTGGACACACAGGGCGGCACGGTCAGGCGCCTTTTGCATGCACTCGGAACAAGGTTTGTTCCATCACCACGCACGCACGCTAGCTTTGGCGGTGCACTCTTCAACGCCTTGCGTGCGGTGCCGCGTCCAATCACCCATCCATGCGCCCGCGCCCACACGTACTCGCACCCTCGCCCGCTCGTGATGCATATGCATATGCATATGCATGCGTGTCTGTAAAATATGCAGGTAAATCCTGCAGGTGTATCCACATGTGTGCGCTTGCTAGCTAGTACTAGTACTAGTAGTAGCACTGTAGTAGTGTGGCTGGCCTATATGGGCAACTGTCGACTACAACCAAAAGTGGCCGTCCCTAGGGTTAATTCTAGAGGAAGTACGATCATCAGTGCTGATTGGTCAGTTTAGGTGTCATGGTGAAAATGGAGGAGGAAGAGGGGAACTGACTCATGGAGCACTCGGTCACCTATCACCAAGTGCCTGCCGCCTTGATTATAAATGGATGCCCGTTTAGTATACACTTGCGTACTTGTCATGCATGTGAACATCCTTGATTATTTTTTTTGAACTCTCCTTGACAAATTTTGTGTTAAACAAACGGGTCCTTGACAAATCAAACACACGTACGTCCTCGTAGATGGGTGCCAATTGCGATTAACACACACGTCAACAAAAAGGAAAATGGGTGATATTGATCAGCACTGCAAATGGCAGAGACGGACGGATTGATGGATGGATGAATGGACTTGACCAAGAAAGAAAGAATTTACAAGGCGTCATCGATCGACCGATCTCGGATCATATCAAGAACGTGCGGGATTTGGTCCGGTTACAAGGCGGGCGCCGGCCGGCTTAACACTCCAAAGCTAGCCCGCCCGGAAGCTAAAAATTACTTGTACTTTACTTACTACCGCTAGCTAGTTTAATTACCTAGGAGTAGTACTACCGAGGATCGAACGATCGAGCTTTGGTTCGGACGCATGCATGCAGGTACTAGTAGTGGGTGGGTGGGTAATTCATCCCAGCTTCCTTTTTACCGGAGCAACAGTGTAGGCGGCTCTCGATCGGCCCGAGTCGTCACAAGCTGAGCTGCAGGTCGAGCCCCAGCGCGTCCTCGGGCGCGGCGGCCATGGGCTCCGGCGCCATCACCATGCCGGGGTATCTCGGGAAGCTGGCGGCGTGGAGCCTCCGGCCGTGGTGGTCCACCACGTCGGCCTGCACGACGTAGGGCGCCGCGGCGGCCTGGGCCGCGGAGGAGGCCGTCGGCGCGTAGGAGAACACGGCCGGCGAGGCGGAGGCCTGGGTGGCGCCGCGGCCGGAGGGGAAGACGCAGCCGTGGGAGACGTGGAACTGCTGGCCCTGGGCGCCGCCGGCCACTGCGGCCGCGCGCGGGGAGAAGTAGACCCAGCTGGTGGGCCCCGTCCCGCCGTCGCCGGCGCCGCCGAGGAGGTGGGGCGGCTGCGCGAAGGCGGACACCATGGGGTTCATGCCGCCGGCGCCGCGAGGGTAGAGCGCGCCTCCCCCGGCCGCGCGCCCGGCTGCTGCCGCGGCCGCCTGCAGCTGCGCGCGCTTGAGCTGCTGCCGCTCCTTCTTGTGCGCGTTCTGGTGGCCGCCCAGCGCCTGCGAGTTGGCGAACTCGCGGCAGCAGTACTGGCACTCGTACCTCCGCCCTTCGCCACCGCCGCCACCCGCCGCGGCCGCCGCCGTGGCCGTCGTGGTGGTGGTAGACGAGGAGGAGGAGTCGGAGCCGCCCTTCTCCGGCTCGGCCGGCTCGTGCTCGGCCGCCGTGTCCATGTCCATGGTGGTGTGGTTCTCCTCCGCCGAGGAGAAGTGGAAGCCGAAGAGCTTCAGCCTGGGGCTTGCCATGCTGGTACTAGCTACACAGGAGGAGAGAATTGAGCAGAGAGGAGGAGGAGACGGAGAAGAGAAGAGAGTAGATGGAGATGGAGATGCTGTCCGTCAAAGCCGGATGTGCATGGGCTGTGGCTGTGTCAGGTGGGCAGGGGCAGTATATATAACACCCGGAGCCGGAGGCGCAAGCCGCAAGCACAGTAGTCCCAGCGGATATTGGTGAGCCCTGCATGTATGGTTTGATTACAGGGGCTCCTCCCTCCTCTCCTAACATTTATTTATATCTCCCATGCACTTTAGAGAGAGAAGGACTGTACAGATGCAAAGCAGTAGTACTACTACTGCTGCTAGAAGAGAGGGAGGAAGAGGGGATCAGAGTGGTGGTTGTGAACAGGAGCACAAGAGACAGCGTTGTTGAGTTCTAGATTGTGCTTCGGCCGGGCTCCATATCTTGCACTTGCACTATTTTATGCACGTACGCGCCTGGACTGGACTGGACGGGGCGACTCATGCTTGGTTTATTACGATCGTCGACACACAAACACACACACACACGCATGATAGGACTCCGGCCGAGATATATTATGCACGTAGCTAGCCGATCAAAGCATTTTTATTCAGCTAGCTAGGCTAAGCTAGATGATCAGAGTACTATATGCACTAGCTAGCTACCTAGCTATACCTATATCTGGCTAAGATAAGATATATATTGCTTACACTAATGTGTCACTGGCCATAGGCCATAGCTAGCCACAACTAAGTGGCCAACTACTAATACGTACTGCTAGGGGCGCCATTCTAAACTATAGTTATAGTGGCCATCAGCCTCATCTCTCATGGGGCAGGCAGGAAGGAAGGATGCTCAATCATCCAGCAGTTTAATTCACATGTACGTACGTAATGCAATAGTTTACGGTTGCGACGCCGCGGTGCTGCGTGGAGGTGAGGCAACGGGATACAATAATGAGTGCTTCTTTGTTGCCATATGCATATGCAATATATATATA
>LR738711.1:20414656-20427064 GCA_902687465.1 Secale cereale
ATATATATTATGGGGATGTGTAATGCAGAAAGAGGCAAGGGAGGGACCATGTGCAGGAGCTAACATAAGTGGGTGCCACACTTAATTAGCTAGCATGGCCGTGATTAAGTTATTGTGTGTCTCTCTCTGCATGTGTGTGTGTGGAGTGGAGTACAAACTAAAGTTGGGAAGCTCGTGCATGTGGGATCGAGCTGGACCAGTCAGTGCACTACATGCAGAGCTAGGTGGCCAAGAAATTCTCCTCCCTTTGGAGTGTGCGTATAATGTATCCAAAAGAGTGTGTTTTGGAATGTATACGTACGTACGTAGGCGTAGGTACGTGCCCATTTTTGTTCCCTTGTGTGGCCAGCTTTCCTGTCATGATGGTGGATGACCTCGGCAAAGAATCCTCGCTTTTGATGAGTCCCATCCCATCCATCGCCCGGGCAATTATTATGTCTTTGCCATACACGCACAAAATATATAAAATCGTGTACTAGAACATGCTTCTGGTACATGCAAATAATATATATCGCTAGATATGTTGCCGTAAATAAATCGGTATGTGTGTATATATATTCTCGGTCGTGTACGGAAAAGGCAGCTGCAAGGATAGACTATAGAATGGTCCTCGAGCGCACAACCGATCGACGATCTACAACAGTTGATGGGAGCTAAGATAGTTTTACTCGGACGGAAAAAGGCTGTTTTCAAGGGGATCCAAGAAGATATATAACATTAGAGCATGGTTAATAATACAGCCAACAATCGGTTATAAGGAGTTGCCATGTCATCTATAGCCAATCTTGTAGCCGGCACGTACAATAGTAAATTTTATATGTGTACTACTTCATTAGTAGTTGGCCCACTTTACAACTTCACAAAGTGTCTTGGGTCTCGTGCTACAGCCGGCTACTAACCAAGAGCCCGCTTCTCTTCTCTCTCCTTCTCTCTCTCCTCCAACTCATCCAAAATATAATATTTAAAGGCTTACAGCCCGCCCACATCATCCTATTGTACTTGCTCTTAGCAAACAATCTCCAACCATAATAGCAATAACTACCAACCCCTCTCTCTAGTGGAGGGAAGTAATAATCATCCCAAAAATGCACTAGTAGTAACTATTTAGGCTGGTCACAATGGGCAGGAACATAAGGTAGTAACATACACATTTATCTAGACTATGTTACTACCTTCACAGTGGGTAGGAACATGTAGGTAGTGTCATGCAACGATGCATTTATTAGCTTATAGACTCATTGTTTCTTGAAGTGTGTGATGTTCCGGTAACTTAGCTAGTTACCACAAGCATCTCACTCTTCATTAAATATGTGCCACATAAGCAACGTTGTATTGAAATATGTGATGTTACTCCTAAATTCCACCCCATTGTGACCAGCCTTATAGAACTGCAAAACATGACGCAAAAGCATGGAATGTTTTCGTTCGTAAAAGCAACCATGAGCCAAAAGAAAACACAGCAAAGCATGCACGGGCGATGATGTAATGAAGCTGGGTTTGTTTTACCTTACAATGACCCTGGAAGGATCAGCAATTAATTGACCATTTACCCACGCACCGTCGATGTCGGAGCTGGATAAAACTGGAAAATATCACGTCTAACATTTTGGTTAACTCCCACATTTTTCTTACGTAATCTGAGATGCCCTCCAGATTTCCCTTCAACAAACAAGGAACACATCACTCCCCATCACATCAAAATGTCGCGGAAAAGGTTAAGAGGTAATAATTGAGCTAATTATGTTCAAGACGTTTGAGATATATCTGTCCTGTCCGCTGAAGTTTAAGCCCCGTGCATGGTCCACACACAAACCCAAAGGCGGAAGAATGTCTTTGCCCAGAGAAAAACACACTGACGTTAAGCAAACGAAAAACATGTCTTACCAAACCTTGCTAATCAGCCAGCTTCCCCCCCCGACGTTTCACATCATTTAAGCGATGAAACATCGGTATTCTGCTACAATTATTGTCAGTCTACTCAAGTGAAAAGGCTTCCACTTGTTGTAATGCTAACATAACCGGGATTAATCAACAAAGAAGATGGGATCAGTGAATGACAGATAAAGAGGCATCAGCTATTTGAAACTAATTATCATGTACTATCATGCTTGACTTGGGACCAAAAGGAGCAAGGCACCATGATGCAGGCATATTCAGTCTGCAAACCTCTTTGGTGTCCAAAAAGATCAGGTATGCTATGCCTTTAGAAATCTTTACTGTAATAACTATTAGCTAGTGCGCGAAGATCGCCCGCCCTTGTCTTCCGCGCGTTTTCACAGCGCTAAACTAGTTGCGCACTAGCATATATCGAGCCCCGCACCTCCTGCGTCGTCTACATGAGTTCAAATCAGCAAGGCTTTTCAGTTGGACTTTCTCTTCAACCAGGTTGGAAAGAAATCTCTCCAAATCCTACTAACCCCAGAGAAAGCTAGAATTTCTGCATCTTTTTTCTAACATAATCTCGCCTCCACCACCCGCGAAAGCTTCTTTCACCCGAAATTCCCTTCTTATCTCCCCTCTTTCCAAAGTCTTTCTCCAACTTCTAAACAAAGGCCCACCCTGTCCCCTAAACTTGGCTCCTCCCCTCTTTCCTATCCCTTTCAACTAAAACATGAGCTCGGAGGTCGCAGTTGCTGCTATAAAGAAGTTGATACCATCCGCAATATATAACCAGTAGTTGTTGCCTAGGGAGAAGTCGCGGTTACATAGCTGTCACCCAAGATGTGGCTTTATTCTGGTCTAATGTTTTTACTTTGCAGTTTTAACCATGCTTAGGTCATGGAGCTTCAGCTTACTTTAATGGTTCCAGGTTAGCCAAGTTGAGCAAATACTTGATTGCGTTCATGACCATAAAGTATGTACTAGCTTGTACTTTTTTATTCTCTAAGCATGCCTCCATCTATAACAAATCAAGAGTCAAAGAACCATATAATACATCTTTCGGATCCGTTAGACTGACAGCCCGGTTTTATGCAACAAAGCCACCTTTTGTTTGACATTGACATCTGTAACCCAAACTCGTATTCTGTACAGAAGCGAAATAAAAATACATTATCAAGACGATCCTAGAGTTTGTATACTTCCCAGTTACACCTAGATTCTAGCAGAGACTAGCAGATGTTAGATAAGAAACCTCACATGCATGGAATCTTCTCTTGCTACCCTGTTGATCTATTTTGTAAACGGTGCTACATATCTAGACAAACGTTAACAGACAACAGGTTCATAGATATATAATCCTCCAGTAGCCAATTATTACCGACAAGAAAAGATCACGCGTAGTTATCGGCATACAATGTGCTCAAGACTGTTTACCAACAAAAAATAAATAAAGTGAACTTCCCTTGAATTATTGTACATGACGTTAGAAATGTGATTGCAGTTTCTCAACAGACGATGAATTAGCATCTTATTTTAATATTGCATCCAAATCTACCATTAAACAGTTCTTGTTTACTGCAAATAAGTGTCATCAGTTGTGCTACAGTCCAAAGAATGTCGACTACGATGCCAAATTGAAGTTTGAGCTAATGCGATCCTGATTTGACATCTTTAACTGTAGCTAGATTTTTTTCAAGTCTACAAGTTAGAGCATTGCAAATGCAGGAAACATCTACATCTCCTAAAAAAGTAAGATCACCACAATATGATGCACATTTCAGAACGGCAATCATGCGAGACAGGAAAGTTGTGCGCCAATATGACCACCATGCATGACATAATTGACATAGATCCTACTCTTGTATAGGCCAGATCTGAACTATCCAGAACACTGAACTTGTTATGCGTCATATCTACAACAGTCCTATATGTTCTCCAAATAGAAAATTTACCGCGGTATTTTTTTTTGTCAGAATTTTGAAACTTTTTTCAGCAAGGAGGCACCGACATCTAATTCAATTGGTCGGAGGTGTGGGTGTACACCACCACCAAGGTAAGAATCTTCTCTTGATCAGATGTGGATGCCTATTGTCTAGATTGATGCCTTGTTCCTCCTAGCTATCCATCATTTTTTTTTCAATTCAAATTTATCAATAAATTTCTGCAATAAACACCATCTCATTCGAATTGATAACCATCACTTCATGAAAATGTAACAATAAAACCTATAAACCTTCCATATGACATGATTGAGTAAATAGAATTATAACACATTTAATAATTCAGGTTGGAATGAATAATCCAGGTACACTACAATCAAGCGACCAATTTCCAAATAAAAACAAATGTTGGGTAAAAAGTAATAATTAAGCCATTCTATACCGCATAAGGCTTGAACGGAAAGAGAAGAGTACAAGTTATTGGTTGGTTAGGGCTGATTCCAGCCCATACCACGTGCTAGCGGTGAACCTAGCAAGATCCAGAAAATGTAGAGCAAGTTGCCAAGTTCTATAAAGAAACTTTGGCTTCTACAACTTCAAAAGTCCTCATCTACTTGTCCTTTCCTTGCATGCTCCGGGCTACCTTATAGGATGACCAATACTAGGACCCCATAAGACACCAACTTCTTTTGAAAAAAATAATATGTTTTGATTCCGGGAGGTATTGTCTGAAAGAAGCTTGGGCGGTTGGAGGGCAAGGGATCCTAGATATTTCCCTCAGACTGCAATTTGCAGCAACGCACATGGTCTTTTATTATAATACACAAGTTCAGCAGCACTAATATCATTAGTTTATGCCACCAAGTATCTAACATGTACTCGCTCCGTCCCGAAATTCTTGTCTAGGATTTGTTTAGATACGGATGTATCTAACACTAAATCATAACTAGATACATCCGTATTTAGACAAATCTAAGACAAGAATTTTGGGACGGAGGGAGTACTCAATAAAACCTGCAAACACAGATGCAGGTAAACGACCAATTTTACCTGCAATAAACACTATCTCCTTGAACGGTATAATTCTCCTCGTTGATGATAACTATATTGGATCTAACATGTTGGGAATCAGATGTGAGCTGCATATGTTTTCCTTCATATCTTTCACTTCCTACTTACTAGTTTATGGCCAACAAACAAAATTAGGGTCAGTGAGTCATCCCGTTGTTCCCCTGATTAAAGATTGGGGGCTATCCATCATTAGCAGCATTTGCTTGCTGCAGTGGTCTCCACCTTGCACTACAGAGCACCTCATCTAGATATTATTTAACCCTCACAGTCAGGGAAACACGGCTAAGGTAGCCTTATTTGCTGTCATATTTCACTCTCTATTCTAGAGTTCATGCCCTGGAATGAGGGCTTTGAAATGGTTATGCATATCTATTTTTTCATAAACGGAAATAATCAAGTTGACATCCAACCGTATATCAAAGTAGTACATGGTATAGATCCCAAAAATGTTCTACAATGCTACTGCAGTAATGCTCAACAGCAAGTTGTATGTTACCTTGAGGTTTTATGAAAGGTGGATAGCACATCACTAACTTGTGTGGATCTCACAAGGCTCACTAGTTTGCACCTTACTCTCGGAAGTAGGAACACATGTGGACCATTTAATCACAGCAGGTGAAACCAAAACACTGCTCAGTAACCTTGATGGGGTGCTGATAAGATAGAAATGTACGTATGTCACTTGCAACCTGCAACTTGATTACAAGCTACATGTGACTAGTCCCAAGTTTGTCTTGAGTCTGTTGTGTTACCTAAACAAAGGCTCCTCGTCACATCCCCAACTTATTTGTTAGTTGATTGCAAGCACAAAGTTGGCAACATTTAAGATCGCCCGAATCCTAGCAGGGACCCGCCTAACTTATGCTCTCGAGAGAAAATCCTTCTTTGTGGCTCATGATGACAAGTTTAGCACATAGTTTAATCCCAGGGATGACCTCACCCGGTTTACTCCAAAGCAATATATACATAACACTCAACTTAGCAACCATATCTCCTTATTTTTCATCGCAAGTGCTTTTTGGGCCACCACAGGAGATTAAAAATGGCTTGGCTTAATAATTGAGGTTGATGTCTTCCTACTGAATAAGTTTGAAAGCTAGTTAACAAACCCCAAGCAATGTGAGCAAGGACTCTAAACTATGTTCTAGTGTTCCAAGTGACATTACCTACTCCATAAAATAAGCACTTGAGATTGGGTGGATTTCACTTAAAGTCATGTGAAGTGATTCTCCTATACTTAATCATGCAATAAGGGAGTAAACAAACACCTAGACCAAAATCTAATAGTCTAGAATGTCTAAAGCTTAACAAAACACTAAAATTAAACGTCACCACAGGAAACAATATAAAACATAGAGATCCAGTGTAGCCCGCAAATTAAGCCAATACGGCTACGATTATGACACTTGGTAAATATAATACTGCTCAGCAAGCGAATGATCAACAGATGGATGCACATGGATTAGATGTATGATTACTCCAAGCCCTACTTGTGCGATGGCTTTAAGAAAGAGATTAGCAAGTAGTTTAGGTAACGTGATGGTGGAGGGAAGAGCTTTAGATAATATAATCTTTGAAACTTTGGAATCCACTTGGTGATTAAAAAACAATTAGTCATAAGGAATTTTTCTAGCAAGTATTAGTGGAAGTGAGGTTACTAGACTAATGTTTTTTGGTCTTGAAACCATGGTCAAAACTAAGCCTTTGACAAATATCGTATCTTGTGTGATGTACTAGGCAAGTCACATGGTTGTTACTGGTAACATCACACCACAAGTTATCTCTGGCTTTCTGGAATATTGGTAGCTCCGCACTGAAACTAGTTCCTTCCCCTCCCACTTTGAAAAGGTTAGAACCAACTACGATTACATTCAGAATAAATTACTTTCCATTCTGCTATTGCTTTA
This sequence comes from Secale cereale, assembly GCA_902687465.1. NCBI lineage: Eukaryota > Viridiplantae > Streptophyta > Magnoliopsida > Poales > Poaceae > Secale > Secale cereale. Next base: position 20,421,456 of record LR738711.1, read on the forward strand.
GCAAGTAATGACAACATTTGGATCATCATATGAGATAATCCACTAGGCGCTTTGTTAATCAGAAGTTCTTAGTATTGCTACGAAATAGTTGATATTGGTAGAAGGAAATTGCTAGCAGTTAATGCTGAAAACTGATCTTCTCACATTCTTATAATTACCAAAAACTATTAGTCACCTTGTTTTATTACATCGTCATGATATCATGTTCTACATTAAACTACGAGAACCCAGCATTGGTGCACATGTCATTTCTCCAGCCATGCAAGCTTCTGGAGTATTATGTGAAACTCAAAAAGAATTAATGTGTCAGGTTGCCAATTGCCATTACCACGAAGCTCAGCACAATTAACACCAGGTTTCTAAAGCTACAACTTCATTAACTCTGTTTCCGAACCATGCATTTGATCTTTTAAGGTTCACTAATAAAATTTGATAACATAAAGACACATATGTAGTAGTTCCACGAGGAAATGAAATAAAAATGCAATATTACAGGAAACATGTATATAAATGTTGTATAAGGGTCAAAGTAACATTACCAGAAAAGGCACACTTCCACAAAAATTAACATATACATGTTCTTGGCTGCACATCATAGCCAATTCAACTTTTACAAACGGCCCGTTAAAAATGGAGGCAAAGCAGCATCAACTTCAAATTGTAAAAAATACAAAGAGGATATGAAAACATGATATATTCAACCGAAAACATAGTTTTATGGAATATGTATGCTCCATTATAATTATTGGCTGTTAAGTGATAACTAAAACTATGCATGATATGTGGTAGTTGTATGGTCCCAGATCAGGAGCTAATCAACTCGTGTATATTTTGCACATGAGATTGGAATGCGCATAAGGGTAAGATGGCAGTAAAGAAGAAGATGGGTATAATAAACCAGCCATGAATTGAAAAGGTGATTCAACTATTATCGCCACCTTCCTGTACCCCATCTCATAGTAGGAAGGTCTAGCAGGTCTTGCCTTCTTAAATTGGCTCATAGCAGACTGTTCTAGATCCAGTTTTAAACTTCGCCTAGAGAATATTATGCTAGATGGTTGCAGATCACATTTAATCATAAGCTGACCTGTGCAAGTTAATCACAAATTTCTATATTAAACTTGAAAATACAATACAAATTAGAGCTACATTAGCTTTACTCTGCGTCTTGTAGATAGTAGTTAGCTTAACTGATGCAAGAAGGTGCAAGCTTTTACATAGCATAAGAAACTTCTGCAATCTATCTGTTGCCGACAAGTTTGGACTGACATATCAGCATAAGAAAATAAAAAACTGGATTTTGCTTTCAAGTCCTTGTCAAATAAACGCTGAGGATCTCCTACAATAATCTTTTAAAGGGTGAGATAACGTGGGGGCATAGACATCTGTAACCATAACATGACACACACACACTACTAAACAACTTTACCACATCAAGTTGATGAAAACGAGTTGTACGGTCAAAGATAATAAATTACCTATATCACCACTTTGCAGGCAGATGATCTACCCCAACAAGGACAACTAAGTATTTATTTGCATGGACAAAATCACAGAATTAGGAAAGGTGGAATGAAATGGTCTACATTCCTCTTTTACATCAGACTAATGTGTCATTAACCTACAGAAGTACAAAGTGTTTTTACATGACCTTCATCAAATGGGCATATTTTATTTCCAAATTGAGTAAACCATGAGTTATCTTTAGGAAGATGTGCAGAAGAACTCTACCTTATCTACACCTAGTTAAGTTTCTAGCATCCTCAAAACTACAGGACACCCAACTTAGTGCACCTAAGGTTATGCAAATTATCACATCAAAGTGTCAAACGCTTCCAAAAACATTTTCGTGTGCATTTATGTATCTTCCAAAAGTAGACAGATCCAAGCATCTAAAGAATCATCAAGCCCTGTTGAACTTGTACTTCTGCACCAGATTAAATCTCTCAATACTTCCACTAAAACCTTTCAGCACAAGGGTCCTCACAGCATCCACCCCTTGCTCCAACGCGGTGTCAATCTATATAAAAATAAGATAACAGGTTTTAGATCAATAACTACATAGCAACAACCATATCTGAGAGTTCCTCCCAGAAAAGGGCAGACCAGTAGAAAACGAGAACGAACATTGCAAAACTTCCCCAAGTAAGCTTGAGAACAGTTAACAGTACATAAAAATTGAGATAGTCCCTTTGCGTCGTCAACTAAAGGATACAACCTAGTTGGAGTAGTACCAACAAATGTGAAGTATGGCCAGTACAGAATCATATCATCATTCTTTGTTTGTACTTACATATGTTCACCATGACTTCAACATATATTTATACTCATCAGTTACAATAACCCAATGAAATAGTGGGAGATATTTTTTTCCTACAACCAATGTTCAATTGAAATGTTATTAATTATCAGGAATAAACTCTTAGAATGCAATTGATGATATGGCATTGGTTTTTTTTTGTCTACTAGAGAGAGAGAAAAACGGATGAACATACTGGAAGAGGACAAAAGATCACATGAAAGGGATTTCACACTATACAGTATACGCGACATCTGCGACGAAATTTCAAACATGGTGAAATCAATACCTGAATTCGTTCCTCTGAACTAAACTTCTGCAGAAGAAAAGCTCGTGTATCCATTTTGCCAGGTGGGCTACCAATGCCTGTATTCAACAGTCAACAACTCAAGGTTGGCATGACCCAGATTTTCAGAGAAGACACTGAAGTGCTAGCTGGTGAACATAATAATATATACCTATAGATAAACGAGGAAACTCCCGGCAGCCATCCAAATGCTCAATTACATTCTGTAGGCTGTTTTTCAGTGAAGATGATCATTGAGAGTGTAAGCAATAGATTGTGAAATGTAAGTAAAATATCTTACCTATAGAAATCGCAGAAACAGCACCTCAAATGCATAATATTTATAAGCAAACTGATGCTAGTATAAAATAAAGCCTACAACAAATGGAACTAATATTTTCCCTCACAATATTAAGTTAGAAGAGGCATCCATTATTCAAGAATTCCAAACTCAATACTGCAATTTTTTGACAGATCAAAACTTTGTTCTGTAAGTCCATGTAATACATGTTCCGGCTCAATCATGGCCTCCTGAGCAAATTCATATTTTTTGTTCATGAGCTCTTCACACAAAATTCGGTATGATTTCTAGAAAAGTAAATCTAACTGTTACATCTGAAAAACAAGCCAGGCCCATTTTTTTTACATTTACTCTAAATGAATTCCATTCTGGTTCGCCTTTTGAACTCCAGAATGAGAAAATGAAGTGACTGAACTACTAATTGTTCCATGTGACTAGAAGTACTAAACATACTAATTGTTCAAATTATGTGGAACTTCATATATTACCCATTATGGCGGCCATGGCCACCTTTCCGTTGAAGTCGCAATACACCATTGGGCAGACTCATGTCATCATAAATCTGCAGAAGAATAGAACCCATTGGTTTCAGTCGCAAGCACATGATACCGTGTTGCTGCGGTAAGCTACTAAAGAACAATGATAGTATGTACCACAAGAATGTGCCGCAGAGGTACTTGGTAATAGGCAGCAAGTGGTCCAATCTTCACATGATAGAGGAATGTTTTTCGTTAGAACACGACAAATTAGGAAGACCAGGAAACGTATTGCATCAGAATAGAGACAATGGGTGTTCAACAAGTCCTGTCACCAACTTATAGAAATTAGTTCATTTCGATAAGACATGGTCCATGAGTCCATGATATGCTAATAGGAATGAGAACTGATATGTATAGCCTATAGGCATAGTTGTGAAACACTCTAAGATTAGCAACATAACTGATACTTCTCTGCAGCCAACTTAGGTACTCCCTCTGTTCACTTTTGTAAGTCCTTTAGGACAGCTGAAATTGAACTATTTTAGGTGATGTCTTAAATGTCTAAAAGGTCTTACAAAAGTGAACGGAGGGAGTAACTTTTGCTTCGTACAAAAAAGGCAACAGCGTTCATATTGATAGATAGGCTGTGGGGATGTATTTTGCCAAACAAGCATTGAACTGATATTCTTGAATTGCGTATATCATAATTCACAAATCTATCACACCAACTTTTCTCATAAATGATATACTTCCCAGGAAATGTTTACTTCAAGAAGGACAAGAATAAAGACTCACTGCTTCACCACAGTAATTCATGTATGATTGTGGCTTCACCAGCAGCAGTGGTACCTCCCCAATTAAACCTGTACCAAAATACAACCCAACAGATGAGTGGAAACACAATTAATCTGAAGATTACAAATGACTGCAACACATCTTGTCGTTCATAACGATGCTTCCAGTAACAAAATGTTCGCTCAACTAGCCAAACTTGATGCACCAGCCTACTTTCTTCCGAAGTAATTAATGCATCAAATATATGCTACTACACACATGTAGTACCTCCAGTATATACATGTTTTGAACATGACGGTTAACATTCAAAATCAGGAAGGAGCCGACAACACAGATTAATTTTCAAGAAAAGAGATCAGAACATTTTCAAATGTCATCTGCAGAACAATGGACTAGGTTAGCTACATAATCAAAATGTGTAATACCCTGACACTTGAGAGCAAATGCAGATCAAACACAAGAAATGGTGTTCCATTTCCTCTTGACAGATATCAAGTTCACCATTTTAAACTTTTAGTCACAAAATCAAGTGTTGAATTCGAAATGGTAATCCAGCATGAATGCATTGTTTGTAACTAAAGATAAGGGGTACTTCAGAAAAACTACCAAGGTTTTGTCTATTACCAGCCTGTTTGTTCAAAAATAAATAAATAAAGTAGAACAACACCTAGCTGACAACAACTTAGATTCACTTTGCTAATACTGCAGAAAAGCACGCTTACACGTAATCAAGCTACAATGCATTGTCAAGAAACTGGTAAAAGGTTGAGTTAGATGTGGGGATGGGTGTTCTCCACAGATCACTTGCTTCAGCCACCATATTTTATCTAAAATATAATATGTCATGTTTCTGCCTTCCTGGTGCCAGCATACTAAGAAGGTTACAATTACAGTAACAAATATCGCAGTCGAGCTAAACAACATAGCATGAAGCGGAGTTAACATCCAGGCCAGATAGCATGCCTCTTAACTAAATTTAGCTGAAAAAAGGTGTCCAGTCTGCAGCGGTTCACAGAGCAAGCAGTAATTGCGAAACACGGTACTGAAAAGTGAAAACTGCAGCACATATGTACACGCTGCGAGCGAGGAGAGAGTGAGCGGGGTACCTACTCCGAGCAGAGACTTGGACTGGATGGTGTTCATCACGATCCCTTGGCCCCGCGCGATGCGATCCACCATCTCGAACCCCACCTAATCACACGCAGACACACACGCAGGGGGAGTGAGGGGGAGGCAGGTCATCTCGAATCGGACGGGGGAGGGGCAGGAGCACGGGCGAAGGGATTTACGCACGTTGTGGCGAGTGCCGTGGTACTTGCTGCCGGGGTTGCCGAGGCCGGCGATGAGCCAGGGCGTGTACTCCACCGGCTTGTCGGCGGGGTCGGGGACGGAGGCGACGACGGCGAGGCGGGCGCGGCGGAACGGGGCCCTGAGGGCTCGGCGGCCGCG
>LR738711.1:20427116-20456751 GCA_902687465.1 Secale cereale
GGCGGCGGTGGTGGGCGTGGCCATGGCGAGCGACATGGCGGGGGGGCAGAGGAGTGGCAACCGAAGGCGATAGGGCGAGGGCGAGGGGGGAAATGAAAATATCTCGAGGTGGGGGGATAGGTTAGGCGGGCCGGAAGCATACGTGGGTTGGGCTGTATGCGGCAAAGTCTCTCTCTCTAGCTGAGCAAGTTGGTTGGGCTCGATCTGCTGGTCTAGGAACCCGCATTGGGCTCAACTAAAGTGAAGCTCCAAACTAACTACGACGGATGTCACTGGAGAGTAGCAACGGGTGCCGCTCTCTATGTCTCGCTTTAAGCGAGACCGAGAAATCGATAGAAATGGGCCGTTCATTTCTTTAACCGAGAAGTCGATAGAAACCGAGAAGCCGTTCATTTCTTTAACCGAGAGGTCCTCCTAGTAGCGTTCTGTTTGTTCGTTCATTTCTATCGATTTTTCAGTCACTAGTTCGTTGATTTTTCTTACTAAATTTCTTTATCATAAAATAGTCTAGAAATCAACAAAAATGCTTATCTTGCATTAGAAAATGCTCATGCAATATAAAAAAATTGTTTGCATAAATTTTAAAAAATTCACATATCATTCAAAAAAGATGAGTGGGTATTCGAAAAAATGTTCAAAAAATGTAATTTCAAAACAGGGTTCACCATGTGTTTGACAAATGTTCAACGTGTATACTAAAAATATACAACATGTATTCAAAGAAGATGATCGACGTGTATTTGAAAAAAAAAATCATCATATGTATTTACGAAATATTCAAGAATTATCAGAAATATACTCCACGTGTATGCAAAAAATGTTCAATGTGTATTTGAAAAATGATTAACATGTATGTAATAAAATGTTCAAACATACGTTTGAAAAACAATGTTCATCATGTGTTTTAATAATATTTAACAAGTATAAAAAATGGTCAGCATGTATATAAAAATCTATATAGCGTGTATTTCAAATATGTTCAACATGTATTTTTAGAAATGTTCAAGGAGTATCGCAAAAACCAAAACGAAATATTTATATGTTTAACAAGTATAAAATATGTTCGACATGTATTTTTATTTTTAGAAATATGTTCAACATGTATTTGAAAAAAAACGAAAAAGAACAAAATAAAAATAAAAACAATAACAAAAACAGTAAAATGAAAAAAAAACAATTGAAACCTTCCCAAAATCGGCATGCACATAAGCCTTGGAAGGACCTTGTAAGTGAATGTAGTCCCCCTTAGTGATTTTGGTGTATTAAAGATTTATAGGTTAAGGAACTAATATGCTTGTGAGTGTACACAGGTACTATAAGTCTATGAGGAGTTTGATATTTACGAAGAAAGTCGACCCCTAAAAATGTATGTCTTCAGTTGAAGACTTTGATTTTCTTGAAAACTTTGAAAATGAGAAAATTGGTGTGACCTTCAAGACTTGGATATTCATACGAGTATTATGAAGCGTGAAGACTTTTGTTTTCATAGTTTCATTTTCTCTTTCTTAAGTCATAGAAAACACCGTACTATTAAAGGGGGTCAAGGTAAAACTAAGGAAACATATTTCCAAGTGATGCTCATCTCAAAGCCTACACTACCAATCCTTTTCGAGTGAAGCAATTAGAAATCTCATATAGTTCGGTTAATTTCTTCAGTGACAGAGACGAAGTTTTTCTGTTCTCTGAGAAATTTGTTCTGACTGAGGAGTTAGGAATTCGCCAGTGCGAATTGCCTACAAGCGAGGAATATGATAGCCCTGAGGAATTTGAGAGCTCAAATTTCCGCCCGTTGCTGTGATATGCGCTAGTTGTTCCAAAATATCCTATCCGCCTAACGGTCATATCATTGAAGGGCATTTATGTTTTATCATGTCGGACTGCTCCCTAAGCTATAAATAGCCGCCCCCCTACAAGCACTAGTTGGTTGGCTCATCCGAGAGAAACTGACACTTGTCATTAGAGCAACCCATCCTCCGAGGACTTTGAGCGCAAATCATCAAGCGAGGAAAAACCCAAAACCCCAACACCTAAAACCCCAAAGTGATTGAGCATCACTGAAAAGAGTGTTCCTGTGTGGAACTGACGCTTGTTACCTTTGATGACTGTGATCTTCCAGACGGTTAGGCGTCAATGGTCTAGAGCATCCAAGAGGAATTATGGATCGCCGGGTGACCCAAGTTTGTGTAGGTTTGGAAGTCACCTGTGAAGACTTATCACGAGTGATTGGGCGAGATATGTGTGACCTTAGCTCAAGGGGAATGCGATGAGGACTTGGTGTCTTGGACTATGTGTCCAGGACTGGGTGTCCGGGACTGTGTGTCCTCGGGTTTGACTACCTAGCCGCTCCAACCAGACGTACAACTGTCACATCAGTTGAAAGTGGTCTAACAAATCATTGTCTTACCAAGCCTACTGGTTCTATTTCCCCAATCCTTCTATTTACTCATTCATGTGTTGATGAACTTGACCTTTATTGTTTGAGGACTTTGACTGAAGATTTTCTCAATTTCCTCAGCTCTATTTCTTCAGTCCTCAGTCCTCAGCCTGCTTATCCTGTTTACACACTACTTGTGCTTTGTGTTTGCTTTCATTTCATCATGATGACTATGCTACTGCTTTGTTGTGCATGCACTTGAGTATCTATTCCGCTGCTTGTAAGTCGTTGCTTAGGAAATTCCTTAGTTAGAATTTCCTCAGTGACGAATTTGTAAAAATCGTCTATTCACCCCCCCCTCTAGTCGATATAACGCTCTTTCAAACCTAAAATCATCTCTGTATCGCTTCAACATGACCTAAAATAACATGTATGTACAAAGTCAACCCATTGAAATAAGAAAAAGGATAGGTATATATGTCTCAACTTCATGTGATATTGGTATCCAGTTGTACCCCCAGTTTTGAATAGTAGTGTTGTTGGAAACCTCATTTAGCTTCGGTGTTGTTCATCAAACCGGCGCATTTGAAATCACACTATTTCTGATTTAGAACTAAATGTAAATTTTGTTTACCGAATTTGCATCACACATCTAAATCTAATCAATGTCAGAAATCCTTTGACGTTGTCGACATTTTCTCATGCGTATATAGAAAAAAATCAGATCTTTCTGTCTTTTATATTTTCTACTGTACATACATATCATAATTTTCTCAAGAGAGACGGGTGCCGCAACGCACGCTTCTATGATCTAGTGGATCATTAAAATGAACACACCAAGTGTTCATTGAGAAAGTCGGCTATTTAATCATAGTCATCAAATGTTTATCCATGGTCTGGCCTCCTTCATTTGACGTGCATATTTTGATCAATACCAAGCATATGTTTAATAGTTGTAAACATATGCAATTACAGTAAAAAAGAACCAGATTTTAATTTTAACTTTTACATCCAATCAATCCCAAAAGTTGTCGGTATGGTCGTCTGTGTCAAAAATGTCATTCTACTCTAGTTCGACTGTGTGTGAAAAAGACCTCAGTCATCGGCACCTCCATTTGCCTGAAGCACTTCAGCAAGTCCGCACGGTAGGCTAGGACAATCTTCGCCGCATCGAGATCCAACTCCGACCAACATAGTGGAGTCCACCGAAGCCACCGAAGCAACCTTGATCTCAAGATTCTTATCTTGGAGCTTGAACTTCTTGTCTTGCATCTCCATGAACTTGCTAAACCTCTATGCCATCTTTGACTACTTCACCTCATGAAATTTGACACATGCCTCCTCCTTCTTCGCCATGATGTGATCGAACTTCTTGGTCCTCTCCCCTTGTCGCTTCATCTTCTCCTTCTCTCACTTCCTCCCGCGGTTCCTAATCCCCTTCTCGGCCGGATGCACGTTTTCGTCCTACTTTCTCCGATAGAAATCTTGGGGCACTCTTATTTGTGTTGGATTGATTATTATGAATCTGAAGTTGTTTGATGCATATCGTATAATTGACTCACGGATACTTGTGGTGACATTGGAGTATCTAGGTGACATTTGAGTTGATTGATGTGCATCATATGGTGTTATTTTAGTACGAAGTCTAGGGCTGTTTGTGACACTTACAGGAATAGATCAATAGATTGATCGGAAAGGATAACTTTGAGGTGGTTTTGTACCCTTCAAACAATTCCACCTTATGTTCTCCTCTTGATAAGAACTTTGGAGTGATTCTTTGTCGCACGTTGAGGGATTGTTATATGATTCAATTATGTTAGCACCGTCGAGAGATTGTACTAGTGAAATTATGAACCCTGGGCTTTGTTTCTAGCATTGCAATACCATTTGTGCTCCATTTTATCACTTGCTACCTTGCTATTTCTATATTTCATATTACAAAAACCCTATATCTACTATCCATACTACACTTGTATCACCATCTCTTCACCGAACTAGTGCACATATACAATTTCCAGTCCTCATTGGTGAGGGAGTCCTGGATTTGGGGGTCCTCAGGTGTCCAGACTATTCGTTATGGGCTGGACTAATGTGTCGTGAAGACAAATGATAAGACCGTCCCCCGTGTCTGGGTAGGACTCCTATGTGCGTAGAACAGCAAGTTTGATGTCCAAGTGTAATGTTTCCTTCCTCTGCAAGCCGACTATGTACAACCCTAGCCCCCCCGGTGTGTATATAAACCGGGGGGTTTAGTCCGTAGAGGCCATCGGAATAATCATAGACTGGACGGCTAGGATTTAGCCATTACGATCTCGAGGTAGATCAACTCTTGTAACCCCTATACTCAACAAAGACAATCAAGCAGGAAGTAGGGGTTTTACCTCCTTTAAGAGGGCCTGACCTGGGTAAACATCGTGTCCCTACTGTCCCTCGTGACCATCGATCCTTAGATTCACAGCTTGGGCCCCCCTACCCGAGATATGCCGGTTTTGACACCGACAATGGTGCTTTCATTGAGAGCTCCACTGTGTAGTCGCAAAAAGCGATATGTGGCTCACCATTTCATCAACGACTAAATCACTTCCGGAAGGAGCCTGACTTTAGGACAGGTCCTACAGCTCGACGGTTTCACCGTGTGTGCCCGTGATATGTCTCCAACGTATCTATAATTTTTTATTGTTTCATGCTATTATATTATCTGTTTTGGATGTTTACTGGGCTAACTATTAACCGGAGGCCCAGTGCCAGTTTCAGTTTTTTGCCTATTTTAGAGTTTTGCAGAAAAGGAATACCAAACGGAGTCCAAACAGAATGAAACCTTCGCGATGATCTTTCTTGGACCGAAAGCAATCCAGAAGACTTGGGAGTCGAAGTATGGAACTCCACGAGGAGGCCATGAGGCAGGAGGGTGCGCCCAGGGGGGTAGGCGCGCCCCAACCCTCATGGGCCCCTCGTAGCTCCATCGATGTACTTCTTTCGCCCATATAGACTCTTATACCCTCAAAACATCAGGGAGAGCCATGAAACCACTTTTCCACCGCCGCAACCTTCTTTACCCGTGAGATCCCATCTTGGGGCCTTTTACGGTGATCTGCCGGAGGGGGAATCGATCACGGAGGGCTTCTACATCAACACCATTGCCTCTCCGATGAAGCGTGAGTAGTTTACTACAGACCTTCGGGTCCATTGTCGGTGTCAAAACCGGCGGATCTCGGGTAGGCGGTCCCGAACTATGCGTCCAAGGATTGATGGTAACAGGAGGCTGGGGACACGATGTTGTAATGCCCCATATGTAACACTTTCCAATAATGGCAATAAAACTTCCTCATTTGATCCTTGTCATTATCTTTGGGGGTTCTTGTCATTTATTTTATTTGCATTGCCATATCTTTTATTATTTTGCATCCTTGCATTGCTCCTCATCATATCATCATGGCATCATAGTTTACTTTATTTGGTGCATGTGTGAGACCTTGTGATGTTGTTGTGTGTGAGGTCTAGCTATGCCTAGCTAACCTCCCCCCTTCTTCTTCTTCTTCTTCTTCTTCTTCTTCTTCTTCTTCTTCTTCTTCTTCTTCTTTCTTTTCTTTTGGCCTTTTCTTTGCTCTATTGTGCAAGCCACCTAGCCAAGTGCCTTAGTGTTTCTTTCTTATCCTTTAAATCTTGCACCATGTGAGCAACCTCTCCACCAAATATCAACCTATTTGAAAATGATTTGGTTGGGTTTTAAAATATCAAGAGTTTGAACCATATTCAAACTCCTTTTATTTTTCTGCCTCTAAAAATGTCCAAGTCAATTTATTTAAATAGGGCATAATTCAGTGAGCATGGAGATATTTTTCTTTTCCCCTAACTCTTCTTATTTATTTCTGTGCTTTTCTTCTCTTTTTCTGCCTGAAGAAATAAAAGGGAAAAGAAAAGGCAGCAGCCAGCATAGGCCCCTGGGCCTCCTCCTCCTTCTCTCTCCCCCCAGGCCATCTTCTTTTCTCTGCGCAGCCCAACTCCACCAAATCCTCATAGGCTAGACTTTAGGGTTTAGCCAATGCGATCTTGGGGTAGATCAACTCTTCTATCCATATTCATCCATATTAATATAGCAGGAAGTAGGGTTTTACCTCGATCGAGAGGGCCTGAACCTGGGTAAACATCGTGTCCGCAGCCTCCTGTTACCATCAATCCTCAGACGCATAGTTCGGGACCCCCTACCCGAGATCCGCCGGTTTTGACACCGACAAAGACCGCCAAACCCCAACTCCTCTGTCTGATCAGATCAACCGTCTGAGCGCTCGCTATCTCGAGTGCCATAGGGATGTAGAGCACGCTAATAGTGGTGACATGGTTCTCTGTGAACATCACCTTGCCGAAAAGCCACATTAAGTAGGTCTCCAGGCTCCGAGTGATCTGTTCCGCGCTCAACGGCGTCGGGAACTTCTAGATCTGCATTAAGCAAAGGGAAAGTTTTAGTAAGCCGCGAGTATTTTCCATAAAACCATATGCACGATAACTTGAAGATAATAGGTAGGGAAATTAACCTTAAAATTGAGAAATTAACCTTAAAATTGAGCAACCAATCATACTTAGGTCCGTGATGCTCCCATACTGGATTCGAAGCATCCGGAAAAACACCATGAAAAAGTTGTGTAAAACCTAGCCCCCAACCAGCCGGTGCGTCCAACGGTCCTATGGCATGACCTGCCAATGGTAGTCCGAGTAAAAGTGACACATCCTCTAGAGTAGGAGTCATCTCTCCCCATCGGAAGTGAAACATGTGGGTCTCTGGCCTCCAATGATCCACTAAGCATCTCAACAAGGAGGAGTCGATGGCGAGGCATTTGCAGCCCGGGATAGACTCAACTAGACGCGCGAAAGGTAAAAGGCCGACCCATTTCAATCTTCATCACAGAACATTTCAGTTAGTGTCTCCCATTAATATGCATGTCAGTGTGCAAATTAATAAAGCACGTGCCACTGAACCCATCATGGGTTATCATCCAGTTCTCCTTAGGATTGTGAGTGACCAGAGGCTCAAGCTTGCGCTCATACCATATCGCAGCACGATGACCCCTATCAATGTCCCCATTCAGCAACAACATTCCCAACATTCCTGCACATACAAATTTAGAACATAGTGCCACGCTTAATACAAATTTAGAACATAGTGACACACTTAATACAAATTTAGAACATAGTGCCACACTTAATACAAATTTACAACATAGTACCACACTTAATACAAATTCAGAACATAGTGACACACTTAATACAAATTCAGAACATAGTACTGCTGGCTTAGCTTCTTCCTCTCCCTCTTACTCCTCTACCTCCTCTACCTCCTCTTCGTCCCCGATTGCCTCGTACACGCCCAGTACCACTGGCAGTGATGAAAGTGGGACAATTAGTGTCCCTATGGCCAAATTCATTGCATAGAATGCATTGAATTATTGGACCTCCTGCTTCAGATTCATCCATATCATTCCGGATGCGATGACACTGCCGTCTGCCTCTACTTGTACGCATATGCTCTGGGTTTGGAATGTAACACCTTTCAGCGGCGTTGACGTTGTTGAAGTTACCCATTGATCGAAAACCCATCAGCTCACATGTCCAGGTATTCAGGACAGACTCTTTCAGAAAAAATGGAGACACAAACGATATTGTGTCCATTCTAGGCTGCCCGCAAGCAGCAAGTACATGTGAGCAAGGTAGTGAAGCAATTTCGGTTTGTTGCATGTGCACTCACATGTTGGCCAGGCTTCATTTCCAATTTCCACCTCATGTGTCCTCATCTCATTTGCACATCCGAATTTGTTGTTGGCTAAGCGGACCTCAAACCTTCTTTCTTGATTACCGATGGCGACTACAGTGTGTGACCTAGCTTTTTGCATCTTGTTGTCCATGTACTTCGTGACTCTTTCACAGTAACGTGTATTCGGGTTGTTCAAGATATGCTGCTCTGCTTTTTGATGTCTATCTCTGAAATACTTCATGGTGCCATAGAAAATACCCTCAACGATGGCTGTAAGTGGCAATGCCCGGTTTCCTCTGAGGACAAAGTTGTATGTTTCAACGAGGTTGGTTGTCATGACACCGTACCTTGCTCCATGTGTGTCATGTAGCAAAGACCACCTCTCCAGAGGCTCATGCTCTATCCACTACTGGAAGGTTTTAATCGACCTCCCGAGCCATCTCCTAGTACCAGGTGGGTCAAAGGCTGGCAGGTCACATAGCCCAACAAGCTCCTCCTCCACGGGCGTTGTTCCTGTTGCCAAATGTGCAGCTACTGCTTCAACATGTGCCCTCACCGCTGCATCTCTTGCAGATTTCCTGTCCCTAACATGTCTCTATGTGCACACATTAAGTCTGTCACATATCAAATTATACTTCCATAACTGGTTCTGCTTGCAGAGTTTTTTCAATAGATTCATTAGGTTCTTATTTCTGAAATGTGAGAAGAAATTAGCCCCCAGATGGCGCATGCACCAACGGCTCTGCAAGTCCTGCCATGGAGTTTGTTCCTCAGGGCCTGGGTTTGTCAGTGTCCTTATCGCACTGAGTATACCTGCATGCCTATTATGAAGGATGCACATATTGGGCTTCTCCTTCACAACTGATATTTTCAACTGCCTGAAGAACCATGTCCAACTTTCAATGTTCTTACTCTTCATGAAAGCAAATGTGAGTGGGACAACTTTCTTTTGTCCATCTTGACCTATGGCTGTTAGGATCTGACCCTTGTACTTGCGTGTGAGAAATGTACCATCTACACATATCACCGGTCAGCAATGCGTGAAAGCTTCGATGCATACACCGAAAGAGAAGAAGAGACGATGCAACACCCTCACAGTTGGGAACTCCGACATGAAGAGGTCTTGGATATCGATATAGGTGCTTGGATTGCGCTGCTGCAGTGTGTGGAGGAGCTAGACAACAGAGTCATATGCATCAAAATAAGAACCAAATCTCCTCTCAAGCGCCACATGCTTAGCCCTCCAAGCCTTGCCATAAGAAATTCTGTACTTGAACCTGGCGAAGACTTTTGTCTGGATTGCCTTCACTTCCATAGCTTTGCCCTGCACTATCTCATCGTAAAACAACCGAGCAATAAGCGCCGATGAAAGGTTGGTATGATCTTGAGGGATGCAGGGAATAAGACAAGTGTGATGCACTAAGTCACTGATCACCCAACTTGTGCCGTACTTAGGGAGATAGCCGTGCACCCTGGCAGGACAATCTGCATTCTTGCATACCATTGTGAGGTATTTCTGACTTGACACCTGAGTTGTGAAAACCATTTGCGTGGACATTGCCCAATTAATTATTGCATTCTTCATAGCTTGCTTGTTCGGATACATAGCACCCGTCGCAATATTGTTCTAGTGATATTGCCAGGCAGAATCATGTCCATCGTTCACGATCATTGCAGATGAGAAGTCATGATTCCATGATGCAGGATTCGGGACCTCCTCTGCATTTTCTTCTTCATCCAACTCGTCCGAATCATCGGCATGACCCCTATCAACATCGGTGTCTTCTTCTTCCATCTAGTCATGCATGTGCCCATCTACCTCGTCAGCGGTCACCTCGCCAATGTAATCACCATCTGCATTTCCTCCTTCTACCTGACTACTCTGCCCTGGTTCGTAACCATCAGCATTTTCTCCTTCTACCTGACTGCTCTGCCCTGGTTCGGAACCATCATCCCCAACATTTGACATAGATAACTGCCTCCCTCCACTACTCAGCCTAGGATCGTAGCCACCCTCGCCTTCATGTGCAGTGACCTCATTCACGACGGGAATCACTAAGGCAACAGGATTGCATCCCCTGCGTTCACAACCTTGTAACCACCGCACCCAGTCGGAGTTTCGCTCTATTGGCCTCAAATAAAAGTATATTATTGAACTTGACTGTGTCCACAATGCATGAACACCGACTGTGTGCGTTTCAGTATTGTAAGGGCATCTCTTGCCTAAGGTTTTGGTGATGATGACAATCCGTGTGTGGTCTAATCGTGCGTCAGTATTACTCAGGTTTACAACATGTGGCACAAGACGGTTAGGCCTTCCCTCTAGAAGGAAAAGATCGAAGACGGATGTTCTGATGCCTTTTTGTTTCTCTTGGTCATAGGAAATCCGTACTATTAAGAGGGAACCCACATCGGAAGGTAATGGGTGAATCAAGTCACGTACACAGATACTTTGCACCCACTATATTGCCTCCGTTCGTGGAGAGAGAGGTCCCCTTGGTTTCTTCTTGTTGTGTAGTTTCCTCTACTGCGGTAGTACCGCCGTTGTAGGCGGTTGTACCGGTGGCCGGTAGTTCCGGTCGAACCACCGCCCCAAGTACCGCTCAGGGGTGATACCTTCTGTACTGGGTGCGGTGGTGGACCGGTGGTGGACTGGAAGTACCGGTGTTCTCCCAACGAAACCGGTACTACCGGTTCTCAGGGCGGTAGTACCGCTCTGACTGCCATCACACTGAAGCTATCTGCCTTGTGGTAGTTCCGGCCCAACCACCGTCCCAACTACCGCCCTTGCTTGAAACCTTCTGGTCTCGAAGCGGTAGTTGACCGGTGGTGGGGCGGTAGTTCCGGCTTTCTCTGGAAGACCGGTACTACCGGGTGCCTCACCGGAAGTACCGCCTTGGTGCCGTGGGCGCAGTTTCCTTCACACACCGGTACTACCGGTGGGTTGAGCGGAAGTACCGGTCCAATGCATTTCTGCACATAACGGTTGGAATCTTGGGGCCCCTATTTAAGGAGGCCCTTCTCCCACCTCCATCTTATCTCTTGCCTCTCTCTCTCCACCATTAATGCCATTGAAGCTTTCTTGCCCGATCTCTCTCCCTAGCCAACCAAACTTGTTGATTTGCTAGGGATTGAAGGAGGAGACCTAGATCTACACTTCCACCAAAGGAAACTTGATTCCCCCATACTTTCTTGTGTGGATTTTTTTACTCTTGGGTATTTGAGCACCCTAGACGGAAGAGGTCACTTCGGAGCCACATTCCATTATGGTGAAGCTCCGGGGTTTCGTTGGGAGCCTCCAATTAAGTTGTGGAGAGAGCCCCAACCTTGTTTGTAAAGGTTCGGTTGCCGCCTTCAAGGGCACCACTAGTGGATTCACGGCACCTTGCATCGTGTGAGGGCGTGAGGAGAATACGGTGGCCCCAAGTGGCTTCTTGGGGAGCATTGTGCCTCCACACCGCTCCAACGGAGACATACTTCCCCTCAAAGGGAAGGAACTTCGATAACACATCCTCGTCTTCACCGACTCCACTTGTGGTTATTTCTATCCTTTACTTGTGCAAGCTTTACTTGTTTATCTTATATAGCTTGCTTGTGAAGTTGTGATCTTTACTTTCCTCTAGTTGTCATCTTAGTAACTTATCTAGACAACTTACTTTGGCGCTTAATTTAAAGTGGATAAGAAAAGCTAAAAATTGTTAGTTGCCTATTCACCCCTCCCCTCTAGTCAACCATATCGATCCTTTCAATTGGTATCAGAGCCTCGTTTCTTTTTTAAGGACTTTACCGTCCAAAGAGTATGGGTGACAACGTAGTCGAGGCGGATGATCATTCCAGTGGAACTCCGCCCTTGCCTACGTCCGATGGGGGAGCCTCGGTCTCTCGTGAGGAGTTCAATGTGGCCATGACCATATTGAAAGAGTCACTAGTGACCGAGGTCAAAGGCATGTTTAAAGATTTGCTTGAGGGGCTTAAATTATCCACCGCACCGTTGGAAGTGGTTCGTCCCGCTACCAACGTGTCGGAGGCTAATCCCGACAAGGGAGAAGCTAGTAGTGAATAGGCCCCTGTTACTAAGAATGGGAGTGGGATCTTTGCCCACTCCGCTCCTCCTACTCACTATGGAGGACCCATTCCCACACCGCATTTAAATTCCGTTGGGCCTCCTCCCAAGTTTATAAAAAACTCTGATTTTGCTACTTGGGTGTTTCGTTTCAAACGTCATATAAATCATTGCTCTACTAATCTTTGGAGAATCATTGAGCAAGGTTTTTATCGTGTGATCCCGACAACATGACTCCAAGAGAAACTGCGGATCATCAATTCAACGAGTCCGCTCTTTGCATTCTTCAAGATGCTATTCCTCCAGAATACATTGCACATCTTCGACCCTTCACTGTGGCCAAGGAAGCTTGGGAGCATGTTGGCACTATGTACAAGGGAAGCACTAGCATTCAACGCTCTAACTATGAAGTTGTGCAAGATGAAGCCGATGAGTTTGCTATGATCGAAGAAGAAGATCCTCGTGAACTTTATCGGAGATTAACCACCCTTGTGGTCTCTCTTCGAGATCATGGTAGTAAGGACACGGATGACAATTGGATCAAGCGCAAGTTCCTCAAGGCCATGATGCCCTATCATAAGGCCATGTCCTCTGTCATTCGTCAGAGACCGGACTTCCACCACTTGTCATCAAATGAAGTGTTGGATGAGTTCGTTGCCATGAGGATCTTGGACATGACCGCCGACAATGCGGTCTTAAGAGCTCAACGATCGAAGAAGCCTAACCTCGCCCTGACGGCCAAGGCTTGTGTGGAAGAAGAGGAGGTGGAGAATGATGACGAGTGTAGCCCCGAGGACACCAAATATGCCTATCACATGCACATGGCTCTTGCTTCAAGGCAATTTTGGGGCAACAAGAAGAACACAAGACCGAACTTCAACAGGAACAACTCAAGTGGGAACAAGGGCAAGCAACGAGTGAGGACATGCTTCAACTGTGGAAATGTAAGCCACTTCGTTGCGGATTGCCCATATGAGAAAAGAGAAGACTTTGGAGGCAAGCTTATTCGGAAGGACAAGTCAAAGTCTTATCCCAACAAGAACAACTTCAACAAGAAGACTCCTCCTAAATGGTTGGTGGCCCAAGAAGAATATGTTGAGGATGATGATGATGATGAAGATGATGAGATGGTCACCATGGCCACAATTGCTATTGCTACTACTCCGCACTCATCTCTCTTCGACTCACCGAATGAGAACATCACCGCCAAGTGTCTCATGGCCAAGGCCACCAACAGGGTAACCCCAAACATCAATACTACTATCACTTCTAATCCTTCATTGACGGATTGTATTGATGAGAGTGAGGGAACTAAGGAGGGAGAGAATGAATTTGAGTTGTTCATGAACAAACTCAAGGGCAAACCCAAGAAGCATTTTGTTGCTCTCTTGGAACAACTCGGTGAGGCCAATGACATGATCGAGGCTCATGAGGAAACCATTACTAAAATGGAAGGACATAGTCGAGACTATGCCGATGAGATATCGGATCTCTCTAACGCCCTAGAGGAAGAGTGTGATCTTTGTTTGGCTCTTGAGGAGTCACACAACGATGATCATGCTAAACTAAAGAAAGATCTTGATCATGCTTTAGTTGTCTATCGTGTGCTTAATTCCGAGAAGGCAAAACTTGAGGTTGACCATGCTAAACTCAAGGAAGAGTTTGTCATACTCGACAAGGCTCACAAGGCCTTGAAAAGTATGCATGCTTCTCTCAAGGAGTCTCATGATAAACTCCAAGTTTCGCTAACCAAGGAAAAGGCTATCTTTCCTCGCATGGTATTAATTGATAATGAAAATACTACTAACCCATGTTGCGAGCATGTGCATCTTGTTGAAGAAAATGCCGAGTTGAAGAAGCAACTTGAGAAAGGCCTTGTGACATGTATACAAGGTGAGAAGAACCTCAACAATATTTTGAGCAATCAAAAGGAGGTTGTGGCAAAGGAAGGAATTGGGTTTGTTCTTAAGCCCAAGAAGAAGAAGAATGACAAGACCAAGCTACCACCCCCTCTCCGACAAACTTTTGTGAAAGAAGGAGAGGGCGCGTCAAAGAAGAAGAAAACCGTGAAAGGTGGTGGTGTCAAGAAAAACTCCACCATACCATCAAACATGGCCGGCGACTTTAATCCTTCATATGTTTTATGTCGTGCTAGTGATGGTCATGTGTTTGCTAAATTTGTTGGTTCGTCTTATGAGTACATTGAATGGTCCATTTGGGTTCCTAAGACCCTTGTTACTAACCTCAAAGGACCCATCACCAAATGGGTACCTAAATCCAAGCATTGATCTCTTGTAGGAGTTTGCTTCCGGTGGGGGATCATGGTTGCTCGATAGTGGAGCCACAAATCATATGACCGAAAGCAAAGACTTGGTGGTGGACGTGCATCTAGGTTCATTTATGGCCACCAACATTGAATGGGGTGATGCTTCATCTTCTAAGGTATTAGGGCTTGGCAAGGTGGTTGTCTCTCATGATCTCACGATCGAGAAAGTCATGCTTGTTGAGTCCCTTGCATATGATACGTCCAAAACGTATCTATAATTTCTGCTTGCTCCATGCTTCTTTTGTGTGATATTGCTATGATATTGATGCACTTCCATACACTTTTGATCATATTTGGACTAACCTATTAACTCAGTGCACCACAGTGCCAGTTCCTGTTTTCTGCTGTTTTTCTATTTCAGGTTTCCCCCATATTAAAAGTGCTCCAAAAATTCTAGGAAAAATACAGGAAAATCAGCGTACAGGAAGCTTCGCGAAGAACCAAAGATGGGCCAGAGGGGAGCCAGGGGAGGCCCAGGCGGCCACCTGGCGCGGCCCCACCCCTGGCCGCGCCAGGGGGGCGCCTGGGGCCCTTGCTCCGCCTCTGGCTGCCCCCGTTCGCCTATATATCCCTCTCGTCCCGAAACCCTCGAGGACAGAACCCTTTTTCGCGATCTCGCCTCTGTTCCGCCGCCACAGCGCTTCCAAGATCGGGAGCATCAGGAGAACTCTTCCCGGCACCCTGCCTGAGGGGAGAACCACCACCGGGAGCTTCTCCACCACCATGGACGCTTCCCGGATGAGTCGTGAGTAGTCCACCTTGGACCATGGGTCCATGATCAGTAGCTATGTGATGTTCTCCTCCCCTCTTTGCTCTTCATGGTTTAGACCTCGTGAGCTGCCCTACATGATCGAGGCACATATGTAATCTTTCTGCTGTTGCTTTGCTGAGTTTGCCGGGATCTGATGGATTATGAGACTATGTTCAGATTGTGTTTGAGTAATATATTTGATTCACCTCTTTTATATCTTTGTTCTTGAGTAATTCTTGCATGTTCTCCATTGCTCTTTATTGCTTTGGCCAAGTAGTAGGTAGTAACTCCAAGAGGGAGCGTTATGCTTGATTGTGGGTTCCTGCCCCCTGATGACTAGCTTGAGTGACAGAAACATGAGTCTAGGGGATGTGCTGTTGCCACAAGGGAGAAAACAACGGTGCTTGTACTTGCGGGTGCAAGGATTGTTTACTTTACGCAAAGTTCTTTTAATGCAGTTGTCTGTTGCTTTGAGTTTACACTTTGGGTGGGATTCGCAACTTAATACCAGCGAGATGTTCTGGATAGATATCTCAAGGTGGATGATTAGTAGTAGATGCAGATGGATTTCGGTCTACTTGCCTTGGCGTACCGCCCATGCTTTTGAGCCTCTACCTTTCTTTGCAGCATAGTTAGCATTGGTTTGCGCACATAATCCTGTCAATTGCCCAGCTGTAATTTGTTTACCTCGCTTTGTTGTTTTATCGTCTTTTGGGAGAGAGACATCACTAGTGAACATCATGGGACCCCGGTCCATATTACCACCGCTGATCACACCTTCTATTTACTTCCTGTTTTTATTTCCTAGTTGCAGTAATAGCTATCATTATTATCTATTGTGTTTGATCCTTTGTAAACAACAAGGCCGGAGGGATTGACAACCTCTCTGTACTCGTTGGGAGCAAAGTTATCTGTATCTGTGTGCAGGTCCCGTCAACCGCTAAGTTTCTGGCGCCGTTGACACCTACTTGTGGACCCTCGGAGTCTCACGGGATTCGATCCTTGGTATCTTTGCCAAGGGAAATTTGCCGCTACGCTACATCTCAACCTTCCACTTGGGGTAACCAACGAGGGGCGAGAAGCCATCAAGCAAGTTTCTGGTGCCGTTGCCGGGGACTCCACTCTTCAAGATAGGGGAGTTGCACGCTATCTTTTATCTTTGCTTTTTAGTCTTGTTAGTTTACCTTTCAGTTTTTGCTTTAGTGTCCTTTATCAAAAATCACAAAAATAGTTATCTTGCTTTTAGTTGGCATTATGTCTGGTCCTTTTGCCTTTGGTGAGGCAGAAGTGCTCACATTTAAACAAAGAGGTGGTGAAAGTCTAAAAGATGCTTGGTATAGAATTAATGATTCTCAAAAAAGAGCCACCAAGAAGCAATCTACTACTATCCTGCTTAGAAATTTTTATGTTGGAATTACTTCTTGGAATAGGTTTATTCTAGATTCTGCTATCAATGGAAATTTCCTAGAAGCCCCAGTTTGGGAATCTCTTGGTATTATGGAAAATCTAGTTGGAAATCCCCCTGTTGTTAGCATTCAAGAGGACATTACCCTAGCTCACATTATGAAAAAACTTGAAAAGATAAAGCTAGAGATGCCAAGCATTAATAAGATAAATGAGTTGGACCGTAAGATCCTAGGGAATTTGAATAGGCTTGATAGCTCCATGCATAAAATTCTCAAAACTTTGGAGACCATCAAATCCCATGACTTGGATTCTTCTAGGATAGACAAGATTGAGGAAATCTTTGACACTTTAGGAACTACTTTCTCCTCAATCAAAGCCGAAAAGGTAGAAACTCCGGCAAAGAAGGAACCTAAGTTCGTTTACGTTCCAAAGGCTCCTCGTTCCAAAAGTAATCCATCTATTGCCAAAGGGGTTGAAACTGTGAAGACTTTGGAAGAAATACCTCTCTTTGATAAATTTATAAATGAATCTCCCATTGACTTTCCACCTTTTGGTTTTCTCCCTAGAAGTATCTTTATTAGGCCTTTATTTGAAAGTCCTCTTAAGACTAGTTGTACTATTAAAGAGCTTTTTGATGATCTTGATGATGGTTCAATTGATACAACTTGATCTTTTTGCATCATGCCTAGCTTAAAGGCATAAAAGAAAGCGCTTTTGGGAGGCAGCCCACAACGAATTAGGTTTTATTTTGCTTTTGTTGTGTCTTGATGTTTGTTACTACAATAGCATCATCATTGTATCTTTTCTTTTCAGCTTTGTGCCAAGTTTAGCCTCTGATTGCAAGAAAGTTCAAAAGTTGTGACATGCTGTCCAGAAAATAGATTCTGTCCTTGGACAGAAAAATTTGAATAAAATCACCAGATCATCTTTTTTATCTGAATTAATTTGACAGCGTGCTCTATACAATTGGCTTTCGAGCGTCTGTTCTGAGTTTTTTTATTTGAGTTGCAGAAGTACCCCGGAAAAATTATTTACTACCTGCTGGTCCGTTTTTCACAGATTCTGTCCTGTTTTGCCTTTTCTTCGTTTTGCAAACCTTGAGCTTGCTTTTTCTTTGCAAAAACCTTTTGGCAATCTTGAGAAACAGTAGCTATTCAAGATTATCTTTATTTCCAGTAGGGAAAAATTATTTTATTGTGGGTACTAACCTCGCTAATCAGATTATGATGAGTTATGTATGAAGGGAGTTTTCAAGTGTGCGAGGGAAGATGATAAAGGAAGATTCAGGAGGGTCAAACGCTCAAGCTTGGGGATGCCCCGTGCACCCCCAAGAAATATTCAAGAAGACTCAAGCGTCTAAGCTTGGGGATGCCCCCATGCATCCCCTTCTCCATCAACAATTATTAGTTCGTCTTTCGTTCCACTATAATTTTATCACTTCATGCGTTATGTGCTATGCTTGGAGCTTTTTGCTCTTAGTTTCTTTTTTTAGTTTTCTTTAGCTTTGCTTGCTGTTCATAACAAGTTAGAACCCAGCTTTCTTTGTGTGGGAGAGAAACACGCTCCACTTCAACCTAGAACACAACATAGGATTTTCATGCTTATCTTTGCTGTGTGTGTTCTTTGTCTTTCCATAGCTGTTGTCATGATTAGCTCTTAGTTTTCATGCTTTTCTTTTTAAAGAGCTTTTGTTTAGTTGGTTGCTGAACTCTGTTGAGTTTTCATGTTTATCTTGTTAAGAGAGTTTGCCTGTTGCACTGAGTTGTGTGTCTTAACTTAAAGTAGGTAATTGAGGTTGCTATTTAATTTTAGTAGTAACTTGCAATAGTTTTGAGGTATTGCCATGAGTAATGTCTGAACTTTTGGTGTCAAGAGCTTTAGCCTATTAGTGATAGATGTCGTATTTTGGGCAATCCGTGTTTATTTTCGAAAACCTACAAAATAGTTGAGAACTTTAGCTACTAGATGGATCACTAATCTTTGGAGGGATCGAATATTAGAGTACACTCACGTACCATGAGTCGAGGATGCGCAAGGATAACCAAACCCACATACACTCCTCCTCGGGGTACTTGTCTCTTTGTGAACCTCCTAATTAGATTGAGAGTTACCGATAATAAGTGCATGAGTTCTTCGGACTAATGTGAGTATTCGAAAGTTGACACTTCCACCTAGCCATATTTTTTCTAGCCTCTTCGGTACCGTGCATTGCCCTTTCTCACCTCGAGAGTTGGCGCATACTTCGCCGGTGCATCCAAATCCTTGGCACGATACGCTCTGTCATCATAAGCCTCATTATATCCTTCCTCAAAACAGCCACCATACCTACCTATCAAGGCATTTCCATAGCCTTTCCGAGATACATTGCCATGCAACATCCATCTTCTCATGACTTGATCTTCATGTCATACATGCTTTTTGCTTGATCGATGAGCCGCATGCTAGTTGGGCCTTGCCCTAATCATTGCTACATGACGCGCTAGTATCATTGCATATCCTGCTACACCGGCAGAGGCATACATTTGCATACATCATGATAGTTTCATTTTCTTTATGTTGAGTACTTTTGTAAAGTGTGAAAGATCTTCTATACTTCTTGTAATATATAGAGTGTTGCCCCTAAAGTGAGGAAAAGATCCCAAAGAGGACAAATCAAAAGATCCCAAAGAGGACAAATGAGAGTTAAATAGAAAGAGCCATTGAGGCCACAAAAAAAATAAAAAAAAGAGAAAAAAGAGAAAAAGAAATAGAAAGAGAGAAGGGGGCACACTACTATTCATTTTGAGAGATCCACACTCGTACTTCATATTATACCTTGTACTCCATAGAGATTATCATTCATGCATATAGCTATGTGGGGACCTTCACACTATAGAACTTGGCTTGTATATTCCAATGATGAGCCTCCTCAAAAGAGCTCTAGGTCTTCTTGAGCGAGCAAGTTGGATGCACCCCCACTAGTTCCATTGGAGAGCTTACCTTAGCTCATATGTGCATCCGTTGCATGACAATCCCTACTCCTCACATCATATCTATCATTTGGCTTTCTCTCGCCTATGATTGTCCTCATTGATGTGAGCCTTTCACACCTTTTTTTGTCTTCCCCCTTCATCATTTTTCTCTCTTTGCCATCCTAAGTGTCAACTTTCTTGCTTACGCTCATCCATTGCATGAGTGCTCAAAATATCGAAAGGGAGTGGATCATTTTGACTTGTACCTGGCTAGTGGTCTGGGGATGAGTCAAGATAAGATTCCAAAGAAGACCAAGTGTGAAACTTTAGTAGATTAAGTTCTCAACAATACAAAAACTATGTTTTACTCTCTCGTATATCCCTATCCCCTTTCTTGCACGCAAACACCATTTGGAGACATTCGAGTCACGGACAGCGAGAGCTCTTGCACCTTTATGTTCTTATGTTGCTTGTTACAATGCTAATATAGACTCTTGCTTGTTATGACTTGAATTGAATTACATGCCTTGATTGATTTACTTAAAAAGTTCTTATATGGTTGATAGCATGTCACCACAAAAATTATGCTTGTTATCATTTACCTACTCGAGGACGAGCAGGAATTAAGCTTGGGGATGTTGATACGTCCAAAACGTATCTATAATTTCTGCTTGCTCCATGCTTCTTTTGTGTGATATTGTTATGATATTGATGCACTTCCATACACTTTTGATCATATTTGGACTAACCTATTAACTCAGTGCACCACAGTGCCAGTTCCTGTTTTCTGCTGTTTTTCTATTTCAGGTTTCCCCCATATTAAAAGTGCTCCAAAAATTCCAGGAAAAATACAGGAAAAATCAGCATACAGGAAGCTTCGCGAAGAAACAAAGATGGGCCAGAGGGGAGCCAGGGGAGGCCCAGGCGGCCACCTGGCGCGGCCCCACCCCTGGCCGCGCCAGGGGGGCGCCTGGGGCCCCTGCTCCGCCTCTGGCTGCCCCCCTTCGCCTATATATCCCTCTCGTCCCGAAACCCTCGAGGACAGAACCCTTTTTCGCGATCTCGCCTCTGTTCCGCCGCCGCATCGCTTCCAAGATCGAGAGCATCAGGAGAACTCTTCTCGGCACCCTGCCGGAGGGGAGAACCACCACCGGGAGCTTCTCCACCACCATGGACGCTTCCCGGATGAGTCGTGAGTAGTCCACCTTGGACCATGGGTCCATGATCAGTAGCTATGTGATGTTCTCCTCCCCTCTTTGCTCTTCATGGTTTAGACCTCGTGAGCTGCCCTACATGATCAAGGCACATATGTAATCTTTCTGCTGTTGCTTTGCTGAGTTTGCTGGGATCTGATGGATTATGAGACTATGTTCAGATTGAGTTTGAGTAATATATTTGGTTCACCTCTTTTATATCTTTGTTCTTGAGTAATTCTTGCATGTTCTCCGTTGCTGTTTATTGCTTTGGCCAAGTAGTAGGTAGTAAATCCAAGAGGGAGCGTTATGCTTGATTGTGGGTTCATGCCCCCTGATGACTAGCTTGAGTGACAGAAACATGAGTCTAGGGGATGTGTTGTTGCCACAAGGGAGAAAACAACGGTGCTTGTACTTGCGGGTGCAAGGATTGTTTACTTTACGCAAAGTTCTTTTAATGCAGTTGTCTGTTGCTTTGAGTTTACACTTTGGGTGGGATTCGCAACTTAATACCAGCGAGATGTTCTGGATAGATATCTCAAGGTGGATGATTAGTAGTAGATGCAGATGGATTTCGGTCTACTTGCCTTGGCGTACCGCCCATGCTTTTGAGCCTCTACCTTTCTTTGCAGCATAGTTAGCATTGGTTTGCGCACATAATCCTGTCAATTGCCCAGCTGTAATTTGTTTACCTCGCTTTGCTGTTTCATCGTCTTTTGGGAGAGAGACATCACTAGTGAACATCATGGGACCCCGGTCCATATAACCACCGCTGATCACACCTTCTATTTACTTCCTGTTTTTATTTCCTAGTTGCAGTCATAGCTATCATTATTATCTCTTGTGTTTGATCCTTTGTAAACAACAAGGCCGGAGGGATTGACAACCTCTCTGTACTCGTTGGGAGCAAAGTTATCTGTATCTGTGTGCAGGTCCCGTCAACCGCTAAGTTTCTGGCACCGTTGACACCTACTTGTCGACCCTCGGAGTCTCACGGGATTCGATCCTTGGTATCTTTGCCAAGGGAAATTTGCCGCTACGCTACATCTCAACCTTCCACTTGGGGTAACCAACGTGGGGCGAACAGCCATCAAGCAATTTTCTGGCGCCGTTGCCGGGGACTCCACTCTTCAAGATAGGGGAGTTGCACGCTATCTTTTATCTTTGCTTTTTAGTCTTGTTAGTTTACCTTTCAGTTTTTGCTTTAGTGTCCTTTATCAAAAATCACAAAAATAGTTATCTTGCTTTTAGTTGGCATTATGTCTGGTCCTTTTGCCTTTGGTGAGGCAGAAGTGCTCACCTTTAAACAAAGAGGTGGTGAAAGTCTAAAATATGCTTGGTATAGAATTAATGATTCTAAAAAAAGAGCCACCAAGAAGCAATCTACTACTATCCTGCTTAGAAATTTTTATGTTGGAATTACTTCTTGGAATAGGTTTATTCTAGATTCTGCTATCAATGGAAATTTCCTAGAAGCCCCAGTTTGGGAATCTCTTAGTATTATGGAAAATCTTGTTGGAAATCCCCCTGTTGTTAGCATTCAAGAGGACATTACCCTAGCTCACATTATGAAAAAACTTGAAAAGATAGAGCTAGAGATGCCAAGCATTAATAAGATAAATGAGTTGGACCGTAAGATCCAAGGGAATTTGAATAGGCTTGATAGCTCCATGCATAAAATTCTCAAAACTTTGGAGACCATCAAATCCCATGACTTGGATTCTTCTAGGATAGACAAGATTGAGGAAATCTTTGACACTTTAGGAACTACTTTCTCCTCAATCAAAGCCAAAAAGGTAGAAACTCCAGCAAAGAAGGAACCTAAGTTCGTTTACGTTCCAAAGGCTCCTCGTTCCAAAAGTAATCCATCTATTGCCAAAGGGGTTGAAACTGTGAAGACTTTGGAAGAAATACCTCTCTTTGATAAATTTATAAATGAATCTCCCATTGACTTTCCACCTTTTGGTTTTCTCCCTAGAAGTATCTTTATTAGGCCTTTATTTGAAAGTCCTCTTAAGACTAGTTGTACTATTGAAGAGCTTTTTGATGATCTTGATGATGGTTCAATTGATACAACTTGATCTTTTTGCATCATGCCTAGCTTAAAGGCATAAAAGAAAGCGCTTTTGGGAGGCAGCCCACAACGAATTAGGTTTTATTTTGCTTTTGTTGTGTCTTGATGTTTGTTACTACAGTAGCATCATCATTGTATCTTTTCTTTTCAGCTTTGTGCCAAGTTTAGCCTCTGATTGCAAGAAAGTTCAAAAGTTGTGACATGCTGTCCAGAAAACAGATTCTGTCCTTGGACAGAAAAATTCGAATAAAATCACCAGTTCATCTTTTTTATCTGAATTTTTTTGACAGCGTGCTCTATACAATTGGCTTTCGAGCGTCTGTTATGAGTTTTTTTATTTGAGTTGCAGAAGTACCCCGAAAAAATTATTTACTACCTGCTGGTCTGTTTTTCACAGATTCTATCCTGTTTTGCCTTTTCTTCGTTTTGCAAACCTTGAGCTTGCTTTTTCTTTGCAAAAACCTTTTGGCAATCTTGAGAAACAGTAGCTCTTCAAGATTATCTTTATTTCCAGTAGGGAAAAATTATTTTATTGTGGGTACTAACCTCACTAATCAGATTATGATGAGTTATGTATGAAGGGAGTTTTCAAGTGTGCGAGGGAAGATGATAAAAGAAGATTCAGGAGGGTCAAACGCTCAAGCTTGGGGATGCCCCCGTGCACCCCCAAGAAATATTCAAGAAGACCCAAGCGTCTAAGCTTGGGGATGCCCCCATGCATCCCCTTCTCCATCAACAATTATCAGTTCGTCTTTCGTTCCACTATAATTTTATCACTTCATGCGTTATGTGCTATGCTTGGAGCGTCTTGCTCTTAGTTTTTTTTACTTTTCTTTAGCTTTGCTTGCTGTTCATAACAAGTTAGAACCCAACTTTCTTTGTGTGGGAGATAAACACGCTCCACTTCAACCTAGAACACAACATAGGATTTCCATGCTTATCTTTGCTGTGTGTGTTCTTTGTCTTTCCATAGCTGCTGTCATGATTAGCTCTTAGTTTTCATGCTTTTCTTTTTAAAGAGCTTTTGTTTAGTTGGTTGCTGAACTCTCTTGAGTTTTCATGTTTATCTTGTTAAGAGAGTTTGCCTGTTGCACTGAGTTGTGTGTCTTAACTTAAAGTAGGTAATTGAGGTTGCTATTTAATTTTAGTAGTAACTTGCAATAGTTTTGAGGTATTGCCATGAGTAATGTCTGAACTTTTGGTGTCAAGAGCTTTAGCCTATTAGTGATAGATGTCGTATTTTGGGCAATCCGTGTTTATTTCCGAAAACCTACAAAATAGTTGAGAACTTTAGCTACTAGATGGATCACTAATCTTTGGAGGGATCGAATATTAGAGTACACTCACGTACCATGAGTCGAGGATGCGCAAGGATAACCAAACCCCCATACACTCCTCCTCGGGGTACTTGTCTCTGTGTGAACCTCCTAATTAGATTGAGAGTTACCGATAATAAGTGCATGAGTTCTTCGGACTAATGTGAGTATTCGAAAGTTGACACTTCCACCTAGCCATATTTTTTCTAGCCTCTTCGGTACCGTGCATTGCCCTTTCTCACCTCGAGAGTTGGCGCATACTTCGCCGGTGCATCCAAATCCTTGGCACGATACGCTCTGTCATCATAAGCCTCATTATATCCTTCCTCAAAACAGCCACCATACCTACCTATCAAGGCATTTCCATAGCCTTTCCGAGATACATTGCCATGCAACATCCATCTTCTCATGACTTGATCTTCATGTCATACATGCTTTTTGCTTGATCGATGAGCCGCATGCTAGTTGAGCCTTGCCCTAATCATTGCTACATGACGCGCTAGTATCATTTCATATCCTGCTACACCGGCAGAGGCATACATTTGCATACATCATGATAGTTTCATTTTCTTTATGTTGAGTACTTTTGTAAAGTGTGAAAGATCTTCTATACTTCTTGTAATATATAGAGTGTTGCCCCTAAAGTGAGGAAAAGATCCCAAAGAGGACAAATCAAAAGATCCCAAAGAGGAAATATGAGAGTTAAATAGAAAGAGCCATTGAGGCCACAAAAAAATATAGAAAAAAATAGAAAAAAGAGAAAAAGAAATAAAAAGAGAGAAGGGGGCACACTACTATTCCTTTTGAGAGATCCACACTCGTACTTCATCTTATACCTTGTACTCCATAGAGATTATCATTCATGCATATAGCTATGTGGGGACCTTCACACTATAGAACTTGGCTTGTATATTCCAATGATGAGCCTCCTCAAAAGAGCTCTAGGTCTTCTTGAGCGAGCAAGTTGGATGCACCCCCACTAGTTCCATTGGAGAGCTTACCTTAGCTCATATGTGCATCCGTTGCATGGCAATCCCTACTCCTCACATCATATCTATCATTTGGCTTTCTCTCGCCTATGATTGTTCTCATTGATGTGAGCCTTTCACACCTTTTTTGTCTTCCCCCTTCATCATTTTTCTCTCTTTGCCATCCTGAGTGTCAACTTTCTTGCTTACGCTCATCCATTGCATGAGTGCTCAAAATATCGAAAGGGAGTGGATCATTTTGACTTGTACCTGGCTAGTGGTCTGGGGATGAGTCAAGATAAGATTCCAAAGAAGACCAAGTGTGAAACTTTAGTAGATTAAGTTCTCAACAATACAAAAACTATGTTTTACTCTCTCGTATATCCCTATCCCCTTTCTTGCACGCAAACACCATTTGGAGACATTCGAGTCACGGACAGCGAGAGCTCTTGCACCTTTATGTTCTTATGTTGCTTGTTACAATGCTAATAGAGACTCTTGCTTGTTATGACTTGAATATAATTACATGCCTTGATTGCTTTACTTAAAAAGTTCTTATATGGTTGATAGCATGTCACCACAGAAATTATGCTTGTTATCATTACCTACTCGAGGACGAGCAGGAATTAAGCTTGGGGATGTTGATACGTCCAAAACGTATCTATAATTTCTACTTGCTCCATGCTTCTTTTGTGTGATATTGCTATGATATTGATGCACTTCCATACACTTTTGATCATATTTGGACTAACCTATTAACTCAGTGCACCACAGTGCCAGTTCCTGTTTTCTGCTGTTTTTCTATTTCAGGTTTCCCCCATATTAAAAGTGCTCCAAAAATTCCAGGAAAAATACAGGAAAAATCAGCGTACAGGAAGCTTCGCGAAGAACCAAAGATGGGCCAGAGGGGAGCCAGGGGAGGCCCAGGCGGCCACCTGGCGCGGCCCCACCCCTGGCCGCGCCAGGGGGGCGCCTGGGGCCCCTGCTCCACCTCTGGCTGCCCCCCTTCGTCTATATATCCCTCTCGTCCCGAAACCCTCGAGGACAGAACCCTTTTTTGCGATCTCGCCTCTGTTCCACCGCCGCAGCGCTTCCAAGATCGGGAGCATCAGGAGAACTCTTCCCGGCACCCTGTCGGAGGGGAGAACCACCACCGGGAGCTTCTCCACCACCATGGACGCTTCCCGGATGAGTCGTGAGTAGTCCACCTTGGACCATGGGTCCATGATCAGTAGCTATGTGATGTTCTCCTCCCCTCTTTGATCTTCATGGTTTAGACCTCGTGAGCTGCCCTACATGATCGAGGCACATATGTAATCTTTCTGCTGTTGCTTTGCTGAGTTTGCTGGGATCTGATGGATTATGAGACTATGTTCAGATTGTGTTTGAGTAATATATTTGATTCACCTCTTTTATATCTTTGTTCTTGAGTAATTCTTGCATGTTCTCTGTTGCTGTTTATATCTTTGGCCAAGTAGTAGGTAGTAACTCCAAGACGGAGCGTTATGCTTGATTGTGGGTTCATGCCCCCTGATGACTAGCTTGAGTGACAGAAACATGAGTCTAGGGGATGTGTTGTTGCCACAAGGGAGAAAACAACGGTGCTTGTACTTGCGGGTGCAAGGATTGTTTACTTTACGCAAAGTTCTTTTAATGCAGTTGTCTGTTACTTTGAGTTTACACTTTGGGTGGGATTCGCAACTTAATACCAGCGAGATGTTCTGGATAGATATCTCAAGGTGGATGATTAGTAGTAGATGCAGATGGATTTCGGTCTACTTGCCTTGGCGTACCGCCCATGCTTTTGAGCCTCTACCTTTCTTTGCAGCATAGTTAGCATTGGTTTGCGCACATAATCCTGTCAATTGCCCAGCTGTAATTTGTTTACCTCGCTTTGCTATTTTATCATCTTTTGGGAGAGAGACATCACTAGTGAACATCATGGGACCCCGGTCCATATTACCACCGCTGATCACACCTTCTATTTACTTCCTGTTTTTATTTCCTAGTTGCAGTCATATCTATCATTATTATCTCTTGTGTTTGATCCTTTGTAAACAACAAGGCCGGAGGGATTGACAACCTCTCTGTACTCGTTGGGAGCAAAGTTATCTGTATCTGTGTGCAGGTCCCGTCAACCGCTAAGTTTCTGGCGCCGTTGACACCTACTTGTGGACCCTCGGAGTCTCACGGGATTCGATCCTTGGTATCTTTGCCAAGGGAAATTTGCCGCTACGCTACATCTCAACCTTCCACTTGGGGTAACCAACGAGGGGCGAGAAGTCATCAAGCAATTTTTGATACGTCCAAAACGTATCTATAATTTCTGCTTGCTCCATGCCACTTTTGGGTGATATTGCTATGATATTCATACACTTCCATACACTTTTGATCATATTTGGACTAACTTACTAATCCAGTGCACCCGAGTGCCAGTTTCTGTTTCGGCTGTTTTTGTATTTCAGGTTTTCACGTTACGAGAACTGCCAGGAAAAATCCAGAAAAATTATATAAAAAATCAGCGTTCCGGAAACAACCTTGCGTCCGAAGGACATCCGGGGGGGGCACCAGGGCTCCAGGCGCCCTGGAGGCGCGCCCCCCCTGGGCCGCGCCGGGGGGCGCCTGGGCCTCCCGAAGCTTCCCCGATGCCCCCCTTTGGCATATATTTAAAGCGTCCTCCGAAACCCTCAGAACAGGAACTCTTTTCGCGATCCCATCTCTGTTCCGCCGCCGCCGCCGCTTCCAAGATCGGGAGCACCAGGAGAACTCTTCCCGGCACCCTGCCGGAGGGGAGGATCACCACCGGGAGCTTCTCCACCACCATGGACGCCTCCCGGATGACTCGTGAGTAGTCTCCCTTGGACCATGAGTCCATGACCAGTAGCTATGTGATGTTCTCCTCCCGTTCTTGTGCTTCACTAATTAGTCCTCGTGAGCTGCCCTACATGATCGAGGCATATATGTAATCCTTATGCTGTTGCTATGTTGAGTTTGTTGGGATCCGATGGATTATGGGATATGTTCAGATTGATCTTGAGTAATATATTTGATCTACCTCTTTTATATTTTTGTTCATAAGTAATTCTTGCATGTTCTCCGTTGTTATTTATTGCTTTGGCCGAGTAGTAGGTAGTGACTCCAAGAGGGAACGTTATGCTCGATTGTGGGTTCATGCCCCTCGATGACTAGCTTGAGTGACAGAAACATGAGTCTAGGGGATGTGCTGTTGCCACAAGGGGGAAAACAACGGTGCTTGTGCCCACGGGTGCAAGGATTGTTTACTTTACGCAAAGTTCTTTTAATGCAGTTGTCTGTTGCATTGAGTTTACACTATGGGTGGGACTCGCAACTTAATACCAGCGAGATGTTCTGGATAGATATCTCAAGGTGGATGATTAGTAGTAGATATTGATGGATTTCGGTCTACTTACTTTGGCGTACCGCCCATGCTTTGAACCTCAACCTTTCTTGCAATGTAGTCAGCATTGGTTTGCGTTCGTGGTCCTGTCAATTGCCCAGCTGTAATTCGTTTACCTCAGATAGCTGTTTTATCGTCTTTTGGGAGAGAGACATCACTAGTGAACATCATGAGACTCCGGTCCATATTACCATCATTGATCACATCCGCTATTTTACTTTTCGTTATTACTTACTATTACAAAACATTACCTATCACTACTATCATTGCTTTTAATCCTTTGTGAACTACAAGGCCGGAGGGATTGACAACCTGTCTGTACTCGTTGGGAGCAAAGTTATTTGTATCTGTGTGCAGGTCCACGTTGATTGCTACTATCTGGCGCCGTAGCAGTTGACACCTACTTGTTGAACCTAGGAGTCTCTGGGGATTCGATCCTTGGCATCTTTGCTAAGGGAAAAACTTCCACAACACTGCATCTTACACCTTCCACTTGGGGTAACCAACGAGGGGTTCGAGGCCCATCAATTTTCTGGCGCCGTTGCCGGGGACTCCACTCTTCAAGATAGGGGAGTTGCACGCTATCTTTTATCTTTGCTTTTTAGTCTTGTTAGTTTACCTTTCAGTTTTTGCTTTAGTGTCCTTTATCAAAAATCACAAAAATAGTTATCTTGCTTTTAGTTGGCATTATGTCTGGTCCTTTTGCCTTTGGTGAGGCAGAAGTGCTCACCTTTAAACAAAGAGGTGGTGAAAGTCTAAAAGATGCTTGGTATAGAATTAATGATTCTCAAAAAAGAGCCACCAAGAAGCAATCTACTACTATCCTGCTTAGAAATTTTTATGTTGGAATTACTTCTTGTAATAGGTTTATTCTAGATTCTGCTATCAATGGAAATTTCCTAGAAGCCCCAGTTTGGGAATCTCTTAGTATTATGGAAAATCTTGTTGGAAATCCCCCTGTTGTTAGCATTCAAGAGGACATTACCCTAGCTCACATTATGAAAAAACTTGAAAAGATAGAGCTAGAGATGCCAAGCATTAATAAGAT
>LR738711.1:20456774-20561247 GCA_902687465.1 Secale cereale
TCGTTCCAAAAGTAATCCATCTATTGCCAAAGGGGTTGAAACTGTGAAGACTTTGGAAGAAATACCTCTCTTTGATAAATTTATAAATGAATCTCCCATTGACTTTCCACCTTTTGGTTTTCTCCCTAGAAGTATCTTTATTAGGCCTTTATTTGAAAGTCCTCTTAAGACTAGTTGTACTATTGAAGAGCTTTTTGATGATCTTGATGATGGTTCAATTGATACAACTTGATCTTTTTGCATCATGCCTAGCTTAAAGGCATAAAAGAAAGCGCTTTTGGGAGGCAGCCCACAACGAATTAGGTTTTATTTTGCTTTTGTTGTGTCTTGATGTTTGTTACTACAGTAGCATCATCATTGTATCTTTTCTTTTCAGCTTTGTGCCAAGTTTAGCCTCTGATTGCAAGAAAGTTCAAAAGTTGTGACATGCTGTCCAGAAAACAGATTCTGTCCTTGGACAGAAAAATTCGAATAAAATCACCAGATCATCTTTTTTATCTGAATTTTTTTGACAGCGTGATCTATACAATTGGCTTTCGACCGTCTGTTATGAGTTTTTTGATTTGAGTTGCAGAAGTACCCTGAAAAAATTATTTACTACCTGCTGGTCTGTTTTTCACAGATTCTGTCCTGTTTTGCCTTTTCTTCGTTTTGGAAACCTTGAGCTTGCTTTTTCTTTGCAAAAACCTTTTGGCAATCTTGAGAAACAGTAGCTCTTCAAGATTATCTTTATTTCCAGTAGGGAAAAATTATTTTATTGTGGGTACTAACCTCGCTAATCAGATTATGATGAGTTATGTATGAAGGGAGTTTTCAAGTGTGCGAGGGAAGATGATAAAAGAAGATTCAGGAGGGTCAAACGCTCAAGCTTGGGGATGCCCCCGTGCACCCCCAAGAAATATTCAAGAAGACCCAAGCGTCTAAGCTTGGGGATGCCCCCATGCATCCCCTTCTCCATCAACAATTATCAGTTCGTCTTTCATTCCACTATAATTTTATCACTTCATGCGTTATGTGCTATGCTTGGAGCGTCTTGCTCTTAGTTTTTTTACTTTTCTTTAGCTTTGCTTGCTGTTCATAACAAGTTAGAACCCAGCTTTCTTTGTGTGGGAGAGAAACACGCTCCAATTCAACCTAGAACACAACATAGGATTT
Organism: Secale cereale; assembly: GCA_902687465.1. NCBI lineage: Eukaryota > Viridiplantae > Streptophyta > Magnoliopsida > Poales > Poaceae > Secale > Secale cereale. The sequence continues at coordinate 20,457,930 of LR738711.1, forward strand.
TCATGCTTATCTTTGCTGTGTGTGTTCTTTGTCTTTCCATAGCTGCTGTCATGATTAGCTCTTAGTTTTCATGCTTTTCTTTTTAAAGAGCTTTTGTTTAGTTGGTTGCTGAACTCTCTTGAGTTTTCATGTTTATCTTATTAAGAGAGTTTGCCTGTTGCACTGAGTTGTGTGTCTTAACTTAAAGTAGGTAATTGAGGTTGCTATTTAATTTTAGTAGTAACTTGCAATAGTTTTGAGGTATTGCCATGAGTAATGTCTGAACTTTTGGTGTCAAGAGCTTTAGCCTATTAGTGATAGATGTCGTATTTTGGGCAATCCGTGTTTATTTTCGAAAACCTACAAAATAGTTGAGAACTTTAGCTACTAGATGGATCACTAATCTTTGGAGGGATCGAATATTAGAGTACACTCACGTACCATGAGTCGAGGATGCGCAAGGATAACCAAACCCCCATACACTCCTCCTCGGGGTACTTGTCTCTTTGTGAACCTCCTAATTAGATTGAGAGTTACCGATAATAAGTGCATGAGTTCTTCGGACTAATGTGAGTATTCGAAAGTTGACACTTCCACCTAGCCATATTTTTTCTAGCCTCTTCGGTACCGTGCATTGCCCTTTCTCACCTCGAGAGTTGGCGCATACTTCACCGGTGCATCCAAATCCTTGGCACGATTCGCTCTGTCATCATAAGCCTCATTATATCCTTCCTCAAAACAGCCACCATACCTACCTATCAAGGCATTTCCATAGCCTTTCCGAGATACATTGCCATGCAACATCCATCTTCTCATGACTTGATCTTCATGTCATACATGCTTTTTGCTTGATCGATGAGCCGCATGCTAGTTGGGCCTTGCCCTAATCATTGCTACATGACGCGCTAGTATCATTGCATATCCTGCTACACCGGCAGAGGCATACATTTGCATACATCATGATAGTTTCATTTTCTTTATGTTGAGTACTTTTGTAAAGTGTGAAAGATCTTCTATACTTCTTGTAATATATAGAGTGTTGCCCCTAAAGTGAGGAAAAGATCCCAAAGAGGACAAATCAAAAGATCCCAAAGAGGAAAAATGAGAGTTAAATAGAAAGAGCCATTGAGGCCACAAAAAATAGAAAAAAATAGAAAAAAGAGAAAAAGAAATAAAAAGAGAGAAGGGGGCACACTACTATTCCTTTTGAGAGATCCACACTCTTACTTCATCTTATACCTTGTACTTCATAGAGATTATCATTCATGCATATAGCTATGTGGGGACCTTCACACTATAGAACTTGGCTTGTATATTCCAATGATGAGCCTCCTCAAAAGAGCTCTAGGTCTTCTTGAGCGAGCAAGTTGGATGCACCCCCACTAGTTCCATTGGAGAGCTTACCTTAGCTCATATGTGCATCAGTTGCATGGCAATCCCTACTCCTCACATCATATCTATCATTTGGCTTTCTCTCGCCTATGATTGTCCTCATTGATGTGAGCCTTTCACACCTTTTTTTGTCTTCCCCCTTCATCATTTTTCTCTCTTTGCCATCCTAAGTGTCAACTTTCTTGCTTACGCTCATCCATTGCATGAGTGCTCAAAATATCGAAAGGGAGTGGATCATTTTGACTTGTACCTGGCTAGTGGTCTGGGGATGAGTCAAGATAAGATTCCAAAGAAGACCAAGTGTGAAACTTTAGTAGATTAAGTTCTCAACAATACAAAAACTATGTTTTACTCTCTCGTATATCCCTATCCCCTTTCTTGCACGCAAACACCATTTGGAGACATTCGAGTCACGGACAGCGAGAGCTCTTGCACCTTTATGTTCTTACGTTGCTTGTTACAATGCTAATATAGACTCTTGCTTGTTATGACTTGAATTGAATTACATGCCTTGATTGCTTTACTTAAAAAGTTCTTATATGGTTGATAGCATGTCACCACAGAAATTATGCTTGTTATCATTTACCTACTCGAGGACGAGCAGGAATTAAGCTTGGGGATGTTGATACGTCCAAAACGTATCTATAATTTCTGCTTGCTCCATGCTTCTTTTGTGTGATATTGCTATGATATTGATGCACTTCCATACACTTTTGATCATATTTGGACTAACCTATTAACTCAGTGCACCACAGTGCCAGTTCCTGTTTTCTTCTGTTTTTCTATTTCAGGTTTCCCCCATATTAAAAGTGCTCCAAAAATTCCAAGAAAAATACAGGAAAAATCAGCGTACAGGAAGCTTCGCGAAGAACCAAAGATGGGCCAGAGGGGAGCCAGGGGAGGCCCAGGCGGCCACCTGGCGCGGCCCCACCCCTGGCCGCGCCAGGGGGGCGCCTGGGGCCCCTCCTCCGCCTCTGGCTGCCCCCCTTCGCCTATATATCCCTCTCGTCCCGAAACCCTCGAGGACAGAACCCTTTTTCGCGATCTCGCCTCTGTTCCGCCGCCGCAGCGCTTCCAAGATCGGGAGCATCAGGAGAACTCTTCCCGGCACCCTGCCGGAGGGGAGAACCACCACCGGGAGCTTCTCCACCACCATGGACGCTTCCCGGATGAGTCATGAGTAGTCCACCTTGGACCATGGGTCCATGATCAGTAGCTATGTGATGTTCTCCTCCCCTCTTTGCTCTTCATGGTTTAGACCTCGTGAGCTGCCCTACATGATCGAGGCACATATGTAATCTTTCTGCTGTTGCTTTGCTGAGTTTGCTGGGATCTGATGGATTATGAGACTATGTTCAGATTGTGTTTGAGTAATATATTTGATTCACCTCTTTTATATCTTTGTTCTTGAGTAATTCTTGCATGTTCTCCGTTGCTGTTTATTGCTTTGGCCAAGTAGTAGGTAGTAACTCCAAGAGGGAGCGTTATGCTTGATTGTGGGTTCATGCCCCCTGATGACTAGCTTGAGTGACAGAAACATGAGTCTAGGGGATGTGCTGTTTCCACAAGGGAGAAAACAACGGTGCTTGTACTTGCGGGTGCAAGGATTGTTTACTTTACGCAAAGTTCTTTTAATGCAGTTGTCTGTTACTTTGAGTTTACACTTTGGGTGGGATTCGCAACTTAATACCAGCGAGATGTTCTGGATAGATATCTCAAGGTGGATGATTAGTAGTAGATGCAGATGGATTTCGGTCTACTTGCCTTGGCGTACCGCCCATGCTTTTGAGCCTCTACCTTTCTTTGCAGCATAGTTAGCATTGGTTTGCGCACTTAATCCTGTCAATTGCCCAGCTGTAATTTGTTTACCTCGCTTTGCTGTTTTATCGTCTTTTGGGAGAGAGAGACATCACTAGTGAACATCATGGGACCCCGGTCCATATTACCACCGCTGATCACACCTTCTATTTACTTCCTGTTTTTATTTCCTAGTTGCAGTCATAGCTATCATTATTATCTCCTGTGTTTGATCCTTTGTAAACAACAAGGCCGGAGGGATTGCAACCTCTTTGTACTCGTTGGGAGCAAAGTTATCTGTATCTGTGTGCAGGTCCCGTTAACCGCTAAGTTTCTGGCGCCATTGACACCTACTTGTCGACCCTCGGAGTCTCACGGGATTCGATCCTTGGTATCTTTGCCAAGGGAAATTTGCCGCTACGCTACATCTCAACCTTCCACTTGGGGTAACCAACGAGGGGCGTGAAGCCATCAGCATACAATTTACTTTCTGTTCGCCAACTTGCACTCATGGGCTTTGCTACATTCTTTGATATTGATACCGTGGCCCTCTTGTGGAGCAAGACTCTTAAAGTAGCCTATGTTGGGCATGTCGAGAATGGTCGTTATGTGGTTAACTTCTCGAAGCAACCCACTAAGATTGCGACATGCCTAATGGCTGAAGTTGATGTGGGATGGCTTTGGCATCGCCGTTTGGCCCATGTCAATATGAGATCTTTGCAAAGTCTTCTCAAGGGGGACCATGTCCGTGGACTAACAAATGTTAGCTTTGCCAAAGATCGTGCTTGCAGGGCTTGCATTGAAGGAAAGTTACATGAGACGGCTCACCCTCCCACGACTATCATCTATTCAAAAAGACCCCTAGAGCTCCTCCACATGGACCTCTTTGGGCCTCCATCTTTTGATAGTCTTGGGGGTAGAAAGTACTGCTTGGTGATTGTGGATGATTACTCAAGATACACCTGGTTATACTTCTTCAAGAAGAAGAGTGAGACCCAACAAACCGTCATCAACTTTGCAAATGAAGCTCAACGAAAACATGAAGCAAAGATTTTGATGATCAGAAGTGACAACGGCACCGAGTTCAAGAACTACACCTTGGATGAGTTTCTTAGTGATGAGGGGATCAAACATCAATAGTCAGCTCCCTATACCCCTCAACAAAACGGTGTAGCGGAGAGAAAGAACCGGACTCTGATGGATGTGGCAAGAACCATGATGGCGGAATTCAAATCTCCATACAACTTTTGGGCCGAAGCCATCAACACCACTTGCCATGCATCAAATCGGCTCTATCTCCGCAAAGGCTTGAACAAAACTCCATATGAGATTCTTACCGGTAACAAGCTGATGACCCTCAACCGTAAGGGATCTGTTGCAGCGTTTTCGATAAGTAAGAGTGTCGAACCCAACGAGGAGCAGAAGGTATTGATAAGCGATTCTGAGCAAGAAATTACTGCAAGCACTGAAAGATAACTTTTAGGGGTTTTCTCGATATAAGCAACAGGAATGTAAAGGCAAGTTATGTAAAAGATACTGAGAGTAACAAGTGGCCCAATCCTTTCCTAGCAAAGGAGAGGCCTAGCAACTAAACTTATAAATACTAAAGCGTTCTTGAGGACACACGGGAGAGGTAGTCATGTCCTTTCGCCATATTCCGTATCAATACTATGTTATGTGTTGATAAGTGTTGGTGGGTAGATCTATGCTAGTGCACTCTCTAGACTAAGATGAATGCACTCTTATGATTAAACACCTTGCAAGCATCCGCAAATACAAGATAGAATTTAAGGCAAAAGCCTAACCATAGCAATATGATCGAGGATCCATTATTCCCTTATGCAAAAGCGTGCGAACTGGGGTTCAGGTTTCTGTCACTCCGGCAACCCACCATAAGCATTCTTTATACACAATGTATTCTCCTAGGTCCTTAATAAGGCGAAGTGTTGGGTGTTCGACTCACACAACACCACTAGTAGAATGACAACGCAACTTAAGTATCAAACAACACATATTACTTCAACAGCATATGACTACTAACAACAAGACTTTCCCCATGTCCTCAAGAACTAAGGTAACTACTCACAAGACATAAAAGAGATCATGATCAGTGGGGATAAATATGTGATAAACAATCTGGACATAATAATATTTCTCCAACAAAACTCAATAGCATTCACCACAAAGTAGTAATCAACACCAATGGAGTAGAGAGGATAGGTAGTACGAGTTACAACACGAGTTGCGATGGTAAGATGAGATTTGGATGAAGATGGAGATGGTGCTGGTGTTGGGGATGATGTTGATGATGATCTCGATGATGCACGTGACGATGGTGATGACGATGGCGACGATCTCCCCTTCCGGGAGTTGATCTCCCCGGCGGAATCTGCCCACCGGAGATGCCCTTTTCTTCTCTGTAGGTTTCCACCTCGAAGCGGCGGCGGAACTCCATAAAAAGTCCCGTGCCTAGGGTTTTCGGGGGACGGAGAGCATATATGCAAAAGGGGGCGGCCAGAGGTGGGCCAGGGGCTCCAGGTGCCCCCCCGGCGCGGCCAGGGGGGGCTCCCCCAGGCCGCCTGGGCACCCTGTGGCCCCCCTCCGACTCCCCTTTTGCGTGTCTTTGTTATTCTTCTGAAAAATACCTCCCGTCAATTTTCAGGTAATTTGGAGGTGTTCTTCTTCAGCAACTCAGCATCCACTTTTTCCTGCTGAATCCTGCGTCTGCTGTTTCGGTATCGGAAAGTTGCAAAATGTGTAAAATAGACCAAAACAACATAAGAACATCATCATAACGTGAAATATATCAATGAATAAGGATAAATTATAATACAAAATAGTGATGCATTTTGGACGTATCAACACCCCCAAGCTTAGACCTCGCTTGTCCCCAAGCGAATATGAACTCGGTAAACCTGTCCACAAGTTTAGAGAGTGAAGTGTCGATAAATAGAATACGGACAAGAAGCATCATAGTCTCTTCACCAACTCAAATATCCTCAGCAACAATCTTCAACTCATAAGGCTCTTATGAAAGAGTGTCAACACTTATATTCGAAAGTAGGACCAATGGAAACTCATTATATCATGGCAAACATGTCCTTTGGTCAAAGAACAACAAATAATTTTAACTTTTGCTTTTGATGGGATTAATTGAAGCTTTTTGAAATAACAAGTTAATAAGCAAGAAGTGAAAGTGTTAACACGAAGGAAGATATTTGCCTTAGCTGGGCATGACAAACAACTTACTTATCAAATGATAATGTCAACAAGGATATGATATGACAAATCTTAATGCAGCTTTATATGAATGAATCTTTATCAACATCAAACGTCTGCTCTCTTTAAGAAATAGAGGGAAGTAGAAATAACTGACTCAACTTAAAATTAAAAGATAGGCCCTGCTCTAGGGTAGTAGGGAAAACTCATGTGCTATCCTCAAATCAAACAGAATGAAAACAAGTTTTTGAGAGGTGCATGATTCGTCAACGAATGCTAATAGATAACTCAATTACTTCTTGGACTGGACAAGTTTCGAGGAACGGCTCCCGTATGAGGACGATAACATCCTCTTATTCTCCTTTGTTTATCACTGCCAAAGTTTTCTGATTTCTCATGAACAAAGCGTGATGGAGGGTTTGTTTGTTATATTATTTTTAAGCCGGGCGCACTCAATGCCAGTTCCTTTTCGTATTATGGGTTTGCACATTATACATGCAATCTCGGGGTGAAGCTTGTCCAACTCAAAAAGGTCATGAATTAGCTACTACTTCCTCATGAGCTAAAGCAGAGGCACAAAATAAAAGATTTTGAACATTTAAGGATAACACATAAATTATATACTTTAGGAGGTGGTAGTGGAGTACCACGAGTAGGTAGGTATGGTGGACTCATATGGAAGGCATTGGCTTAAGGGTATGGACGCACAAGCAGAATTCCGCTTAGTACAAAGTTAGGCTAGCAAAGGTTTTGAAAGAGCAGACAATTGATGATGACTAAGATGCAAAGCAATATAAAGCATGAACATTGAAATAAGCATAACGCATCAAGTTGTCTTCCTTGTCAACATAACACTTCAAGCATAATAACATAAAGGTTCTGGCTATGTTGATACTTTAAGAACATCATGCTTGTTGTTATGACCAAAGCTATGTTTGCCAAGATTAAATAAAGTTTCATAGCCATACCTGACATAAGGTCAATACTCCCCATAAGAATCATCATATAAGGTCGATTGCGTGAAGAGAATACCGAGTGCAGCAAAATGGAACCGATAAACTTCTCATTAATATTCCATCATAAACGACTCCACACACACGGATACAATTCTTCACCAAAGGGGTGATAGACCTCAGTGCACACACCTATCTCATATAATAACCTCCCTAGACATGATACGACTCTACTTGACTTCTGAAAGACAAAAGGTAAAAGATAAAGATACCGGGCACTCCCCCAAGCTTGGAACAAGCCAAGGGAATGCCATTACCCACGGAGATTTCACCCATACTTGTTGGCGTTAATCACGTAGTCCTTGGCGAAACGCTTCCATGGATATCTTGCTAAAGTCTCTTGTGAGAGGCTCATCTCCTGAATCCTGCATTCAGCACCCAAACTCATGCGCATAAATCTTAGTTCATACTCACAGTTCTGGTTATATAAATCATTAATTTGCCCTTGGAGTTCTATGATTCTATCTTCAGACGCGGCGATTCTTTCCCACATCTCCTTCATCTCCTTCAGAAAGTAGTTCTTCAGCTCGTTGGTGATGTCAAAGTTAGCTTCGACACCACGCTCGGTCATCTTCTTGTACTTGAAGACTTCTTGCTCCACCTCTTCCAGCCTAGCCTGGACGCTCCCCTCCTTGATAGGTCCCTTCAGATCTTCTTGATGAAGGATGCCCTCCTTCATCTGAACAACCTGAGGGTGCTTCTTCACCTCAGCGAGGTAAGGGTTGATGACGTTGACGACGAACGTGTCCTTTGGGGAACTTGGAGAAGCCATGGCACCTAAATTTAGCTGAAAGATTTCCTGGCAGAAACAGATCGAAGAGAAAACATGCGAAATCGCAAGATACGTTGCCGGAACACCCCGGGCAAATATATAGGAAAAATTTATGCACAGAAAGGAAGGTAACGAACCAAAGCGGGGTCGGAGACGGGCTCCAGGGTGTCCAGGCGGCCTGCCGGCGCGGCCCAGGGGGGGCGCCAGGGGGGCGCCTGGACTCCCTGGTGGTCGTCTCCGGCTCCACTTCGACTCGTAATTTTGGTAATTTTACAAAAAATCGTAATACGGAACTTTTATGATGTTTTGCGGTGTTTTCTTACCGTACTACATACCTTTTCTTTATTCTGCTTCTGCTGGCGTCTGAAACAGGGCTGCAACATGTTCTTCGTGGGTTGTTGTGTATATTATATTCACATCAACATCGACAGGGTCTCCTGCTATGTAATGTTTTAGTCTTTGCCCATTCACAACTTGAGGTTTGGTGGCTTCAAAATTATTAATCTTAATTGCACCAGACCGATAAACTTCTTCAATATGAAATGGTCCTTCCCACCTGGAAAGTAGTTTACCTGGAGAAAACCTGAAACGGGATCTAAACAACAAAACTTTATCACCAACATTAAATTCACATTTCAGAATCTTCCTATCATGCCACCTTTTTACCTTTTCTTTGAACATTTTAGCGCTCTCGTAAGCTTCACTTCTCCATTCATCTAGAGAAGTCAAGTTCATGAGACGCTTCTCACCAGCTAGTTTTGGGTCAGCGTTAAGCTCTCTAACAGCCCAGAAAGCTTTGTGCTCTAGCTCTAATGGCAGATGGCAAGCCTTGCCATACACCATCTTATAAGGAGACATGCCCATGGGGTTTTTGTAAGCAGTTCTATATGCCCACAAAGCATCTCCTAATTTATTTGACCAATCCTTCCTATTTCTGTTTACTGTTTTCTGCAAGATCAACTTAATCTCTCTATTGGTAAGCTCAACTTGCCCACTAGTTTGAGGATGATACGGTGAAGCAATTCTATGATTAACATCGTATTTAGCCAGAGCTTTTCTAAAAGCTCCGTGCGTGAAGTGTGATCCTCCATTGGTCATGAGGTACCTTGGTACACCAAACCTAGGAAATATTACATCCTTAAGCATTTTCAAGGATGTTTTGTGATCACCACTTTCAGTGGGGATTGCTTCAACCCACTTGGTCACATAATCAACAGCTACTAAAATGTGAGTGTACTTGTGCGAAGAAGGAAAAGGACCCATAAAATCAAAACCCCAACAATCGAAAGGTTCAATCACTAGTGAGTAATTCATAGGCATCTCATTCCTTCTACTAATGTTACCAACTCTCTGACATTTATCACAAGCTAAAACATAATTTCTAGCATCTTTAAAGAGAGTGGGCCAATAAAAACCTGATTGAAGAACCTTATGTGCAGTCCTTTCGCCGGCATGATGTCCTCCATAGGGACTGTCATGGCACCGTCTGAGAATGTCCTTCTGCTCATGTTCCGGAATGCATCTTCTCACGATCCCGTCGGGACCTTCTTTGAAAAGATGTGGGTCATCCCAAAAGTAGTGCCTCAAATCATGAAAGAACTTCTTCCTTTGCTGAAATGTTAGACCTGGAGGCAAATACTTCGCAACAATAAAATTAGCATAATCTGCATACCAAGGGTCGGAAAGAGGTTGTATTTTTACAACGGCAAGTTGCTCGTCTGGAAAACTATCATTAACTGGGATGGGGTCATGCGGTATATCTTCCATTCTTGAAAGATTGTCCGCTACCAGATTGTCTTCCCCTTTCCTATCAACAATCTGCAAATCAAATTCTTGGAGAAGGAGTACCCATCTGATAAGCCTTGGTTTGGCATCCTTCTTTGTCATAAGATATTTAATGGTAGCATGATCAGTATGAATAATAACTTTAGAATCAACAATATACTGCCTAAACTTATCACAAGCAAAAACTACATCTAAGAATTCCTTCTTAGTAGTAGCATAATTTCTTTGAGCACTATCAAGGGTTTTACTAGCATAATGTATAACATTCAATTTCGTATCAACCCTTTGTCCTAAATCAGCTCCAACAGCAAAATCACTTGCATCACACATAATTTCAAAAGGTAAGTTCCAGTCAGGTGGTTGTACTATAGGAGCAATTATTAAAGCTTTCTTAAGGATTTCAAAAGCTTCCTTACAATTTTCATCAAACGCAAAAGGAACATCCTTCTGGAGAAGATTAGTGAGGGGTCTCGAGGTTTTAGAAAAGTCTTTAATAAATCTTCTATAAAAACCTGCATGACCGAGAAAACTGCGAATACCTTTGATGTCCCTTGGATAGGGCATCCTCTCAATAGCTTCAATCTTGGCTTTGTCCACTTCAATTCCCCTTTCGGAAATCTTGTGACCAAGAACAATTCCTTCATTAACCATAAAGTGGCACTTCTCCCAGTTGAGTACCAAATTTGTCTCCTCGCATCTCTGCAAAACTTTATTAAGGTTGTGAAGACAATGGTCAAATGAAGTTCCATAGACGGAGAAATCGTCCATGAAGACTTCCATAATATCCCCGCAGAAACCATGAAATATAGCAGACATACACCTTTGAAAAGTAGCAGGGGCATTACATAAACCAAAAGGCATACGTCTGTAAGCATAAGTACCAAAAGGACAAGTAAAAGTGGTCTTCTCTTGATCGACAGTGTTAACATGAATTTGAGAGAAGCCAGAATAACCATCGAGATAACAAAAGTGGGTATTTTTGGATAACCTTTCAAGCATTTGGTCGATGAACGGCAACGGGTAGTGATCCTTCCTGGTTGCCTTGTTCAACTTCTTGTAATCAATACACATTCTATATCCAATAATAATTCTCTGAGGTATTAGTTCATTTTTATCATTAGGAACCACAGTTGTACCTCCTTTCTTAGGAACACAATGTACCGGACTTACCCACTTACTATCAGCTATAGGGTAGATAATACCTGCGGCTAGAAGCTTGAGAATCTCAGTTCTCACGACATCCATCATCTTCGGGTTCAACCGTCGTTGATGATCAACAACTGGTTTAGCATCAGGCTCAAGGTTGATAGTATGTTGACAGATAGATGGACTAATCCCCTTAAGGTCATCAAGGGTGTAGCCAATTGCGCCTCGGTGTTTACGAAGTACTTCCAATAATCGCTCTTCTTCATATCCTGAAAGGTTAGAATTGATAATAACATGATATACTTTCTTTTCATCTAAATAAGCATACTTGAGCGTATCGGGAAGAGGTTTAAGATCGAACACCGGGTCTTCTTTCGGTTTTGATAAAATTCCCAAAGGTTCAACCGGAAGGTTGTGCTTCAGGATAGCAGGCTGCCTCAAGAATATTTCATCTAGTTCATTTCTTTCCTGCATATGTAAATCATTCTCGTGGTCCTCCATGTATTGCTTTCCACATAGGACTTCAACATCCCTCACAATTCCGATAGGAGAGATAGTTGATCTATTTGCAAGATGAATAGTAACATCAACTTCTTCAAGTTCACAAGGGGAAATCTCACCGATGATTTCTTCATAGAGTGAATAAGGAATAGCACTTGCACTCGATCCCAAATCGCATAGCCCATAATAATTGTGATCTCCTATTTTAACAGATACCACCGGAGTACCTGAAATTTGGCCTTTGTTCTTGGCTGTGACAAGGTTAGTGGAAACATCACAAAAAGTTATATTGGAATCCAAAACATCATCAGTAGCAAGGTCTTTAATCAATGCAACTTGAGGATCGACCCTGATCTGGTCCTCAGGTTCATCAACTCTTCTCTCACTTTTATTTATTATGCCTGTCACAAGAGAGTGTTCCTTTATCCTCGTGGGAAAAGGAGGCTTTTCATATATGACTGCAGGCAAAATAGGCTCAGCAACATAAATATCAATAGGTGGTTCTTTAAAAGGTGCATGGTGCTGGTCTCTATTCTTTTTAAAAGAATCAACATGAGAGGCAAAATTCTTACATAAATCAATCACTAGATGGGAATCAAGACCAATCTTAGAGCAAAAAGTATTGAAGTAATCAGTTTCCACATAGCTCTCAATATAGTCATGTTCATAATTTATAGCGGGTTCAATACCTTTATCAATTTCCCAATCTTCAGTATTCCTCTGGATTCTTTCAAGGAGATCCCACCTTTCTTCAACACTCTTCTTCTGAAATACCCCACTAGAGGAGGCATCCAGCATCTCCTTATCCTGACGAGAAAGCCTGGCATAAAAATTTGTAAGTATAATTTCCTTGGGAAGCTTATGAATTGGGCATTTGAGCATTAGAGACTTCAATCTCCCCCAAGCTTGAGCAATGCTTTCTCCGTCACGAGACCTAAAGTTATAGATGTAATTCCTGTCTCGATGAATTTCATGAAGAGGATAAAATTTAGTATAAAAGAGAGACATAAGCTCCTGCCAGTCCAGCAAGTGTGGGTTATCGAGAAGCCCATACCAATCTAAAGCTTTATCTATAAGGGATACGGCAAACAATTTCCTCATGACAAACTCCCTCGATACACCTGCAAGCTTAAATAATGAACATAGTCGTGACAAATATAGCAAGTGTTCACCGGGATGTCTGTCTCCTGCATAACGATTAGCCAAAACATAATTGATAATGCCAGCTGGTATTTTATAAGGCACTATTTCAGTAGGGGGAGGATCAACCACCACAGGTGTGGGGTGTCTTCCCGCAAGCAACGCTCCAATAATAGGGTTATCCATAAGGACAGAGAGCAGCAATAACAAAAATAAAAACAGAATTATAAAAAGACTTTCTTACCAGTTTCACTTTACCAATAGCGCTACGCTCCCCGGCAACGGCGCCAGAAAATGGTACTTGATGACCCTCAACCGTAAGGGATCTGTTGCAGCGTTTTCGATAAGTAAGAGTGTCAAACCCAACGAGGAGCAGAAGGTATTGATAAGCGATTCTGAGCAAGAAATTACTGCAAGCACTGAAAGATAACTTTTAGGGGTTTTCTCGATATAAGCAACAGGAATGTAAAGGCAAGTAATGTAAAAGATACTGAGAGTAACAAGTGGCCCAATCCTTTCCTAGCAAAGGAGAGGCCTAGCAACTGAACTTATAAAGACTAAAGCGTTCTTGAGGACACACGGGAGAGGTAGTCATGTGCTTTCGCCATATTCCGTATCGATACTATGTTATGTGTTGATAAGTGTTGGTGGGTGGATCTATGCTAGTGCACTCTCTAGACTAAGATGAATGCACTCTTATGATTAAACACCTTGCAAGCATCCGCAAATACAAGATAGAATTTAAGGCAAAAGCCTAACCATAGCAATATGATCGAGGATCCATTATTCCCTTATGCAAAAGCGTGCGAACTGGGGTTCAGGTTTCTGTCACTCCGGCAACCCACCATAAGCATTCTTTATACACAATGTATTCTCCTAGGTCCTTAATAAGGCGAAGTGTTGGGTGTTCGACTCACACAACACCACTAGTAGAATGACAACGCAACTTAAGTATCAAACAACACATATTACTTCAACAGCATATGACTACTAACAACAAGACTTTCCCCATGTCCTCAAGAACTAAGGTAACTACTCACAAGACATAAAAGAGATCATGATCAGTGGGGATAAATATGTGATAAACAATCTGGACATAATAATATTTCTCCAACAAAACTCAATAGCATTCACCACAAAGTAGTAATCAACACCAATGGAGTAGAGAGGATAGGTAGTACGAGTTACAACACGAGTTGCGATGGTAAGATGAGATTTGGATGAAGATGGAGATGGTGCTGGTGTTGGGGATGATGTTGATGATGATCTCGATGATGCCCGTGACGATGGTGCTGACGATGGCGACTATCTCCCCTTCCGGAAGGTGATCTCCCCGGCGGAATCTGCCCACCGGAGATGCCCTTTTCTTCTCTGTAGGTTTCCGCCTCGAAGCGGCGGCGGAACTCCGTAAAAATTCCCGTGCCTAGGGTTTTCGGGGGACGGAGAGCATACATGCAAAAGGGGGCGGCCAGAGGTGGGCCAGGGGCTCCAGGTGCCCCCCCCCCGGCGCGGCCAGGGGGGCGCTCCCAGGCCGCCTGGGCACCCTGTGGCCCCCCTCGGACTCCCCTTTTGTGTGTCTTTGTTATTCTTCTGAAAAATACCTCCCGTCAATTTTCAGGTAATTTGGAGGTGTTCTTCTTCAGCAACTCAGCATCCACTTTTTCCTGCTGAATCCTGCGTCTGCTGTTCCGGTATCGGAAAGTTGCAAACTATGTAAAATAGACCAAAACAACATAAGAACATCATCATAACGTGAAATATATCAATGAATAAGGATAAATTATAATACAAAATAGTGATGCATTTTGGACGTATCACAAGCCCAATCTCAAGTACTTCCGGGTGTTCGGGTGTAAGTGTTTCATCCTCAAGAAAGGTGTTCGCTTGTCTAAATTTGAATCTAGAGCTCATGAGGGCATATTTGTTGGTTATGCTACAAACTCTCATGCTTACCGTGTCCTCAACAAGTCCAATGGACTCATTGAGGAGACGAGTAATGTAGAGTTTGATGAAAATAATGGCTCCCAAGTGGAGCAAAGTGGTACTTGTGATGTAGGTGATGAAATTCCTCCTCAAGCCATAAGAAGAATGGGCGTTGGATACATCCTACCCATTGAGGAACCCCTTGTGGCCGACGGAGAAGGACAATGTTCTACTCAAGTGGAACCATCACCAACCCAAGACCCACACGCTTCCAAAGAACAAAGTGAAGGCCCTCAACCGGACGAACAAGGCCAAGTGCAAGATCAATCACAAGATGGTGGGGAGCCACCAAATGATGCACAAGGCCAAGTTCTGTCCTCCGAGCAAGATCAAGGTCAAGAGGAAGCTCAAGATCAAGATCTAGCTCCTGACGATGCTCAAGATGATCAACTCAATGCTCCTCAGTTATCTCTTGAAGAGCAACTGGAGCGTCGTGCTGCAAAAGTTGCCTCTAGGCTTGCTTCCAGAGAACATCACATGGAGAACATTCTAGGAAGCATTAAAAGGGGGGTAAGCACTCGTAGACAATTAGCAAACTATTGTGCTCATCAAGCTTTTGTCTCCTGTGTTGAACCTCAGAAGGTATATGAGGCGCTCGAAGACCCTGATTGGCTTAATGCCATGCATGAAGAACTCCATAACTTCGAGCGCAACAAGGTGTGGCGTCTGGTGCTAAGTCCAAAGGGGAACCATAATGTCATTGGAACCAAGTGGATCTTTAAGAACAAGCAAGATGCTCATGGCATTGTCATCCGCAACAAGGCGCGTCTGGTGGCTCAAGGCTACTCCCAAGTCGAGGGTATCGACTACGGTGAAACCTTTGCCCCTGTTGCTCGCCTTGAATCCATTCGTTTGTTGCTTGCCTATGCTTCCCATCATAACTTTAAATTGCAACAAATGGATGTGAAAAGTGCATTTCTTAATGGTCCTATTAATGAGTTGGTATATGTTAAACAACCCCCGGGGTTTGAGGATCCCAAGCTCCCCAATCACGTGTACCAACTCGATAAGGCACTCTATGGCCTTAAACAAGCCCCACGTGCGTGGTATGAGCATCTTACCGAGTTGTAACAAGATCATGGGTTTGAAATTGGGAAAATCGACCCCACTCTTTTTACCAAGAAGGTCAAAGGGGAGTTGTTTGTCTGCTAACTATATGTTGATGATATTATCTTTGGTTCTCCTAACAAAGCTTTCAATGATGAGTTCGCCGCACTCATGACCACACATTTTGAGATGTCCATGATGGGAGAGTTGAAGTACTTCCTTGGGTTTGCGATCAAGCAAAGAAGAGAAGGGATCTTTATCAAACAATCCAAGTATACTCAAGACATGCTCAAGAGGTTCAAGCTAAGTGATGTCAAGCCGGCTACTACTCCAATGCCAACTAAGTGCCAACTTGACATTGATCCCAATGGTAAAGCGGTGGATCAAAAGGTATATCGCTCCATGATTGGTTCCTTGCTTTACCTTTGTGCATCTAGACCGGATATTATGTTGAGTGTGAGAATCTGTGCACGGTTTCAAGCCTCACCTAAGGAAAGTCACTTTGTGGCAGTCAAGCGAATCTTTCGATATTTGGCTCATACCCCAAACTTTGGCTTATGGTACCCAAGAGGAGCAAACTTCAACCTTGTAGGATTCTCTGATTCGGACTGGGCGGGAGACAAAGTGGATAGGATGTCCACTTCCGGAGGATGTCAATTTCTTGGTTGCTCTTTGGTAAGTTGGTCGTCCAAAAAGCAAAATTGTGTGTCTCTCTCGTCCACCGAAGCAGAGTATGTGGCAGCTGGCAGTTGTTGTGCTCAACTTCTATGGATGAGGCAAACTTTAAAGGATTACGGTGTCACTTGTGACAAAGTGCCTCTTTGGTGTGACAATGAGAGTGCTATCAAAATTTCTCTCAATCCGGTGCAACATTTCAAGACGAAGCATATTGAGATTCGGTATCACTTCATCCGGGATCACATTCGGCAAGGAGAAATTGAGCTTCACTATGTCAACACTCATGATAACCTTGCAGATATCTTCACGAAGCCTTTGGATGAAGCAAGATTTCGCGAGTTAAGGCATGAGCTAAATATCATTGATTTGAGCAATGTGGCTTGAGCACGTGCACACCCCACCATACTCTTCATATTGTCTATTCTAGATGTAGGCATGGAAATAGGGGGAGTGTTGTTCTCTCAATGAACTCTCCCTCCCCCCATTATGCATAAATTGATCATCTGTCCACATTCGTCATTTTTTATGACACTTGTGTTTCAAAGATGAGTTTTGGTTATGGGCCCAAGGATAATTCTTCGTGGTGCCATGCCAATTGACTCTAACATAGGTGGCTCCGGCCACCGCCCTCGGGCTTGTTTGGTTTCTGCCTTTTGTGTTTTTCTTCCTCTTACTACAGTGACTAGCTCCATCCTAAGCCTTCTCATCCAAGCCATCTACTCCAAATGTACACAAGCTTGTTATCATGGAGTGGGTTGGTGCTCCCTGGCGGTACAACCGGTGGTACAAGCGGTTCTACCGCTTAACCACCAGGTTACAGCCCAGCGGTTGTACCGGTCAAGAGACAGCGGTTCTACCGCTGGTACTCTGACCTGTGCCCCTGGCCGGTGCTACCGGTGTTGGTTCGCGGAACTACCGCCTAGCGCGGAAGTACCGCCCCAACCACCTGGTAGCTTCCTGAGCGGTACTACCGGTCCCCGGACTGGTACTACCGGTGGCTGAACAGGGCGGGTATAAAAGGCACGGACTGAAGGGGTTTTCCCCTTCACTCGTCCATTCCTTTTGCCCTAGCCGCCGGGTGCTCCACTCACTGCCCCGAAGCGCCCTCCGGCACTTCGGATCCATCGGCCCTTCACCGGATCCGCTCCATGGAGGTCGCCTCCTCTTCGATCTCCTCCCATGGATACCGGTATTGCCCTACTTTCCTTTTTGTTAGGGTTCTTCTCTTGAATCCTTCTTCTAGGGCAATGCGTGTATTCCCTCATTTTTGGCTAAATGTTTTGAGGGAGAGATCCTTATAGATTCCTATTCACTTGTGCGTAGTTAATAATAGACATCGTGCATGTAGTTTTGAGATCGGGTAGTTCCCCTCCTCTACTTGGCAGATCCGTTCTCAGCGGTACTACCGGTCACACGACCGGTACTACCGCCGGCCCGGAACTACCGGTTACTCTGAATTTATATGCATTGTCTCTATTCTCCTTACGTACTTGTGAATTATTCTTCTGATCTTGTGTACATTCCTCTCATCTTTTCTGGGTTGCTATGTGTTCTCCGTGTGCGTTTGCAGGTGGCCCTAGCTCTCGTGCTGGTCAGTTCGCCAAAAGAAAGGCCCGTAGGGGCAAGAGGCCGGCAGACGATGAAGAAGTTCCCGAAGTTGTGGTCCCCTCCAAAACAACTCGCCGGGAAAAGTCAGTTGCTGCCAAGCAGCGTGCAGCGCTTCCTATGAATAAGTGGAAGCTTCCAGACTGGGAGAAGTTTCGCTTTCAGGATCCTTACACCGCACCTCCTCCTCCTCGCTGGAATAATCCTCAGTTCCGCAATGAAATGCAAATGAGAATTGTGTCTGAAATCTTCGAGCACCACAAGAACAAGTTCACCCGGATGTGGTCCATTGACCTTGACCGGTGGAGAAGCAACGGCAATTACTTTGGAGAGGCTCTGGAGGTCTGTGAGGAGTTTGACTTGATCAAGCTCATGGAGTTATGATGGGCCTCTAACCCCTCGTTGGTTACCCCAAGTGGAAGGTGTGAGATGCAGTGTTGTGGAAGTTTTTCCCTTAGCAAAGATGTCAAGGATCAAATCCCCAGAGACTCCTAGGTTCAACAAGTAGGTGTCAACTGCTAATGGCGCCAGATATTAGCAATCAACGTTGACCTGCACACAGATACAAATAACTTTGCTCCCAACGAGTACAGAGAGGTTGTCAATCCCTCCGGCCTTGTTGTTCACAAAGGATTAAACGCAAATGATAGTAGTGATAGATAATGTTTGCAATATTAAATAATAGCGAAAAGTAAATAGCGGATGTGATCAATGATGGTAATATGGACCGGAGTCTCATGATGTTCACTAGTGATGTCTCTCTCCCAAAAGACGATAAAACAGCTATGTGAGGTAAACGAATTACAGCTGGGCAATTGATAGGACCACGAACGCAAACCAATGCTGACTACATTGCAAGAAAGGTTGAGGTTCAAAGCATGGGCGGTACGCCAAAGTAAGTAGACCGAAATCCATCAATATCTACTACTAATCATCCACCTTGAGATATCTATCCAGAACATCTCGCTGGTATTAAGTTGCGAGTCCCACCCATAGTGTAAACTCAATGCAACAGACAACTGCATTAAAAGAACTTTGCGTAAAGTAAACAATCCTTGCACCCGCGGGCACAAGCACCGTTGTTTTCCCCCTTGTGGCAACAGCACATCCCCTAGACTCATTTTTCTGTCACTCAAGCTAGTCATCGAGGGGCATGAACCCACAATCGAGCATAACGTTCCCTCTTGGAGTCACTACCTATTACTCGGCCAAAGCAATAAATAACAACGGAGAACATGCAAGAATTACTTATGAACATAAATATAAAAGAGGTAGATCAAATATATTACTCAAGAACAATCTGAACATAATCTCATAATCCATCGGATCCCAGCAAACTCATCATAGCAACAGCATAAGGATTACATATGTGCCTCGATCATGTAGGGCAGCTCACGAGGACTAATTAGTGAAGCACAAGAACGGGAGGAGAACATCACATAGCTACTGTCATGGACTCATGGTCCAAGGGAGACTACTCACAACTCATCCGGGAGGCGTCCATGGTGGTGGAGAGGCTCCCGATGGTGATCCTCCCCTCCGGCAGGGTGCCGGGAAGAGTTCTCCTGGTGCTCGCGATCTTGGAAGCGGCGGCGGCGGCGGAAGAGAGATGAGATCACGAAAAAGAGTTCCCGTCCCGAGGGTTTCGAAGGACGCTCTAAATATATGCCAAAGGGGGGCACCAGACGGGGCTCGGGGGGCCCAGGCGCCCCCCCTGTGCGGCCCAGGGGGGGGGCGCGCCGCCAGGGCACGTGGGGCCCTGGTGGCCCCCCCCCCCGGCTGTACTTCGGGCGCAAGGTAGGTTCTGGAACGCTGATTTTTTATATAATTTTTCTGGATTTTTCCTGACAGTTCTCGTAATGTGAAAACCTGAAATACAAAAACAGCCGAAAACAGAAACTGGCACTGGGGTGCACTGGATTAGTAGGTTAGTCCAAATATGATGAAAAGTGTATGGAAGTGTATAAATATCATAGCAATATCACCCAAAAGTGGCATGGAGCAAGCAGAAATTATAGATACGTTTTGGACGTTGCGTATAATTTCTGCTTGCTCCATGCCACTTTTGGGTGATATTGCTATGATATTCATACACTTCCATACACTTTTGATCATATTTGGACTAACTTACTAATCCAGTGCACCCCAGTGCCAGTTTCTGTTTTCGGCTGTTTTTGTATTTCAGGTTTTCACGTTACGAGAACTGCCAGGAAAAATCCAGAAAAATTATATAAAAAATCAGCGTTCCGGAAACAACCTTGCGTACGAAGGACAGCCGGGGGGGGGCCACCAGGGCTCCAGGCGCCCTGGCGGCGCGCCCCCCCTGGGCCGCGCCGGGGGGCGCCTGGGCCCCCCGAAGCTTCCCCGATGCCCCCTTTGGCATATATTTAAAGCGTCCTCCGAAACCCTCAGAACAGGAACTCTTTTCGCGATCCCATCTCTGTTCCGCCGCCGCCGCCGCTTCCAAGATCGGGAGCACCAGGAGAACTCTTCCCGGCACCCTGCCGGAGGGGAAGATCACCATCGGGAGCTTCTCCACCACCATGGACGCCTCCCGGATGACTCGTGAGTAGTCTCCCTTGGACCATGAGTCCATGACTAGTAGCTATGTGATGTTCTCCTCCCGTTCTTGTGCTTCACTAATTAGTCCTCGTGAGCTGCCCTACATGATCGAGGCACATATGTAATCCTTATGCTGTTGCTATGTTGAGTTTGCTGGGATCCGATGGATTATGGGATTATGTTCAGATTGATCTTGAGTAATATATTTGATCTACCTCTTTTATATTTTTGTTCATAAGTAATTCTTGCATGTTCTCCGTTGTTATTTATTGCTTCGGCCGAGTAGTAGGTAGTGACTCCAAGAGGGAACGTTATGCTCGATTGTGGGTTCATGCCCCTCGATGACTAGCTTGAGTGACAGAAACATGAGTCTAGGGGATGTGCTGTTGCCACAAGGGAGAAAACAACGGTGCTTGTGCCCGCGGGTGCAAGGATTGTTTACTTTACGCAAAGTTCTTTTAATGCAGTTGTCTGTTGCATTGAGTTTACACTATGGGTGGGACTCGCAACTTAATACCAGCGAGATGTTCTGGATAGATATCTCAAGGTGGATGATTAGTAGTAGATATTGATGGATTTCGGTCTACTTACTTTGGCGTACCGCTTATGCTTTGAACCTCAACCTTTCTTGCAATGTAGTCAGCATTGGTTTGCGTTCGTGGTCCTGTCAATTGCCCAGCTGTAATTCGTTTACCTCACATAGCTGTTTTATCGTCTTTTGGGAGAGAGACATCACTAGTGAACATCATGAGACTCTGGTCCATATTACCATCATTGATCACATCCGCTATTTTACTTTTCGTTATTACTTACTATTGCAAAACATTATCTATCACTATTATCATTGCTTTTAATCCTTTGTGAACTACAAGGCCGGAGGGATTGACAACCTCTCTATACTCGTTGGGAGCAAAGTTATTTGTATCTGTGTGCAGGTCCATGTTGATTGCTACTATCTGGCGCCGTAGCAGTTGACACCTACTTGTTCAACCTAGGAGTCTCTAGGGATTCGATCCTTGGCATCTTTGCTAAGGGAAAAACTTCCACAACACTGCATCTTACACCTTCCACTTGGGGTAACCAACGAGGGGTTCGAGGCCCATCAAGGAGTTTTTCTGGCGCCATTGCCGGGGACTCCACTCTTCAGGATAGGGGAATTGCATGCTATCTTTTACCTTTGCTTTTTAGTCTTGTTAGTTTACCTTTCAGATTTTGCTTTAGTACCTTTTTATCGAAAATTACAAAAATAGTTATCTTGCTTGCTTGCTACTATGGGTTCCACCGAGAACACCAAGTTGTGTGACTTCACTAGTCACAACAACGATGACTTTATCAGCACACCTATCACTACACCTGCCACTTCAGCACCTTCATATGAAATTAAACCTGCTTTACTGAACTTAGTTATGAGAGAACAATTCTCCGGTGCTGGAGATGATGCTGCTTTACACTTGAACAACTTTGTTGAACTTTGTGATATGCAAAAGTACCACGAAATAGATGGTAATATTGTTAAGCTTAAGCTTTTTCCTTTCTCCTTGAGAGGAGGAGCTAAAATTTGGTTTCAGTCTTTGCCTAGAAATAGCATAGATTCTTGGGACAAGTGCAAAGATGCTTTTATCGGAAAATACTATCCACCTGCTAAAATTATCCAACTTAGAAGTAACATAATGAATTTTAAACAATTGGATAATGAACACGTTGCCCAAGCTTTGGAACGTATGAAATCTCTTATCAAGAACTGCCCTACTCACGGTTTGACTACTTGGATGGTTATCCAAACTTTTTATGCAGGCTTGAACTTTACCTCGCGGAACTTGTTAGATTCGGCCTCGGGAGGAACTTTTATGTCAACTACACTTGGTGCTGCCACAAAGCTTCTCGATGAGATGATGACCAACTATTCCCAATGGCACACCGAACGCGCTCCAACAGGTAGGAAGGTAAACTCTGTCGAGGAGATTTCCTCCCTTAATGAAAAAGTTGACTTGATCATGTCTCTACTTTCGAAGCAATTTACTGTTGATCCTCGTGATGTTCCTTTAAATTCTTTGATTGCTCAAGAACAAGTAGATGTGAATTTTATCTCTAGAAACAATTTTAACAACAATGCTTATAGGAGTAACTTTGGTAACAATCCTAGACCGTTCCCCTCTAATTCTTATGGGAACAACAATGCTTATCCTATCACCAAGAACTCCACTACTGAACTAGAGATTATGCTTAAAGATTCCATCACTACCCAAAAAGCCTTTAATAAGAGTGTAGAAGAAAAACTACATAAACTAGATGATCTTTCTTTTAAGGTAGACCATTTAGCCAATGAGGTAAAATTGCTTAAAATTAAAACTTCTCCTCTTGAGGAGAGGGAAGTCACTCCTATAAATGCTATTCAAGTGCAAATTAATGAAAACATTAGGATGATGGCTAAACTTAAAGAGAGATGGGCTAGAGAAAGGGAGGAAGAGGAAAGAATTAAGAGCCTTCCTACCTACCACACTGTTGCTACTATCCAAGTTGTTGAGGATGTTCAAACTCTTAGCACCCAATGTACTCCTGGTCCCATTGGACCTATTAATGGTGATGCTATGACTATAGAAACTACCAAACAAGTGAACCTAAAGGACACCACTACCACTTTACTTGATGCTCGTGACCTTGATTTTGATAATTGCACTCTTACCGAAGTTATTGATTTCCTTCACAAGATGTCTAGAGATCCCCGCAGTAGCACACTTAACCTTGCCTTTACAGAGCATATCACTAATGCTCTCATCAAAGCTAGGGAGGAGAAACTTAGAGTAGAAGCCTCCATACCTAGAAAGCTAGAAGATGGTTGGGATCCTATGATAAAAATTAATTTGAATGACTTCTCTTGCTATGCATTATGTGATGTTGGAGCTAGTACCTCTGTTATGCCCAAAAGAATATATGATATGCTTAAATTGAAACCTTTTGATTCTTGTTCTTTTGGTGTTCGTCTCGTTGATTCTTCCATAAATAAACCTTTGGGGAGGATCGACGATGTTCTTATTGTTGTCAATGATAATTATGTGCCCGTTGATTTTACTATTATGGATATTGAATGTGATCATTCATGTCCAATTATTTTGGGACGTCCCTTTTTACGCACCGTTGGTGCTATCATTGACATGAAAGAGGGTAATATAAAATTTCAGTTTCCTCTCAAGAAAGGGATGGAACACTTCCCTCGAAAGAAGATCAAGTTACCTTTTGAGTCCGTTGTACGGGCTAGTTATTCTTTTACTCTTGACAAAACTTGATCTATGCATTATGCCTAGCTTAAAGGCATAAAAGAAAGCGCTTTTGGGAGGCAGCCCACATGAATAAATTTTTTGCTTTTGTTGTGTCTTGATGTTGTTTACTGCTGTAGCATCATCATTGTATCTTTGTTTTTCATATTTGTGCCAAGTATAGCCTCTGATTGCTAGAAAGTTCAAAAGTTGTGAGGTGCTGTCCAGGAAACAGATTCTGTCCTTGGATAGAAAAATTCGTATAAAATCACCAGATCATCTTTTTGGTCTTAATTTTTTCGACAGCGTTCTCTATATAATTGTCTTTCGTGCGTCTGTTCTGAGTTTTTTTTATTTGAGTTGCAGAAGTATCCCAAACAGATCAATTACTACCTGCTGTTCTGTTTTTCACAGATTCTGTCCTGTTTTGCCTTTCCTTCATTTTGCAAATCAAGAGCTTGCTTTTTCTTTGCAAAAACCTTTTGGCAATCTTGAGAAACAGTAGAACTTCAAGAATATCTTTATTTCCAGCAAGGTGCAATTATTTTATTAAGGGTACTAACCTCGCTAATCAGATTATAATGAGTTATGTATGAAGGGAGTTTTCAAGTGTGCGAGGGAAGATGATAAAAAGATTCAGGAGTGTCAAGCGCTCAAGCTTGGGGATGCCCCCGTGCACCCCCAAGAAATATTCAAGGAGACTCAAGCGTCTAAGCTTGGGGATTCCCCCGTGCATCCCCTTCTCCATCAACATTATCAGTTCGTCTTTCGTTCCGCTATATTTTTATCACTTCATGTGTTATGTGCTATGCTTGGAGCGTCTTGCTTTTAGTTTTTCATAACGAGTCGGAACTCAGCATTCTTTATGTGGGAGAGAAACACGCTCCACCTCTACCTAGAACATAACATAGAATTTTCATGTCTATCTATGATGTGTGTGTTCTTTGTCTTTTAATAGCTACTATCATGCTCTACTCTTAGTATTCATGCTTATCTTTTCAAAGAGCTTTTGTCTAGTTGGTTGCTTGAACTCTCTTTAATTATCATGCTCACCTTATTATGAGAGTTTGCTTCCGTTGCATTGGTTAATGTGTCTATGATAAAGATGCTACTTGCATGATGGCGCTTAGTAGTTCAGGTTTTCTTATGGTTAATCTTAAATAGCTGGGGGATTCCCAATGTGTTATTGGAGTACCAACTTGATTTGTTTGCCTATGATGTGGTATGGTTTAGTAATATCTTCCCTCAAGAATTTATTTTGATTGACTTGGCGTATGCTCACGCATATTTAAGACTGTAAAGAAAGTCTGTCAAGCCTTGATGATCTTTTATTTCTGAGTAGCGATATAACTACCATGCCTGATTCAATATTGCTTTGTCGCTCTGCATGATTATGACCGTCATTGCTCTCTTAGTTGGTCGCTCCCAGTCTTTTGCTAACCTCCACCTGTACTAAGCGAACTAACTTTGCAATATATAGCTCATGGGAAAGTAGCTTAAAAACTATTGTGGTAAAGAATATGTTGCTTATGTATCTTATTTCTTATAAGTTGCTTGCTGAGCGGTAACCATGTTTCTGGGGACGCCATCAACTGTCACACTTTTGTTGAATATCATGTGAGTTGCTATGCATGTTCGTCTTGTCTGAAGTAAGGGTGATTTGCCATGGGTTGTATGAATATGCATATTGTTAGAGAAGAACATTGGGCCGCCAACCAAAGCCATGTATCATGGTGGAAGTTTTAGCTTGGACATTAATCCTCAATCTCTTATGAGAATATGCTTATGCATTAAAGAGGAGTCCATCATCTATTTTCTATGTTGTCCCGGTATGGATGTCCTCAAGTTGAGATCTATCAAAAACGAGAAATCAAATGCGATTTATCTCCTTGGACCTTTGTACAGGTGGCATAGAGGTACCCCTTTGTGACACTTGGTTGAAACATATGTAATGCAATGATAACCCATGGAAATCCGAGCTAATTAGGACAAGGTGCGAGCACTATTGGTATTCGATGCATGAGGCTTGCAACTTATAGGATGTCTTATACATGACACATATGAAGTACTACTACCGTTGACAAAATTGCTTCTATGTTTTCAAAATAAAAAGCTCTAGCACATAACCATTCTTATACTTTTATGTTAAAGCACCAACTACTGAGAGCATGATTGTCATTCTGAGTGTAATGTGCATTGTCCCAAAGTAGCATTGTCTTCTGCATGATTGTGATATCGTTTATTTTGAAATCATTGTATCTAGTCATCACTTAAACCTTGAAGGTGCCCCTGCATTTATGTTTTGCTTCACGAAAGGGGGCAAGCTAGATATCACTTTATCATATTTGCACATCATGTTCATTGCAAATCTTTTTGATGTTTCAGTTTCATGTTGTAAAACTTTCAGTCATTTGTGATTTTCTCATGAGGCAACTTAATTACTATAGAGTCATTGTCTCATTAAGCTTTTGTCATATGACTATGAAAAAGTCCTATATGGTTAATAGCATGTCACCACATAAATTATTCTTGTTATCATTTACCTACTCGAGGACGAGCAGGAATTAAGCTTGGGGATGTTGATACGTCCAAAACGTATCTATAATTTCTGCTTGCTCCATGCCACTTTTGGGTGATATTGCTATGATATTCATACACTTCCATACACTTTTGATCATATTTGGACTAACTTACTAATCCAGTGCACCCCAGTGCCAGTTTCTGTTTTCGGCTGTTTTTGTATTTCAGGTTTTCACGTTACGAGAGCTGCCAGGAAAAATCCAGAAAAATTATATAAAAATCAGCGTTCCGGAAACAACCTTGCGTCCGAAGGACAGCCGGGGGGGCCCACCAGGGCTCCAGGCGCCCTGGCGGCGCGCCCCCTGGGCCGCGCCGGGTGGGCGCCTGGGCCCCCCGAAGCTTCCCCGATGCCCCCCTTTGGCATATATTTAAAGCGTCCTCCGAAACCCTCAGAACAGGAACTCTTTTCGCGATCCCATCTCTGTTCCGCCGCCGCCGCCGCTTCCAAGATCGGGAGCACCAGGAGAACTCTTCCCGGCACCCTGCCGGAGGGGAGGATCACCACCGGGAGCTTCTCCACCAACATGGACGCCTCCCGGATGACTCGTGAGTAGTGTCCCTTGGACCATGAGTCCATGACCAGTAGCTATGTGATGTTCTCCTCCCGTTCTCGTGCTTCACTAATTAGTCCTCGTGATCTGCCCTACATGATCGAGGCACATATGTAATCCTTATGCTGTTGCTATGTTGAATTTGCTGGGATCCGATGGATTATGGGATTATGTTCAGATTGATCTTGAGTAATATATTTGATCTACCTCTTTTATATTTATGTTCATAAGTAATTCTTGCATGTTCTCCGTTGTTATTTATTGCTTTGGCCGAGTAGTAGGTAGTGACTCCAAGAGGGAACGTTATGCTCGATTGTGGGTTCATGCCCCTCGATGACTAGCTTGAGTGACAGAAACATGAGTCTAGGGGATGTGCTGTTGCCACAAGGGGGAAAACAACGGTGCTTGTGCCCGCGGGTGCAAGGATTGTTTACTTTACGCAAAGTTCTTTTAATATAGTTGTCTGTTGCATTGAGTTTACACTATGGGTGGGACTCGCAACTTAATACCAGCGAGATGTTCTGGATAGATATCTCAAGGTGGATGATTAGTAGTAGATATTGATGGATTTCGGTCTACTTACTTTGGCGTACCGCCCATGCTTTGAACCTCAACCTTTCTTGCAATGTAGTCAGCATTGGTTTGCGTTCGTGGTCCTGTCAATTGCCCAGCTGTAATTTGTTTACCTCACATAGCTGTTTTATCGTCTTTTGGGAGAGAGACATCACTAGTGAACATCATGAGACTCCGGTCCATATTACCATCATTGATCACATCCGCTATTTTACTTTCGTTATTACTTACTATTGCAAAACATTATCTATCACTACTATCATTGCTTTTAATCCTTTGTGAACTACAAGGCCGGAGGGATTTACAACCTCTCTGTACTCGTTGGGAGCAAAGTTATTTGTATCTGTGTGCAGGTCCACGTTGATTGCTACTATCTGGCGCCGTAGCAGTTGACACCTACTTGTTGAACCTAGGAGTCTCTGGGGATTCGATCCTTGGCATCTTTGCTAAGGGAAAAACTTCCACAACACTGCATCTTACACCTTCCACTTGGGGTAACCAACGAGGGGTTCGAGGCCCATCAGACTTATCAACATCCCCAAGCTTAATTCCTGCTCGTCCTCGAGTAGGTAAATGATAACAAGAATAATTTTTGTGGTGACATGCTATTAACCATATAGGACTTTTTATAGTCATATGACAAAAGCTTACTGAGACAATGATTCCGTAGTAATTAAGTTGCCTCATGAGAAAATCACAAATGACTGAAAGTTTTACAACATGAAACTGAAACATCAAAAAGATTTGCAATGAACATGATGTGCAAATATGATAAAGTGATATCTAGCTTGCCCCCTTTAGTAAAGCAAAACATAAATGCAGGGGCACCTCCAAGGTTTAAGTGATGACTAGATACAATGATTTCAAAATAAACGATATCACAATCATGCAAAAGACAATGCTACTTTGGGACAATGCACATTACACTCAGAATGACAATCATGCTCTCAGTAGTTGGTGCTTGAAGAAAGAAGGTGGAGACTCAAAAAGTAAAAGAATGGTTATGTGCTAGAGCTTTTTATTTTGAAAACATAGAAGCAATTTTGTCAACGGTAGTAGTACTTCATATGTGTCATGCATAAGACATCCTATAAGTTGCAAGCCTCATGCATCGAATACCAATAGTGCTCGCACCATGTCCTAATTAGCTCGGATTTCCATTGGTTATCATTGCATTACATATGTTTCAACCAAGTGTCACAAAGGGGTACCTCTATGCCACCTGTACAAAGGTCCAAGGAGATAAATCGCATTTGATTTCTCGTTTTTGATAGATCTCAACTTGAGGACATCCAAACCGGGACAACATAGAAAATAGATAATGGACTCCTCTTTAATGCATAAGCATATTCTCATAAGAGATTGAGGATTAATGTCCAAGCTAAAACTTCCACCATGATACATGGCTTTGGTTGGCGGCCCAATGTTCTTCTCTAACAATATGCATATTCAAACCAACCCATGGCAAATCACCCTTACTTCAGACAAGACGAACATGCATAGCAACTCACATGATATTCAACAATAGTGTAATAGTTGATGGCGTCCCCAGAAACATGGTTACCGCTCAGCAAGCAACTTATAAGAAATAAGATACATAAGCAACATATTCTTTACCACAATAGTTTTTAAGCTACTTTCCCATGATCTATGTATTGCAAAGTTAGTCTGCTTAGTACAGGTGGAGGTTAGCAAAAGACTGGGAGCGACCAACTAAGAGAGCAATGACGGTCATAATCATGCAGAGCGACAAAGCAACATTGAATCAGGCATGGTAGTTATATCGCTACTCAGAAATAAAAGATCATCAAGGCTTGACAAACTTTCTTTACAGTCTTAAATATGCGTGAGCATACGCCAAGTCAATCAAAATAAATTCTTGAAGGAAGATATTATTAAACCATACCACATCATAGGCAAACAAATCACGTTGGTATTCCAATAACACATTGGGAATCCCCCAGCTATTTGAGACTAACCCCAAGAAAACCTGAACTACTATAAGCACCATTATGCAAGTAGCATCTTTATCATAGACATATTAACCAATGCAACGGAAGCAAACTCTCTTAATAAGGTGAGCATGATAATTAAAGAGAGTTCAAGCAACCAACTAAACAAAAGCTCTTTGAAAAAGATAAGCATGAATACTAAGAGCAGAGCATGATAGTAGCTATTAAAAGACAAAGAACACACACAGCAAAGATAGACATGAAAATTCTATGTTATTTTCTAGGTAGAAGTGGAGCGTGTTTCTCTCCCACATAAAGAAAGCTGAGTTCCGACTCGTTATGAAAAGCTAAAGAAAACTAAAAAGCAAGACGCTCCAAGCATAGCACTTAACACATGAAGTGATAAAAATATAGCGAAACGAAAGACGAACTAATAATGTTGATGGAGAAGGGGATGCACGGGGGCATCCCCAAGCTTAGACGCTTGAGTCTCCTTGAATATTTCTTGGGGGTGCACGGGGGCATCCCCAAGCTTGAGCGCTTGACACTCCTGAATCTTTTTATCATCTTCCCCCGCACACTTGAAAACTCCCTTCATACATAACTCATCATAATCTGATTAGCGAGGTTAGTACCCTTAATAAAATAATTGTTCCTTGCTGGAAATAAAGATATTCTTGAAGTTCTACTGTTTCTCAAGATTGTCAAAAGGTTTTTGCAAAGAAAAAGCAGCTCTTGGTTTGCAAAATGAAGGAAAGGCAAAACAGGACAGAATCTGTGAAAAACAGAACAGCAGGTAGTAATTGATTTGTTCGGGGTACTTCTGCAACTCAAATCAAAAAACTCGGAACAGACGCACGAAAGACAATTATATAAAGAAAGCTGTCGAAAAAATTCAGACCAAAAAGATGATCTGGTGATATTATACGATTTTTTCTATCCAAGGACAGAATCTGTTTCCTGGACAGCACCTCACAACTTTTGAACTTTCTAGCAATCAGAGGCTATACTTGGCAAAAATATGAAAAGCAAAGATACAATGATGATGCTACTGTAGTAAACAACATCAAGACACAACAAAAGCAAAAAAAATTATTCATGTGGGCTGCCTCCCAAAAGCGCTTTCTTTTATGCCTTTAAGCTAGGCATAATGCATAGAGATCAAGTTGTATCAATTGAACCATCATCAAGATCATCAAAAAGCTCTTCAATAATACAACTAGTCTTAAGAGGACTCTCAAATAAAGGCCTCATAGAGATACTCCTAGGTAGAAGACCAAAAGGATAAAAGTCAAGGGAAGATTCATTTACAAATTTATCAAAGACATGTGTTTCTTCCAAGGTCTTTACAGTTTCAACCCCTTTGGCAATAGATGGATTACTTTTAGAACGGGGAGCCTTTGGAACGTGAACGAACTTAGGCTCCCTCTTTGCCGGAGTTTCTACCTTTTTGGTTTTGATCGAGGAGAAGGTAGTTCCTAGGGTATCAAATATTTCCTCAATCTTGTCTATCCTAGAGAAGTCCAAGTCATGGAATTTGACGGTCTCCAAAATTTTAAAAAATTTATGCATGGAGCTATCAAGTTTATTCAAATTCCCTTGGATCTTACGATCCAACTCATTTATCTTATTAATGCTTGGCATCTCTAGCTCTATCTTTTCAAGTTTTTTCATAATGTGAGCTAGGGTGATGTCCTCTCGAATGCTAACAATAGGGAGATTCCCAACAAGATTTTCAATAATACTAAGGGACTCCCAAACTGGGGCCTCTAGGAAATTTCCATTGATAGCAGTATCTAGAATAAACCTATTCCAAGAAGTAATTCCAACATAAAAATTTCTAAGCAAGATAGTAGTAGGTTGCTTCTTGGTGGCTCTTTTTTGTGAATCATTAATTCTATACCAAGCATCTTTCAAACTTTCCCCACCTCTTTGTTTAAAGGTGAGAACATCTGCCTCGTCAAAGACAAAAGGACCCGACATAATGACAACTAAAGAACAAGATAACTATTTTTGTGATTTTCGATAAAGGATACTAAAGCAAAAAAACTGAAAGGTGAACTAACAAGACTAAAAAGCAAAGGTAAAAGATAGCATGCAACTCCCCTATCCTGAAGAGTGGAGTCCCCGGCAACGGCGCCAGAAAAACTCCTTGATGGGCCTCTAACCCCTCGTTGGTTACCCCAAGTGGAAGGTGTGAGATGCAGTGTTGTGGAAGTTTTTCCCTTAGCAAAGATGCCAAGGATCGAATCCCCAGAGACTCCTAGGTTCAACAAGTAGGTGTCAACTGCTAACGGCGCCATATATTAGCAATCAACATGGACCTGCACACAGATACAAATAACTTTGCTCCCAACGAGTACAGAGAGGTTGTCAATCCCTCCGGCCTTGTAGTTCACAAAGGATTAAACGCAAATGATAGTAGTGATAGATAATGTTTGCAATAGTAAATAATAGTGAAAAGTAAATAGCGGATGTGATCAATGATGGTAATATGGACCGGAGTCTCATGATGTTCACTAGTGATGTCTCTCTCCCAAAAGACGATAAAACAGCTATGTGAGGTAAACGAATTACAGCTGGGCAATTGACAGGACCACGAACGCAAACCAATGCTGACTACATTGCAAGAAAGGTTGAGGTTCAAAGCATGGGCGGTACGCCAAAGTAAGTAGACCGAAATCCATCAATATCTACTACTAATCATCCACCTTGATATATCTATCCAGAACATCTCACTGGTATTAAGTTGCGAGTCCCACCCATAGTGTAAACTCAATGCAACAGACAACTGCATTAAAAGAACTTTGCGTAAAGTAAACAATCCTTGCACCCGCGGGCATAAGCACCGTTGTTTTCCCCCTTGTGGCAACAGCACATCCCCTAGACTCATGTTTCTGTCACTCAAGCTAGTCATCGAGGGGCATGAACCCACAATCGAGCATAACGTTCCCTCTTGGAGTCACTACCTATTACTCGGCCAAAGCAATAAATAACAACGGAGAACATGCAAGAATTACTTATGAACATAAATATAAAAGAGGTAGATCAAATATATTACTCAAGAACAATCTGAACATAATCTCATAATCCATCGGATCCCAGCAAACTCATCATAGCAACAGCATAAGGATTACATATGTGCCTTGATCATGTAGGGCAGCTCACGAGGACTAATTAGTGAAGCACAAGAATGGGAGGAGAACATCACATAGCTACTAGTCATGGACTCATGGTCCAAGGGAGACTACTCACAACTCATCCGGGAGGCGTCCATGGTGGTGGAGAGGCTCCCGATGGTGATCCTCCCCTCCGGCAGGGTGCCGGGAAGAGTTCTCCTGGTGCTCCCGATCTTGGAAGCGGCGGCGGCGGCGGAACAGAGATGAGATTGTGAAAAAGAGTTCCCGTCCCGAGGGTTTCAAAGGACGCTCTAAATATATGCCAAAGGGGGGCACCAGACGGGGCTCGGGGGGCCCAGGCGCCCCCCCGGCGCGGCCCAGGGGGGGGCGCCGCCAGGGCGCCTGGGGCCTTGGTGCCCCCCCCCGGCTGTACTTCGGGCGCAAGGTAGGTTCTGGAACGCTGATTTTTTATATAATTTTTCTGGATTTTTCCTGACAGTTCTCGTAATGTGAAAACCTGAAATACAAAAACAGCCGAAAACAGAAACTGGCACTGGGGTGCACTGGATTAGTAGGTTAGTCCAAATATGATCAAAAGTGTATGGAAGTGTATAAATATCATAGAAATATCACCCAAAAGTGGCATGGAGCAAGCAGAAATTATAGATACGTTTTGGACGTATCAAGTTACGCTGTGATTTTGATGTGGAACTCATTCACCAGTTCTATGCTACTGTCCACTTCGGCAGTGACGATCAGCGTCACCTCTCCTTTATGTGCCGGGATGAGTTCTTCCGTGTTCCCCGGAGTGCCTTTTGCAATGCTCTGGGCTATGCTGACACAGGCTTGGAGGGTCAAGGTGGTCTCCGTCCTCACGACCGAGCCAACCCCATGGATAAGGTGAAACTTGCTCCTCTGTATATCCCTGGCCGTGGCATTGTAGGTAAATCCAATGATCTCCTGCCAGTTTATGATATTCTACACCGTGTGTTCTGTTGTGTGCTGCTGCCCAAAGTTGGGAACCAGGATGACATCTATGGATATATGGTGGATTTGCTTGTGGCCATGAAGACCAAGCGTGGCAAGGGCATCACTTTTGATGTGTCCAAGTGGATGTGGGAGGAGATGTACAATTGTGTCTGGTATCGGAAGGTACCGATCTACGCTCCCTTTGTGATGCGCTTCCTGTACTCAGTTTGGGAGGTTCGGAGGCCTGGAGAGCCTCTGTCTACTCCTGATAGGCTCACGGAGCATGAGGTCAAGTTACTAAAACAGAAGAAACATGTTGCTCCTCGATTCGCAGTTGGGAATGAGGAGGATACCTTTGCTACCTCGGATGATGATGACTTTGAGTTAGAAGCGGGGGCCAAGCCTTCTTGAGTGGAGAAGCTTACTGCCAAGGTCAAGAAGACCTTCTGCCTGCAGGCCCACATTCAGAAGAAGCTCTACAAGGCACATGTGACTGAGAAGATGGCGCGCCGCCGACAGATTCAGATGATGAAGCACCTAAATGTGCCAGATGTGAAGAGTGGCTCTAAGAAAAACATCACTCCTGAGGATAAGTGGTGTCTGGCTAACTGCCAGTGCTCTGATGACGAGCCTACGACATCTACTGCTCGAGCGACTGTGGATGCCATGGAGACTGAGGCTGAGGCTGCTGAAGACGTTGAGGATGAGGAGGACTCTGATGATGATGACTCGGATGACTCCCCGGCGACAGGCGATGAGCTTTACTGAGCCCTGGGGCGTTAGTCTCGCTCTTTTCCTTTTTGGTGCTTGATGCCAAAGGGGGAGAGAGTTGAGAGTTGCTAGGTCACGGGAGTTGCATGGGTTGGTTTTTCTTGGTGTTTTTCTCGTTAGTTCCTGCTCTTTCTTTCCTATGTACTTATCCTATGTTGTGTCCTCTAGCATGGTGTGAGACATGTGTGCCCTTATCTAAGTTATCTATGCACTTATGTTTTTGTTTTAGCTCTCTGCAATCATATGCTCTGTTGACTATCAGTTTTGATTATGGTCCCTAGTCGGTCTATAAAACCTAGGGGGAGCATAGATCCTAGTTTGAGCACTTTTGCATTCCAAATCAAACTCTAAATAAGTGCTCACACTTAGGGGGAGCTCTGCCTACACATTATAGACCCCCGTGATTGTCATGTGGTTGTCATTGTTGGAAATATGCCCTAGAGGCAATAATAAAAGTATTATTATTATATTTCCTTGTTCATGATAATTGTGTGTTATTCATGCTTGAATTGTATTGTACGGAAACAGCGATACGTGTGTGAATATATAGACCATAATGAGTCCCTGGTAAGCCTCTAGTTACCAGCTCGTTGATCAACAGATGGTCATGGTTTCCTGATCATGGACATGGGATGTCAGTGATAACGGGATCACATCATTAGGAGAATGATGTGATGGACAAGACCCAATCCTGAGCATAGCACGAGATCGTATAGCTCATAATGCATAAGCTTTTCGGTGTCAAGTATTTATTCCTTAGACCATGAGGTTGTACAACTCCCGGATGCCGTAGGAATACTTTGGGTGTGCCAAACGTCACAACGTAACTGGGTGGCTATAAAGGTACGTATCGGGTATCTCCGAAAGTGTCTGTTGAGTTGGTACGAACCGAGACTAGGATATTGTCACTCCGTATGACGGAGAGGTACCTCTGGGCCCACTCGGTAAGACATCATCACAATGATCTCAAAGTGACTAAGGAGTTAGTCACGGGATGATGGATTACGGAACGAGTAAAGAGACTTGCCATGATGAGATTGAACAAGGTATCGGGCATACCGACGATCGAATCTCAGGCCAGTACCGTACCGATAGACAAAGGGAATAATATACGGGATTGAGTGAATCCTTGACACAGTGGTTCATCCGATGAAGATCATCGAGGAACACGTGGGAACAAACATG
Organism: Secale cereale; assembly: GCA_902687465.1. Lineage (NCBI taxonomy): Eukaryota > Viridiplantae > Streptophyta > Magnoliopsida > Poales > Poaceae > Secale > Secale cereale. The sequence continues at coordinate 20,493,503 of LR738711.1, forward strand.
GGTATCCAGATCCCGCTGTTGGTTATTGACCGGAGAGTGGTCTCAGTCATGTCTACGTGTCTCCCGAACCCGTAGGGTCTACACACTTAAGGTTCGGTAACGCTAGGGTCGTAGAGATACATGCACGAGGAAACCCGAAAGTTGTTCGGAGTCCCGGATGAGACCCCGGACGTCACGAGGAGTTCCGGAATGGTCCGGAGGTAAAGAATGATATATAGGAAGTCCAGTTTCGGCCATCGGGTGAACTTCGGGGGTCACCGGGAGTGTCCCGGGACCACCGGAGGGGTCCCGGGGGTCCACCGGGTGGGGCCACCCTTCCCGGTGGGGCCCCTAGGCCGCAGGGGGAAGGGGGCCAGCCCCTGGTGATGGCTTCTCGCCCCTCGTTGGTTACCCCAAGTGGAAGGTTTGAGATGCAGTGTAGCGGTAGTTTTCCCTTGGCAAAGATACCAAGGATCGAATTCCCCTGAGACTCCGAGATTCAACAAGAAGGTGTCAACTGCTAACGGTGCCAGATATTTAGCGGCTGACAGGACCTGCACACAGATACAAATAACTTTGCTCCCAATGAGTACAGAGAGGTTGTCAATCCCTCCGGCCTTGTCGTTTACAAAGGATCAAACGCAAGAGATAATAGTGATAGGTATAACTGCAACTAGTAAGTAAGAACAGAAAGTAAATAGCGGATGTGATCAGTGATGGTAATATGGACCGGGGTCCCATGATGTTCACTAGTGATGTCTCTCTCCCAAAAGACGATAAAACAGCTAAGCAAGGTAAACAAATTACAGCTGGGCAATTGACAGGATTATGTGCGCAAACCAATGCTAACTATGCTACAAAGAAAGGTAGAGGCTCAAAAGCATGGGCGGTACGCCAAGGCAAGTAGACCAAAATCCATCTGCATCTACTACTAATCATCCACCTTGAGATATCTATCCAGAACATCTCGCTGGTATTAAGTTGCGAGTCCCACCCATAGTGTAAACTCAAAGCAACAGACAACTGCATTAAAAGAACTTTGCGTAAAGTAAACAATCCTTGCACCCGCGAGTACAAGCACCGTTGTTTTCCCCCTTGTGGCAACAGCACATCCCCTAGACTCATGTTTCTGTCACTCAAGCTAGTCATCGAGGGGCATGAACCCACAATCAAGCATAACGTTCCCTCTTGGAGTTACTACCTACTACTTGGCCAAAGCAATAAACAGCAACGGAGAACATGCAAGAATTACTCAAGAACATAAGTATAAAAGAGGTAAATCAAATATATTACTCACACACAATCTGAACATAATCTCATAATCCATCGGATCCCAGCAAACTCATCATAGCAACAGCATAAGGATTACATATGTGCCTCGATCATGTAGGGCAGCTCACGAGGTCTAGTCGGTGAAGGACAAAGAGGGGAGGAGAACATCACATAGCTACTGGTCATGGACCCATGGTCCAAGGGAGACTACTCACAACTCATCCGGGAGGCGTCCATGGTGGTGGAGAAGCTCCCGGTGGTGATCCTCCCCTCCGGCAGGGTGCCGGGAAGAGTTCTCCTGGTGCTCCCGATCTTGGAAGCGCGGCGGCGGCGGAACAGAGATGAGATCGCGAAAAAGGGTTCCGTCCTCGAGGGTTTCGGGACGCGGTGTAAATATATGCCAAAGGGGGGCATCAGCGGAGGCCTGGGGGGCCCAGGCGCCCTGGCGGCGCTGCCAGGAGGGGGGGCGCGCCCTCTGGCCGCCTGGAGCCCCGGTGGCCCCCCTCCGACCCTACTTTAGCCGCAAGGAAGCTTCCGGAATGCTGATCTTTTATATATTTTTCCCGGGATTTTTCTGGCAATTTAAGTAATGGGAAAACCTGAAATACAAAAACAGCAGAAAACAGAAACTGGCACTGAGGTGCACTGAGTTAATAGGTTAGTACAAATATGATCAAAAGTGTATGGAAGTGCATAAATATCATAGCAATATCACACAAAAGAGGCATGGAGCAAGCAGAAATTATAGATACATTTTGGACGTATCAACATCCCCAAGCTTAATTCCTGCTCGTCCTCGAGTAGGTAAATGATAACAAGCATAATTTATGTGGTGACATGCTATTAACCATATAAGGACTTTTCACAGTCACATGACAAAAGCTTACTGAGACAATGAATCTGTAGTAATTAAGTTGCCTCATGAGAAAATCATAAAGAACTGAAAGGTTTACAATATGATACTGAAACATCAAATAGATTTGTAGTGAGCATGGTGTGCAAATATGACAAAGTGGTACCTCGCTTGCCCCCTTTAGTGAAGCAAAACATAAATGCAGGGGCACCTCCAAGGTTTAAGTGACGACTAGATACATTGATTTCAGAATAAACGATATCATAATCATGCAAAAGACAATGGTACTTTGGGACAATGCACATTACACTCAGAATGACAATCATGCTCTCAATAGTTGGTGCTTTAAAGAAGGTGGAGACTCTCGAACCGTGGCTTTTGATGGCAAGGTTGAAAACCCGTGGTCGGAAACAAAAACTAAACATGTACGAGAGCTCTTGGTTTTAAAAACAGAGGTAATAATTATTTTTGGGGTATGCATATTTCGTCAACGAATGCTAGTAGATAACTCAATTACTTCTCGAGCTGGACAAGTTTCGAGGAACGGCTCCCGCATGAGGACGATCACATCCTCTTAATCTCCTTTGTTTATCACTGCCAAAGTTTTCTGATTTCTCATGAACAAAGCGTGAAGGAGGGTTTGTTTGTTGTATTATTTTTTAATGACCCGGGCGCACTCTATGCCAGTTCCTTCTCGTATTAGGGGTTTGCACATTAGACATGCAATCCCGGGGTGAAGCTTGTCCAACTTAAAAAGATCATGAATTAACTACTACTTCCTCATGAGCTAAAACAGAGGCACAAAAGAGAAATGCTTTTTTGATTAATTTCGAGATGGTACATGAAAGTCTTCGTTAGGAATGGCAGGTAAATACCATGTATAGGAAGGTATGGTGGACTCATATGGCATAACTGGTTTAAAGGATTTTGGATGCACAAGCAGTCAGTCCGCTTAGTACAGGTGGAGGTTAGCAAAAGACTGGGAGCGACCAACTAAGAGAGCAATGACGGTCATAATCATGCAGAGCGACAAAGCAACATTGAATCGGGCATGGAAGTATATCGCTACTCAGAAATTAAAGATCATCAAGGCTTGATAGACTTTCTTTAGTGTCTTAAATATGTGTGAGCATACGCCAAGTTAATCAAAATAAATTCTTGGAGGAAGATATCACTAAACCATACCACATCATAGGCAAACAAATCATGTTGGTACTCCAATAACACATTGAGAACCCCCCCAGCTATTTGAGACTAACCATAAGAAAACATGAACTACTAAGCACCATTATGCACATAGCATTTTTATCATGGACATATCAACCAGTGCAACAGAAGCCAACTCTCTTAACAAGATAAGCATGATAATTCAAGAGAGTTCCAGCAACCAACTAAACAAAAGCTCTTTAAAAAGAAAAGCATGAAAACTAAGAGCTAAGCATGACAGTAGCTATTGAAAGACCAAGAACATACACAGCAAAGATAAACATGAAAATTCTATGTTGTGTTCCAGGTTGAAGTGGAGCGTGTTTCCCTCCCACACAAAGAAGGCTGAGTTCCAACTCGTTATGAAAAGCAAGCAAAGCTAAAGAAAACTAAAAAGGAAACTAAAAGCAAGACGTTCCAAGCATAGCACATAACACATGAAGTGATTAAAATATAGTGGAACGAAAGACGAACTGATAATGTTGATGGAGAAGGGGATGCACGGGGGCATCCCCAAGCTTAGACGCTTGAGTCTTCTTGAATATTTCTTGGGGGTGCACGGGGGCATCCCCAAGCTTGAGCGTTTGACACTCCTGAATCTTTTTATCATCTTTCCTCGCACACTTGAAAACTCCCTTCATACATAACTCATCATAATCTGATTAGCGAGGTTAGTACCCATAATAAAATAAATATTCCTTGATGGAACTAAGGATATTCTTGAAGGTCTACTGTTTCTCAAGATTGCCAAAAGGTTTTTGCAAAGAAAAAGCAAGCTCAAGGTTTGCAAAATGAAGGAAAGGCAAAACAGGACAGAATCTGTGAAAAACATACCAGCAGGTAGTAAATAATTTTTTCGGGGCACTTCTGCAACTCAAATCAAAAAACTCAGAACAGACACCCGAAAGCCAATTGTATAGAGCACGCTGTCGAAACAATTCAGACCAAAAAGATGATCTGGTGATTTTATACGAATTTTTCAACCAAGGACAGAATCTGTTTCCTGGACAGCACATCAGAACTTTTGAACTTTCTTGCAATCAGAGGCTAAACTTGGCACAAAGCTGAAAAGTAAAGATACAATGATGATGCTACTGTAGTAAAAACATCAAGACACAACAAAAGCAAAATAAAATTTTATTCATTGTGGGCTGCCTCCCAAAAGCGCTTTCTTTTATGCCTTTAAGCTAGGCATAATGCAAAGAGATCAAGTTTTATCAAGAGTAAAAGAATAGCTAGCCCGTATAACGGACTCAAAAGGTAACTTAATCTTCTTTCTAGGGAAGTGTTCCATCCCTTTCTTGAGAGGAAATTGGAATCTTATATTCCCCTCTTTCATGTCAATGATAGCACCCACGGTGCGAAGAAAAGGACGTCCCAAAATAATTGGACAAGAAGGTTCACATTCAATATCCATAATAGTAAATCAACGGGAACATAATTGTCATTGACAATGATAAGAACATCGTCGATCCTCCCCAAAGGTTTCTTTATGGAAGAATCAACAAGACGAACACCAAAAGAACAAGAATCAAAAGGTTTCAATTTAAGCATATCATATATTCTTTTGGGCATAACGGAGGTACTAGCTCCAACATCACATAAAGCATAGCAAGAGAAGTTATTCAACTTAATTTTAATCATAGGATCCCAACCATCTTCTAGCTTTCTAGTTATGGAGGCTTCTACCCTAAGTTTCTCCTCCCTAGCTTTGATGAGAGCATTAGTGATATGCTCTGTGAAGGCAAGATTAAGCGTGCTAGTGTGGGGATCTCTAGACATCTTGTGAAGGAAATCAATAACTTCGTTAAGGGTGCAATTATCAAAATCAAGGTCACTACTATCAAGTAAAGTGGTAGTGGTGTCCTTTAGGCTCACTTGTTTGGTAGTTTCTATGGTCATAGCATCACCATTAATAGGTCCAATGGGACCAGGAGTGCATTGGGTGCTAAGAGTTTGGATATCCTCAACAACTTGGATAGTAGCAACGGTGTGGTGGGTAGGAAGGTTCTTAATTCTATCTTCTTCCTCCTTTTCTCTAGCCCATCTCTCTTTAAGTTTAGCCAACATCCTAATGTTTTCATTAATTTGCACTTGAATAGCATTCAAAGGAGTGGTCTTCCTCTCCTCAAGAGGGGAAGTTCTAATTTTAAGCAATTCTACCTCATGGGCTAAATTGTCTACCTTCGAAGAGAGATCATCTAGTTTGGCTAGTTTTTCTTCTACACTCTTATTGAAGGCTTTTTGGGTAGTGATGAAATCTTTAAGCATAATCTCTAGTTCAGAAGTGGAGTTCTTGGTGCTAGGATAAGCATGGTTGTTCCCATAGGAATTAGAGGGGAACGGTCTAGGATTGCTACCAAAATTACTCCTATAAGCATTGTTATTGAAATTGTTTCTAGAGATAAAGTTCACATCTACTTGATCCTGAGTAATCGAAGAATTTAAAGGAACATCACGAGGATCAATAGAAGATTGCTTGGAAAGTAGAGACATGATCAAGTCAACTTTTTCATTTAGGGAGGAAATCTCCTCGACAGAGTTTACCTTCCTACCTGTTGGAGCGCGTTCGGTGTGCCATTGGGAATAATTCGTCATCATCTCATCGAGAAGCTTTGTGGCAGCACCAAGTGTAGTTGACATAAAGGTTCCTCCCGCGGCCGAATCTAACAAGTTCCGCGAGGTCAAGTTCAAGCCTGCATAAAAAGTTTGGATAACCATCCAAGTAGTCAAACCATGAGTAGGGCAGTTCTTGACAAGAGATTTCATGCGTTCCCAAGCTTGGGCAACGTGTTCATTATCCAATTGTTTAAAATTCATTATCTTACTCCTTAGTTGGATAATTTTAGCAGGTGGATAGTACTTTCCAATAAAGGCATCCTTGCACTTGTCCCAAGAATCTATGCTATTTCTAGGCAAAGATTGAAACCAAATTTTAGCTCCTCCTCTCAAGGAGAAAGGAAAAACCTTAAGCTTAACAATATTACCATCTATTTCTTGGTACTTTTGCATATCACAGAGCTCAACAAAATTGTTTAAGTGTAAAGCAGCATCATCTCCAGCACCGGAGAATTGATCTTTCATAACTAGGTTCAGTAAAGCAGGTTTAATTTCATAAGAAGGTGCTGAAGTGGCAGGTGTAGTAATGGTTGTGCAGATAAAGTCATCGTTGTTATGACTAGTGAAGTCACACAACTTGGTGTTCTCGGTGGAACCCATAGAAGCAAGCAAGCAAGATAACTATTTTTGTGATTTTTGATAAAAGACACTAAAGCAAAACTGAAAGGTAAACTAACAAGACTAAAAAGCAAAGGTAAAAGATAGCGTGCAACTTATGGGCCTCGAACCCCTCGTTGGTTACCCCAAGTGGAAGGTGTAAGATGCAGTGTTGTGGAAGTTTTTCCCTTAGCAAAGATGCCAAGGATCGAATCCCCAGAGACTCCTAGTTTCAACAAGTAGGTGTCAACTGCTACGGCGCCAGATAGTAGCAATCAACGTGGACCTGCACACAGATACAAATAACTTTGCTCCCAACGAGTACAGAGAGGTTGTCAATCCCTCCGGCCTTGTAGTTCACAAAGGATTAAAAGCAATGATAGTGGTGATAGATAATGTTTTGCAATAGTAAGTAATAACAAAAAGTAAAATAGCGGATGTGATCAATGATGGTAATATGGACCGGAGTCTCATGATGTTCACTAGTGATGTCTCTCTCCCAAAAGACGATAAAACAGCTATGTGAGGTAAACAAATTACAACTGGGCAATTGACAGGACCACGAACGCAAACCAATGCTGACTACATTGCAAGAAAGGTTGAGGTTCAAAGCATGGGCGGTACGCCAAAGTAAGTAGACCGAAATCCATCAATATCTACTACTAATCATCCACCTTGAGATATCTATCCAGAACATCTCGCTGGTATTAAGTTGTGAGTCCTACCCATAGTGTAAACTCAATGCAACAGACAACTGCGTTAAAAGAACTTTGCGTAAAGTAAACAATCCTTGCATCCGCGGGCACAAGCACCGTTGTTTTCCCCCTTGTGGCAACAGCACATCCCCTAGACTCATGTTTCTGTCACTCAAGCTAGTCATCGAGGGGCATGAACCCACAATCAAGCATAACGTTCCCTCTTGGAGTCACTACCTACTACTCGGCCAAAGCAATAAATAACAACGGAAAACATGCAAGAATTACTTATGAACATAAATATAAAAGAGGTAGATCAAATATATTACTCAAGATCAATCTGAACATAATCCCATAATCCATCGGATCCCAGCAAACTCAACATAGCGACAGCATAAGGATTACATATGTGCCTCGATCATGTAGGGCAGCTCACGAGGACTAATTAGTGAAGCACGAGAACGGGAGGAGAACATCACATAGCTACTGGTCATGGACTCATGGTCCAAGGGAGACAACTCACGAGTCATCCGGGAGGCGTCCATGGTGGTGGAGAAGCTCCCGGTGGTGATCCTCCCCTCCGGCAGGGTGCCGGGAAGAGTTCTCCTGGTGCTCCCGATCTTGGAAGCGGCGGCGACGGCGGAACAGAGATGGGATCGTGAAAAGAGTTCCTGTTCTGAGGGTTTCGGAGGACGCTTTAAATATATGCCAAAGGGGGGCATCGGGGAAGCTTAAGGGGGCCCAGGCGCCCCCCCCGGCGCGGCTCAGGGGGGGCGCGCCGCCAGGGCGCCTGGAGCCCTGGTGCCTCCCCCCCGGCTGTCCTTCGGACGCAAGGTTGTTTCCGGAACGCTGATTTTTTATATAATTTTTCTGGATTTTTCCTGGCAGTTCTCGTAACGTGAAAACCTGAAATACAAAAACAGCCGAAAACAGAAACTGGCACTGGGGTGCACTGGATTAGTAAGTTAGTCCAAATATGATCAAAAGTGTATGGAAGTGTATGAATATCATAGCAATATCACCCAAAAGTGGCATGGAGCAAGCAGAAATTATAGATACGTTTTGGACGTATCAACATCCCCAAGCTTAATTCCTGCTCGTCCTCGAGTAGGTAAATGATAACAAAAATAATTTCTGTGGTGACATGCTATTAACCATATAGGACTTTTTCTAGTCATATGACAAAAGCTTACTGAGACAATGATTCTATAGTAATTAAGTTGTCTCATGAGAAAATCACAAATGACTGAAAGTTTTACAACATGAAACTGAAACTTCAAAAAGATTTGCAATGAACATGATGTGCAAATATGATAAAGTGATATCTAGCTTGCCCCCTTTAGTGAAACAAAACATAAATGCAGGGGCACCTTCAAGGTTTAAGTGATGACTAGATACAATGATTTCAAAATAAACGATATCACAATCATGCAAAAGACAATGCTACTTTGGGACAATGCACATTACACTCAGAATGACAATCATGCTCTCAATAGTTGGTGCTTTAACATAAAAGTAGAAGAATGGTTATGTGCTAGAGCTTTTTATTTTGAAAACATAGAAGCAATTTTGTCAACGGTAGTAGTACTTCATATGTGTCATGTATAAGACATCCTATAAGTTGCAAGCCTCATGCATCAAATACCAATAGTGCTCGCACCTTGTCCTAATTAGCTCGGATTTCCATGGGTTATCATTGCATTACATATGTTTCAACCAAGTGTCACAAAGGGGTACCTCTATGCCACCTGTACAAAGGTCCAAGGAGATAAATCGCATTTGATTTCTCGTTTTTGATAGATCTCAACTTGAGGACATCCATACCGGGACAACATAGAAAATAGATGATGGACTCCTCTTTAATGCATAAGCATATTCTCATAAGAGATTGAGGATTAATGTCCAAGCTAAAACTTCCACCATGATACATGGCTTTGGTTGGCGGCCCAATGTTCTTCTCTAACAATATGCATATTCATTCAACCCACGGCAAATCACCCTTACTTCAGACAAGACGAACATGCATAGCAACTCACATGATATTCAACAAACGTGTGACAGTTGATGGCGTCCCCAGAAACATGGTTACCGCTCAGCAAGCAACTTATAAGAAATAAGATACATAAGCAACATATTCTTTACCACAATAGTTTTTAAGCTACTTTCCCATGAGCTATATATTGCAAAGTTAGTTCGCTTAGTACAGGTGGAGGTTAGCAAAAGACTGGGAGCGACCAACTAAGAGAGCAATGACGGTCATAATCATGCAGAGCGACAAAGCAATATTGAATCAGGCATGGTAGTTATATCGCTACTCAGAAATAAAAGATCATCAAGGCTTGACAGACTTTCTTTACAGTCTTAAATATGCGTGAGCATACGCCAAGTCAATCAAAATAAATTCTTGAGGGAAGATATTACTAAACCATACCACATCATAGGCAAACAAATCAAGTTGGTACTCCAATAACACATTGGGAATCCCCCAGCTATTTAATATTAACCATAAGAAAACCTGAACTACTAAGCGCCATCATGCAAGTAGCATCTTTATCATAGACACATTAACCAATGCAACGGAAGCAAACTCTCATAATAAGGTGAGCATGATAATTAAAGAGAGTTCAAGCAACCAACTAGACAAAAGCTATTTGAAAAGATAAGCATGAATACTAAGAGCAGAGCATGATAGTAGCTATTAAAAGACAAAGAACACACACAGCATAGATAGACATGAAAATTCTATGTTATGTTCTAGGTAGAGGTGGAGCGTGTTTCTCTCCCACATAAAGAATGCTGAGTTCCGACTCGTTATGAAAAACTAAAAGCAAGATGCTCCAAGCATAGCACATAACACATGAAGTGATAAAAATATAGTGGAACGAAAGACGAACTGATAATGTTGATGGAGAAGGGGATGCACGGGGGCATCCCCAAGCTTAGACGCTTGAGTCTCCTTGAATATTTCTTGGGGGTGCACGGGGGCATCCCCAAGCTTGAGCGCTTGACACTCTTGAATCTTTTTATCATCTTCCCTCGCACACTTGAAAACTCCCTTCATACATAACTCATTATAATCTGATTAGCGAGGTTAGTACCCTTAATAAAATAATTGCACCTTGCTGGAAATAAAGATATTCTTGAAGTTCTACTATTTCTCAAGATTGCCAAAAGGTTTTTGCAAAGAAAAAGCAAGCTCTTGATTTGCAAAATGAAGGAAAGGCAAAACAGGACAGAATCTGTGAAAAACAGAACAGCAGGTAGTAATTGATCTGTTCGGGATACTTCTGTAACTCAAATCAAAAAAACTCAGAACAGACGCACGAAAGACAATTATATAGAGAACGCTGTCAAAAAAATTAAGACCAAAAACATGATCTGGTGATTTTATACGAATATTTCTATCCAAGGACAGAATCTGTTTCCTGGACAGCACCTCACAACTTTTGAACTTTCTAGCAATCAGAGGCTATACTTGGCACAAATATGAAAAGCAAAGATACAATGATGATGCTACAGCAGTAAACAACATCAAGACACAACAAAAGCAAAAAAATTATTCATGTGGGCTGCCTCCCAAAAGCGCTTTCTTTTATGCCTTTAAGCTAGGCATAATGCATAGATCAAGTTTTGTCAAGAGTAAAAGAATAACTAGCCCGTACAGCGGACTCAAAAGGTAACTTGATCTTCTTTCGAGGGAAGTGTTCCATCCCTTTCTTGAGAGGAAACTGAAATTTTATATTACCCTCTTTCATGTCAATGATAGCACCAACGGTGCGTAAAAAGGGACGTCCCAAAATAATTGGACATGAAGGATCACATTCAATATCCATAATAGTAAAATCAACGGGCACATAATTATCATTGACAACAATAAGAACATCGTCGATCCTCCCCAAAGGTTTCTTTATGGAAGAATCAACGAGACGAACACCAAAAGAACAAGAATCAAAAGGTTTCAATTTAAGCATATCATATATTCTTTTGGGCATAACAGAGGTACTAGCTCCAACATCACATAATGCATAGCAAGAGAAGTCATTCAAATTAATTTTTATCATAGGATCCCAACCATCTTCTAGCTTTCTAGGTATGGAGGCTTCTACTCTAAGTTTCTCCTCCCTAGCTTTGATGAGAGCATTAGTGATATGCTCTGTAAAGGCAAGGTTAAGCGTGCTAGTGCGGGGATCTCTAGACATCTTGTGAAGGAAATCAATAACTTCGGTAAGAGTGCAATTATCAAAATCAAGGTCACGAGCATCAAGTAAAGTGGTAGTGGTGTCCTTTACATTCACTTGTTTGGTAGTTTCTATAGTCATAGCATCACCATTAATAGGTCCAATGGGACCAGGAGTACATTGGGTGCTAAGAGTTTGAACATCCTCAACAACTTGGATAGTAGCAACAGTGTGGTGGGTAGGAAGGCTCTTAATTCTTTCCTCTTCCTCCCTTTCTCTAGCCCATCTCTCTTTAAGTTTAGCCATCATCCTAATGTTTTCATTAATTTGCACTTGAATAGCATTTATAGGAGTGACTTCCCTCTCCTCAAGAGGAGAAGTTTTAATTTTAAGCAATTTTACCTCATTGGCTAAATGGTCTACCTTAAAAGAAAGATCATCTAGTTTATGTAGTTTTTCTTCTACACTCTTATTAAAGGCTTTTTGGGTAGTGATGAAATCTTTAAGCATAATCTCTAGTTCAGTAGTGGAGTTCTTGGTGATAGGATAAGCATTGTTGTTCCCATAAGAATTAGAGGGGAACGGTCTAGGATTGTTACCAAAGTTACTCCTATAAGCATTGTTGTTAAAATTGTTTCTAGAGATAAAATTCACATCTACTTGTTCTTGAGCAATCAAAGAATTTAAAGGAACATCACGAGGATCAACAGTAGATTGCTTCGAAAGTAGAGACATGATCAAGTCAACTTTTTCATTAAGGGAGGAAATCTCCTCGACAGAGTTTACCTTCCTACCTGTTGGAGCGCGTTCGGTGTGCCATTGGGAATAGTTGGTCATCATCTCATCGAGAAGCTTTGTGGCAGCACCAAGTGTAGTTGACATAAAAGTTCCTCCCGCGGCCGAATCTAACAAGTTCCGCGAGGTAAAGTTCAAGCCTGCATAAAAAGTTTGGATAACCATCCAAGTAGTCAAAGCGTGAGTAGGGCAGTTCTTGATAAGAGATTTCATACGTTCCCAAGCTTGGGCAACGTGTTCATTATCCAATTGTTTAAAATTCATTATGTTACTTCTAAGCTGGATAATTTTAGCAGGTGGATAGTATTTTCCGATAAAAGCATCTTTGCACTTGTCCCATGAATCTATGCTATTTCTAGGCAAAGACTGAAACCAAATTTTAGCTCCTCCTCTCAAGGAGAAAGGAAAAAGCTTAAGCTTAACAATATTACCATCTATTTCATGGTACTTTTGCATATCACAAAGTTCAACAAAGTTGTTCAAGTGTAAAGCAGCATCATCTCCAGCACCGGAGAATTGTTCTCTCATAACTAAGTTCAGTAAAGCAGGTTTAATTTCATATGAAGGTGCTGAAGTGGCAGGTGTAGTGATAGGTGTGCTGATAAAGTCATCGTTGTTGTGACTAGTGAAGTCACACAACTTGGTGTTCTCGGTGGAACCCATAGTAGCAAGCAAGCAAGATAACTATTTTTGTAATTTTCGATAAAAGGGTACTGAAGCAAAAATGAAAGGTAAACTAACAAGACTAAAAAGCAAAGGTAAAAGATAGCGTGCAACTCCCCTATCCTGAAGAGTGGAGTCCCCGGCAACGGCGCCAGAAAAACTCCTTGATGGGCCTCGAACCCCTCGTTGGTTACCCCAAGTGGAAGGTGTAAGATGCAGTGTTGTGGAAGTTTTTCCCTTAGCAAAGATGCCAAGGATCGAATCCCCAGAGACTCCTAGGTTCAACAAGTAGGTGTCAACTGCTACGGCGCCAGATAGTAGCAATCAACGTGGATCTGCACACAGATACAAATAACTTTGCTCCCAACGAGTACAGAGAGGTTGTCAATCCCTCCGGCCTTGTAGTTCTCAAAGGAATAAAAGCAATGATAGTGGTGATAGATAATGTTTTGCAATAGTAAGTAATAATGAAAAGTAAAATATGTAGGAGATATGCCCTAGAGGCAATAATAAATTCTATTATTTATCTCACTGTTCATAATTAGGTTTATGTTCCATGCTATAACTGCTATGGTTCCCGAGCCCGTATATCCATAAAGGCTCTGGGGAAAACCCATGTGCACGTGTGGAATAATAAACGGTAAAAAGTATTCCTAGTCATGCCTCTAAGACTAGCTCAAGTGTTGCATGATGATTATGTTTTCCCAATCATGGGCATGTCTATGCCAGCAACTTTGAGGGCACAATGTTATAGGAACATTTGTGTTGAATCGACCCGAATTGATGTTATGCTATGAGATACATTCGTCACAAGTTTATGGTTAATAACACAGGAAGTTAATGTTTGCATAATTCCTTAGACCATGAGAGTATCGAGTTTCTTCATGCTTGCTTCATGGACTTTGGGGTTTGTTAAACGTCATCCGTAAATGGGTGGCTATTACGGCGGCTTACGGGTTCATGGAAAAGTGTGTTAAGTAACTTGATAGCTCAAGATTGGGATTTGCTCCTCCGTCGATGGAGAGATATACTCGGGCCCTCTCGGTGTTACGGTATCCATCATCGTCTGGCCAGACACAGGGTGATTTGATCACTGGGATGCCGGAACACGAAAACGAGAAAAGAGAACAAAACCGGTAACGAGGTAACTTGCATAGTGGACAAAGTGTTTGCCCACAGGGATGCAATAAATCTCACCTCGGGTGTTTGTGACATATCACGAAGCAAAAGGAATAGCACACAGCAACTGGAGGTTCACTCGAATATTCATTCGTGTGGGTATAGGGGGTCAATATGGGTGTCCACGGCTCCGATGTTGATCATTGATCGGAAGAGGTTCCGTGTCATGTCTATACTTCACCGAACCTATAGGGTCACACGCTTAAGGGTCATCTATCTGCTGAATACTAGACAGGGAGTCTGAGAGAAAATCACCGAAAAAGTTTCGGACACCGAAAAAGTTTCGGACAGCGGAAAAGTTCCGCAGAGAGAGGTCACCGGATGAGTTCCGGTGAAACTGAAAAGTTGTTTCAGAGGATACCATAAAGTCAAATTGGTTTTGGCACATGCCTGATAATTCTTGGAGGATGCCAGAATCATTCTGGAAACTTTCTGGAATTTTCGGAGATGAAAACCGGAAATGTTCTGGAGCTGCCGGAACCGCTTCAGATGCTTTTTGCAGATGAAAATCACTAAACTGGAATTGTTCCAGAACGCGTTGAAAATTATTATGGTGGGTACTGGAAATGTTCTAAGCCCACATGAATATTTTCAGTTCGAACGGACGCCGAAAAATGTCGTCGTGAATAGTGAAAGTGCTTTTTGGGTTACTTTTTGGAAAGCCATTATTTTGGGCTTTGTCCCAAGATCTTTTGGGATGACATGGATGGATAGGAAGGTGGTGGAGCCACCCAAGAGGGCAGCCAATTTCGTTGGTGGCCTTGGGGGGGCCCCCATGTGGCTTCCTTCCACCATTTGGTGCTCCACTTGCCTCCCCATTTTGCCCTTATGTATGACATAAAGCATGGGCACTTTGGGTATTTGTGGAGGCACACTACCCCTTGGTTTTCCTATAAATAGGAGGTGAGGGGCTGCCCAAACCTTCACTCCTACTCACATACAAGTGCCATGCATGATCTGGCTTCTCTCTCCCTCCCCGCGAAATAGTTTCGTAGAGCCGAAAGGCTGTCTGGGTTCCGGTAGGAACTAGTTCTGGACGGCGAAGCCCTGCCGGATAGATGACACCGTATGTGTGCAACTCTGTAGAGAGGTCGTAGTTTCGATCTTAGTGCCCTGAGGGGCTGTTCGTGTGTGCCTCCCGAAGGGCTGTCCAAGTGACGGTCCGAGTTCTGTGAGTCCTCCCGAAGGGCTGTCCGAGTGACCGTTCGAGTTTCGAAGGTCCTCCCGAAGGGCTGTCCGCGACATCGTCCGGGGGACTGTTCGACCGTCTCCCGGAGGGCTGTCCGAGGAGCGGATGAGGGTATACATCCTCGCGGTTGGGAGGTTGTAAATCCTAGCTGCGGGGATCTGCACCGACGATCGTCATCGACTCTACTTCCGCTGCGCTACGAGTCGGTAACGAAACAGATCAAACCTTGTATGCAGTCTTCATAGTGGTCCTGGGCTGGTGCGTAGGTCAGAAATTTTTATTTTCTGCTGCGTTACCCTACAGTGGCATCAAGAGCCGTGCTATGCGTAGATGCAGGTTGCGATCTAGAATACATGGAGATGTATGGGTGTTGCACAATATAATTAGGTAGTAGATAAGATCTATTACTGAAAATTATTTGTGCGGGTAGCAGATGAAATCTGTTACCTGAAGTTCTTGTTGCTTCCCTTAAATTTGCGTAGTCCTGATCTTGACAGCATTGTGGAATCTGACAAAGTTCTGGCAATCCGCGATCCTTTCATGCTACTCCTGAGTATGCTGATTGACAGATCAACGAAGTGCTAACAGTTCTTTGGGTTCCACTTTAGTCAAAGAAAGATGGATGTTTCGCAGACGAAAGGGCAATGCAGATATGATCTGCACGGGGGTCATGCGTATGACGAAGTTTAGTATGGGGCTCGAGATTTTATTATCTCGTGTTTCATACACCCTGGAAAGTTAATCTAGCGACTTGAATTATCATACTTGATGATGGACGTTGGTAGCTTCGGTTTGTTTCGAAACCTTAGAAGCCACGTAAGATAAACTTTTGCATGAACCGATTAGAGACGTCTAACTTGGTTTTGCAGGAGGGTTTGCATGTGCATATGATGTGGTATAGCAGTGCTCCTAATAATTTGATTATGTATGAGATGGCTATATGATGTAAATTAATTAACATGACCTGCGTGTCATGATTTGGCATGATGGTTGGAGCCATATGATTGCACTTTAATGACCTGCGTGTCAACCTTGTGTAATGCATTTATTTTATCTGCTATAGAGATAGCAATATTATCTGGTGCATCGACAAGGTGGTGGCAATCTTCGCGAAGGTGAATACCGACGCGAATGCCGAAGACGAAGAAATGAAAGACTTCTCCGTCAGAAAGGGCTATACCATATCATGCTAATTATGAATTGCCTGAGATGTTTATCCCTTTGATGCACCCTTCTTGATTGCGCGGTAGTCGCTTTTTATTAGGGTGATCTCTCACAAAAATATCAAGTAGTTAGTGTTCTCCCAAGTGTAGCACCGTCACGGCACCTAACTTTTCGGGGCATCACATGATCTCCATGGGTGCGAACGATTAGGGATGTGTGAGGCGGGTGAGTTGAGACCTCGCAGCGAGATCACTTGGTTGTCTTGACGTTCAGGCATGACAGTCATGAGCTCGGAACACACGCATCGAAAGATGAACAAGAATCACATAGAGATGTGATTGGCAAGTTTGCCTACCGATTGAAGTTCGCGCCATTTGAGTTCATCTCGAACCGTGGCGTTGAATTGAAATGCGGATCTTGAATCACTCACAATCAATTATGAGAGATATTGATTTGAGTGGGAGCGCACTGCAGAATTAACTTGTTTAATTCTCAGTGCAATTAATTTTGAACACTGTCTAAGTGTGGTTTGCATAATAGTTGTAGAATAATGGCTCGCGTTTCCACCTTCCCTATTAAAATTGAATAGCTGTTAAATATCTGGTTAAAACTTTACGGTTGGTAACGTAATGTGAGGATTGTCCTCAAGAGTGCCGAGAAGGACTCTGTCCTATCGCATACTTTCGGTATTCTCCCGCTAATGCTATGGATGATGAGACTCTCGTCCCTCGATCCAAAAGCTAGAATTCTGTTACGGTCAAATGCAATATGCTTGCTTCCATGAGACCCGAACTTCGAAAGTTTGGATAGTTATGTGATATTCATGGAATCTGAAAATCATTTTCAGAGACAGACAAAGGCTGAAAGATATGAGATATCCAAAGCAGTGTTTGTTTGCAAACTATTAGTAAAGGAGTTTACTATGCATTAGACTGATAAGAGAGGGATCCAGTAGAACGCCTGTCATATGATGAAAGGTGAATAAAACAACAACTTAAAGAGAAAGGAAGTGTCCGAAGGGTGTTAGTAAGACTTTCACGCCTAGGAAGTCCGGGGCTAACGCCACTCTTAAGTTGGGTGCTTCTTCTGAGAGTAGGAGAAATACTAAAAGTTAAACTGTTAGAAGTATAATGGTAAAAAGAAAGAAGACTGGAATATCCAGCTCATGTATGAATGTCATACAAGTTTTTGATGTATAGAAGGCTGGTCAAAGATATAGTCCTTGGGAATTATGATTAACTTGTTGATCACTAATTCTTGGGTATTGTGAGTTAATCACAAAGATACCCGCTCGATTGCATTCTGATGCAACTCGATGTAAGAACTACTATGGCCTAAGACACTAGCCAGGAATGAGGTTTAGGTATACACAGGGAACATAGTAAATGTTACTATACCTTCCATCGGTGTATTACCGTCTGTATTTATTTTCATAATTCATTTAGAGTTTTACACACTCTAGCCCATTGCATAAGGTATCTTGCAAGAAGGTTGTTCATAAGAGAACTTCTGATGTTCGGTGTTATGAACAACATAAGGGCCATACTTTCATTATGAATGAGATGTATGTTATGAATGTTGATAATAATATATTACCTCTGTGTTTATTTTCATAATTCATTTTAGAGTTTCATACACTCTAGCCCATTGCACAGTGTTTTTGCAAAAGAGGTTATTCATAAAAACAACAATTGTTGTTCAGTATTATGAATAACATGAAGGGCCATGCTTCCATCCAAGATGGGATGTATGTTATGAATATTGATGGTAATATGATACATCCATAACACTGACGCTAAATGTCGCAAGACTAAAAGAATACCACACAGGTGTGGCACTGCATTTGGTCACATTGGAGAAACCCGCATGGAAAATTCCATTATGATGGATTTTGAAGTCGTTTGATTTTGAATCATCTGACACTTGCAACTTTCCTCCGAAAAGAGAAGTGACTGAAATACCGTTCACAGGCCATAAGGAACGAGGAACAAACTTATTGGTGATCATACATTTGATGTGTGTAGTCCGATAAATGTTGTTAGTAGTGGATTTATCTATCTTCAGAAATGACTCAAGTAGATATATGGATATTTACTTGATGAGACGTAAGTCTGGATCTTTTGAAATCATTCGAAAGGTTTTCAAAAATGAAGTAGAAGTTATTGTAACAAGAAAATTATGTTTCTACAATTCGATTGCAGAAAGGAATATTTGAGTTACAAGCTTAGCAAATGTCTGATGAGTTGTGAAAGCTGTTTCATAACTTACACTTCCCGGAACACCACTGCAAAGTGAAAAGTCTGTGAAGATGTAATCAAACCATTTATGACATGGTGAGATCAAAGATGACATAAATAAATTTGCCATTATCCCTTTTATAGTGATGCTTTAGAGACTGCGGCTTTTACACTGAAAAGAGCTTCATCGGGTCTGTTGAAATGAAGCCATGGTATGGTACGCCCAACCATGTTATATCTTTTCTTAACATTTGGAATATGGGGCTTGTGTAAAAGGTTACAAACCTATTCCAAATCAGACAAGTGCTACTTTGTAGGTTATCCCAAGCAATTGGGTATTCCTCCCTCACAATACCGAGGCAAATAGTTTTGCCACGAAACGGTATGCTTTTAAAGAGAATGGTTCTTTCAAAAAGGGTGAGTGGGAGGACAGTGCAAACTCGACGAGATAACAGTATCTTCGTCATCAGGTCAAAGGAAAGAAACCTTGGAAGTAATTCCGGAGTTTCCTACTACGACTGATACGAAAGTCTCTACAATAAAATGTATGGACTTCGGTCGAACTTGCAGCTGAACCACGTAGGCAAGGCTCGTGCAAACCTCTCAGGTGCGCAGACGAGATATTGTTGTTGGACAACAGTATACCTATGATACACAAGGAAGCGTTGATGGGCCCTGACTCCGGAATTGGCTAAATGCCAATACAACCCGAGTTAGTTTCCATATAAGTGATTCAAGATTAAAACCTTGATACACCTTTCGGAAGACTTAGAGTCTGACGAATATTTATGGAACTTAAAACTGATACGGATAAAATGTTTTATCCATAAAGCTCGACTTGTTGCAATAAACAAGTTCAAGGAGTTGACTACGATGAGATTGTCTCACCGTAGCGATGCTTAAAGTCGGTTCGGGTTGAACTAGCAATTAATAAATATTTCAATCTTGAGATATGAAACATGGATGACAAAACAATTTCCATCTAATGGAAATGAAACCTAGGACTTGTATGTGATACAGTCCAAAGTAATTTGTCGATCCAGAGGATGCTAGTAGGTATGCAAACTTCAGAGTTCCAGCAATGGACAGAAGAGAGCAAAATGGAGTTGGAATCTTCGTGTTTTGATGAAATGGTCAAAAGGGGTTTTGACGTCATCAATGGGTAACGAAGATGCTTGTAATTCAAGAAAGTAAGTGGGAGCGCAATAATATTTCTAAAAACCTTGTGTGCTTGACACATTGGTAATTGGAAATAAATTTCTTGACACAAATTAAGGACTTCATTTGAAAATAGTTTTTCGATGAAGTGCTTAGTCTAAAATAGCCTCGATATTAGGCATGATGATCTATGGAGATAGATTTACCTAATGGGGCTAAGCAATGAATACATATTGACAAGATGCTAAAACTTTTTAGCATATAAAACGCCAAGGAGTGATTCTTGCCGAAGTCACATGGAAAGAGTTTTTGCAAGACTCGGTGTCCCTAAAACACTGATGAGCAAAATACATGATGGAGATTCCACACACCTTCGTGTTTGGATTAATCATGTATTCCATGGTATGTAGAACAACCAGATATGTCCAATACTCCAAAGGTGTTGCGAGTATGGATACCAAAGTGATCAAAGTACTGATCATAGGACAACAGTGAAAGATGTCATTTAGTACCAGAGTAGTACTGATGACATGGTTTCTCGCAAGCGGAGATCATGAAGAGTTCGTTGTAAAATGTTACATCGATACAGTCTTCATCTTTTCCCCGTGCGATTTTCGATTTAAATCAAGGGTTTTGTGTAACACACAATGTGGTGGCACAGTTAGTTGGAAAATGTTCCAAACAAGTTACTGTGGCGAATTCTATAACAAAGGCGAAGTATGTTGCCGCTTTTGAAGCGACAAAGAAGATGTTGAATCATATAGTTCATTCATGAACTTAGTATGGTTCCAAGATGGCTTTTGTCAATGGGACACTACTGCAGGTAGTTGCTCCATAACTCAGTCTGAGGAATCCAGGTTCGACCTGTGATTCGCATACATACAAAGCGAAATCCACACAAAATATGAATTTTGTGAAGGCGTGAAAACGCGAGGGATATGCAAAGACACACACGGAGCTGAAGTCGTCAGATCCGTTGGACATCAGGCTATACCACAAGCGAAGCATATTTACACCAATGTGCCATAGGTGTAAAGTGCATTAGCATTGACTAGATATTGACTCTAGTGCAAGTGGGAGTCTGTAGGAGATATGCCCTAGAGGCAATAATAAATTCTATTATTTATCTCACTGTTCATAATTAGGTTTATGTTCCATGCTATAACTGCTATGGTTCCCGAGCCCGTATATCCATAAAGGCTCTGGGGAAAACCCATGTGCACGTGTGGAATAATAAACGGTAAAAAGTATTCCTAGTCATGCCTCTAAGACTAGCTCAAGTGTTGCATGATGATTATGTTTTCCCAATCATGGGCATGTCTATGCCAGCAACTTTGAGGGCACAATGTTATAGGAACATTTGTGTTGAATCGACCCGAATTGATGTTATGCTATGAGATACATTCGTCACAAGTTTATGGTTAATAACACAGGAAGTTAATGTTTGCATAATTCCTTAGACCATGAGAGTATCGAGTTTCTTCATGCTTGCTTCATGGACTTTGGGGTTTGTTAAACGTCATCCGTAAATGGGTGGCTATTACGGCGGCTTACGGGTTCATGGAAAAGTGTGTTAAGTAACTTGATAGCTCAAGATTGGGATTTGCTCCTCCGTCGATGGAGAGATATACTCGGGCCCTCTCGGTGTTACGGTATCCATCATCGTCTGGCCAGACACAGGGTGATTTGATCACTGGGATGCCGGAACACGAAAACGAGAAAAGAGAACAAAACCGGTAACGAGGTAACTTGCATAGTGGACAAAGTGTTTGCCCACAGGGATGCAATAAATCTCACCTCGGGTGTTTGTGACATATCACGAAGCAAAAGGAATAGCACACAGCAACTGGAGGTTCACTCGAATATTCATTCGTGTGGGTATAGGGGGTCAATATGGGTGTCCACGGCTCCGATGTTGATCATTGATCGGAAGAGGTTCCGTGTCATGTCTATACTTCACCGAACCTATAGGGTCACACGCTTAAGGGTCATCTATCTGCTGAATACTAGACAGGGAGTCTGAGAGAAAATCACCGAAAAAGTTTCGGACACCGAAAAAGTTTCGGACAGCGGAAAAGTTCCGCAGAGAGAGGTCACCGGATGAGTTCCGGTGAAACTGAAAAGTTGTTTCAGAGGATACCATAAAGTCAAATTGGTTTTGGCACATGCCTGATAATTCTTGGAGGATGCCAGAATCATTCTGGAAACTTTCTGGAATTTTCGGAGATGAAAACCGGAAATGTTCTGGAGCTGCCGGAACCGCTTCAGATGCTTTTTGCAGATGAAAATCACTAAACTGGAATTGTTCCAGAACGCGTTGAAAATTATTATGGTGGGTACTGGAAATGTTCTAAGCCCACATGAATATTTTCAGTTCGAACGGACGCCGAAAAATGTCGTCGTGAATAGTGAAAGTGCTTTTTGGGTTACTTTTTGGAAAGCCATTATTTTGGGCTTTGTCCCAAGATCTTTTGGGATGACATGGATGGATAGGAAGGTGGTGGAGCCACCCAAGAGGGCAGCCAATTTCGTTGGTGGCCTTGGGGGGGCCCCCATGTGGCTTCCTTCCACCATTTGGTGCTCCACTTGCCTCCCCATTTTGCCCTTATGTATGACATAAAGCATGGGCACTTTGGGTATTTGTGGAGGCACACTACCCCTTGGTTTTCCTATAAATAGGAGGTGAGGGGCTGCCCAAACCTTCACTCCTACTCACATACAAGTGCCATGCATGATCTGGCTTCTCTCTCCCTCCCCGCGAAATAGTTTCGTAGAGCCGAAAGGCTGTCTGGGTTCCGGTAGGAACTAGTTCTGGACGGCGAAGCCCTGCCGGATAGATGACACCGTATGTGTGCAACTCTGTAGAGAGGTCGTAGTTTCGATCTTAGTGCCCTGAGGGGCTGTTCGTGTGTGCCTCCCGAAGGGCTGTCCAAGTGACGGTCCGAGTTCTGTGAGTCCTCCCGAAGGGCTGTCCGAGTGACCGTTCGAGTTTCGAAGGTCCTCCCGAAGGGCTGTCCGCGACATCGTCCGGGGGACTGTTCGACCGTCTCCCGGAGGGCTGTCCGAGGAGCGGATGAGGGTATACATCCTCGCGGTTGGGAGGTTGTAAATCCTAGCTGCGGGGATCTGCACCGACGATCGTCATCGACTCTACTTCCGCTGCGCTACGAGTCGGTAACGAAACAGATCAAACCTTGTATGCAGTCTTCATAGTGGTCCTGGGCTGGTGCGTAGGTCAGAAATTTTTATTTTCTGCTGCGTTACCCTACAAAATAGCGGATGTGATCAATGATGGTAATATGGACCGGAGTCTCATGATGTTCACTAGTGATGTCTCTCTCCCAAAAGACGATAAAACAGCTATGTGAGGTAAACGAATTACAGCTGGGCAATTGACAGGACCACGAACGCAAACCAATGCTGACTACATTGCAAGAAAGGTTGAGGTTCAAAGCATGGGCGGTACGCCAAAGTAAGTAGACCGAAATCCATCAATATCTACTACTAATCATCCACCTTGAGATATCTATCCAGAACATCTCGCTGGTATTAAGTTGCGAGTCCTACCCATAGTGTAAACTCAATGCAACAGACAACTGCATTGAAAGAACTTTGCGTAAAGTAAACAATCCTTGCACCCGCGGGCACAAGCACCGTTGTTTTCCCCCTTGTGGCAACAGCACATCCCCTAGACTCATGTTTCTGTCACTCAAGCTAGTCATCGAGGGGCATGAACCCACAGTCGAGCATAACGTTCCCTCTTGGAGTCACTACCCATTACTTGGCCAAAGCAATAAATAACAACGGAGAACATGGAAGAATTACTTATGAACAAAAATATAAAAGAGGTAGATCAAATATATTACTCAAGATCAATCTGAACATAATCCCATAATCCATCGGATCCCAGCAAACTCAACATAGCAACAACATAAGGATTACATATGTGCCTCGATCATGTAGGGCAGCTCACGAGGACTAATTAGTGAAGCACAAGAACGGGAGGAGAACATCACATAGCTACTGGTCATGGACTCATGGTCCGAGGGAGACTACTCACGAGTCATCCGGGAGGCGTCCATGGTGGTGGAGAAGCTCCCGGTGGTGATCCTCCCCTCCGGCAGGGTGCCGGGAAGAGTTCTCCTGGTGCTCCCGATCTTGGAAGCGGTGGCGGCGGCGGAACAGAGATGGGATCGCGAAAAGAGTTCCTGTTCTGAGGGTTTCGGAGGACGCTTTAAATATATGACAAAGGGGGGCATCGGGGAAGCTTCGGGGGGCCCAGGCGCCCCCCCGGCGCGGCCCAGGGGGGGCGCGCCGCCAGGGCGCCTGGAGCCCTGGTGGCCCCCCCGGTTGTCCTTCGGACGCAAGGTTGTTTCCGGAACGCTGATTTTTTATATAATTTTTCTGGATTTTTTTCTGGCAGTTCTCGTAACGTGAAAACCTGAAATACAAAAACAGCCGAAAACAGAAACTGGCACTCGGGTGCACTGGATTAGTAAGTTAGTCCAAATATGATCAAAAGTGTATGGAAGTGTATGAATATCATAGCAATATCACCCAAAAGTGGCATGGAGCAAGCAGAAATTATAGATACGTTTTGGACGTATCAGCAACTCCCCTATCTTGAAGAGTGGAGTCCCCGGCAACGGCGCCAGAAAACTTTGCTTGATGGCTTCTCGCCCCTCGTTGGTTACCCCAAGTGGAAGGTTTGAGATGCAGTGTAGCGGTAGTTTTCCCTTGGCAAATATACCGAGGATCGAATTCCCCTGAGACTCCGAGATTCAACAAGAAGGTGTCAACTGCTAACGGCGCCAGATATTTAGCGGCTGACAGGACCTGCACACAGATACAAATAACTATGCTCCCAACGAGTACAGAGAGGTTGTCAATCCCTCTGGCCTTGTCGTTTACAAAGGATCAAACGCAAGAGATAATAGTGATAGGTATAACTGCAACTAGTAAGTAAGAACAGAAAGTAAATAGCGGATGTGATCAGTGATGGTAATATGGACCGGGGTCCCATGATGTTCACTAGTGATGTCTCTCTCCCAAAAGACGATAAAATAGCTAAGCGAGGTAAACAAATTACAGCTGGGCAATTGACAGGATTATGTGCGCAAACCAATGCTAACTATGCTACAAAGAAAGGTAGAGGCTCAAAAGCATGGGCGGTACGCCAAGGCAAGTAGACCGAAATCCATCTGCATCTACTACTAATCATCCACCTTGAGATATCTATCCAGAACATCTCGCTGGTATTAAGTTGCGAGTCCCACCCATAGTGTAAACTCAAAGCAACAGACAACTGCATTAAAAGAACTTTGTGTAAAGTAAACAATCCTTGCACCCGCGAGTACAAGCACCGTTGTTTTCCCCCTTGTGGCAACAGCACATCCCCTAGACTCATGTTTCTGTCACTCAAGCTAGTCATCGAGGGGCATGAACCCACAATCAAGCATAACGTTCCCTCTTGGAGTTACTACCTACTACTTGGCCAAAGCAATAAACAGCAACGGAGAACATGCAAGAATTACTCAAGAACATAAATATAAAAGAGGTAAATCAAATATATTACTCACACACAATCTGAACATAATCTCATAATCCATCGGATCCCAGCAAACTCATCATAGCAACAGCATAAGGATTACATATGTGCCTCGATCATGTAGGGCAGCTCACGAGGTCTAGTCGGTGAAGGACAAAGAGGGGAGGAGAACATCACATAGCTACTGGTCATGGACCCATGGTCCAAGGGAGACTACTCACAACTCATCCGGGAGGCGTCCATGGTGGTGGAGAAGCTCCCGGTGGTGATCCTCCCCTCCGGCAGGGTGCCGGGAAGAGTTCTCCTGGTGCTCCCGATCTTGGAAGCGCGGCGGCGGCGGAACAGAGATGAGATCGCGAAAAAGGGTTCCGTCCTCGAGGGTTTCGGGACGCGGTGTAAATATATGCCAAAGGGGGGCATCGGCGGAGGCCTGGGGGGCCCAGGCGCCCTGGCGGCGCGGCCAGGAGGGGGGCCGCGCCCTCTGGCCGCCTGGAGCCCCGATGGCCCCCCTCCGGCCCTACTTTGGCCGCAAGGAAGCTTCCGGAACGCTGATTTTTTATATATATTTCCCGGGATTTTTCTGGCAATTTAAGTAATGGGAAAACCTGAAATACAAAAACAGCAGAAAACAGAAACTGGCACTGAGGTGCACTGAGTTAATAGGTTAGTCCAAATATGATCAAAAGTGTATGGAAGTGCATAAATATCATAGCAATATCACACAAAAGAGGCATGGAGCAAGCAGAAATTATAGATACGTTTTGGACGTATCACCTGGTGGGCTGGCGCACCCTACTGGGCCCTCCCTCATGCGCCTAGGGTTGAAACCCTAGGGGAGGGAGGCGCCCCCTATGCCTTGGGGGGCAAGTCTCCCCCCTAGGCTGCCGCCCCCCTTGCAGATCCCATCTGCAGGGCTTGGCGCACCCCCTGGCCCCCTATATATATGTGGGGGGGGGGAGAGGGCAGCCGCACCCAACTCTCTAGCGCCTCTCCCCCTCCCGTCACACCTTCCTCCTCCTCCGCAGGGCGCCGACGAAGCCCTGCAGGATTTCCCGCTGCATCCACCACCACGCCGTCGTGCTGCTGGATCTCCGACGACCTCTCCTCCCCCCTTGCTGGATCAAGAAGGAGGTGACGTTGCTGTACCGGACGTGTGTTGAACGCGGAGGTGCCGTCCGTTTGGCGCTAGATCATCGGTGACGAAGAACGCGAAGAGTACGACTACTTCATCCACGCTTCTTCGAAAGCTTCCGCTCACGATCTACAAAACGGTATGTAGATGCACTCCAATATACTTGTTGCTAGATGTCTCCTTAGATGGATCTTGGTGAAAGCGTAGAAATTTTTTGAATTCTGCTAAGTTCCCCAACAGTGGCATCACAGCTAGGTCTTTTGCGTAGCATCCTGCACGAGTAGAACACAAAGTAGTTGTGGGTGTTGAGTTTGCTCAATTTTCTTACCGTTACTAGTCTAATCTTGATTCGACGGTATTGTGGGATGAAGCGGCCCGGACCGACCTTACACGTACGCTTACGTGAGACTGGTTCCACCGACAGACATGCACTAGATGCATAAGGTGGCTGGCGGGTGTCTGTCTCTCCTACTTTAGTCGGATCGGATTCGATGAACAGGGTCCTTATGAAGAGTAAATAGAAATTGACAAATCACGTTGTGGTTTTGGCGTAGGTAAGAAACGTTCTTGCTAGAAAACCTATAGAAGCCACATAAAAACTTGCAACAACAATTAGAGGACGTCTAACTTTTTTTTGCAGCCTGTGCTATGTGACGTGGTATGGCCAAAGAAGATGTGATGAATGATATATGTGATGTATGAGATTGATCATGTTCTTGTAATAGGGAATCACGACTTGCATGTCGATGAACTTGACAACCGGCAGGAGCCATAGGAGTTGTCTTAATTATTGTATGACCTGCGTGTCACTGAATAAACGCCATGTAATTACTTTACTTTATTGCTAAACGTTAGCCATAGTAGTAGAAGTAATAGTTGGCGTGACGACTTCTTCAAGACACGATGATGGAGATCATGATGATGGAGATCATGGTGTCGAGCCGGTGACAAGATGATCATGGTGCCCCAAAGATGGAGATCCAAGGAGCAAGATGATATTGGCCATATCATGTCACTTTAATTGATTGCATGTGATGTTTATCATGTTTATGCATCTTGTTTACTTAGAACGACGGTAGTAAATAAGATGATCTCTCACTAAAATTTCAAGAATTGTGTTCCCCCTAACTGTGCACCGTTGCTAAGGATCGTTGTTCCGAAGCACCATGTGATGATCGGGTGTGATAGGTTCTAACGTTCGCATACAACGGGTGTAAGCCAGATTTACACACGCAACACACTTAGGGATCACTTGACGAGCCTAGCATGTACAGACATGGCCTCGGAACACGGAAGACCGAAAGGTCGAACACAAGTCGTATAGAAGATACGATCAACATGAAGATGTTCACCGTTGATGACTAGTCCGTCTCACGTGATGATCGGACACGGGCTAGTCGATTCGGATCGTGTATCACTTAGATGACTAGAGAGATGTCAATCTGAGTGGGAGTTCATTAAAATTTGATTAAGATGAACTTAATTATCATGAACTTAGTCTAAATTATTTACAATATCTCTTGTAGATCAAATGGCCCACGCTCAAGTTTCCCTCAACTTCAACGCGTTCCTAGAGAAAACTAAGCTGAAAGATGATGGTAGCAACTATACGGATTGGGTCCGTAACCTGAGGATTATCCTCATAGCTGCCAAGAGATCATATGTCCTTGAAGCACCGCTAGGTGATGCACCCGTTCTCCCGGCGACCCAAGACGTTATGAACGCCTGGCAGTCGCTTTGTGATGATTACTCCCTGGTTCAGTGCGGCATGCTTTACAGCTTAGACTCGGGGCTCCAAAAGCGTTTTGAGAACCACGGAGCATATGAGATGTTCCAAGAGCTGAAAATGGTTTTCCAAGCTCATGCCCGAGTCGAGAGATATGACATCTCCGACGCATTCTACAGCTGTAAGATGGAGGAAAACAGTTCTGTCAGTGAGCACATCCTCAAGATTTCAGGATTGCACAACCGCTTGTCTCAGTTGGGAATGAATCTCCCAGATGAAGCGGTCGTTGACAGAATCCTCCAGTCGCTCCCACCTAGCTTCAAGAGCTTCATGTTAAACTTCAATATGCAGGGGATGGAGAGGTCCATTCCCGAGGTGTATTCAATGTTGAAATCAGCGGAGGTGGATATCAAGAAAGAACATCAAGTGTTGATGGTCAATAAAACCACTAAGTTCAAGAAAGGCAAGGGTAAGAAGAACTTCAAGAAGGACGACAAAGGAGTTGTCGCGCCCGGTAAGCCAGTTGCCGGGAAGAAGCCAAAGAATGGACTGATACGTCCAAAATGCATCACTATTTTATATAGTAATTCATCCTTATTCATTGATATATTTCACATTACGATGATGTTCTTATGTTGTTTTGGCCTATTTTACACAGTTTGCAACTTTCCGATGCCGAAGCAGCAGACGCAGGATTCAGCGGTAAAAAGTGGACGCTGAGTTGCTGAAGAAGAATACCTCCAAATTACCTGAAAATCGATGGAGGGTATTTTCCAGAAAGATCACGAAGATACGCAAAAGAGCAACCAGAGGGGGGCCACAGGGTGCCCAGGCGGCCACCTGGCGCGGCCCCCACCCTGGCCGCGCCGGGAGGGCGCCTGGAGCCCCTGGCCCACTCCAGGCCCCCCCTCTGGCCTATATACTCCTCGTCATCCAGAAACCCTAAAAAAGGGAGAGTTTACGGAGTTCCGCCGCCGCTCCGTGGCGGAAACCTACAGAGAAGAAAAGCCATCTCCGGCGGGCAGATTCCACCGGGGAGATCACCTCCCGGAAGGGGAGATCATCGCCATCGTCATCACCATCGTCACGGGCATCATCGAGATCATCATCAACATCATCCCCAACATTAGCACCATCTCCATCTTCATCCAATCTCATCTCACAATTGCAACTTGTGTTGTAATCCGTACTATCTATCCTCTCTACTCTATCGGTGTTGATTACTACTTTGTGGTGAATGCTATTGAGTTTTGTTGGAGAAATATCATTGTGTCCAGATTGTTTATCATCCATCTATCTCCACTGATCATGATCTCTTTTATGTCTTGTGAGTAGTTACTTTAGTTCTTGAGGACATGGGAGAAGTCTTGTTGTTAGTAGTCATATGATGTTGAAGTAATATGTGTTGTTTGATACTTAAGTTGTGTTGTTATTTTCCTAGTGGTGTTGTGTGAGTCGAACACTCAACACTTCGCCTTATTAAGGACCTAGGGGAATACATTGTGTACAAAGAATGCTTACGGTGGGTTGCCGGAGTGACAGAAACCTGAACCCCAGTTCGCACGCTTTTGCACAAGGGAACAATGGATCATCGATCGTATTGCTATGGTTAGGCTTTTGCCTTAAATATTATCTTGTATTTGCGGATGCTTGCAAGGTGTTTAATCATAAGAGTGCACTCATCTTAGTCTAGAGGGTGTACTAGCATAGATCCACCCACTCAACACTTATCAACACATCACATAGTACCGATACGGAATATGGCGAAAACACATGACTACCTCTCCCGTGCGTCCTCAAGAACACTTTAGCCTATATAAGTTCAGTTGCTAGGCCTCTCCTTTGCTCAGAAAGGATTGGGCCACTTGTTACTCTCCAGTGCCTTTTACTTTGCTTGCTTTTACTTTCCTGTTGCTTATATCAAGAAAACCCCTAAAAAGTTATCTTTCAGTGCTTGCAGTTATTCCTTGCTTAGAATCACTTATCAATACCTTCTGCTCCTCGTTGGGTTCGACACTCTTACTTATCGAAAACGCTGCAATAGATTCCTTACGGTTGTGGGTCATCATGGACCCAAGCCTGAAACTGAGTGTTTTCATTGCAAGGGAACGGGGCACTGGAAGCGGAACTGCCCCAAATACTTAGCAGACAAGAAGGCCGGCAACATCAAAGGTATATATGATATACATGTTATTGATGTGTACCTTACCAGCGCTCGTAGTAGCTCCTGGGTATTTGATAACGGTGCGGTTGCTCACATTTGTAACTCAAAACAGGAGCTGCGGAATAAGCGGAGACTGGCGAAGGATGAGGTGACGATGCGCGTCGGGAATGGTTCCAAGGTCGATGTGATCGTCGTCGGCACGCTACCTCTACATCTACCCTCGGGATTAGTTTTAAACCTTAATAATTGTTATTTAGTACCAGCTTTGAGCATGAACATTGTATCTGGATCTCGTCTTATGCGAGATGGCTACACATTTAAATCGGAGAATAATGGTTGTTCTATTTATTTGAGAGATATGTTTTATGGTCATGCCCCGCTGGTCAATGGTTTATTTTTTATGAATCTCGAACGTGATGATACACATATTCATAGTGTAGATGCCAAAAGATGTAAAGTTGATAATGATAGTCCCACATACTTGTGGCATTGCCGCCTTGGTCATATTGGTGTCAAGCGTATGAAGAAGCTCCATTCAGATGGACTTCTAGAGTCTCTTGATTATGAATCATTTGACACGTGCGAACCATGCATTTTGGGCAAGATGACCAAGACTCCGTTCTCCGGAACGATGGAGCGAGCAACCAACTTGTTGGAAATCATACATACCGATGTATGCGGTCCAATGAGTGTTGAGGCTCGCGGAGGCTATCGTTATGTTCTCACCCTCACAGATGACTTGAGTAGATATGGGTATATCTATTTGATGAAACACAAGTCTGAGACCTTTGAAAAGTTCAAGGAATTTCAGAATGAGACTGAGAATCAACGTGACAGAAAAATAAAGTTCTTGCGATCGGATCGTGGGGGTGAATATTTAAGTCATGAATTTGGCATGCACCTTAGGAACTGTGGAATTGTTTCACAATTGACACCGCCCGGAACACCTGAACGTAACGGTGTGTCCGAACGTCGAAATCGTACTCTGTTGGACATGGTGCGATCTATGATGTCTCTCACCGACTTACCGCTATCTTTTTGGGGTTATGCTTTAGAGACTACCGCATTCACTTTAAATAGGGATCCGTCGAAATCCGTTGAGATGACACCGTATGAACTTTGGTTTGGCAAGAAACCGAAGCTGTCGTTTCTGAAAGTTTGGGGTTGCGATGCTTATGTCAAGAAACTTCAACCTGAAAAGCTCGAACCCAAATCGGAAAAATGCGTCTTCATAGGATACCCAAAGGAAACGATTGGGTACACCTTCTACCACAGATCCGAAGGCAAAGTCTTTGTTGCCAAGAATGGATCCTTTCTGGAGAAAGAGTTATTCTCGAAAGAAGTGAGTGGGAGGAAAGTAGAACTTGATGAGGTGACAGTCACCCCTCCTGAACCAGGAAGTAGCGCAGCGCAGGAAACTGTTCCTGAGGTGCCTGCACCGACAAGGGAGGAAGTTGATGATGATGATCATGAAGAAACAGATCAAGTTACTACTGAACTTCGAAGGTCCACAAGGGCACATTCCGCACCAGAGTGGTACGAAAACCCTGTCCTGGAAATCATGTTGTTAGACAACGGTGAACCTTCGAACTATGAAGAAGCAATGGCGGGCCCGGATTCCAATAAATGGCTTGGAGCCATGAAATCCGAGATAGAATCCATGTATGAAAACAAAGTATGGACTTTGGTGGACTTGCCTGATGATAGGCACGCCATAGAAAATAAATGGATATTTAAGAAGAAGACAGACGCGGATGGTAATGTGACCATTCATAAGGCTCGGCTTGTCGCTAAGGGTTATCGACAAGTTCAAGGGATTGACTACGACGAGACTTTCTCTCCCGTAGCGATGCTGAAGTCAGTCAGAATCATGTTAGCTATTGCCGCATTCTATGATTATGAGATATGGCAAATGGACGTCAAAACGGCATTCCTTAATGGCTTCCTCAAGGAAGAGCTGTATATGATGCAGCCGGAAGGTTTTGTCGATCCCGAGAATGCTAACAAGGTATGCAAGCTCCAGCGCTCGATCTATGGGCTGGTGCAAGCATCTCGGAGTTGGAATATTTGCTTTAATGATGTGATCAAAGCATTTGGGTTTATACAGACTTGGGGAGAAGCCTGTATTTACAAGAAAGTGAATGGGAGCTCTGTAGCATTTCTCATATTATATGTGGATGACATATTGCTGATGGGAAATGATATAGAATTCTTGGAGAGCATAAAGGCCTACTTGAATAAGAGTTTTTCAATGAAGGACCTTGGAGAAGCTGCTTACATATTAGGCATCAAGATCTATAGAGATAGATCGAGACGCCTCATTGGTCTTACACAAGGCACATACCTTGATAAGATATTGAAGAAGTTCAATATGGATCAGTCCAAGAAAGGGTTCTTGCCTGTATTACAAGGTATGAGATTGAGCACGGCTCAATCCCCGACCACGGCAGAAGATAGAGAAAAGATGAGTGTCATCCCCTATGCCTCAGCCATAGGTTCTATTATGTATGTCATGCTGTGTACCAGACCTGATGTGAACCTTGCCATAAGTTTGGTAGGGAGGTACCAAAGTGATCCCGGTATGGAACACTGGACAGCGGTCAAGAACATCCTAAAGTACCTGAAAAGGACTAAGGATATGTTTCTCGTTTATGGAGGTGACGAAGAGCTCGTCGTAAAGGGTTACGTCGATGCTAGCTTCGACACAGATCTGGATGACTCCAAGTCACAAAGCGGATACGTGTATATTTTGAATGGTGGGGCAGTCAGGTGGTGCAGTTGCAAGCAGAGCGTTGTGGCGCATTCTACATGTGAAGCGGAGTACATAGTTGCTCAGCGCAGGAAGGAGTCTGGATGAAGGAGTTCATCACCGACCTAGGAGTCATTCCAAGCGCGTCAAGCCCAATGACTCTCTTCTGTGACAACACTGGTGCTATTGCCATTACCAAAGAGCCCAGGTTTCACAAGAAGACCAAGCACATCAAGCGCCGTTTCAACTCCATCCGGAATTATGTTCAAGATGGAGACATAGATATTTGTAAAGTGCATACGGATCTGAATGTCGCAGACCCGTTGACTAAACCTCTTCCACGGGCAAAACATGATCAACACCAGAACTCTATGGGTGTTCGATTCATCACAATGTAACTAGCTTATTGACTCTAGTGCAAGTGGGAGACTGTTGGAAATATGCCCTAGAGGCAATAATAAAAGTATTATTATTATATTTCCTTGTTCATGATAATTGTCTGTTATTCATGCTTGAATTGTATTGTACGGAAACAGCGATACGTGTGTGAATATATAGACCACAATGAGTCCCTGGTAAGCCTCTAGTTACCAGCTCGTTGATCAACAGATGGTCACGGTTTCCTGATCATGGACATGGGATGTCAGTGATAACGGGATCACATCATTAGGAGAATGATGTGATGGACAAGACCCAATCCTGAGCATAGCACGAGATCGTATAGTTCATAATGCATAAGCTTTTCGGTGTCAAGTATTTATTCCTTAGACCATGAGGTTGTACAACTCCCGGATGCCGTAGGAATACTTTGGGTGTGCCAAACGTCACAACGTAACTGGGTGGCTATAAAGGTACGTATCGGGTATCTCCGAAAGTGTCTGTTGAGTTGGTACGAACCGAGACTGGGATATTGTCACTCCGTATGACGGAGAGGTACCTCTGGGCCCACTCAGTAAGACATCATCACAATGAGCTCAAAGTGACTAAGGAGTTAGTCACGGGATGATGGATTACGGAACGAGTAAAGAGACTTGCCATGATGAGATTGAACAAGGTATCGGGCATACCGACGATCGAATCTCAGGCCAGTACCGTGCCGATAGACAAAGGGAATAATATACGGGATTGAGTGAATCCTTGACACAGTGGTTCATCCAATGAAGATCATCGAGGAACACGTGGGAACCAACATGGGTATCCAGATCCCGCTGTTGGTTATTGACCGGAGAGTGGTCTCGGTCATGTCTACGTGTCTCCCGAACCCGTAGGGTCTACACACTTAAGGTTCGGTAACGCTAGGGTCGTAGAGATACATGCACGTGGAAACCCGAAAGTTGTTCGGAGTCCCGGATGAGATCCCGAACGTCACGAGGAGTTCCGGAATGGTCCGGAGGTAAAGAATGATATATAGGAAGTCCAGTTTCGGCCATCGGGTGAACTCCGGGGGTCACCGGGAGTGTCCCGGGACCACCGGAGGGGTCCCGGGGGTCCACCGGGTGGGGCCACCCATCCCGGTGGGGCCCCTAGGCCGCAAGGGGAAGGGGGCCAGCCCCTGGTGGGCTGGCACACCCTACTGGGCCCTCCCTCATGCGCCTAGGGTTGAAACCCTAGGGGAGGGAGGTGCCCCCTATGCCTTGGGGGGCAAGTCTCCCCCCTAGGCCGCCGCCCCCCTTGCAGATCCCATCTGCAAGGCTTGGCGCACCCCCTGGCCCCCTATATATATGTGGGGGGGAGAGGGCAGCCGCACCCAAGTCTCTGGTGCCTCTCCCCCTCCCGTCACACCTTCCTCCTCCTCCACAGGGCGCCGGCGAAGCCCTGCAGGATTTCCCGCTGCATCCACCACCACGCCGTCGTGCTGCTGGATCTCCGACGACCTCCCCTCCTCCCTTGCTGGATCAAGAAGGAGGTGACGTTGCTATACCGGACGTGTGTTGAACGCGGAGGTGCCGTCCGTTCGGTGCTAGATCATCGGTGACGAAGAACGCGAAGAGTACAACTACTTCATCCACGCTTCTTCGAAAGCTTCCGCTCATGATCTACAAAACGGTATGTAGATGCACTCCAATATACTCGTTGCTAGATGTCTCCTTAGATGGATCTTGGTGAAAGCGTAGAATTTTTTTGAATTCTGCTACGTCCCCCAACAGTCATCATTCACCAAAAAGGGGGAGATTGTAAGGGCATCTCTTGCCTAAGGTATTGGTGATGATGACAATCCGTGTGTGGTCTAATCGTGCGTCAATATTACTCAGGTTTACAGCATGTGGCACAAGATGGTTAGGCCTTCCCTTTAGAAGGAAAAGATCAAAGACGGATGTTCCGATGCCTTTTTGTTTCTCTTGGTCATAGGAAATCCGTACTATTAAGAGGGAACCCACATCGGAAGGTAATGGGTAATCAAGTCACGTACACAGATACTTTGCACCCACTATATTGCCTCCGTTCGTGGAGAGAGAGGTCCCCTTGGTTTCTTCTTGTTGTGTAGTTTCCTCTACTGCGGTAGTACCGCCGTTGTAGGCGATTGTACCGGTGGCCGGTAGTTCCGGTCGAACCACCGCCCCAAGTACCGCTCAGGGGTGATACCTTCAGTACTGGGTGCGGTGGTGGACCGGTGGTGGCCCGGAAGTACCGGTGTTCTCCCAACGAAACCGGTACTACCGGTTCTCAGGGCGGTAGTACCGCTCTGACTACCATCACACTGAAGCTACCTGCCTTGCGGTAGTTCCGGCCCAACTACCGTCCCAACTACCGCCCTTGCTTGAAACCTTCTGGTCTCGAAGCGGTAGTTGACCGGTGGTGGGTGATACGTCCAAAATGTATCTATAATTTCTGCTTGCTCCATGCTTCTCTTGTGTGATATTGCTATGATATTTATGCACTTCCATACACTTTTGATCATATTTGGACTAACCTATTAACTCAGTGCACCACAGTGCCAGTTCCTGTTTTCTGTTGTTTTTCTATTTCAGGTTTCCCCCATATTAAAAGTGCTCCAAAAATTCCGGGAAAAATACAGGAAAAATCAGCATACAGGAAGCTTCGCGAAGAACCAAAGCGGGGCCAGAGGGGAGCCAGGGGTGGCCCAAGAGGCCACCTGGCGCGGCCCCACCCCTGGCCGCGCCAGGGGGGCGCCTGGGGCCCCTGCTCCGCCTCTGGTTGCCCCCCTTCGCATATATATCCCTCTCGTCCCGAAACCCTCGAGGACAGAACCCTTTTTCGCGATCTCGCCTCTGTTCCGCCGCCACAACGCTTCCAAGATCGGGAGCATCAGGAGAACTCTTCCCGGCACCCTGCCGGAGGGGAGAACCACCACCGGGAGCTTCTCCACCACCATGGACGCTTCCCGGATGAGTCGTGAGTAGTCCACCTTGGACCATGGGTCCATGACCAGTAGCTATGTGATGTTCTCCTCCCCTCTTTGCTCTTCATGGTTTAGACCTCGTGAGCTGCCCTACATGATTGAGGCACATATGTAATCTTTCTGCTGTTGCTCTGCTGAGTTTGCTGGGATCTGATGGATTATGAGACTATGTTCAGATTGTGTTTGAGTAATATATTTGATTCACCTCTTTTATATTTTTGTTCTTGAGTAATTCTTGCATGTTCTCCGTTGCTGTTTATTGCTTTGGCCAAGTAGTAGGTAGTAACTCCAAGAGGGAGCGTTATGCTTGATTGTGGGTTCATGCCCCCTGATGACTAGCTTGAGTGACAGAAACATGAGTCTAGGGGATGTGCTGTTGCCACAAGGGGGAAAACAACGGTGCTTGTACTTGCGGGTGCAAGGATTGTTTACTTTACGCAAAGTTCTTTTAATGCAGTTGTCTGTTGCTTTGAGTTTACACTTTGGGTGGGATTCGCAACTTAATACCAGCGAGATGTTCTGGATAGATATCTCAAGGTGGATGATTAGTAGTAGATGCAGATGGATTTCGGTCTACTTGCCTTGGCGTACCGCCCATGCTTTTGAGCCTCTACCTTTCTTTGCAGCATAGTTAGCATTGGTTTGCGCACATAATCCTGTCAATTGCCCAGCTGTAATTTGTTTACCTCGCTTAGCTATTTTATCGTCTTTTGGGAGAGAGACATCACTAGTGAACATCATGGGACCCCGGTCCATATTACCACCGCTGATCACACCTTCTATTTACTTCATGTTTTTATTTCCTAGTTGCAGTCATAGCTATCATTATTATCTCTTGTGTTTGATCCTTTGTAAACAACAAGGCCGGAGGGATTGACAACCTCTCTGTACTCATTGGGAGCAAAGTTGTCTGTATCTGTGTGCAGGTCCTGTCAACCGCTAAGTTTCTGGCGCCGTTGACACCTACTTGTCGACCCTTGGAGTCTCACGGGATTCGATCCTTGGTATCTTTGCCAAGGGAAATTTGCCGCTACGCTACATCTCAACCTTCCACTTGGGGTAACCAACGAGGGGCGAGAAGCCATCAAGCAAGTTTCTGGCGCCGTTGCCGGGGACTCCACTCTTCAAGATAGGGGAGTTGCACGCTATCTTTTATCTTTGCTTTTTAGTCTTGTTAGTTTACCTTTTAGTTTTTGCTTTAGTGTCCCTTACCAAAAATCACAAAAATAGTTACCTTGCTTGCTGCTACTATGGGTTCCATCGAGAACACCAAGTTGTGTGACTTCACTAGTCATAACAACAATGACTTTATCTGCACGCCTATTGCTACACCTGCCACTTCAGCACCTTCTTATGAGATTAAACCTGCTTTACTGAACCTAGTTATGAAAGATCAATTCGCCGGTGCTTGAGATGCTGCTGCTTTGCACTTAAATAATTTTGTTGAGCTCTGTGATATGCAAAAGTACAAAGAAGTAGATGGTGATATTGTTAAGCTTAAGCTTTTTCCTTTCTCCTTGAGAGGAGGAGCTAAAATCTGGTTTCAATCCTTGCCTAGGAATAGTATAGATTCTTGGGACAAGTGCAAGGATGCCTTTATTGGGAAGTACTACCCCCCTGCTAAAATTATACAATTAAGGAGTAACATAATGAATTTGAAACAATTGGATAATGAACACGTTGCCCAAGCGTGGGAATGCATGAAATCTCTTGTCAAGAACTGCCCTACTCATGGTTTGACTACTTGGATGGTTATCCAAACTTTTTATGCAGGCTTGAACTTTACCTTGCGGAACTTGTCAGATTTGGCCGCGGGAGGAACCTTTATGTCAACTACACTTGGTGCTGCCACGAAGCTTCTCGACGAGATGATGACCAATTATTCCCAATGGCACACCGAACGCGCTCCAACAGGTAGGAAGGTAAACTCTGTCGAGGAGATTTCCTCCCTAAATGAAAAAGTTGACTTGATCATGTCTCTACTTTCCAAGCAATCTTCTATTGATCCTCATGATGTTCCTTTAAATTCTTTGATTGCTCAAGATCAAGTAGATGTGAACTTTATCTCTAGAAACAATTTCAATAACAATGCTTATAGGAGTAATTTTGGTAGCAACCCTAGACCGTTCCCCTCTAATTCCTATGGGAACAACAATGCTTATCCTAGCACCAAGAACTCCACTTCTGAACTAGAGATTATGCTTAAAGACTTCATCACTACCCAAAAGGCCTTCAATAAGAGTGTAGAAGAAAAACTAGACAAAGTAGATAATCTCTCTTCGAAGGTAGACAATTTAGCCCATGAGGTAGAGTTGCTTAAAATTAGAACTTCTCCTCTTGAGGAGAGGAAGACCACTCCTATGAATGCTATTCAAGTGCAAATTAATGAAAACATTAGGATGATGGCTAAACTTAAAGAGAGATGGGCTAGAGAAAAGGAGGAAGAAGATAGAATTAAGAGCCTTCCTACCCACCACACTGTTGCTACTATCCAAGTTGTTGAGGATATCCAAACTCTTAGCACCCAATGCACTCCTAGTCCCATTGGACCTATTAATGGTGATGTTATGACCTCAACCGTAAAAGAAGAAACTCCTATAACCATAGAAGCTACCAAACAAGTGAGCCTAAAGGACACCACTACCACTTTACTTGATAGTAGTGACCTTGATTTTGATAATTGCACCATTTCTGAAGTTATTGGTTTTCTTCACAAGATGTCTAGAGATCCCCACACTAGCACACTTAATCTTGCCTTCACGGAGCATATCACTAATGCTCTCATCAAAGCTAGGGAGGAGAAGCTTAGGGTAGAAGCCTCCATACCTAGAAAGCTAGAAGATAGTTGGGATCCTATGATTAAAATTAAGTTGAATAACTTCTCTTGCTATGCTTTATGTGATGTTGGAGCTGGTACCGCCGTTATGCCCAAAAGAATGTATGATATGCTTGAATTGAAACCTTTTGATCCTTGTTCTTTTGGTGTTCGTCTTGTTGATTCTTCCGTAAAGAAACCTTTGGGGAAGATCGACGATGTTCTTATCATTATCAATGACAATTATGTTCCCGTTGATTTTACTATTATGAATATTGAATGTGAACCTTCTTGTCCAATTATTTTGGGACGTCCTTTTCTTCGCACCAGTGGTGCTACCATTGACATGAAAGAGGGGAATATAAAATTCCAATTCCCTCTCAAGAAAGGGATGGAACACTTCCCTAGAAAGAAGATTAAGTTGCCTTTTGAGTCCATTACACGGGCTAGCTATTCTCTTACTCTTGATAAAACTTGATCTTCTCTTTTTGCATCATGCCTAGCTTAAAGGCATAAAAGAAAGCGCTTTTGGGAGGCAGCCCACAACGAATAAGGTTTTATTTTGCTTTTGTTGTGTCTTGATGTTTGTTACTACAGTAGCATCATCATTGTATCTTTTCTTTTCAGCTTTGTGCCAAGTTTAGCCTCTGATTGCAAGAAAGTTCAAAAGTTGTGACGTGCTGTCCAGAAAACAGATTCTGTCCTTGGACAGAAAAATTCTAATAAAATCACCAGATCATCTTTTTGATCTGAATGTTTTTTACAGCGTGCTCTATACAATTGGCTTTCGAGCGTCTGTTCTGAGATTTTTGATTTGAGTTGCAGAAGTGCCCCGAAAAAATTATTTACTACCTGCTGGTCTGTTTTTTACAGATTATGTCCTGTTTTTCCTTTTCTTCGTTTGGCAAACCTTGAGCTTGTTTTTTCTTTGCAAAAACCTTTTGGAAATCCTGAGAAACAGTAGCTCTTCAAGATTATCCTTATTTCCAGTAGGGAAAAATTATTTTATTGTGGGTACTAACTTCGCTAATCAGATTATGATGAGTTATGTATGAAGGGAGTTTTCAAGTGTGCGAGGGAAGATGATAAAAGAAGATTCAGGAGGGTCAAACGCTCAAGCTTGGGGATGCCCCCGTGCACCCCCAAGAAATATTCAAGAAGACTCAAGCGTCTAAGCTTGGGGATGCCCCCATGCATCCCCTTCTCCATCAACAATTATCAGTTCGTCTTTCGTTCCACTATATTTTTATCACTTCATGCGTTATGTGCTATGCTTGGAGCGTCTTGCTCTTAGTTTCCTTTTTAGTTTTCTTTAGCTTTGCTTGCTGTTCATAACAAGTTAGAACCCAGCTTTCTTTGTGTGGGAGAGAAACACACTCCACTTCAACCTAGAACACAACATAGGATTTTCATGCTTATCTTTGTTGTGTGTGTTCTTTGTCTTTCCATAGCGGCTGTCATGTTTAGCTCTTAGTTTTCATGCTTTTCTTTTTAAAGAGCTTTTGTTTAGTTGGTTGCTGAACTCTCTTGAGTTTTCATGTTTATCTAGTTAAGAGAGTTTGCCTGTTGCACTGAGTTGTGTGTCTTAACTTAAAGTAGGTAATTGAGGTTGCTATTTAATTTTAGTAGTAACTTGCAATAGTTTTGAGGTATTGCCATGAGTAATGTCTGAACTTTTGGTGTCAAGAGCTTTAGCCTATTAGTGATAGATGTCGTATTTTGGGCAATCCGTGTTTATTTTCGAAAACCTACAAAATAGTTGAGAACTTTAGCTACTAGATGGATCACTAATCTTTGGAGGGATCGAATATTAGAGTACACTCACGTACCATGGGTCGAGGATGCGCAAGGATACCAAACCCCCATACACTCCTCCTCGGGGTACTTGTCTCTTTGTGAACCTCCTAATTAGATTGAGAGTTACCGATAATAAGTGCATGAGTTCTTCGGACTAATGTGAGTATTCGAAAGTTGACACTTCCACCTAGCCATATTTTTCTAGCCTCTTCGGTACCGTGCATTGCCCTTTCTCACCTCGAGAGTAGGCGCATACTTCGCCGGTGCATTCAAATCCTTGGCACGATATGCTCTGTCATCATAAGCCTCATTATATCCTTCCTCAAAACAGCCACCATACCTACCTATCAAGGCATTTCCATAGCCTTTCCGAGATACATTGCCATGCAACATCCATCTTCATGTCATACATGCTTTTTGCTTGATCGATGAGCCGCATGCTAGTTGGGCCTTGCCCTAATCATTGCTACATGACGCGCTAGTATCATTGCATATCCTGCTACACTGGCAGAGGCATACATTTGCATACATCATGATAGTTTCATTTTTCTTTATGTTGAGTATTTTTGTAAAGTGTGAAAGATCTTCTATACTTCTTGTAATATATAGAGTGTTGCCCCTAAAGTGAGGAAAAGATCCCAAAGAGGACAAAATCAAAAGATCCCAAAGAGGACAAATGAGAGTTAAATAGAAAGAGCCATTGAGGCCACAAAAAAATAAAAAAAAGAGAAAAAAGAGAAAAGAAAATAAAAAGAGAGAAGGGGGCACACTACTATTTCTTTTGAGAGATCCACACTCGTACTCCATCTTATACCTTATACTCCATAGAGATTATCATTTATGCATATAGCTATGTGGGGACCTTCACACAATAGAACTTGGCTTGTATATTCCAATGATGATCCTCCTCAAAAGAGCTCTAGGTCTTCTTGAGCAAGCAAGTTGGATG
Source organism: Secale cereale (assembly GCA_902687465.1). Classification (NCBI taxonomy): domain Eukaryota; kingdom Viridiplantae; phylum Streptophyta; class Magnoliopsida; order Poales; family Poaceae; genus Secale; species Secale cereale. The sequence continues at coordinate 20,535,528 of LR738711.1, forward strand.
CACCCCCACTAGTTCCATTGGAGAGCTTAACTTAGCTCATATGTGCATCCGTTGCATGGCAATCCCTACTCCTCACATCATATCTATCATTTGGCTTTCTCTCGCCCATGATTGTCCTCATTGATGTGAGCCTTTCACACCTTTTTGTCTTCCCCCTTCATCATTTTTCTCTCTTTGCCATCCTAAGTGTCAACTTTCTTGCTTACGCTCATCCATTGCATGAGTGCTCAAAATATCGAAAGGGAGTGGATCATTTTGACTTATACCTGGCTAGTGGTCTGGGGATGAGTCAAGATAAGATTCCAAAGAAGACCAAGTGTGAAACTTTAGTAGATTAAGTTCTCAACAATACAAAAACTATGTTTTACTATCTCGTATATCCCTATCCCATTTCTTGCACGCAAACACCATTTGGAGACATTCGAGTCACGGACAGCGAGAGCTCTTGCACCTTTATGTTCTTATGTTGCTTGTTACAATGCTAATATAGACTCTTGCTTGTTATGACTTGAATTGAATTACATGCCTTGATTGCTTTACTTAAAAAAGTTCTTATATGGTTGATAGCATGTCACCACAGAAATTATGCTTGTTATCATTTACCTACTCGAGGACGAGCAGGAATTAAGCTTGGGGATGTTGATACGTCCAAAACGTATCTATAATTTCTGCTTGCTCCATGCTTCTTTTGTGTGATATTGCTATGATATTTATGCACTTACATACACTTTTGATCATATTTGGACTAACCTATTAACTCAGTGCACCACAGTGCCAGTTCCTGTTTTCTGCTGTTTTTCTATTTCAGGTTTCCCCCATATTAAAAGTGCTCCAAAAATTCCGGGAAAAATACAGGAAAAATCAGCGTACAGGAAGCTTCGCGAAGAACCAAAGCGGGGCCAGAGGGGAGCCAGGGGTGGCCCAGGCGGCCACCTGGCGCGGCCCCACCCCTGGCCGCGCCAGGGGGGCGCCCGGGGCCCCTGCTACGCCTCTGGTTGCCCCCCTTCGCATATATATCCCTCTCGTCCCGAAACCCTCGAGGACAGAACCCTTTTTCGCGATCTCGCCTCTGTTCCGCCGCCGCAGCGCTTCCAAGATCGGGAGCATCAGGAGAACTCTTCCCGGCACCCTGCCGGAGGGGAGAACCACCACCGGGAGCTTCTCCACCACCATGGACGCTTCCCGGATGAGTCGTGAGTAGTCCACCTTGGACCATGGGTCCATGACCAGTAGCTATGTGATGTTCTCCTCCCCTCTTTGCTCTTCATGGTTTAGACCTCGTGAGCTGCCCTACATGATCGAGGCACATATGTAACCTTTCTGCTATTGCTCTGCTGAGTTTGCTGGGATCTGATGGATTATGAGACTATGTTCAGATTGTGTTTGAGTAATATATTTGATTCACCTCTTTTATATTTTTGTTCTTGAGTAATTCTTGCATGTTCTCCGTTGCTGTTTATTGCTTTGGCCAAGTAGTAGGTAGTAACTCCAAGAGGGAGCGTTATGCTTGATTGTGGGTTCATGCCCCCTGATGACTAGCTTGAGTGACAAAAACATGAGTCTAGGGGATGTGTTGTTGTCATAAGGGGGAAAACAACGGTGCTTGTACTTGCGGGTGCAAGGATTGTTTACTTTACGCAAAGTTCTTTTAATGCAGTTGTCTGTTGCTTTGAGTTTACACTTTGGGTGGGATTCGCAACTTAATACCAGCGAGATGTTCTGGATAGATATCTCAAGGTGGATGATTAGTAGTAGATGCAGATGGATTTCGGTCTACTTGCCTTGGCGTACCGCCCATGCTTTTGAGCCTCTACCTTTCTTTGCAGCATAGTTAGCATTGATTTGCGCACATAATCCTGTCAATTGCCCAGCTGTAATTTGTTTACCTCGCTCAGCTGTTTTATCGTCTTTTGGGAGAGAGACATCACTAGTGAACATCATGGGACCCCGGTCCATATTACCACCGCTGATCACACCTTCTATTTACTTCCTGTTTTTATTTCCTAGTTGCAGTCATAGCTATCATTATTATCTCTTGTGTTTGATCCTTTGTAAACATAAAGGCCGGAGGGATTGACAACCTCTCTGTACTCGTTGGGAGCAAAGTTATCTGTATTTGTGTGCAGGTCCTGTCAACCGCTAAGTTTCTGGCGCCGTTGATACCTACTTGTCGACCCTCGGAGTCTCACGGGATTCGATCCTTGGTATATTTGCCAAGGGAAATTTGCCGCTACGCTACATCTCAACCTTCCACTTGGGGTAACCAACGAGGGGCGAGAAGCCATCAGTGGGGCGGTAGTTCCGGCTTTCTCTGGAAGACCGGTACTACCGGGTGCCTCACCGGAAGTACCGCCTTGGTGCCGTGGGCGCAGTTTCCTTCACACACCGGTACTACCGGTGGGTTGAGCGGAAGTACCGGTCCAATGCATTTCTGCACATAACGGTTGGAATCTTGGGGCCCCTATTTAAGGAGGCCCTTCTCCCACCTCCATCTTATCTCTTGCCTCTCTCTCTCCACCATTAATGCCATTGAAGCTTTCTTGCCCGATCTCTCTGTTGGAGATATGCCCTAGAGGCAATAACAAAAGTATTATTATTATATCTCCTTGTTCATGATAATTGTCTGTTATTCATGCTTGAATTGTATTGTACGGAAACAGCGATACATGTGTGAATACATAGACCAAAATGAGTCCCTGGTAGGCCTCTAGTTACCAGCTCGTTGATCAACAGATGGTCACGGTTTCCTGACCATGGACATAGGATGTCAGTGATAACGGGATCACATCATTAGGAGAATGATGTGATGGACAAGACCCAAACTTGAGCATAACGCGAGATCGTATAGTTCGTAATGCATAAGCTTTTCAGTGTCAAGTATTTATTCCTTAGACCATGAGGTTGTACAACTCCCGGATACCGTAGGAGTACTTTGGGTGTGCCAACCGTCACAACGTAACTGGGTGGCTATAAAGGTACGCATCGGGTATCTCCGAAAGTGTCTGTTGAGTTGGTACGAACCGAGACTCGGATGTTGTCACTCCGTATGACGGAGAGGTACCTCTGGGCCCACTCGGTAAGTCATCATCATAATGAGCTCAATGTGACTAAGTAGTTAGTCACGGGATGATGAATTACGGATCGAGTAAAGAGACTTGCCATAACGAGATTGAACAAGGTATCGGGAATACCGACGATCGAATCTCGGGCAAGTACCGTACCGATGGACAAAGGGAATGACATACGGGATTGAGTGAATCCTTGACACAGTGGTTCATCCGATGAAGATCATCGAGGAACACGTGGGAACCAACATGGGTATCCAGATCCCGCTGTTGGTTATTGACCGGAGAGTGGTCTCGGTCATGTCTACGTGTCTCCCGAACCCGTAGGGTCTACACACTTAAGGTTCGGTAACGCTAGGGTCGTAGAGATTAATGCACGTGGAAACCCGAATGTTGTTCGGAGTCCCGGATGAGATCCCGGACGTCACGAGGAGTTCCGGAATGGTCCGGAGGTAAAGATTGATATATGGGAAGTCCAGTTTCGGCCAACGGGTGATCTCCGGGGGTCACCGGGAGCGTCCCGGGACCACCGGAGGGGCCCCGGGGGTCCACCGGGTGGGGCCACCCATCCCGGTGGGGCCCCTAGGCCACGAGGGGATGTGTCCAGCCCTCTGGGCTGGCGCACCACTAAGGGAGGCCCACCTCCCCTGCGCCTAGGGTTCAAACCCTAAAGGGGAGGGGGGCTCCACTTGCCTTGGGGGGCAAGGAACCCCCCTTGGCCGCCGCCCCCTTGCAGATTGGATCTGCAGGGGGTCCAGGCGCCCCCCCTGGCCCCTATATATATGTGGGGGGGGGGGAGAGGGCAGCCGCACCTCAGCCCTGGCGCCTCTCCCCCTCCCGTCACACCTCCCAACTCCCACGCAGGGCGCCCGGCGAAGCCCTGCTGCGATCTCCACTGCATCCGTCATCACGCCGTCGTGCTGCCGGATCTCTGACGACTTCTCCTCCCCCCTTGCTGGATCAAGAAGGAGGTGACGTTGCTGCACCGTACGTGTGTTGAACGCGGAGGTGCCGTCCGTTCGGCGCTAGATCATCGGTGACGAAGAACGTGAAGAGTACGACTACTTCATCCTTGCTTCGTTGAAAGCTTCCGCACGCAATCTTCATAACGGTATGTAGATGCACTCTTAGTTGCTCGTTGCTAGATGTCTCCATACTTGGATCTTGGTGAAGACGTAGAATTTTTTTGAATTATGCTACGTTCCCCAACAGTGGTATCAGAGCCAGGTTTTATGCGTAGCATCTTGGCACGAGTAGAACACAAAGCAGTTGTGGGCGTATGATCTTGTTCAACTTTCTTACCGTTACTAGTCAATCTTGATTCGGCGGTATTGTGGGATGAAGCGGCCCGGACCGACCTTACACGTACGCTTACGTGAGACTGGTTCCACCGACAGACATGCACTAGATGCATAAGGTGGCTGGCGGGTGTCTGTCTCTCCTACTTTAGTCGGATCGGATTCGATGAAAAGGGTCCTTATGAAGGGTAAATAGAAGTTGACAAATCACGTTGTGGTTTTGGCGTAGGTAAGAAACGTTCTTGCTAGAAATCCTATAGAAGCCACGTAAAACTTGCAACAACAATTAGAGGACGTCTAACTTGTTTTTGCAGCATGTGTTTTGTGACGTGGTATGGCCAAGAACGAAGATGTGATGAATGATATATGTGATGTATGAGATTGATCATGTTTTTGTAATACGGAATCACGACTTGCATGTCGATGAACTTGACAACCGGCAGGAGCCATAGGAGTTGTCTTAATTATTGTATGACCTGCGTGTCACTGAATAACGCCATGTAATTACTTTACTTCGTTGCTAAACGTTAGCTATAGTAGTAGAAGTAATAGTTGGCGTGACGACTTCTTCAAGACACGATGATGGAGATCATGATGATGAAGATCATGGTGTCGAGCCGGTGACAAGATGATCATGGTGCCCCGAAGATGGAGATCCAAGGAGCAAGATGATATTGGCCATATCATGTCACTTTAATTGATTGCATGTGATGTTTATCATGTTTTTGCATCTTGTTTACTTAGAACGACGGTAGTAAATAAGATGATCTCTCACTAAAATTTCAAGTAATGTGTTTCCCCTAACTGTGCACCGTTGCTAAAGCTCGTTGCTCCGAAGCACCACGTGATGATCAGGTGTGATAGGTTCTAACGTTCACATACAACGGGTGTAAGACAGATTTACACACGCGATACACTTAGGGTTCACTTGACGAGCCTAGCATGTACAGACATGGCCTCGGAACACGGAAGACCGAAAGGTCGAACACGAGTCGTATAGAAGATACGATCAACATGAAGATGTTCACCGTTTTTGACTAGTCCGTCTCACGTGATGATCGGACACGGACTACTCGATTCGGATCGTGTATCACTTAGATGACTAGAGAGATGTCATTCTGAGTGGGAGTTCATTATAATTTGATTAAAATGAACTTAATTATCATGAACTTAGTCTAAATTCTTTACAATATCTCTTGTAGATCAAATGGCCCACGCTCAGGTTTCCCTCAACTTCAACGTGTTCCTAGAGAAAACCAAGCTGAAAGACGATGGTAGCAACTATACGGATTGGGTCCGTAACCTGAGGATTATCCTCATAGCTGCCAAGAGATCATATGTCCTAGAAGCACCGCTAGGTGATGCACCTGCTCCCGATGCTGACCAAGACGTTTTGAACGTCTGGCAGTCGCGTAGTGATGATTACTCCCTGGTTCAGTGCGGCATGGTTTACAGTTTAGAATCGGGGCTCCAAAAATGTTTTGAGCACCACGGAGCATATGAGATGTTCGAAGAGCTGAAAATGGTTTTCCAAGCTCATGCCCGAGTCGAGAGATATGATGTCTTCGACGCATTCTACAGCTGTAAGATGGAGGAGAACAGTTCTGTCAGTGAGCACATCCTCAAGATTTCAGGATTGCACAACCGCTTGTCTCAGCTGGGAATGAATCTCCCAGATGAAGCGGTCGTTGACAGAATCCTCCAGTCGCTCCCACCAAGCTTCAAGAGCTTCGTGTTGAACTTCAATATGCAGGGCATGGAGAAGTCCATTCCCGAGGTGTATTCAATGCTGAAGTCAGCGGAGGTTGACATCAAGAAAGAACATCAAGTGTTGATGGTCAATAAAACCACTAAGTTCAAGAAAGGCAAGGGTAAGAAGAACTTCAAGAAGGACGGCAAGGGAGTTGCCGCGCCTGGCAAGCCTGTTGCCGGGAAGAAGCCAAAGTATGGACCCAAGCCTGAGACTGAGTGCTTTTATTGCAAGGGAACGGGCCACTGGAAGCGGAACTGCCCCAAATACTTAGCAGACAAGAAGGCCGGCAACGTCAAAGGTATATATGATATACATGTTATTGATGTGTACCTTACCAGCACTCGTAGTAGCTCCTGGGTATTCGATACCGGTGCAGTTGCTCACATTTGTAACTCAAAACAGGAGCTGCGGAATAAACGGAGACTGGCGAAGGATGAGGTGACGATGCGCGTCGGGAATGGTTCCAAGGTCGATGTGATCGCCGTCGGCACGCTACCTCTACATCTACCCTCAGGATTAGTTTTAAACCTCAATAATTGTTATTTAGTACCAGCTTTGAGCATGAACATTGTTTCTGGATCTCGTCTTATGCGAGATGGATATTCTTTCAAAACGGAGAATAATGGTTGTTCTATTTATTTGAGAGATATGTTTTATGGTCATGCCCCGCTAGTCAATGGTTTATTTTTGATGAATCTCGAACGTAGTGATACACATATTCATAGTGTAGATGCCAAAAGATGTAAAGTTGATAATGATAGTCCCACATACTTGTGGCATTGCCGCCTTGGTCATATTGGTGTCAAACGTATGAAGAAGCTCCATTCAGATGGACTTCTAGAGTCTCTTGATTATGAATCATTTGACACGTGCGAACCATGCCTCTTGGGCAAGATGACCAAGACTCCGTTCTCCGGAACAATGGAGCGAGCAACCAACTTGTTGGAAATCATACATACCGATGTGTGCGGTCCAATGAGTGTTGAGGCTCGCGGAGGCTACCGTTATGTTCTCACCCTCACGGATGACTTGAGTAGATACGGGTATATCTATTTGATGAAACACAAGTCTGAGACCTTTGAAAAGTTTAAGGAATTTCAGAATGAGGTTGAGAATCAACGTGACAGAAAAATAAAGTTCTTGCGATCGGATCGTGGGGGTGAATATTTAAGTCATGAATTTGGCACACACCTTAGGAGCTGTGGAATTGTTTCACAATTGACACCGCCCGGAACACCTCAACGTAACGGTGTGTCCGAACGTCGAAATCGTACTCTGTTGGACATGGTGCGATCTATGATGTCCCTTACCGATTTACCGCTATCTTTTTGGGGTTATGCTTTAGAGACTGCCGCATTCACTTTAAATAGGGCTCCGTCAAAATCCGTTGAGACGACTCCATATGAACTTTGGTTTGGCAAGAAACCGAAGCTGTCGTTTCTGAAAGTTTGGGGTTGCGATGCTTATGTCAAGAAACTTCAACCTGAAAAGCTCGAACCCAAATCGGAAAATTGCGTCTTCATAGGATACCCAAAGGAAACTATTGGGTACACCTTCTACCACAGATCCGAAGGCAAAGTCTTTGTTGCCAAGAATGGATGCTTTCTGGAGAAAGAGTTTCTCTCGAAAGAAGTGAGTGGGAGGAAAGTAGAACTTGATGAGGTGACAGTCACCACTCCTGTACCGAAAAGTAGCGCAGCGCAGGAAACTGTTCCTGAGGTGCCTGCACCGACACGGGAGGAAGATAATGATAATGATCATGAAGATACAGATCAAGTTACTACTGAACTTCGAAGGTCCACAAGGGCACGTTCCGCACCAGAGTGGTACGGCAACCCGGTACTGGAAATCATGTTGTTAGACAACGGTGAACCTTTGAACTATGAAGAAGCGATGGCGGGCCCAGATTCCAATAAATGGCTTGGAGCCATGAAATCCGAGATAGAATCCATGTATGAAAACAAAGTATGGACTTTGGTGGACTTGCCTGATGACAGGCACGCCATAGAAAACAAATGGATATTTAAGAAGAAGACAGACGCGGATGGTAATGTGACCATCTATAAAGCTCGGCTTGTCGCTAAGGGTTATCGACAAGTTCAAGGGATTGACTACGACGAGACTTTCTCTCCCGTAGCGATGCTGAAGTCAGTCAGAATCATGTTAGCTATTGCCGCATTCTATGATTATGAGATATGGCAAATGGACGTCAAAACAACATTCCTTAATGGCTTCCTCAAGGAAGAGTTGTATATGATGCAACCGGAAGGTTTTGTCGATCCAGAGAATGCTAACAAGGTATGCAAGCTCCAGCGCTCGATTTACGGGCTGGTGCAAGCATCTCGGAGTTGGAATATTCGCTTTGATGAGGTGATCAAAGCGTTTGGCTTTATACAGACTTATGGAGAAGCCTGTATTTACAAGAAAGTGAGTGGGAGCTCTGTAGCATTTCTCATATTATATGTGGATGACATATTGCTGATGGGAAATGATATAGAATTCTTGGAAAATGTAAAGGCCTACTTGAATAAAAGTTTTTCAATGAAGGACCTTGGTGAAGCTGCTTACATATTAGGCATCAAAATCTATAGAGATAGATCGAGACGCCTCATTGGTCTTTCACAAAGTACATACCTTGACAAAATATTGAAGAAGTTCAATATGGATCAGTCAAAGAAAGGATTCTTGCCTGTTTTGCAAGGTATGAGATTGAGTAAGACTCAGTCGCCGACCACGGCAGAAGATAGAGAAAAGATGAGTGTCATTCCCTATGTCTCGGCAATAGGTTCTATCATGTATGCCATGCTGTGTACCAGACCTGATGTGAACCTTGCCATAAGTTTGGTAGGGAGGTACCAAAGTGATCCCGGTACGGAACACTGGACAGCGGTCAAGAACATCCTGAAGTACCTGAAAAGGACTAAGGATATGTTTCTCGTTTATGGAGGTGACGAAGAGCTCGTCGTAAAGGGTTACGTCGATGCTAGCTTCGACACAGATCTGGATGACTCTAAGTCACAAACCGGATACGTGTATATTTTGAATGGAGGGGCAGTCAGCTGGTGCAGTTGCAAGCAAAGCGTGGTGGCAGCATCTACATGTGAAGCGGAGTACATAGCTGCTTCTGAAGCAGCGCAGGAAGGAGTCTGGATGAAGGAGTTCATCACCGACCTAGGAGTCATTCCAAGCGCGTCAAGCCCGATGACTCTCTTCTGTGATAACACTGGTGCTATTGCTATTACCAAGGAGCCCAGGTTTCACAAGAAGACCAAGCACATCAAGCGCCGTTTCAACTCCATCCGGAATTATGCTCAGGATGGAGACATAGATATTTGTAAAGTGCATACGGATCTGAATGTCGCAGACCCGTTGACTAAACCTCTTTCACGAGCAAAACATGATCAACACCAGAACTCTATGGGTGTTCGATTCATCACAATGTAACTAGATTATTGACTCTAGTGCAAGTGGGAGACTGTTGGAGATATGCCCTAGAGGCAATAACAAAAGTATTATTATTATATCTCCTTGTTCATGATAATTGTCTGTTATTCATGCTTGAATTGTATTGTACGGAAACAGCGATACATGTGTGAATACATAGACCAAAATGAGTCCCTGGTAGGCCTCTAGTTACCAGCTCGTTGATCAACAGATGGTCACGGTTTCCTGACCATGGACATAGGATGTCAGTGATAACGGGATCACATCATTAGGAGAATGATGTGATGGGCAAGACCCAAACTTGAGCATAACGCGAGATCGTATAGTTCGTAATGCATAAGCTTTTCAGTGTCAAGTATTTATTCCTTAGACCATGAGGTTGTACAACTCCCGGATACCGTAGGAGTACTTTGGGTGTGCCAACCGTCACAACGTAACTGGGTGGCTATAAAGGTACGCATCGGGTATCTCCGAAAGTGTCTGTTGAGTTGGTACGAACCGAGACTGGGATGTTGTCACTCCGTATGACGGAGAGGTACCTCTGGGCCCACTCGGTAAGTCATCATCATAATGAGCTCAATGTGACTAAGTAGTTAGTCACGGGATGATGAATTACGGATCGAGTAAAGAGACTTGCCATAACGAGATTGAACAAGGTATCGGGAATACCGACGATCGAATCTCGGGCAAGTACCGTACCGATGGACAAAGGGAATGACATACGGGATTGAGTGAATCCTTGACACAGTGGTTCATCCGATGAAGATCATCGAGGAACACATGGGAACCAACATGGGTATCCAGATCCCGCTGTTGGTTATTGACCGGAGAGTGGTCTCGGTCATGTCTACGTGTCTCCCGAACCCGTAGGGTCTACACACTCAAGGTTCGGTAACGCTAGGGTCGTAGAGATTAATGCACGTGGAAACCCGAATGTTGTTCGGAGTCCCGGATGAGATCCCGGACGTCACGAGGAGTTCCGGAATGGTCCGGAGGTAAAGATTGATATATGGGAAGTCCAGTTTCGGCCAACGGGTGATCTCCGGGGGTCACCGGGAGCGTCCCGGGACCACCGGAGGGGCCCCGGGGGTCCACCGGGTGGGGCCACCCATCCCGGTGGGGCCCCTAGGCCTCAAGGGGGTGTGTGCAGCCCTCTGGGCTGGCGCACCACAAGGGGGCCCCACCTCCCCATGCGCCTAGGGATAAAACCCTAAGGGGAGGGGGGCCACCACTTGCCTTGGGGGAGGGGGACTCCTCCCTGGCCGCCGCCCCCCCTTGCAGATTGGATCTGCAAGGGGCTGGCGCCCCCCTGGCCCCCTATATATATGTGGGGGGGGAGAGGGCAGCCGCACCTCAGCCCTGGCGCCTCTTCCCCTCCCGTCACACCTCCCAACTCCCACGCAGGGCGCCCGGCGAAGCCCTGCTGCGATCTCCACTGCATCCGTCATCACGCCGTCGTGCTGCCGGATCTCTGCCGACTTCTCCTCCCCCCTTGCTGGATCAAGAAGGAGGTGACGTTGCTGCACCGTACGTGTGTTGAACGCGGAGGTGCCGTCCGTTCGGCGCTAGATCATCGGTGACGAAGAACGTGAAGAGTACGACTACTTCATCCTTGCTTCGTTGAAAGCTTCCGCACGCAATCTTCATAACGGTATGTAGATGCACTCTTAGTTGCTCGTTGCTAGATGTCTCCATAGTTGGATCTTGGTGAAGACGTAGAAATTTTTTGATTTATGCTACGTTCCCCAACACTCTCTCCCTAGCCAACCAAACTTGTTGATTTGCTAGGGATTGAAGGAGGAGACCTAGATGTACACTTCCACCAAAGGAAACTTGATTCCCCCATACTTTCTTGTGTGGATTTTGTTACTCTTGGGTGTTTGAGCACCCTAGACGGAAGAGGTCACTTCGGAGCCACATTCCATTGTGGTGAAGCTCCGGGGTTTCGTTGGGAGCCTCCAATTAAGTTGTGGAGAGAGCCCCAACCTTGTTTGTAAAGGTTCGGTTGCCGCCTTCAAGGGCACCACTAGTGGATTCACGGCACCTTGCATTGTGTGAGGGCGTGAGGAGAATACGGTGGCCCTAAGTGGTTTTTTGGGGAGCATTGTGCCTCCACACCGCTCCAACGGAGACTTACTTCCCCTCAAAGGGAAGGAACTTCGATAACACATCCTCGTCTTCACCGACTCCACTTGTGGTTATTTCTATCCTTTACTTGTGCAAGCTTTACTTGTTTATCTTATATAGCTTGCTTGTGAAGTTGTGATCTTTACTTTCCTCTAGTTGTCATCTTAGTAACTTATCTAGACAACTTACTTTGACGCTTAATTTAAAGTGGATAAGAAAAGCTAAAAATTGTTAGTTGCCTATTCACCCCCCCCCTCTAGTCAACCATATCGATCCTTTCAAGTATCAAGCCCTAAACTTGCCGCGATCCATTCTTTCAACTGACTGACTGACCATGTTTGAGGCGCGCTCATTGGCACCTCTATCTGAGAAAATTCACTCACATCAGCTCCCATCTCAGTTGTTTGGACAAATACCAGGACCGTAGTAAAATATGAACTTCACTACATCAGACATCTCGGCTCACCTATTTTTTTTTTCAACAACGACAGACAAGTATTAAGCAACAACTTCAAATATCCGCAGTACTAAATATTTGACATGTATATATTTTATGAAATATTTACGGAGCAATTATAAATATTAACATACCTACAAATATATTACGAATATTTGTCATCTACATATAGTACGGAATACTACCCGGAACAATTACGAGAGATAAAATGTGTGTTAAAATATACCCTTGAAGCATGCGCACGAACGACGAACGGCGGCCTTCAATCAACGGAACAGGAAACTCCCCCACACCACCGGAGCTTGACCTCCACCACCTCCACCACACTGCCCGAGCTTCAACACCACCACCTCCACCTCCACCACCGCCACAACCTCCACCAATGAGCTCAAAAAAAGCTCAACCAAAATGCTCACCACGAACACCACGAGCTACCCCATCAGTAGATCGAGGTATCCCTTGGCTCCCCTAACTATGTAGAACCCATTCATGGTGCCAAATTCGCAAAAAAACGCCTCATTTGGATGTACAAATTCGAGGAAGTTCGTGAAAGAAAGGGGGGAAAGAAGAACAGAGAAGAGCTCATGTGAGAGAAAGGAGAAGGAAGGAGAAAGGAGAAGAGCCAGCCGCGCCGTGGGTCCCGAACCCTGTCGGCCAGCAGTTGGCCGATCAGTCTACAGCTGGCCGATAGGGGCACCCCGTGACCAGCCAGCGCCGACAGCCCCCTTGCTCCCCCTCGCGACGTGGCCTAGCCGGCCGGCACGTGGCAGGCGGGCCAGCTGTCGGCCGGCTGCTAGCTGACTAGGCCCAGCCGGCCAGCAGCAGGCCGACGGTATATTATTTTTGAAAAAAAAGTCTATCTGACGTAATATTTCTGAAAATTAATAAAAGAATATATTTAAAAAAAATTAGCGTTATCCCTAGCGATGCTAGAGAAGGCGAGATCCCAAATGCACGCCGATCCCGAGCATGGAATCCACGGCAACAAAGCGCGATCCCGAGCAAGCACGGCTGGGAGGACCTTCCCGAGTGGAGACTGGCACTTGCCGTTCTGAACTCGTCTTCCCACGCCACCAATCCACCGAAATCCATCCAAATCCTCTTCTAAATCCCATTTGCTCAACCTAATCCTTCCATTTCCCACCCCTCCTTCCGCTATTCCCTCTAAAATAGTTCAGATTTTGGGAGATTGAGAGCTACGATGGACGGCATCTCTGACCCTTCCTCGTTGGATCTAAATCGCCTTCCATCCATTATTGAAGATATAGATCCTTCTGGTGAGGATTCCTCTCAGCAGCAACTCCAAGTGATTGAAGGAACACCAGATCTTGCACTTAACTTGCAAGCGTTGAGCTTGTCAGCGCCAAGGATATGCAACCTGCAAGCAAGTCAACCAGAGCAGAATCAAGAGATTCAGGAAAAATACATGCTATTGATGAAACTGGCATGTACAGGAGGCGCCCCAAGAATAATTTCGGAGTACACAATCAATCAAGCTATGGCAAGAGCTTGGAGGCAACATTTCTATGCAATATCTCAAGTATCTACTCATCTGTTCATGGCATTTTTCAGATCTCAAGAGGACATGATGTTCGTCTTCACACGCCAACCGTGGATGATGGGTACTGATAATTTACTCCTAGAATTGGTAGATCCAGAGGATGAAAGTAAAACTAAAGAGGACTACAAATTTGATCATATTTATGTTACAATCAGAGCATATGGAGTACCTAAAGAAGCAAGGTCACTGAAGCTATTACAGGATATTCTCAACACAGTGGGAGAGCCTTCTGAGTTCCATCCTTTGCAAACCAATATGCTCTTCTCCAGAACAGAGTACATGTGGGGCACGGCGAAGTTAAAGGTAATGCAGAGAGTAGTTGATAAGATCAGCCTTACTCTGCCAGATAGATCCACTACTATGATATATCTGCATTATGAGAAAATAGGAAGAATTTGCCTCTTTTGTGGGATCATGTTCCACAACGTACAGCATTGCCCTTTCAGGAATGATCTGATCATGGAGAGAAGCAGAAATAGAATGCCAGTGAATGACATCCCTTTTAGTAAATTTGGGGAATGGTTAATAGACCCAAATCAGATTCCTCAGCCAGAAATGAAGCCGAGAAGTGAAACTTCATCTGTTTTAAGCAGGTTTCAGAGAATGTTTAGTGAGCAAGGAGAAGAGAAAAAATTGGTTAGAGGGAAAACCAACAGTACTGGAATAGTTCCAACAATGTCCAATAGGTTTCCTTCACCAAGGGGAAATCATATGCAAATTCATTGTGCAGAGAAAATTGGGGCTACAAACAATGTGGCATTTATGCAGGACATGAATCAGCAATCTAAATCATGTGTCGACAACTTTCATCCACCAATGTGCATTGAAGGAGGCCAGACTGGTCAAAGTGGTGGAACATTCCAAAGGGAGCTAAATGAAAGCCACATGGCACAGGGAGTAAAACCGACTTACTTATCCCTGCAGATTATTGATGAGGGAGAGAAACAGTTTATAGCCAGTGAGAAGAGTACAAAAAATTCAGAAAGGGAAACAGGGAATATTCAGAATAGAGGCCCGATAGATGAAGAAATGGATGCACTGCAGTATACTGCTATTTCGAAGGAATGTGAAGAGATACAGTCCTTACAAAAACAAAATGGAAATGGGCCAGACATGACATTGCAGAAAGTTCAAAACAACCTGAGTAAAACAAATCAAGTACAGGGGAGTCCACTTAATGATTCATCGTCAACTTCTGATGCCCCTCGTCATCAGGTTAACCTGACTATGAATACTCCAGTAGAAGCTGCTGCCATGAGTAACTTGATGCACAACATTCACACTGATGTGTCTGCTCAGTGGCTAACTCCCGATGCAGAACAAAACCCTCCCTATTTACGCAATGCCCCAATCCTAGCAGCAAAGAGAACCTCGTCGCAATACACTCACCAAGAGATGCCGGTGTCTAAGAAGTTAGCACCGGATGAAGAAGTCCAAGCCAAGTCGAAGCAAATAAATCATGAAGGAGCTCAAGACCCGATGCATGCAGGAGGGGCTGCCCCTTCTAACCCATCTGCCATAAGAGCAATAAATGAAGTAGTTGTGGAAAAAACAACTGGCAATTCAGAGATTGAAGGAATTAGGGGAAATCAAAAGGTTACAGATCTTGTAGGAGGAAGAACTGTGACAAATATTGCAGGAGAGAATCAAGTTGCTAGAAGCCATCAGGGAGGAGAGTCTCAATGTCGAGCATCGGGATGGGATGTTTGTCCGCCTGTCGGATCTGGAGATCTTAACTTAGGCGAATCGCGGCTTCCTCTCTTTGGCTCTGGAGGTCCCATTAGGAACCGACATAATTTCTCCAAGAAAGTGGGCAATAGGGTAAATCTATGCAGAGGTAAGAGTTCAGCTATGGAAAAATATGGCAGCCCCTATACTATTCACTGCAGCCGATCGCCTGCAAGATTCGACTCGCCAAAAAGACATGACTATAATACAGGCCCAATCCGCATGCAGTCGCCAAGCTCCAGTGCTAGCATTCTTGGATCTCAGTATGGTGCTTTCTCTCCTCCTGTTGCACTCAGCAATAAATACCTGGGTATGGATGTTGCTATTGGCCAAGATGGCACCGAAGTTTCAACTCAGTTTCAAATCCAAGCTCAATTTGGGGGTGATGGTAAAGCCGATGAGCTACCGGTTCTGGAAACTCATCTTGATGCTAACATGGATGTTGATGGGGCTATGGCGCCAGCCCTTAAGGCGCCACGGGTGCCATGAGGATGATTGCTTGGAACTGCCGAGGTATGGGCCAGGGTCTCGGCAGTACCAAGATGTGCTACCTGGCTAGATTGATCCACGCGACAAAGGCCCAGGTAACTTTTGTTTCGGAAATTAAATCCTCTAAAACAAGTTCTTCTCAGTTAAATCAACGTTTTGACATGGATAATAGTATTGTAGTTCCTTCAAAGAAACGTTCAGGAGGGCTTTGGCTGATGTGGAGTGAAGATCTTCAAGTGCATGTACATACCTCTAATTTCCATGTCATCCTTGCTTCTGTAGTTAATGTTAATTCTAAGGAGGAGTTTGCGCTGGTTTGTGTGTACGGTGATCCTTACCATCGACAAACAAACCAAATTTGGGATCTTGTTGCATCTTTTGTGTATGATAATGCCAACAAGCCTGTAGTATGCATGGGAGACATGAACAATATTTTGTATGATATGGATAAGAACTCCCGTAATGCAAATATTAATCGTATGCGTGCTTTCCGCAACATTGTCAAGTCTTGTGGTTTTTTTGACTTGGGTTACAGTGGGCCTGCTTATACTTGGACTAATAAGCGCTATTCTTCAACACCTGTTTTTGAACGCCTTGACAGATGCCTGGTTAATGCAGAATGGTGTTCTATGTATCCCATCACTAATGTTTATAATCTGCCTATCACCATTAGTGATCATGCTCCCATACTTATTTCTACAGAAGGTAAATTTAGAAAGCCTTTGCAAAGTTTTAAATTTGAGAACTGGTGGCTCATGGAAAAGGATTTTCAAGCATATGCTAAAGCAGCTTGGCATAGCACTACTCATAGACCATTTTATGCTAGAACTAACCATCTAGCAGGTTCTCTTAAAAAATGGTGCAAAAAGAAAAAGCCTTTAAGCCAAGAACTCAACTCTCTGGAGGAGCAGATCAAAAACATCCAGATGAAGCCTATACATGAGCAGGACCACAAACTGGAAGCATCTCTTGTTTGCAGGTTTGAAGAAAATTTAACTAAGCTCACACAATTTTATAGTCAGAGAGCGAAAAAGCATTGGGCAAATATGGGGGACAGGAATACTAAGTTCTTCCATCATGCTGTTCTCAAAAGGAGGAGGAAAAACCAAATAGTCTCTATCAGGGATAAGAATAATATTACACACTTTAACCCTGATAAAATTGCTCACACATTTGTTGAGTATTTTAAGGATATTTTTGGGACTAACAATGCAGAGTGTGGAAGGCCATACACTGGAACAACAATAGAGACTAATCAAGAGGACTACATCAATAGTATACCAGACAAGCAAGAAATTTGGTGCATATTAAAGGAAATGAGGGCAAATGCATCTCCTGGACCAGATGGGTTCAATGTGGCTTTCTATTTGGCTGCTTGGGATTGGATAGGAGATGATGTAACTAATCTGGTAAGGCAATTCTATGAATCAGGGGTTATGCCCAACAATATTAATAATACAAATATTGTTCTGATTCCTAAAAAACTTGTCTGCAATGTTCCTGCCGACTTTAGGCCTATTAGTCTCTGTAATGTTGTCTATAAGATCATTGCTAAGTCTTTGGCTAATAGGCTTAAACCACACCTTCCTGACTATATCCATCCTTCTCAGCAAGCCTTCATTGAAGGTAGGAGAATTAGCAACAATGTAATTATTGCCCAAGAGATCACCCATTCTTTTGCTCTTAAATCTTGGAAAACTCCTGCCTTTATGCTCAAAATCGATCTTGCCAAAGCCTTTGATCGACTTGAGTGGAATTTTATCGTATCTGCTTTGACTCGTAAAGGGCTGCATGGTCATTTTATTAATCTTATTTATGCCTGCATAGCTACTCCTGTTTTCTCTGTCATCATTAATGGCCAATCTTATGCTAGATTTAGAGGAACCAGAGGTATAAGACAAGGTTGCCCTCTTTCACCATATCTCTTTGTCTTGGCCATTAATGAGCTATCTTTATCCCTGCAGGAAGCTATGACATCAAATCACTTGTCAGGTATTTCTCTTGGACCAAACTGTCCCCCTATTCACTCTCTCATGTTTGCTGATGATCTTCTTGTTTGTGGCCAAGCTACGATCCAAGAAGCAAACACCATGAATCATCTTATCCAATATTTTTGTGCTAGCTCTGGCCAAGTTCCAAATTGGAATAAATCTGGCATTCTTTTTAGTAGAGGTGTGAATACTGATATTCAAGAAGCTATCAAGAACATTTTTCCTGTTCCCTACATTGATAGCAATTTTATTCATCTTGGTCATCCTCTCATCCTCCCCGCTAAAGACAGATCTTCTGCCTACAACTTCATAGTTGACAAATTCAAAGCCAAACTTCCAGCCTATAAGGCCAACAAGCTTTCACATGCAGGCAGGCTCACTCTCATAAACTCCGTCTTCGCTTCCATCCCTATTTATTACATGTCAAACATTCTTTTCCCCAAAAAATTCTTAGCCAAACTCACCGCAATCATTAGAAACTTCTGGTGGACAGGGGTTAGGGAGGAAGCTAATATGAAATCTCTTTGTCTCAGGGCTTGGAAAGACATTTGCTCCCCTAAAAATGAAGGTGGACTAGGTATCAAGAACATGCAAGCCACAAATAGAAGTCTGATTCTAGCTGCAGCCTGGAGAATTGCAGAAAAACCCACCAGTCATTTATCTAGAGTGTTGCAATCGAAATATTTTCCTGAATCTTCCTTCTGGAGAGCTAATCAAAACATTCCCAAATCAGCCTTTTGGGCTTCCATTCTCAAAGTTAGACATATGCTTATCAACAATTCATTTTATCAGATCACATCAGGTAACATTTCTCTTTGGAGCTTTCCGTGGTTTCACTCATGGGATACTATTTATGACCATCTTGTCATTCAGACGAATGATTTTATTTATCCCGCTCTAGTTAAGGACCTTTGGCTTCCAGACCAGAAACAGTGGAACACTAACCTAATTGATACTTTGTTCGATCCTGTTATAGCTAGTGCAATAAAACAAGTTCCAATTATAAAGGATGAAAATGATGATTTGTTATGCTGGAAGCTCACACCAACAGGAAAATTCTCCACGAAAAGTGCATACAAACTCTGTTTACAGGTAATGCAGGAGGAAGGGGAACCACAACCGAGAGCTCTGGATAACAACACAAAGGAATTATTAAAACAGGTCTGGAGAGCGAAAGATATAGCACCAAGAGTCCAAACATTTGCTTGGAGGCTGATCAGAGGAGCCTTGCCAACAGGAAAAAGAGCAAGTAAGCACTCTAAGCATATTAATAAATTTTGTGCTAGATGTGGGCAAGAAGAAGATGATTTGCATATTTTCTTTTATTGCTCTTTTGCTAGAGCTGCATGGTTTGCTAGACCTTGGAATATTAGATCTGATTCTTTGGTCCAAAACTCTGGTTCATTAGTAAATACCATTATGTACCTTGCGAGCTCTGATCACCCACATGCTACTTTAAGCAACATTTTTACATTTTTGTGGTGCTTGTGGAAATCCAGAAATGATAAACTCTTTCAAGCAAAGGATGCATTTCCTTCCAAGGTCTTTTTTGCAACCCAGGCTATCACCAATAGCTTCTTTTCGGAGTTAAATATATCTATGCAGATCAAGTCAAAGAGTGAAGCAGCCAACAACTGTTTACAAGAAGAAGACATGGTGAAACAGGGAAACACAATTGACAGTACCAAGTTTTCATCAACAGTTAATTTTTTTACAGATGCTGCTTGGCATGATCAGAACAATGCTCACAATACAGGGACAGGAATAACAGGCATTGGAATATTCATACAGATACAAGAGGGGCACTACAAAATACAAGCCAGGATCTCAGCAACCACTAAGCAAGCAGAGTCAGCGATTCATGCGGAAGCACAAGGAATTAATCTAGCAGCCATCATTATTGACAGATTGAATATGCACCAGGCAGTAATATTCACGGATAATCTTATATTGGCAAAGGCAGCGGCGGCAAGATCACCCATATCAAATCCTGGACATTGGCAGATTAGGAGCATTCTAGCAGATTTTTGTGCCAAAACTAAGTCCAAGCAAATACAGGTTTTTCATATTCCTAGATCACTTAATAATGAGGCCCATGAAGCAGCTAGACTAGCTTACCCTCATGGCATTTCTTCTGACCAGTGCTCTAGGTTTTCTTGTAAAAATGTAGAACACCAAAAATGGCATTGTCCCCTGATTCAGGCCATTTCAAATATTGATATACAGGGATATGCCATTTCTCATGTAAGCTGCAGTTAAATGAATGAAAGGCGCATTATGCGCCATTGTCTTGTTCAAAAAAAAAAAAAAAAGCAAGCACGGCTGCAAAGCCAATACGCATCGCTTGCCGGAGCAGCAATGGCCACGAGGAGAGGAGACAGGCAGCACCGCTTGTGCCAGAGCGACGGTGCTTTTATCTATCTATCCATCCATCCATCTATCTGGCGTCGGTGATCTGGGCGCTGCAGCCGAAACAGCGGCGGACCCGGCCGGCGCCCCAATCATGGATCCAAGGCCGACACCGCCGCACTGTTGGCCCGTGTCCGGAGCCTGACGCGCCTGACCCAGCCTCGTCACGGGTCAATCGTCGGTCGCCTTTGACCCGTCCGGCCAGCGACAAGGCCACGGAAAAGGTCCGGGGCGGAGTGGACGACGCTTTCGCTTCGCTTCGGTCACTCGCACGCACGGCTTGCCGGTTGCGGTGCGGCGGTGGGTGCCCGTCGACTCGCCACGAGGAGTGCCCATGCGCCGACGGCCCGACGCGCGCGCGGACACGGAGGGCGGAGGAGAGCTCGCTCGTGTCGGCACCTGCGCGGCGGTGCGCCACGCCACAGCTACCTACCCACCCCTGGGCGCGATGGCCATTACGCTCGCTCTTGTCTTGTCACGTTCCCGAGGGGCACAACCGCGGGCATGGCACGCCATGGCTAACTCGGCATGGCCATGAAAGGGGAGATGGGCGGGCGGGTCCGCTTTTTCCTGTCGGTGGTCCATGGCTTTTCCATCAATTTTCTGGCCGTTTTTCGAGCTTTTTTGACTCACTCCTCGCTCGCGCACAAAAACTAAACGAAAAGCCGCGCACTTCGGATCGCCAGGCCCCCCAACGGCACAGAGAAATAACCCGAGAACCATTTCCAACAGCTCATCTCATCTCATCTCATCATCAGCACAGCAGCCAGACTCGCCACGACGAGATAATGAAAGAAGGCTGCCATTTTAATCGCTCCCGTCCGGCCGGCCTGCCAAGTCCAGTCCGGTCGAGTCGAGTCGAGCCCATCCCGTTCTCACTCACACCAGTAACCCTGTCTGAATACTCTCTTCTCCGTCCCCCAGCCTCGGTTCCCGTGCCAGGCCAGGGAGAGAAGGCTGCTGCGACCGCTGCTCACCTGGCTTTCCTTCCTCGCGACGCGTCGTCTTTCCCTACCACCGTCCGCCACACGCCAAGCCGACCGACCCTCACTGACGCCCCGGCCCGTGCTCGGCGGAACCCCACCTGTCATCACCCACCCTCGCCACCTCCTCGCGGCGCGGGCCGTGGTGGCGGGTAGCGAGGCCTAGGTGCCGTTGCGTGCCACCTACTACAACATCCTCCACGCCCCCGCTTTTCCGCCCCCGGACCCAAGCACGGGTCGGCGAAACCAAGTACACCCATCGCACGGCCACACTGACCCGAGCGAGCTTCGGACGGAGGAGCCAGCGAGCGAGCGGCGACGCCATTGTGGTGGCGCGGGCGTGGGCGGGGGAGGAGGATGGGCGGCGGCAGCCTGGCCATCGTGGAGAAGAAGCCGCCTTTGGGGGGCGGGGGCTGCGCCGGCGGCGTGCTGTTCCACCTCCTGGACTGGCACCGCCGGCTCGCGCGCAAGCGGCTCCTCTTCTCCCCGCGCCGCCTGCTCCCCGCGGCCGTCCGCGGCTCCTCGCTCCGCAGGCTCGCGCCGCCGCCGCCGCCCTCTCCGGCGGCCCCGCAGCCCCCTCGTCACGCGCCGGGCGCGGCCACCGGGGCCGACGGGGAAGCCGCTGCCGCCCCTCCCGGCGTCGTCGCGCGCCTCATGGGCCTCGAGTCCTGGCCCGCCGCCCCCGGCGCGGCCGCGGCCGCGCCCCCCAGGCCGCAGAAGCAGAGGAAGGTGGAGGCGGCGGCGTCGGCGGGGGGAGGAGACAACGAGCCGGAGCCGACGCCGGTGGTGGTGATGCTGCCGCCGAGCCGGCGCCCGCCGGCGCCCGGGTCGCCCACGCACGCGCCGCGGAGCCACCACAGCGCCGACCTGCCGGCGAGGAGCCCCAGGCGGAGCCGCCTCGCGCACGCCGCCGCGTCGGGGCTGCTGGAGCCGGGCGCGCGCGAGAGCTCCAGGGCCGGCGCCAGGCTGCAGGCCGTCGCGTACGCCTGCTCCTCGCCGCAGCACCGCGGCCGTCCCGGCGCCTCGCAGCAGAGCTGGGGCACGCTCGAGCTCGACGACTTCCTGTCTCGCTCCGATAGCCTGTCGCTGGAGCGTCGTGCGCCTCCACCGGAGCTGGACGCGGACCAGCTGGGCAATGCCGTCGGTTCCCGCTGCTGGCAGGAGACAGACTCCATGAACACCATGAGCAGCACTGCTGCTGCAGGCTCAGAGACAAGCACTAGTCATACCATTGTGGTGCCAAGAGTGGATTCCTACGATGCACACATGAGCAGAGGCAGCAGCTCTGATGTGGATGCAATGCATAGGGATTATAGGGCAAGAACTGGGGGAATGGGCAGTTATGCTGGGCTCAGATCGAGCAATGCCGGCGACAGGGCAAGGGCCGGAGAACAGAGGATGTTGCGCAAACGGGGAGCCTTGTCTAGGCCAGATGTTCCTAGGAGTGCTGGGTCTGGGAACTTGGCCAGTTCAACACGTTCGGTCGGCAATGCTCGTGAACCGGCACATGCTAGTAGTAGGAGAGCAGCACACAATTCTGGCAGTAGTAGTATGAGGGCGCCACACAATTCTGGTCCAAAGAGGGAGTCGACGAGTTCGACCACCCCACAAAGAAGCACACTAAGAGACATGATCGACCGAAATGGGTCGGCGTCCACAAGTAGGGATTCAAGCAATGCATCTGGGCAGAGGAGAGGATCACGCAAGAAAATCGACCGCGGTACCGCAGCCAGTAACAGAGGAGGTCGGAACACAGTTGCATTTGCCTCTAGTTCATCAGCGAGACCGGTATCCAGGGCTTCATCAGATGGCAAAGTTTCAGAGAACAGAGGGCTCCGAGGTACACACTCCGATACCGGTTGTGCAAGAATGCCGGTGGTAGATGCAAAATGTTTGGAAGCCGAACCGTGTGCCGTGGATGCCACATCGGAGAAGGAGGAGTTTAGGAGGCTGTTGAAAGCAAAGGTCAATGAGCTTGGCCTGTCAGATAGGGTTGAACCAAGTGACGGTCATTCCGCAAACTTGACTGTGTCGGTGCTCCAAGAGCTCATTTCTGCCCTTACTAATGACACAAACACCTCAGCATCCCAAAGTAGTAACTATTCGGATTCATCAGCTCCTCTAAATAATGCCGAGACTGTATACGATTCCAATGATCAATCACCTGACTTTCGCAAGCGTTATCAGGTCAGTTTAAATGTTACCTTGCTGTTTCATGTTGTCAACTTTCTATGTCTTTTGTTTACTTCAGTAATGTTGATTTTGCATATCCTTAAACACTTTGTCTAATTGTAGAGACTGATAAATCCATGCCTGGTACATTTTGTGAATTTGTAGAAATTATATTATTGGATGTTCCCTGATCTTTACTGAAGTAATTGTGTACTACCAACTTGGATGACTTGCATTCATTGTATTGTGGTCAGTGGTCACACTATTTTTTGTCTTGCTGGCTATTGAAATTTGAAAACATTCTCTTGTTCTAGTTCCAGGGTGACCAAGGGGCCGATTCTTCCGCTACATGCACAAACGATGAGCCCAATCAGCCGAGCCCAACATCTGTCCTCGAAGCATGCTTCTCAAACGATGCTTCCTCTGTTGGAAGTCCAACTGAAAAGATCGGTAAATACTTCTGTATCACCTTGAATGTTGTACTAGGATGTAAAAATACTTTGTAGCTAGTAACCCCTGCAAAACCACTTTACTTTTAGTTATCTATAAAGCTAGGTTGAAAGGCCTTTTCTGAAGAAGAAAATGTGTGCTACAAAATAAAGTTCCCCCTTTATTTACTCAACTTCTGTTGCTGATCTGAAGTAATAATATATGTTTATATGCTGAAGAAACCTTAAATGAATAGCTATGTCTTGCATAAAATGCATTTGGCCACGAAATTGATTGCTTTAGTGCACATCTTGACGCTGTGTTGCAGATTAAAGGTATGTATCACGATGAGTAGCAAAAGAAACAACAAATAGTTTACATATATTACTAATGTTTGAACTATTAGTATAAGGTAGTGTTCTGTTACGATATTTTCTAGTAGTTAACTTTGCTCGGCTTAAATGAACTCTCTTTAGAGAAAAAGCTTAGAACAATTCTGTTTTGCAGAATGGATTGAATTAGTAGGTGCGACGTGTGTAATGGAGTAGATTGTGATGATAATGTATGGTTTCTTATGTTTTGCTTGCAGAGAGTACAGAATTCTTTGTCTCAATGGAGAACAAAATGGAGGATCTCTTCAATCTGGAGTCTGACATTGCGGATCTGTCCATGTCCATCGAGACAATGAAGAGTGCTGATCGCGGCATCGGTACCGAAACACCATGCGTTCAAAGTTCTCCAGAGCATGATTTCGAGTTCTTGGAAGGCAGGCTCCACAGCATCGGAGAAGCCATTGCAAATGCCGAGCTGCTTCTGGACAGCAGCCTCTTCTGCGGCGCACCGTCAAGCCTATCGCTCCATTCTTTCATCGTCGAGATGCTGGAAACCGTCGAGGCCGTCTTCGGCAATGGACCGGAGAGCAGCTTGGGCTTCAAGGAGGAAAACTACTGCCAACGCACCAACTTCATGTTCGACTGCATCGTCGAGTCGCTGGACTCGAAGTTCCGCGATTTCGGGAAATGCGGGTACAAGGCTTTGTTGGGAATGCCTCTCACCCTGAGCAAAGACCTGGTGAAGAGGGAGATATCCGAAGAGATCGGCAGCTGGAGCGAGATGTCGTCAGACCGGGCCGCCGCGAAGGAGCTGGACCAGGTGGCGGCGGCGGCGGCGAGGTGGGACGCGTGCCGGACAGAGGCGTTCGACATCAGCGTCGCCATCGAGGACGACATACTCGAGGCCCTCCTCGGTGAGTTCGCCTTGGACCAATGCTGCTGATAGCGTGGAAGTGCACTTACTGGTTGACATGGCATTGGTCACGCATGAACAACACTCTGCAGATATGTACTCTATTTCTCTCGCGTGAGATTTTGTACAGCGTCATGTAGCAATATGGACGCGCCCCACCCCACCCCACCCCCCTGGTTATTTTCCCTTGTGTGTGCTACCGTCTAACTGAAACGTGCTGAAAGTGTATGCGCCGTCCTCTTTACTTTTACCTTCAATCAGGGGCGTTTTCTGCCGTAGTTTCACTGAATAATGCCAGGTTCTTTTATGCTACGGCTGTGGTGGTACATCCTGTTTCCTCTTCAGCAAATTCTGCCCTGCTCCTGTGTTTGTTGTCCAAGGCCATTCTATTTAGCCGTTGTGTAGCGACGATGGAGGAAATGAAGGTGGATATTGCAAGATTTTTCCCTTTTCAGAAAGGAATATAACATCGACCGAGACATAGCGAAGTCTAGGTCGACTGAGACTTAGCAAAACTGTTTCAAAAAGGAGGTTAAACCCCGGGCATCTGCATCATGCTGGCACTTTTT